>CP024752.1:0-1200000 GCA_003856775.1 Hyphopichia pseudoburtonii | reverse complement strand
AGGTATGATTGCAATCTACAAATAGTCTTCTAGTATAAGGATGGGAATCAAGGGGGCAGCATCAACGAGCACAGCATGTATACTGTTGCCTATGTAGTATACTGGAGCCCATAATAAACATCGGCCTGAACGTCTCTCACACTCAGAGTCAAAATTGACCCCCCTTTTTTTCTTTTTTTTGTCCTTCATATTTGTGACTATGGGGAAATTTTGGGTTATTCATGAACGTTTTCATTTATTATTGTTGTTTTGATTTAATTTTAACTCCTTACACCATTTTGGTTCAATTTTGTGCTCTTTTACAAGTTTCATATTGACTCATCAGGTATGGCGAATAATAGACTCGGTTACGGAAGAAAGGATAATACGCTGTGGTGTTTGGGTAGTCAAAAGACCGATTTAGAAATTACAATAGGCGTGGATTAGATTCAAATAAAATGTTCATTTCTTCAATCAAGTTATAAGTAAATACTATAGCTATACACAACAAACATTTCAAGACATCAAGAATAACAAGTTAAATTTTAAACTACGAATAATTTTTGAAAGTAACTCATCACGCTTAAGATCTGTATCTCCACAAAGACAAAGTGTTTTGTCTCTTCCAGGTGTGACGACGACCGGCCTTGGTGTTGTTGAACAAGTGACCCTTGTTGATACCTCTGGATTTCTTACCAGTGGAGGTAAGACCTCTAGCTTCTCTGTGTTTGTGAACAGGGTTGGCAATCCAGTTGTATCTTGGGTCTCTTCTGATAGCCTTGTGGGAAGGATCGAGCAAGATGACTTCAAAGTACTTGTAGGTAGAATCTTGGTTAACCCAGTAAGAGTTCAAGACTCTCAAGTTAGCAGCACGTCTACCGACACGTTCTTCAGCAGTGGCTCTCAAGGATCTTTGGTATTTCAATTGGTTAACACCTTGGTTGGTTGGTTTACCATAAGTAGCACCCTTTGGAACTGGTCTCTTTCTACCACCTCTTCTGACTCTGACACGGAAGATAACGAAACCTTGTTTGGCCTTGTAACCTAATCTTCTGGCCTTGTCTGGTCTAGATGGTCTAGAAGCTCTGTGGATAACAGTCTTTTGTCTGTATTCCCAACATCTGACTCTCAATAAGAAACGAGAGACATCAGATTGCTTCTTTCTTTGCAATTCTTCCAAATATTTGTAGGCACCCATTGTGTGATATAATGATACTTATGTAACGAAGTTTCAAAAGTTAAAAAGAGAAGTTAACTAAATTTTTTAAAAAGACATTGATTTATAAAAAGTCTCAGTCTCAGGTGAAAAATTTTCCAAGCTCAATGAGAGAAGAAAAAAAAAAAAAAAGTAAAAAATTCTCGTGAGACCTATCACATCTCGGTAGATGCACTACCCACCTTCGGCTCAAACAAAAATTTCGGCGGGTAACCCAGGTCGAGTTTTTCCCCAGTCGCCACAGCATTTGGACACCCGTACATTTATATGTCAAAATTGATTCGCGTGTTTTTTTTTTTTTTTTTTTTTTACCTAGCCCTCGGAAACCATAGCTTCCGGCCAAATATTGTATACTGCCTTCACTGGTTAGTCTCAGAAACACATGAGGGTACCTGTCAAGCGCGTAACTCGAGATAGGAAGCGACGGTAAGTGCTTGCTGATAATCAATGTATATTCATTTTATATCATAAGTTCATGTTACTATCACCTCAATATAGTAAGAATATATACTATAGGTCAGCGGCTACACTCTTGTAACTGTCTTAAAATCCGGTGTATTGTTTCTTAGCACTACATCACGCATTTATCTTGATGGATAGGCTATGTTAAAGGAGAAGAACATGCAGCAGAACATAATTCAGAAAGAATCATGTTCAAGCATAATCATAGACTTAACATATGTGAATAAGATAAGTCCCATCAAGTCAATACTTTTTCAAATCTTGGGTCAATCAATATTTATTGGTATCTCATTTTATGAACGTTACACTTTTTGGTGAATAAAAAGTTAATCAGTTACATAATTGTGCTGGGTGATCTGCCTTGTATTTTTATCTTTTTGTTCAACCTGTTTTTTTGCAGCTTTGCTGAATACAGCAATAGTACTACAAGGTTATTGCTATTAATCATATGGTAGTTGCGGCTGCAAAAAGCCAAAGAGGAAGAAACAAAAAAGTCAACGGAGGAAAAATCAGGGATAAGTGGGAATAGAGGTACTTTCGGGCTGGCAACTAGATGAGAAAGAAAGACACAAATGTTGAAAAGGAAGGAGATGAAACATGTGGGTCTTCGCTGGCTGTCCTAAATAAATCTTAGTACCTCTCATCAAGATATTGTGTCACTTTGAGTTAATTGTTGTATAATTTGTTTTCCTTTGTTTTTGTTCCAGTACATTTTTCGGTTAAACTGATGCTGATATTTGACCCACAGATAGGATGCGTCGATGTATGTAATCAAGGCTATACAAGCCGGCAAAAACACCTTATGGGACCAACTTCGGAACAAAAGTCGGATCTGCAGAGATACACCTTATACTTCTAATTTTGGGAGGTCAATGTGTAAATGAACGAAGCCGTTTCCATGTTCTAAACTCGCTAAGCATGTGGGAATGCACCCTAATTAGAGCACAAAGACGACAGAATCCGGTAAAAGTTCCCTCACAAATGAATAAAATCATATTTGTGTGCCCCCTGACTACTCTGGTGTTGTTCCGAATACGGTCCATAATGTCCACTGTTAATTTCTTTTCTTTTCATGTTCTGGTTAGTAAATTCGATTAATCTTCAGTTAGTTGAAGACGTCTTACGTTTTGTGAAATAATGTACGGTGCCTAAAGTCAATAATAAAGTCTATGTCCACTTTCAGCAAGATAAAATTTGACCTGTTCGATTTGATGGGCTGATGTATTTCCGGTTAATTTAGTAGCATAAAACCTTTGGCAGCTACGCTCATCACTAAACAGTTACAAACACGAAATGAGGAGTCTGCGAAAGGCATTTCGGCGCCTTTAAAAAGCTTCGCTACTCACAGCGTGGTCAGTTCGGAAAAAAAAAATATCGCCTTTTAGCTAGGATATGATGAAGAAGCGGCATTCGACTAAATTTGTTTAAATTCGTTTCAAGAAAGGAAAGCTACCAGGCGCTAATATATTTAAAGGATTTGGGTCAATTTATGTGCATACAAGAGGTTTCGGAAAGAATACCTCTAAGAAAAGATCAAATCTAGGAGAAGAAGATGCAACAAAAAATATCACCCATGTTTTACACTGGAACTCAGCTCAAATAGATACAATTGTTACCTAACTGGGGAATCATTACAATATTTTAATGTTACATTCAACTTTCTGGATACGATACGAAAAAAATTCGACAACATGAGGCATACACGGTCATCCCGAAGTCACAAATTAAACCTTAACCCGCGCTGCATAGATCGATACGGAATGGTGAAGATATTTCTTGTTGTTAATGATAGAAAATTTTTGAGCGAAGAACGTGAGCCGCATTTTCATTCAAAACAAGAAGTATAAGTGTTACGATGAACAAGAGGTTCGAAAAAAAAAATAAAATAAAATAAAATAAAGAAGAGAAAAGAAAAAGAAGAAAAAAAACCAGCCATGATTGGCCTAACTAAGGCGTTCATATCAAACTCTAGCGATCCAAGCTTTTGTAAAATAATCAAATCAAAAATAGCAAATAAGCCCAAATATAGAGCAAGCCACGGCAAAATATGCGTTCATTCGATCTTCTTAGAGATACACTACTAAGTATTTCTGATTGTGTCCCCTTTTAAAATTCTTCTATTTTCTTCTTTCAGCAATTATTGTGACCACTGGTCTGGGTTGCTTCTTCTACGCCAGTCCAAACATTCTCATGAGTGAAAGCCAATGATAACTTCTTGATTAGCCTTCCGGAATAAAAAAAATAAAAAACAAAGATAAAAAATAAAACAAAAGCATATGAAAGCTGAGCACTAAAAAATATTATTGGCATGGTGTGCAGAGGGTAAAACAACAACTAACAATAGCTTGATGGCTTCTAGAAGAAGCCAATTTCAGCTGAAACCTGCATGTGAACCCTTAAATACCTTGTTCTGCGCATGACACCTGCAGACAAGCTTCCAAGCGCGAAAAATGTTGATACCGACAGCGACACACGAAATTCGTTTTCAATACCAAACCTTGAGAATTTACGTGGTGAAGCGTCGAAAGAGGGGATTTCTTTCAGTTTAAAGAATACTAAAAGTCTAACACTTTCAAATGCATAGAAAATAGGAGCAAGCCAAAGTATTATAGGGAACTGCTATATGTATTGTATATCAACCCACATCCTTTGTTTTCGTAAAAGTGTCAGGGTATAAAAAAATAGTTTCTCAAATTTTTTTTTTTTTTTTTTTCTTTTTTTTTTGTTTTTTTTTTCTTTTTTTTTTGTTTTTTTTTTTCTTCCTTTTTCCTTTTCTTCTTGGGCTAGGTCCGACTTTGCAGATGGTGATTTCTGTGATTGTGGCACTATTGCTGTTCTTATGCGTATTTTCCAACACCTACCTTTTATTGTTTTACTTTATTTTCAATTAAGAACCTTATCTTTGATTGATGACTAAATTCATGATTATCGTGACATAAAGCAAGATACGTGACGGAGATAAAGGATGAAAATTCTATGAAATTTGAATTTTGAGCGTATAAACATGATTTGATTTGCGAGTTTTGTCTTGAGGTCAATTAGACTTTACTACCTCATTTGAACTTTCATCTCCCTTGTCTCGTGTGTTCTCAGTGACTGCTTTTTCCTTCTGTTCTTTTTTTTTTTTCTATTATTATTTTCTTTTCTTTTTTTCATTTTTCTTTTCGCTCTCGTTTGTTCTATTTCTTACCCTTGTGTACTATAATAAGGTTTCATGGAGGGCTAGAGCGAAGAAAAGAAACCTTACTTTGTGTACGAGAAAATGTCTCAACAAAATTTCTCTCTCGCCCCGTGTTTTGCTAACCTCAGCGTATTTTTCTGTGCGACATTGTTTCTATTCTGAACAATTCCAACCCAACGCACGGATATGCACTACCTGCAGCTGCTGCTGCAGCTGCTGCTGCAAAGGGGTCCGCCTTGTATGTAAAAATATACAACAAAAAAAAAATTTTTTTAGACCAACTACAAAATGAGAGAGTTGAAAGTAAAAGTGAGTGACTTTTGTTTCACGCATAAGCGAAAGTAAATGCGCTTTGGTATCAAGCCTAACATGGAGCCAGTGCACACATGAGTAAAGTATATTTCAGCCACAAGGTTCACATGTGCACCTAAACAAATATGTCATCAAAAGTATAACAACCTTGAATTTTTCGTGATTTTCAAGTACATTACTCAGGCGAACCTTGACGGTTGCGTATTTCAGTATACACTCCTGTTCAGGGCATTAGTTGCCTTCGATTGAATAGATCGACATCAGTTGAGTCCCCGCCATCAGTGGCTCTATTTTTCTTTTTTTTTTTGCTGCTGCTGCTGCTGCTGCCGCTGCTGCCTTGATAGCAATTAATCGATCTGGCTGAAGGGATGCAAAAAACAAAAAAAGAAAAAAAAAAAAGAAATGAGAAGGAAAGAAAGAAGAACAAGTGCCGCAGCCAATCAAACTTTTACAGTGGTTATTTAACTATAACGAAATTGTCGCTTGTATGGGGATCGAGACAGAATGCTGCAACCTTGGACTGAGAGGGTCTCAGAATTAGTAAATTTTATTAAGTTAAAGTTTAAAGTAGTTTCACAATTCGGGGAACTAAGTCTTTTTTGACACTTACCCACATTCTTATTGTTTTGCATATTTCCGTTCATCAACAACTCAAGTGCATTACATTTTGAAAGTAGGCTTAATCAAGAATCAAAGGGAAAAAGAGAAAAAAAAAAAAAAGAACAAGAAAATATTTTTTGTAATTCCCAGCATAGTACAATTTTGAAAAAAAAAAAAAAAAGAAAGAAAAAAAATAATGCAGTGGAAACTCGACAATGCACCTACATATTCGCTTCATACAAATGCAAGTCCGTACAGAAATACCGTTCGGTAAATAAGCTTCTGTTTTCGTTTAAGACTTCTTGTGCGTTATACATTGTGCATGCTCCCCCAATGATTAATATTTTTGTTACCCTTTCTTGTTTTGCGTTTTCCACTCTTTGTTAGCCATTGGTCCTATATCAGGCGCCCTTCGGAATCTATTTTCTTCACGGTATTATACTTTATTGTTACGATTTCTTCCATTCTTTCTCATTTTATTTTTTTTTAAATTATTACACTCCATGACTTTGCGTAACCTGATGTATCCAAGTTTAGCTGCACTCGCCTAATTTTCAACTTGCAAATGTGCTTTTTCACTTCACTTTCAAATTAAATCATAAATATATTATTTAATTTCCACTAGTAAATTTCTTTGTTTTTTTTTTTTTTTGTTTTGGTTTTTCTTCGGCTTATGTCCGTTTCGTTTCCTTTCTTTTATTTTATTTTCCACTTTTCTTTTATTTTTCTCTTTTCTTTTTTTGTTTTTTGAAATTATTATTTACATATAATTATTTAGACCTTTGTTTTTCAGGGGTTTTTACCAAATAACTCACTTTGAGTATTAGGGTTCGGGTGAAATTGATTTAAAAAAATTTTTAGAAAGAGAACTGTAGTAAAGACCAGAAAGGGCCAAGAGGCAAAAGAATTTATCTGAGTAAAATGTTTATATCTATCTGAGAGATCTTAAAGTTAATTACGCCTGGCGTTTTCGCCCTTTTTCAGATTCTCTCTTCTGAAATCTATCGACGTTATTTATACCTTTCTATTTCCACCAAAAGTTCCTTTCATTAGTCTGTATATTCCCCTATTTTATTGTCAAATTTTTATTTCCTCCATTGTGGTAAATTTTTAATTCCTTGTACATGTATCTTTACCTGTTCAATTTTTATAACGTTGGCTTCCTTTATCATTCGTTTTCTAGTCTTTGATTTTATCAGACCCCCACTTGTTAGTCCCAAATATTTTCTGGCTTAACTCCCCACTTGATAATTGTTCTCAGCAATTATTATCCCACTACAAGAGGTTTTGTTAAATAGTCGCCTCTTTTCCTTTATACCCTTCTCTTTCTTACTACATTTATTGTCAGTATTTTCTATTTTTGTTGTTGGCAATTCATTTAAATGGAACTCCTCAATTATCAAGATAGTATACCATTAGAATTAAAAGGTCTGTCCAATTTTAATGCTGAATATCAAAAGATCAAACGATATTTGTCAACAGATAATCAGAATGCCCCTTCTGTAAACGAAAATACACAGGAGTTAAATTTTTATCAGGCTGGTGGATTCCAGGGACATGCTCCTGTTGGACAATTGGCCGAAACAACTCCAGTTTCCACCGTTGTTACTGCAGACCCCCAGTCTCACACTCAGCCTTCGATACCCTCCCAATCTCCTATCCAATCTCAAACTCAACAATCACAACAGCTCAATCAAATTTTGAATACCTCGTCATCCTCTTCTGCTAATCCCCAAACAGATGCAAGTATCCCTCTTACAACTAATACTGCTGTGGGGCCGGGTGACATCAACTCCCCCTTCAACTTCAACATCAACCTTCAGTCTCATCCCTTTGCATCTTCATCCCAGGCTGGACATGCTCCCCCCATCAGTGAAACTCTTCAGAGTAGTCTTAAACAAGAATCCGAACCCAATTACAAATATCATCAGCTTCAACAACAACAATTTCCTGCTCAACTACAACCTCAAGCTCCATTCGCACAACAAATACTACCTGGGCAGCCAGTTGTACTGGATTCATCTGCAAGGTCATCTGCAAGTTCAATGAGTGCACAATATCTGCATAGACCAAGTACCACCATTGCAAATGTGGTTCCACCACCTGAATTTGATCCTAATAAGAATAAAAGTCACTCAATGCCAGTCATAGAGTATCATCAGCTCTTACCTCAAGTAGACGAGCTGCAAAAAATTCGTCTGTATAGTCAACCCATTATGAGAGGACCAGACCCAAATCAACAATATACCATGGGTCCACCCCAAGGATCCTCTCACCAACGTCTCATGGGCTCAAGTGGCGGCTTTGCATATGGTCCTCCTCATTCATCAGGTATACAACAGTACCCGGACATGACAACAATGGTTAATTCAAACTCTAGTATGATGGTGCCCTTAGTTGAATCTACATTTGTTGATCATCGTGTTTGTAATGTGTGTGGTAAAAGAATTACCAGAGATATGTCAAGACATATGAGAACTCATCAAAGTGTATCTAGATTTAGTTGCAAATTCCCCAAAAATCAATGTCGTCATAAATCAGGTCGTTTTAACCGCCCGTATGATTTTAAAAAGCACTTGCTTAATCGACACTTTAAGTTTGATAGCCCTGAGATTAAAAAGTTACACAATTTAAGTGATAAACTTGATCATTGGGGGACGTGCCCTTGTGGTTATCGATTTTTAGGTAAAGATTGGTTGGATGAACATATTTTGGTTCTGGACCCCTCCAAGAAATGTCCACTCGTGGAATGATGATTAAGTCACTACCACTCGTCATGTATTTTTTAATGTTTTTTTCTGTTTCTATCTAGATTTTTCCTTTCTTCTTTGTTTTCAATTCTTAGACAATAATTCTTTTGAAGTTTCACTTATAAAAGTTCTCTTTCTTCTTCAACCTGTCATTGTGTGCTTTCCACGGGAATGGTCTTAATACTTTATTCTCTCTTTCCCTTGCTTTTTTTTTTTTTTTTCTTTACCTTTTTCGTTCCTTAATCTGTTTGTGATTGTGGATGTCCTTCTTCTGTACCCTGTCACCAATACTTTTTTTACTTCGCATTTACGACCTTGTTGCTTGTTTTATCAGGTTTACAAATTACAGGATGTTTATCCTTGGTTCTAAATAGGGCTTGGGTAAATCATGATAGATTATATTATATATGCAAATCAAGATACGAACAATATATTTAATTAAAGCATAATTCGAAAAGAGTAAAAGTCAAATATGTTAAAAGAGCAAAATCGAGTCTGAAAAGAATTGAAGAATATACTAACGACCTAACTTTAAACCTTGAGGGATTTAGCCAACAGGGAGACTTCGCTGGCATTGATGATATCGACTTGGGGCTTGTCGCCTTTGGTAAAAGGTTTTTGAGCGGCATCGATAGCAACAGCAGCAACTTCTGATCCCTTAACGGGATTAACACCAAGAGAAAGTTTAGCATTGTATAACCAAGTTCCCACAGTAGCTGCCACTTTATTACCTAAACCTTTTTCAGTATCACGTTCACCTAACAACACCCCAGGCCTAAGAATAATCGTTCTCGGAAATTTGAGGCCGATTATATCGTTTTCCAATTGACCTTTAGTCTTCATGTATAAGAATGAGGAGTTACTGTCTGCTCCGGTCGAAGAGATCAATACATAAGTTTCCACACCAGCAGCCTTGGCAGCTTTTGCACTTTCAAAATTGATACCGTGATCAATTTTAACAAAATTCTCAGCCGATTTTGCGGCACCTCTAGTGGTACCAAAAGCACTGAAACCATAAGTGAGATCTTTTTGAGCTTCGATGACATCATACCATTTTGAAGAATTTTCTTCAATAATAGCAGTTAATTTGGGGTCGGTAAGTTTAGGAGCTCTACGACTGACAGTAACAATCTTATTGAAAAAAGAAGCCTTATTAAGTTGTTGTAAAATTTCATTACCAACTAAACCAGTTGACCCAAGGACTAAAGCACTCATATTTGAAAAGAATTACGGATGGACTATATTAAGCAATTGAGAGAAGAATACTGCTTTGAGTCTTGTATATTTGACTAAACAATTGAAAATGGTGTTTGCCTTGCTTATCATTTACTGTTGCTCACTAATCATCTTTTCGTTTCGCCTTCCCGTTCCTGTCACTCCCTTTTCTGGCTTTTTTTTTTTTTTTCCCACACTTTTCATGCTTCATGCCGCAAAAATATTTGTATCTGGTGTATGGGTGCAAACGCAAACCCGCTAAGCATCATGTCTCAAATGATTACTGTTTCACCAGTACTGGACTGATTTCAAATAAGTTAATTTTAAACGAAGCAAGCAGTCCAAAGCCGTTATTTGGTCCCTCCAAGTACGAGAGTATTTTTAACAAGATAAGAAAATGCAATATACTGCATCAACAGTCGAGGACGCTCTTGATCATTTGGTTGAGTAAGTAAAAGATACAGCTTCCCCAGGATTTTGGTCAGACTTTTGGGCGAGTATTTCTCTGACTGTATTGTCAAACCAAAGTCAGCTTGCTTTGTCTTTTTTTATTATTTTTTTTTTGTTTTCATAAAAACTTCGAATATTGTGTTTTTTTTTTTACAAAATCATCTTAAAAATATCTCATATGTCGCCGTAGGGGAGGAAACCCAAAATGAGACCGCAAACAAGCAATGAGCCAGATGATGACAAAATGTGATGACAATATATCCCTTTGAGGGAATTTTTTGAGCTGAAAGACTCATGCAGCAAGTACCATAAGACGCTTTTTTATCAAATCTTGAATCCAGCGCAAACAAACACATTAGAAAAAAAAAAACAAAGTATAAAAACCTTGAAAAGAGATGCATATCGATTGACCCCATGAGAAAATAGGACGAATGGATGAGGAATTTTATTATTTCCAACAGGATATGCACTTGAAACTTGTCAGAGAGGTTTGGTTTCAAAGATGCAGATCTTTGCGTTTTCCACCACGATATGCCAACAAAAAAAAAAAAGCAAAATGTGAGATAATATTTGAACGTGAAAAATTTCGATCAAAAGAGTAATAAGTCTACGATTCAACACTGAATGTTTAATTCACTCAAAACCCATTGAATTCATGTTTTTTTTTTGTTCTTCCCCTATTATTTTATTGGGCTCTTTGTCTAGTTGATTGTTCAACGAGCATCGAATATTCCCTTTCTCATTGTTTTCTATTCTTTGTTGTTTTTTTTTTTTCCTTTTTTTTTTCTTATTATATTGAGCAAGATGAAATCATTCAACTGATTATCAAGTCGCGATAGCCAGAAATACTGGAAGCGGCCTAGACGGTGAAGCTTTGTTATTTTTGGTTCTGCAAGCAATTCCTCCTTAACATATGCACTTTTAGAGTTCTATAAAACTCGTAATTTAGCCTCCCCGCAGCCAGTTAAGCCATCGGGGTGCTTATTGGAAAATAAAAAGCACGAAAATAGAGAAGGTGCCAAAAATGAGTACTTTCGAAGAAGTTTGTTACAACATTGCATGCTTCGGTGAAGGACGTGAAGCTTTAGGGAAAAGAGACAAAAGGAAAAAAAAGTAAACTCTCACTAATTCAAGGCTCCATCTACATTCTGGTCAGATCAGGTCAGCCGTTGTAGTGCCAACTTTAATGATTGAATCTTGTAGCTCAAGATTTTAGGCAACAGGTGTTTAGCCTCAGGTTAATCGATCTTTGACATCAAATTGGCAGTATCGGGGGACAAAAAGAGGGGAATCGCCAAAAATCACGGCCCCAAAAATAACTGCCGGATATACTCGGAACAAGCGGTCTTAGTGAAGAATCCTAAGCGACGCAGCTGAATATGCAGGGCCGCAGGGTGCAAATTTTATTTTTCTTCAACTCTGCTCTTTTTTTTTTGCTTTTTTTCGTTAACCGACTACGCAGGGTAGCGCCCTTAATGCAAACCCCAAACCCTTTACCAAAGAAAATAAAAGCACACTTTGAAAAAAAATAAAAATAAGAAAAAGAAAAGAAGAGAAGAGAAAAAAAAAAAAAAAACTATAGATGCTAACTTGCTTGTTCATCTTGCCAGAGAGACAACTATGTAGAAAAAATAAAATTTGAAGAGAGCGAGAAGTGCGGCTTAAGCTGAGCATCACGTTCAATCCGCTCACGATCAGCAAAGCAACTAATACACCCAACTTTTCCACTAAATAATGCTGAGTCAATCATGCATATACCATTATAGAGGATCAGACGAGCATTTGCAGAATTTAGCTTTATGTAGGATAAATCCCAGTTCAAAAGGTAAGGGGAGAGACATGAATTTTCAGGACTGCTCAACGAAGATATTCAAAGTGTAGAGTTGATCAGGTAAGTGATTCGAGACCCTTCAACTCCTTGGAAAGTCTGCAATAGCCATCATGACATTTGCATGAACCCTCAAGAGTTAACAGGTTCACCCCCACCCATGAACCATCAAATCAAGCTCTCGCATTCTTCTGCACGGATTTATCCATCAATCTGTTTGAACCTGGGATTAAAATTGATACCTTTTATTGTTCTCTTACTGTTATCTTGGATGGCGGCAAATGCAAAACAATGCAAAGAAAATAAAAAAAGAAAAAGGAAAAGAAAAGGCAACAAGAAAAAAAAGCAGGCTAGTCTATCAACATCATTTCAAATTTTGCGCCTCTCGTGGGATTCTAAAGCAATTGGGACAGTGTATGTTTGTTTTGCCTATGCTTTATGCTCCTCTGACATTTGTGACTTTGGCTGCTTCAATTGATAAGACCAAAAATGCTTGGAAGCGTGCAATGTCACGTGACCATATTTTACGATTTTCGTGTACCTCCGAATTTCTCAGCACAAACAACGGACCCGTCTATTTTTTTTTTTGTCTTTGTTTTTTTTTTTTTTTTCTTTATAATCGTGAATTTCTTTCATGAATCGGCGTTTGCTTGTTAACCCCTTATCGGACACAACAAAACATCATCACTTCCAATCAATTATCCAAGCTTGAAGATTATTCATAAAACTTTATGTTCATACCAGAGATAAGGTTTCGCATGTCATCTTGCTTATCCTCATAAAATCAATTGTTGTACTCTTAACCCCGCTCGCTTTCATAGCCGCTTATTCCAGTAATTCTTTCGTCAATCTCGGCGCTGCTAAACCACACAATAAATCCATTCAAATACACTTTGATTAAGGCTAAGTGTATTTACTCGAACTCGGACCATCCAAAGCCACATAATAGAAAATTGGTAAAAAAGCATTTTGGTCTTGCTGTTAGCAAATAAAAAACAAACAAAACAACTCTCATCAATACTTAGCTCCATCCTGAGGACAAGAGTATGGCTCAAAAGTTACAAATCAATTTATCTGAAGCCAACGACACAAACTTTCTCAATAATAGGAACTCTCATAACTTCGATCATAATTCATCATCAACCATGAGTCAGTCGCATCATCAACCACCCAAAGATTTTGGCTCAAACAATGAAAATGAGTATTCCGAGAATGACAATTGGGATTACAGCTCTGATTCTTATAATCAAGACCCAAATTATAATGCCAATTACCAATCAAACTCGAATGCTTACAACAATGATAGCCAGAATACCACTTCAAACTTGAATAATCAAAACTTGAATAATCAAAACTTTCAAAATGGTCGCAATGCTTACCTCGGTAACCAACCGAATACTGGCTACCCAACCAATCCAGATGATTTTTACTCCAAGAATAATGATCCCCATCCTAATGAATTTAACGACAGTACAAATTCAGAAGAAGAAGGGAGACAGGACTATCATGCCAGATTCTTACAGCTACAACAACAGCTAATAGCTCAATCGAATCAACATCCTTCACAATATTCACAAGAGTTTCATCAATTTCAAAACTTCCCCCAACAGCCACAAGAGCATCAAGCGAACCACCAACAATTTCAGCATCCAAGTCAAGGACACTACTCAGACCATTCACAAAGTCAAGTTCCTCCCCATCAACAAAATCAAGGGTTCCAGCATCAACATCAACATCAACATCAACATCAATATCAGCATCAGCATCAGCATCAGCATCAAGGTCAAAGCAACAACCCGGATCAAAATCACCCTTCTAGCCAGCTTCGGTTGGGCTTACCCCCACAAGGTATACCGAATCCTCATAGCTATACCTATGGTCCTATTTCAGTACCTGCAACCACATCCAATAGTGCTGACTATTTTAACTATTCAAGTTCTGCACCATCTACTGAGTTCAGTTTTCTTGATTCATTAGCTGCCCAAGGCGGCGTTCAACAGGTTGATCAGGGCCAACCCCATTTACAACCTCAATTTCCACACGGTACAAAGCAATCGCAACAAAATGCCGCTTCTCCTCTTGCCGACACTACGGCGCCAAATGCTAAACGGAAGCTCAGTACTCAAGCACTGTCTAGAAATGGCAAGCCAAAACCACTCAACAAACACTTGCATATGGTGTCTCCACCAAAGCCCAAGACGACTCGACAAAACTCATCACCCTTACCAAAGTCACATCTCTTTAATTCATACAAATACAATGATGAAGTCTCGTATGGAGATCAATTACCCACTTTAGGTTCAGTTGCAACTCAAGGGTCAGTCGACACTTCGGCCCCTAAACCTAGAATAGATCCAAATCAAGAGGAACCTGGTAAAGAAGATTACAATTATTTTTTCAACTTTAATAGCGATTACAATGAGTTCAACTTTGATGCTAATGGTGGCTTGGGAGAATTGAATTCAAAAGATTTAGATCCTCACGCGAATAATGATGACTTAGGGGCCGCAATCCCGATAAACATTCAACCTCCATCAAAGCAACCATCTTCAGAACGAGCTCCTACAACATCATCTGTGACACCATCCTTATTCAACAATCAATCAACTAACGATACCACCTTTACCAAACCTGTGTCCAGGAATATAGTAAGTGATAAAATCTTCAAAGGAAATGATACTAGAAATGATCCTACGGGATCCCCGGCCAAAAGAACCAAGAAGCCAGAATTCCACTTACCATTGGATAACTTGAGAAATCAAAATCTTATGTTGCAGCTGCTCCAAAACCTTTCCTCTCATTCTGATGCCAGCTTCGAGCAGAAATACAACAATTTGCAAATTTTAGAACCGGATTTGGGTTTCAATAATGGAGAGAATGACCATGGAATAACCACACTACAGGATAACGTGACTCCCTTGATGAAACCCCCAGGATCTAATACGGCAGGGTATTTTGAAGTCAATTCTGGTGATTCTAACAATAAGCATCAACCACCACCAGTACAACAAACCAAGGGGGCCACTCAGAATGACGATACGAATTTACAATATCTTAGTGATTATGACAACCAACAAAGTGATCATTTAAGTGCCAATACTAATAGTCCTCAAAATCTGAAAAGATTGGGAAGTAACAGCAGTCATAGTTTTAATGAGGGAGACTTTGGCGAAGGGCTTTTGATGGACGATAACTACGATGAGAATTACGAGGATGAATACAGTGGTCAATCACAGATAAACAATGATCCTAGTCAGGCCTACTCCAACTACTTCAACAATGACACCAACAACCGGGGTTGGCAAGATACTGAAGAATTCAAAGGAGCTATGGGTTATGGTTATACTGGCTTGGATTTGGAAGATATGGAATCTAACGAGGACAATCATCCGGATTTAAGCGGGTTTAATTTTGACGTCAACCCTAAATCAGCCAGAACATCGGTTAGTGAAAGTCAAAATAATCAAAATTTTGTCAGAAAATCATCACTGGATGTCTCAAAGAACAATAATACTAAGCAAGTCAATCCCATCAGAGTCGACTTGGCAAATGCGGGACATTTGGGACTAGTTAGGCCGGGGTTTGAACGTTCTAATTCCAATCAAAGTACAAATAGTATCAGCTCAGTTGGTTCAGGCTCAGGAGGAGCCAGTTTGGCGATTACTAAGGATAAGGGAGCAACCAAGAAGAAACGGTACTTAAAGGGAGCTGTGTGTACGGTATGTTCCAAGTATATCAGCCGTGATTTGAAAAGGCATATGAGGACTCACAATGAAGTAGGGCGCTTCCAATGTGTTTTTCCTAAATCTATGTGTAAACATAAGACTGGATATTTCAATAGACCTTATGACTACAAAAAGCACCTACTTCATTTACACTTTGAATTCGATGATCGAAAGGGTAAAACGGCGCATACATTGAAAGACAAATGGCCCATACCAGGACTGTGTATGGCATGCGGATTAAGGTTTGTAGCTGGTGATTGGGTTGAAAAACATATTTTAACCAACGACCTAGAGGCAAGATGTCCATACTTGGAAAAAAGGGGACCTATACCGCAAGCCATTTTCCAACCGGATTCAGCTGAACCTCTGGACCATCTGCTGGTGCCCTCTCAGACCGGTGACCAATGATTGAAGATTATTACAAGCCTATCCCTAAATCCAGGCGATTGATTGCAAATTGATTTTTTTGTTTCTTTTTTTTTTTTGTAACTAACCTTTTTTTTCTTTTTTTTTTCTTTTTCTTTTTTTTTTTTTTCTTTGCGCTTCTGAAAAAAGAATCGTCCGGTGCGGAATTGTTCAACATCAGCTATTTTTTTGTGAGCAGTTTATTTTGGGGCGGATTACCAAAACGGTAATGCCAAATTTGCTCATATGCATCTTGTACTATTTTGGTGAGCATCGAATTTATTAGCACTAAATAATTTTCACTATTCCGATCTGATAATTTGCTCACTATGGATTGACAGTTTTAGTATATATGTAGATTGGTATCCTGTTGTTTGTAGATTGTTCATCTGAATTGTCAATAATTAAAAGAGGTTAATACGAACCGACCTAATTAAATCAATTTTTTCAAGAACTTAAACACAAATATGAATATGGGTTCTGACTCCCTGATGGGATCTATGAGCATGGCCTCATCAGCAATGAACATGGCTTCATCTACAATGAATATGGCATCTTCCACAATGAGCCTGGCCATGTCATCGGCTTCCTCTACAATGGATATGGGGTCCGATCTGGATATGGACATGGATATGTCCATGCACATGTACTTCACCACCAAGTACACTGATTATCCGGTATTATTCAAAGGATTACACGCTAAGAATGCAGGTCAAGCTTTCGGTATCTTTTTGTTATTATTCGTTGTTGCATTTTTGGTCAGAGGAATTGAATTCTCCAGAAACTACTTAGAGCAACGCGTTTGGAAAAATCCATCGTACGTCGATTGTCATCCCGGTGAAAGTGCTACTGCCGCTGTCACAGGTCAGAAAAAGGATGGGGCTGCTGAGGGTAATGCTCCAAGTTCTTGTTGTGGTGGTGCTGGTGAAACTGAAACTGATTCTCACAACAGTACCAACAAAAACGGGTCAATTGATGATCACGCGTCGGAGGTAATTGAAGGACCTCATGCTCATGCTAGACCAACTAGATTACCATTGGCTGCTTCTTTGGTAAGAGATGCTATAAGATTGGCTCTTTGCATCTTACCAGACTTGTTCGGTTTTGCTCTTATGTTGGCTGCCATGACTTACACCCTTACATACTTCTTCGCTGTTGTATTGGGATTGGGTATCGGTAGATTCACCTTTGAAAAATTATCGGATTCGTATGCTTTGAAACCAGTAGGCTCAAATGGTGGATTTCACTGTTCTTAATGTATAACAGTCAGATAGCTTTTTTATCCTTCTTCTTTCTTCAAGTTCTTTTGGGGACATCCGACCGGCCCAGAACATGTACCATACTCACCTTCAATTCTTCCATTACATATATATATATAATACCTTTCGAGTTTTACGTTACTTATACATTACATCTATTGTACAAAAATTAGTCTAATTTAGGGGGAAAAAAAACATCATAAACCTAATGCAGTGCATTTATTTTGTTAACCAAGTCATTATATTTTGATTTGTTGAATGCGCTACCACCACCATCAGCTAACTTTTCGCTATAAATCAACCTGGCAAGGTTTAACCATTCACTTTTCGTAAATTCTAATGGATTCAGCTTGAGATCACCAATGAACAGTTGCTCCTTAACAGTGAATAACTCGAAATAGCGGGAAGACTTAGTGAAGTTAATTCTTTCAGGTTGTTTCATGATACTTTTCAACATCTGTTGTAAAGTGAAAATGTTCAATACAACTCTCTTAATCCCGTTACTATTGATCTTTCTTATTATCTCAGACCCTTGAACTAACAATTTATTAATAAAGTTGGGCAAACCAATAAATACTCCATCTCTCTCCAAATCATCCAATACAGCATTCAAACGGTTGTCTATTGAAAACACCTCCTTATTGTATTGACCGATACATTGATCTGAATCACCGGGCTCGGTTGATGGTAACCAGTCAGTCTCTTTGAATGATTTTCCGAGTAAGTAAATTGCCTTGGCTCTTAAATCGTAACGTAAAGCGAGTAAGGCTTTATCTCTGATCATTTCAAAATTGTTGATGATGTCATTGAATTCTTGAATTTTAGTCGAATTCAAAGCCAAGTAAATGTGCTGTGGTTCTTCCCCAGGTGCGAAATTCGACCTTCCATTTTCCAAAAATGTCCAATCATACTTCAATTTATCAATGGTGGAAAGTCTGACTGTATCTGTGTTATCATTGTAGATGGTATAATTGGATTCTTTTTTCATAGAGGGGAGCCAGCCCAAAATCCATGATGTGGTTAATAAGAGGTAACACACTTGATTGAATGAGTCATCATCAAGGAAATCATCCTTTGACACATCGAAGACTGCGATTTTGTTCTCACTGTCGAAGAGCATAATTTCCACCTCTTTATTTAACAATGCTTCAAGATCTTCGGAATTGGGGGTTTGTTGTAAGATTAAACAAGACATTTCTGTTAATGCTGAATTACCCAAAAATTTTTGTAACAATGACAAAGGTTTGGATGTATCATTCATTGATGGACCAGTGTGTTGTGCATATGCAGAAACTTCCCCTTGCGATAACAAGTCTTTGTAAAAAGTATTATACGCGTCAGAAAATTTTTTAAGAAACTTTAAAATCACCGAACTTATTTCTTCCCTATAGGTCAAGGAAGTATTCAAAGTAGAACAAGCATTGACAAATAATTTTTTGAAATCCACAGCATTCCGATAAATCTTAGAGGCTGACCTAGCATGTGAATTAATGGTGGCAAAGGCACCCGACCCTTGTTGAATAGAGTCAATAGATACCAAATCACACTTAAGCCCACCACTTGAAAATGAAGATGATCCACCCCTAGATGCATGACCACTGTGGACGACTACCAGGCTATCATTCACGGCCTCTTTGTCTTGGACATAATCTTTGAAAGATTGGTCGAGAATATCATTCATTTTGCTTAAAAACGTGTCTTTCATAAACGATTTAAAAAAATAAAGGGCGCTGTTATCAAATTTACTGTGATCTTTGGGTTCATCAGAAAAGTCCAAAAATAATCTTTGGGATCCAGCTGTGAAAATCAAGAAAAATTCAAGAATGATTCTCATATTGAAAATATTTTTTGGCACAATCACTTCTACCATGGCGTTGAAAGTTTCATTCTTGATGTAAGGGGAGCTGAACTCAAGAGAAGCACCAACGGTATTATCCTTAGCATCGGTAACCGCAAATCCGGGAAACATGTTAGTGAGTATATTTTTCATACCTTGTGTTGTCTTCATTGATTGACCTTCCTCGAAATTGAATATGTGTTTCTTCGATAAAACGTCGTGAATATCCCCTTGTTGATTCGACCCTGCTGATGTGTCAATTGAAGTAAGTGCTCTACTAGAGTTATCATAAATATAATTTATCATTAAAGACTGTAATTCTTTTCTCATGACATCCCACAAATTTTTGAAGTTATACTGACCGCGTTCTTTAATATATGACTCTCTCGATACTCCGGTTAGATTTTGTGAGTTTTCAATCATATCAACGATGGTATTAACAACCTTGTGCTTTTGAAGAACAATAAGACATTTGATAAATATGGATCCAAATAGGTTGCTCAAGATCAGTACTGATGCATCATTGAAAGTAAATCCTCCTATTAGATCGGTTATGGTAGAATAATCAAAACTTTGTATCTTCGAGAGTTTATTTAATTGAGCCATATTTTTCAGCTTGCATTCTTCCGTAGTTCGATTGATTAAGCCATGAAGTTCCTGTTGATGAGTGCCGACTAAAACTTGCAAAACTGGTTGAAGTCTATTAAGTTTTGAAGCTGTACTTAGCAACATGTAAATGTAATGGTAAGATAATGCCGTTGCATTCAGATTAGCCTCAAGTAGAATGGAATAGTCTATTTCCGACTCAGTCTGACTATAATGGGCGTGAAGCTTGGGTAATTGGTTTTCCACGAAATTGACCGCTGAGTCACTGAAGCAATCTGAAATTTCAAAAATGTCTAAATTAGCTGAATTATAAATGTATTGTTCTAAGTTATTTGATTGTGTGACCAATGTCCTGAAGGAAGATAATTGAGGGTTTGTTGATTGTAAAAGATTCTGCCAGGAAAAAAATTGGCGATCCTGAGGATTTTCAGATGTCTCTACTAAGTTGGCATTTTTCAAATAAATCTCGCTTTGTAACTCTTCAACGATCATATCGTATAAATTATTTGATTGCAGATCTAGATAGTTTCTTGTTGAGGACATGGCCGACATGGACCATAAGTTGTATTTCTCTGCAGTTTTGTACCCATTAGAAATGACATCGTACACCTGATGAATCTTTCTGTCTATAACGAGCTGATCGATTTTCAGAGGTATGTTGTTCAATTCCTCCATGGCGTCCAAAATATCAATCATCTCCGCATATCTGATCGAGGTCTGATCTAATTCATTCAAAACGTCAGACCTGTCTTGAATATCTCTTGTACTTGATTCCAACATTTCCTTGATCTGGGCGGAGTCTTTTTGTGATTCATCCAATGAATTGAGTAAGACGTGGTACGAACCTATACTGTTATTGAAAATTTCATGATTTTCTGTAACCACGTCTTTCAATGCTTCATTTACTTTCCAAAATGTTTCTTCAAATTCTTCTTTTCTATGAGCCAATCCAACCGAGGTATCGTCGAGAAATGCAATCGCCATATCTATGGGATTTGTGGTTTCATCTAACAATTCGGGCCAGTCATACCCAATGTCCTTAAGCACATGTTTCAATTTAGTTATGGACTCCTTTTGTCTCTTCTGATCATTTGCAGACTTATGACCCTCATAGTTCATGCTCGCTGAGCGCATGCGAGCCATTGTTTAGCAAAGATATACTTGTTGAGCTTATGGGGTATAATTCGGTATATCAATTTATGAAGATAGTTTTAGGCAGTCAATCTTTTGTATAGTATTAGCGAGTCCTTATAATGAATTAAAGCTCCGCTTGCTTTTGAGTGTTCCAACAAAGAGCTTTAAAAAAATGTTGTTCAAGTCGAGTCTAGCAGGGTCTTGTTGACAGAAAATGAATGGTGAGTTGTTTAAACCTTTTGTCAAAAGCGCACTGATTCCCTTTTTTTTTCATTTCTCTGGTTGTTGTTTTTTTTTTTAGCGGAGATATTTTGTTTTTACTTTTTTTTGCATTTGAATCATTCTGCAAAAAAAAAATTAAATAGCTCCAAACCTGTTTTCCATCTTGTTGATCGGAGTATGCATGCACAGTAGAGAATGTCACAACTACCTATTGAGGTAATTGATCTTTCGGACGAGGAGCCGATTATCACCCAAAGTAACGGAAGTTACATCGACCTGTACGTATCTAACCGCTATGAAACGAAACGCGTATGCAATTATGGAAAACACCCTGAAACTAACTAATGAGTAATTCTATAGACGATCGGATGAAGGTGAGTCTGATGTCGAGACGGAACTGAATGCCGGAAAACTTAAGATTCAGCTGAACAATAAAAGACTGCCATATCATATTACTTTGAGCTCGTCTCAAGATGAAACGGCAATCCAAAGCTCTCAAGATGACCGAAGAAGAAGTATACCTACCACTATAAAATCATTTTATCAAAAAGAAACACCTAGCTTATCCCCATTGAAGCTGGCCGTCGACCGAGTCTCACAAGCTGAACAGATACTGCTATATAAAACAAGCACATTCGTTAGTGAGAGCTGTCATAGCCAAAAAACACAAGTACCAACGAGTAAACCACTAAGTCAATTGTTTGTTCAGGATAGCACACGTGATGAGTCCCTGGTTATAAGTAGCTCTCAGGCTGATAACCATGTCTCAGTCTTGGAGATTCTGGAAACCGAGGCCCCGATTCATGAACTGAGATCCTCACCCTCAAAAAGCCGCGAGAAGGACATACTTGATAAATTCGTTGACTGGCTCAGCGAGTCAGATGAGGAGAATTCTTTGAGCAAATCACCCAAAGATGTCCACATCAACACTTCGAGGCAACCCGTTCCCAAAGTGAACCCCGTGAAGCCTTCGCAAAACCGACCTTCTTCTAAAAGCCTAGATACTTCTAACATCACCGAAAGTTCTGTCCTCAAGCAGTATTCTGATCTAACCAATATGGAAGGCGCCAACAAGAGACAGCGGGTGGCTGAACCGCAAAATGGTGTCCCAAATAAAAAGAGAATCATTGGGCAAATAATTCCCTTGAGTAGTGATGATCCAGTGGAATCATCACAACATGAAACTATACCCCCAAAATCATCACAACACCCCCCAAAATCGTCACCACATCGAATGGCAGCACCGGCCGACGTACTGCAGAAAAAATCCAAACATAAACAATCAATCCAAAGGGCCGAGACATTTGATGTGCGATCAGTATACCCAATAGCCTTATCCGATCCCATAACATCTGATTCTTCGCCTCCGCAGTCACCAACTTCTAGACAAGATAAATCAGCTCAAACGCACAAACGACCATCAACAGCAAAGACAGTCACCAATAAGGGGAAGGCACATTCTACAAAACCAAAGGTGATTGCACGTAGCGCCACTATTGAAACCACAAAACCACTGAAGTACAGCCAAAAAGAATTCAATAGTGTGAATAAAGTCACCCGATCCAAAGATGAATTAATGAAAGAAATGATCATCTCCATTCCCATTTCGATTTATGAGTCAATGAACAACGAGTACTTGAAGGACACCTTTACCGTGAGTGATGTGAGAAAGTCATATGATCATTATCCCTTGATTAGTTGGAAGAGGCGAGTTGAGGCTGATTATGATGCTGACAGGGATTATTTCATTCCGTGTCCATCCAAAGAAATCTCTGAAAGTACTGTGGTGCTTTATTATAAAGCAGATGAACTTATCAGCAAAATACGACAACGTACTTTCAATCAAGATTTGAATCAGGTGCAAAATAGAATGAAGCGAGAAAAGATGAGTGAACTGATATTAAGTTCAAGCGTAACATCAACAGCCTCGACAGTTATAAGCGATGTACATGTGATTGTTATGATTGAAGGGTATGATCAATACCTTATGAAGTTGCGCAACTATCATGATAGAATTTACAAAAAAGCAGTCATGTCCAAATTAAATGATACAGTAGAAATAACAACAACAAACAAGAACTCCCGACCTTCAGGAATCGATGAAAGTTTAACTGTGTCTGATGTTGAGCTTATGATTAATCAACTACAAGTAGACTATCAAGTTAATGTATTTCCTATACGAACCAATCACGAAGCCATTGATTGGTTACATTCATTTACTTACACATTAGCGCATGCTTTATACGATAAGTATCAAAGAAATGAATCATTAGCCAATATAGGGCGTGTTAAACTGGGTCATGATACTCGACTGACATTTGTTGAAGCAGTACGACAATTTAAATTAATAACGACACCACGAGCTGAGCAATTATATGAATTTTATGGTTCCTTAGCAAGTTTATATCGTCGATATCTGC
This sequence comes from Hyphopichia pseudoburtonii, assembly GCA_003856775.1. NCBI lineage: Eukaryota > Fungi > Ascomycota > Pichiomycetes > Serinales > Debaryomycetaceae > Hyphopichia > Hyphopichia pseudoburtonii. The sequence continues at coordinate 1,176,399 of CP024752.1, read as the reverse complement.
AACATACATCATTGGGGACGGTTGGGAATAAGAATGTAGTCCCACCATCTACTGATGCTGCCATGAGGAAATTTTTCACTAGTGATAATGCTAATGATAAGGTTAATGATTAAATAATTACATCTTAATAGACTACCTGCGAAATTTTTATTTTCTTTAAATTACACAAGCCTAAACATTTAAGTTTATAAGCGACCAAGGTATTCTTTGGTAATGAAAGTACTAAAACAGTGTTAGTAATAATGATAATAATACAAAAGAAGAATAAAAGAAAAAAAAAATTGTGACTTGTCAAAAGAAAGTAATTTACTTTCTTAAAGTCTTAACTCAATTGACTACTTGCTTTGCAAAATTATAATCATCCTCTGAGATTTGATCCCTTATAGAATCGATATTTTCCAAACCTTTAGCTAATTCAGCTACTTCTTCATTAGTAAACTTATGATTATGAGATGCCAATTGTGAGATAATATTTAATGATTTATCAATACAACCAATATGAGGATCAGTAGTATTATTAAAAGTAGATACCAAATGATGAACGAGATGAATTTCACCAATACGTTTAACTTTATCATCCTTGGTTTCATCATTTTCCAATCCGGTTGAAAGAATGGCTGATACCAATGATAAAACTCTTAATTTTGTTTTATGATCAATGGTATTATTATTAGATAAATTTTCAGCCACCACGGACCAACCATCTAATTCACTAAATTGTTGATAACCCAATTCAAAATTACGAATAAATGAAGCAATGGCGAATAAACTTTTATGAATTAATTCGGTACTATCATTTTGATTTGAAGATGGTTTAGTAATTGTAATTAATTCTTTCAAACCACGAGGACAATATTTAAGAAAATCTTCTTGAGATTTAGGATTATTTTGAACGGCGGTACCAATGATAGAAGCTGCATAAACTCTTAAAGAATCATCAATTTGAGGAGATAATTGATCAATTATACTAGGCCATAATTTTAAATTTTCAATATTATTAGCATTATCCATATTTTCAATCAACATTTCAAAATTATCAAAGGCAACTTCTTTATTTTCTAATGTTGCTTCTGGATTTGAAACAACACTTATGGCTTGTTTCATTAATGTTGGTTCATCAGGACCATGACCAAATAATTGAGCTAGTAATTCTGGATCAGGTTGACCAATTTTTTCAATGGCTTCTTTATCGCCGGATTGTTGAGCAATGGACCAATTTAAAATTTTTTCCATGGTTGTGTGTTATATATGAAGAAGGAGTTGAAGGTTTGGATACTTTCTATCTAAAAAGAAAGCCCAAGTTGGAAGAAGGTTAGTTATATAAGTATATAATGTGGAGCAGTCATCAGGATGATGAGGTTTGCGATGATGCCTATTTAGTACTAGATGATTCTGGAAGCTTCCGCGACATTTTGCTCTTCTCTCAATCCGCGACATTTACTAGCAAAGCTTATGTCGCAGACTGCACATGTATAACAAATTTTGATTAGCAACAAGACAACATACTAAATAAGGTGACACTTTTAACACTATGCAAAGACTATTGGGATATATAGGGTGTATATCAAAAAGAAAGGGGTCGAAAAGGTATTTGTGAGAAATAAAATAAAATGCATCAAAAATTGCCGCAAAAAGTAACAAATTTTGAAAAAAAGGCTTAATGGGTGAAAAATTGATTTTTTTTTCCTGAAAATCAACAATTCAGATTGAAAATAAAAGAATTCAAAAAAATGAATCCTTAGGTTGGATACTAAAGGAATAGTACAGAGTCATGTAGTGAGAGTTCACTTAAATCTTTACAAGACTTGTAGTGAGCCAACTAATTTTAAGATAAGAAAAAACGCCAATTTGACTTAGCGCATGAAAAAGTCAAGTGATTGTTTCATCAGGAGCTGCAACCAATTTGAAAATTTTCATCTTATCCCATTTTTCCCTTACTCGATACACATCACCATCACCCTACAAGAATAAAAAGTTATGGTGTAGTCGTATGCTTCACAATCCAACACTGATGAAACTGAGTGGGATGATCGGGGGTGGATCAGGTGATTGGTAAGAGTGATTGGTGAGAGATTAGGATGTACGGGTGTCACACCAATACGGCGGAACATGGCAACCCGGGATAAAACCAGATTATGCGGATGTTCGGAGTTTTTTTTTTTTTTATTTATTTTATTTTTTGTTTTGTTAGCGGGCGATTGCAGGCATTGTGCAGGAACACTCACCGTGTGGAAAGAAGGAAGTGGAAACACCTGATTCAATCAGTTGAATTCCACTGAAAAAAAAAAAAAAAAAAAAAAAAATTAGGGGAGAAACACGGCCCACGGCAGTAAAGGTTATAAAGCAAAAATACTATTTAAATATTGCTTCATCTCTTTTCAAACAATTTTCCTGCTTTTCTTTCCTTTTTTTCTTTCTTTCCTTTATCAAATATATTGTCAATCAATAGATTACTTAAAAACATCATGTCCTTATCCAATAAATTATCCGTCAAAGATTTAGACGTTGCTGGTAAAAGAGTGTTTATCAGAGTTGATTTCAACGTGCCATTGGATGCTACCAACATTACCAACAATCAACGTATCGTGGCTGCTTTACCAACCATCAAATATGTTTTGGAACAAAAGCCAAGAGCTGTTATCTTGGCTTCTCATTTGGGTAGACCAAATGGTGAAGTTAATGGTAAATATTCTTTAGCTCCTGTTGCTCTTGAATTACAAAAATTATTAAATCAAGATGTTACCTTTTTAAATGATTGTGTTGGTGAAAAAGTTGAAAAATCAATTAATTCATCATCTTCAGGTTCAATCTTTTTATTGGAAAATTTACGTTTCCATATTGAAGAAGAAGGTTCTAAAAAAGTTGATGGTCAAAAAGTTAAAGCCGCTAAAGAAGATGTTGAATCATTTAGATCTCAATTAACTGCTTTGGCTGATGTTTATGTTAATGATGCCTTTGGTACTGCTCATAGAGCTCATTCTTCAATGGTTGGTGTTAATTTACCTCAAAAAGCTGCTGGTTTTTTGATGGCTAAAGAATTGGAATATTTTGCCAAGGCTTTGGAAAATCCAACTAGACCATTTTTAGCTATTTTAGGTGGTGCTAAAGTTTCTGATAAAATTCAATTAATTGATAATTTATTAGATAAAGTTGATTTATTAATTGTTGGTGGTGGTATGGCTTTTACTTTCAAGAAAGTTTTAGATAATATGTCAATTGGTGATTCATTATTTGATGAAGCTGGTGCCAAGAATGTTGAAAATTTAGTTGCCAAAGCTAAAAAGAATAATGTTGAAATTGTTTTACCAGTTGATTTTGTTACTGCTGATAAATTTGATAAAGATGCTAAAACTTCAACTGCTACTCAAGAAGAAGGTATTCCTGATAATTGGATGGGTCTTGATGCTGGTCCAAAATCAAGAGAATTATTTTCTCAAACCGTTGCTAAGGCTAAAACCATTGTTTGGAATGGTCCACCAGGTGTTTTTGAATTTGAAAATTTTGCTGCTGGTACCAAATCTTTATTAGATGATGCTGTTAAATCTGCTGAAGCTGGTAATACTGTTATTATTGGTGGTGGTGATACTGCCACTGTTGCCAAGAAGTTTGGTGTTGTTGAAAAATTATCTCATGTTTCTACTGGTGGTGGTGCCTCTTTGGAATTATTGGAAGGTAAAGAATTACCTGGTGTTGTTGCCATTTCTGACAAGAAATAAATCTTTTAGTTCATTTCTCATGATTAGTTTATGATTATTATTAATACACAGGTGTACCCTTTGTTAGTTTGTAATTGTAAAAAAAAATTTTTTATAAAACTTTTTGGTGATTTTAATTCTAATATCATATTTATTACTTTATGAAGGGAAAAAAAAAAAAAAAAAATAAATAATGGGGTAACAAAAAATCAACTTAACAAAATGACAAAAACAAAAGAACAAAAAAAAATCAGAGAAAAAAAAAAAAACACTATAATTTGGAAGCACCACTCATAATTTGTTTCCAAGCCAGTTCAGTTAATTCTTCATAATGATCTTTATTTAACCAATAAATTAAATCTTTACCCGATTCACCCTTGGGTAATTTTTGATTTTTAAATTGATTTTTAGGAACTTTATGATTATGACTAGCTTCAATTTCTCTACTTAATTTAATAAATTGAGGAACAGCATATTTAGGTAATGTAGCTTCAACGTGTTTATAAATAGTCTTTAAAACTTCTTCATGTTTCAGAACATCCAAATATTCATCCAATGGATCAATCACGGCAAAGCCGGCTCTGCCCTCATGATTAGGTACTCGAACTCCAACCACAACCGATTGTTTAACCGCCTTGGTACCAGCCAATTCATTTTCAACTTCAGTAGCACTAACATTTTCTGATTTCCAACGGAAAGTATCACCCAAACGATCAACAAAGTATAATAAACCATCTTCATCCATCTTTAATAAATCTCCAGTACGAAACCAAGCATCACCTTTTTTAAAAACATCAAAAACAATTTTAGATGATGTAGCCTTTTTATTACCATAATAACCTTGGAAAGATTCTTCAGGTTTTTTAACATTTAAAATTTTCATTAATAATTCACCTGGTTCATTATGTTGAGGTTTAACGGCATATTTTGTATTTGGATCACGCCAAATTTCATTTTCATCTTCAGGATCCATTTTAACTAATCGTTGTTGTAATGATAAAATAAGATTAATTAAAGAACCATATTTACGACATGCACCAACTCCAAATTCACCATATTGAATATTGGTGGTAGCAATGGGAGATTCTGTAGAAGCATAAAATTCACCAATTCCCTTAATATGGAAACGTTCTTTAAAAGGTAACCAAATATCACGACGTAAACCATTACCATAAGCCACGGTAACGTTATGAGCTTGTTGATCAGGATGAGGTTTTGAATTAAGTAAATAACGACAAACTTCTCCTACATATTGAATATGAGTAGCATTTGATAATTTAGCCTGAGTCCAAAATGAAGTAGCCAGGAATTTTTGAGAAACCGATACACAACCACCAGTTAATAATGTTGGACAAACACCCAACATGGCAGCGGTTGAATGATATAAAGGCATGGCGGTAAGTACATTTGATTTATGATTAATATTCATGATATAACCAAAAAATGCCGATGCCATAAATGCTTTACGCCATGACATGATACCGGCCTTGGGGAAACCAGTGGTACCAGAAGTATAAATCAACGCACAACAAGAATGATCGGCATCCTCGGGTCTTCTGGTATGATCGGGAGCCCGATGTTTTGGTCTTGAAGGATCAGTTAAAACTTTTAATAATTCAGTTTCATTCAAGTAGTGTAATTTAACATGAGGTAAATCTTCATTAATAATACCTTCAGTATCCTTAATGGGACCAGCACAATCAGGATCAATGAAAACCTGAGTAACCTCGGCAATTTTCAAACAATGAACCAATGGACGATCCTTGGTATTAAAATTAAGAAATGCTGGTACGGCACCAATATTCCATAAAGCCAACCATAAAAAGATAAACAAGGGTTTATTCATACAATCAACAGCAATGGTTTGTTCTGAAGTAACACCATAATCATACTTCAAAATATAACTAAAACGTAATACAATATCATATAATTCTTGATAAGTATAACTTTCAAGAATAAATTGATCATCATAAATAGTATAACCATTTTCATCCACTTTTGGAGTAGGAGCATTCACCAATGGACGGGGGAAAGCCACGGCACGATTCTTGGGATATTTATGAACGGTTTTTTCAAAATAATACCAAAAACTAGCCTTACCTCGATAACAATTGATAAGGTAGGGAATCGCTTTTCGAACAACTTGTTGGGCTAACAAAACATCATCCTTAATATGATACTTGGCATCAAGAAGTTGGGATCCCAATATGGCGGCAGCAGCCAATTCAAGGGTAGACATGATAAATAGCGTCTATAAGTGTTGGAATCTTTCTTTTTTTTTTTTTTGCTTGTTTGATGTAAACCAAAAACCAAAAATAAGAGCTCGGTGCGATGACAACCAAACGGATAAAAAGCTGAAAAAAAAAAAAAAAAGAGAAAGAGAGGAGTAGAAAAAAGACCAAAAAAAAAAAACAAAGCACTTGCGATAAAACAAAAAACAATCAATGAGTAGTTAATTGTGTCAGTAAGAAAGCACAAATCTAAGAATTAAAATAATTGGTGGTGGTGGTGGTGGTGGTGAAAGAATTAAAGTTCAGTCAAAAGAGAATTAATTCATCATCAGGGATTCAATCAACTTTATATATTTATATTTCCGGTTTATCTTTTTCTTCTTCTTTTTTTTTTTTTTTTTTCTTTTTTTGGCAGTTTTTTTTTTTTTTTTTTTTTTTTGGCAGTTGTTTTTTTTTTTTTTTTTTTGGCAGCGCTATCCTATGATAAATTCCACAGCGCAATTTAACCGAATGGGCGGGGGAATACCAATACCATCACCACCACCAGTACCACCACCCACCATATTTGATGCCTCTGGGTCTACATTTCCACCCGGATAACATCATCACTACACCACTGGTCACCACTTGCAATCACCCAATGTAAAATACACCCGGCAAATTAAACAAACTACTAAAAAACACAAGGATCAAAAAAACACTGAAGAAAAAAAAAAAAAAAAAAAAAAAAAAAAAAAACCGGCGAAAAAAGAGAATGTGAAAAATGACGTCGCTCACCTTTTTTTTTTTTTGTTTTTCTCTTCTCTTCTCCGCAAAAAAAACAGTACACTTGCAAGATATAGATGATGGAGAGTAGTCAGATACCAATTGAAAATTGATCATTGACAATTGATCGCTGACGAATGACTCAAATATACTCGAGTCTATAGCTCAGATCAAGAAGCCAAAGAAACGTACACTGCAAAAAAGCACCAACAAAAAAAACAAAAAAAAAAAAAAAACAAAAAAAAAAAAAACAAAATAAAAACACTAACAACAGAGAAAAAACAAAAAACAAAAAAAAACTAGCCGTGGTATTAATTGATTTCGCGCTGATTTGATATTTGGTGCCCCTCCTTTTTCTGTTGGTCATCGATATTCGCGCGTCTTCACATGGCAGACACCGTTTCATGTACTATTACTCTATATAATCTATAGCCATACCCATTTCTATTGATGATTAAATCTCCAGGAACCAGGTGTAGTAATATTGGTATCTGTAGAATGCAGTGTCTTTGAAAATTGATTATTCTTGTTTGCGGTCTTGGCCCCGGTCTTGGTCTTGGTCTTGGTCTTGGTCTTGATCTTGGTTCTGGTTCGTACATCATAATCATGATCATGGTCATGTAATTGTAGTGGTGGCTCATTATCATCACTATTTGCAGCCATCACTCCACCATTACCGGAATCAGCCACCAATCGAGCACTGGCAAGTACATATTTCTTACCTCCATCAATATCTTCAATCCATCTAATAAGTTGTTGAATCATACATTCTTCTTCGGATGATTTATTATGACCTCCTCCAAATTCTTTAACCAAATAATTATATATTTCTCTCACTTTTGCTTGTAATTTTGTATCATGTTTATGCCACAAGCCATGTTGAATTAATGCCTTTAAATTGGTATTACTTCTTTCTTGTAAATATTCTTTCATACAACATTTACCATGTGTTATCAATATAATATTCAACAAATCATAAAAAAAATACTTGACACTCGCTGTTAAAGAAATATCAACTGCTTGAGCCAACATGGGAATAAAACCAACATATTCATCACAATAACTAGTCTTGATACATTCACGGAATAGTAATTGTAATCTAAATTGTAATTCTCTTAAAATTACATCATCTCCATTAACTGTTTGCATTCCCAATTTGAAATTACAAAGTAATCGAAATATAACTTGATGATTTTGAATACTAGCACCTTGTAAATTCCATTCAATAAATTTATCATCAATTTTTTGTTGAATGGTTGGATGATTCAATTTAAAATTCCAATGTGACCAACAATAAATTAAAATCATTTCAATTAAAATAATTCGACACACTCCTTGAATAATATTAAGTAATTCAAATATTGCTGCAGTATCAATAATATTCTCAATTAATTCATTAAAAGAAAATAAATAATAATTCTCATTATCCAATACATCATAAGATGCTCCAATACTGGCAATTTGAAATGCAGCCAATTGCTTCTCACCAACATCATCACTAACTCCATTCATTATTATACTTCTTAGTTGTCCAATTATTTTATCCGCTTCCCAAGCACTACTTAATTTAATACTTGGTAGTCGTACTGAATATCGTAATATTTCGGATAAAATAATTGGACTAACTTGACTTTTGATTCGTTGATAAAATATTACCGGTCGATTACACCTTAAATTGATCTTATATAAATCACTCAAATTGTAAACAATTTTTCGTTCAGTATGCATGGGTGATTTGAGGGTTATTGTAAAATCTTGTTGTAAAAATTTGGTAAATGAGGCATCACTTAAACCTGGCGAATTAGTATCTTGTATTATCTCAATCTTATTGATTTTATCATCACCCTGCCGTATAATACCATCAATATCATCATATCCATCATCAGTACTTGAACTGAAATAATTTTGCCGATACAGACTAGTATCAATTAAATTATCATATCGACCAATCTCACGCTCCTGTATTAACCCCGTACCAGTTGGTTTGGCATCTTGAAGTGTATCAAGAAGATTTGACTTTTTATTCTTATCATTTTTATTGTGATTAGCTTGGGGCAGGTATTTATCAGTAGTACTACCAGAGACCTCGGAAATTTCCAGTAACCTCCCCACTTCAGCACCACTATTAGTCGATGAGGTAGTTGAATGTTTATGACTGGACTCTTTAACTTCTTCTTTTTCCTCTTTTTCTTCTTCTTCTTCTTCTTCCATCATCTCAATAGCATCGGGTGACCAACCCGCACTGTTTACTTTGAAATCGGTTGCTGACCCGGGTCGATTCTTCATTGACAAAGTATACTCTCTGAAGCCAAACAACACCACCGCGAGCACAATAGTGGTAAACACGAGCACGATAAAAATATAAAAGGAGTTGGCCAAAAGATCTTCTTCAGTATAGTCTTGATCGATTTGTGATGTTATGTTAAAAATTGCCTGTGATGTTACCTGACTTTGATCATAATCATCACCAACACCATCATAAATGCCACCTAAAGCTGTGGCATCACCATAATTGCCTAGACTTAGCATACCAAATTCATCATCATCTTTCAAATCTCTTTTGTGGATGACTTCATCATTATAACCTTGTATGGGTAAAGTCGATTGCTGTGGGTGCATGACGCCAATGAATTATTTTGAAACGCTTCTTTCTCTTCTCCTATCTCTCAAACTATACTTTCAGAAAGAAATATCAAGAACTTATCAAGAACTTTCGCGAAACAATTATATTGCTTGTAATGGTGATCATTATCTAAATTGAATAAGTGTGTGATTTTTTAGTTGCAAATGACTGGCGGGTATTCAAATTGTTTTCTTCAATCCACAAATGGAAATCATGTCGTATTTTCCGCACCTTTTTTTTTTTTTTTTTTTTTTTTTTTCCTGTTTACTTTCTTCCGAGGGCGTGCCTCGACCAAAATATGTCTCACAATTCCTTATTCTTCAATAAAATGTACGGGTGCATGAAATTTGTGCTCCAATTATCAATGAGTTCATTTTGCTTATTATAGATTGGGAAAAACAGACCATCATTAGGCGCGTGGTACAATATCAAAAAGAAATTTTATTTCTTCGTTTTTTCTTAATTTTTTTTTTTCTTTTTTTCACTAGTTTGATAAAAGTATCAGATCAACAAAAAACATTTTGATAAAGTATTCCTGAACCGGCAAGACAACCTCGCATTCTGATCTACAACTAGAAAACCTCGTCTAAGTGTGAGCTTAGTCCTTAATTTTAAACCAAAGTCATCAGGTCTTGAATATAGTTGCAAACACACAAAGTGAAAATCGATAAGAATACTCGATAAATCATGCTTTGTAAAACAAAGTTCTTTTTCACCAAAAACTCACTGGTGTTGAATACTTTACATCAATCAAAAGTATCACGTCTTTCCATCGTAACTCACGTCAAGCCTAGACCTTTCAACTTCACCAATATATTTGCCAGCTTCAAAAATTTAAGTATTCGTCGCTCGTATACCACCGCTACCACTACCACCACAACATCCAACTTTTCTCAAAATACAGTTATCAATGCAATCAAAACTGCTAAGTTGAAACCTCAAGAACCAGTGATATCTCATAAATCAGTTGGTTATTGGCTTATCGGTACCTCCGGTTTGGTGTTTGCCATAGTTGTTATTGGTGGACTCACTAGATTAACCGAATCAGGATTATCTATTACAGAATGGAAACCTGTCACTGGTGCTATACCTCCCTTGAATGAAGTTGAATGGCAAGAAGAATTTGCCAAATATCAAGAATCTCCTGAATTTAAACAATTAAACTCTCATATTACTTTGGAAGAATTTAAATTTATTTTCAGTATGGAATGGGGTCATCGTCTTCTTGGTAGAACCATTGGTATGTTATTTGTACTCCCAGCAATTTATTTTTGGAGAGCTCGTAAATTTAGTACTCATGTTAAATGGAAAGTAGTTGGACTTACCGCTTTACTTGGTTTACAAGGAGCCATTGGTTGGTGGATGGTTAAATCAGGTTTAGATGAAGGTGATTTATTAGAAAGAAATTCAAAGCCTACTGTATCTCAATATCGTTTAACAACTCATTTGGGTGCTGCATTTTTATTATACTTGGGGGTTTTATGGACTGCATTTGAAATCTTGAATGAAAATAGATGGCTTAAACAAATAGAATCATCATCATCCTTAGAAAGTTTAAACAAAGTTTTCAATAAATTAAATAATCCTGCGTTGAAAAAAATAAAAATAATTGGTGGTGGTTTACTTGCTTTAACTTTTATTACTGCAATGAGTGGTGGTATGGTTGCGGGATTAGATGCCGGTCTCATCTATAATACATTTCCTCACATGGGTGATGATTATATTCCTAATAGTAATGAATTATGGTCACCTATTTTTTCCAGAAAAGCTGATCAATCAGATTTATATTGGAGAAATTTATTGGAAAATCCCACCACAGTTCAATTAGTTCATCGTATTTTCGCCACTACTACCTTCTTTTCCCTCCTTGCATTCCACCTTTATACCAGCAGACGTAAAAATATTGTTCCTCGTCATGCTAATAAAATGCTCCATACGGTAATGGGGTTCTTAACATTACAGGTCACCTTGGGTATTTCAACTTTAATATATTTGGTACCAATTCCATTGGCAGCTGCTCATCAGGCTGGCGCTTTGGCATTATTGACCACAGTATTGGCATTTTGCTCGAGATTGAAAACTCCAAGACCCCAAACTATGAAATATTTCAATAAGTTGATGAAGGATCAACTTATGACACAAAAATAACTGCTTGTTTAAAAACCCATGTTTATATATAATAACTACTTGTAAATAGCTCTTTGAGTCACGAATCACACGATACATTCATTTATACGATAGAAATTTTATTAAGCACTGAAATTAAAAAGGATAAAAGAATTGAAATTAAAACAGAAAAAAATAAGCAAAAGATTAAAGGAATTGAACTACAAAAAAAAAAAAAAAGAATATACCCTTAATGCTGGCGAAAATAGGTTAGTTTCACCAAATTCGTTTACTCGCCATTTCGTACCTACTAACTTTACCCAAGCCTTCATCATCAAAACCCAACTCCTTCTGCTTATCACAATCACCATTTTGAGATTTCAATAATTGCTTGTTGCGTCTTTCTTCAGTAGTGAGAGGTATATTTTCTCCAAAATCATATAAATACGAACGTGTAGTGGGGTTAATGGAGGATGATTCCGTATTAGGTATTCCAGGCAAAAATGACAGCTCTATAGTGGATCTGTCAATAGATGAAGAAGATAGTGACAGCTCATTAGGACCAAATTTACGAGTGGCTTCAAGTGCGACCTTATTATCAGCCAGGGGTAACTGCGTCTGTTCCTCCTCTATAGCGGATTCATCCAAAGAGGTATTGTTACCATTTACATACAACGGATCAATTGGAGATGAAGTTCGCGAGGGTACGTTCAAGTCAACTAAAGGTATACTATAAGTCAGGAAGGATGGGGATTTGGCGTAAGCTGTCTTGGGTGATGCAGATAAACTTTGTTTTGATGAAGACTCTCGAGGATTGATGGTGGTTTCGGTTGTGGTGCGAGGTTGAGTAAGTATTTTATTGAAAGATGACTGGCTTTCAGTGATTTCGTCAGTACTTCGGGACTTGGGTTTGGGGGTAGACTCGGTTAAAATCGGTGATGAAATACGAGTAGCAAGTTTGGCAGATGATGGTACACTTTGTGGAACGGATTGCAGGTGCAGCGTCAAATTTAAAGGAATAGGCAACAGCGATTGTTGAGTACGTAAGTATGCTTGATATGCCTGATGAGAATGCTTTATGCGATTCGCCCATTTCAAAAGTACCAACCCTAACATTAATCGTATGAAAAGTAATGTAGATAATGCTATAAATACCAATCCAAAACTAATTATGACCGAGTAAGTTATTGAGCTATTAGGATAAAGGAAAAAGTTCTTTAAATCGGGTAATGTCATTCTAAGAAAGCACACGATGTAAGCCAATAAAGGTAATCCAATTCTCTTAGTCAACACGATGTAATCAGTAAGTTCATGTGATGAGTTAGCGTTGGAGGTTGACTTGAACACCTCGAGATAGTCAAGGCTGATTACGTATAAAAAATTTCGATATATATGCGGCCTAACACGATTAAATTTGGATATATAACAATGTTTCAACCAGTCAACTAAGATTTCACTTCCTAATACAACAATACTGGGACCAAATAGAGCTCCAATCCACTTGTTCCAACTTTTCCAACTATCTGGAATTAAACCAAGATGAATTGTATTCAACTGTAACAAGTTTCTTAGTGCTATGATACTAAGCATTAATGTCAATTGAAAACGTTCAGTCAAATCTGCCATTGTTATCTGAAACAAACCTTCTCGTTCGAACTTCTTGAAAACGGAAGACTTCAACTCTGCAAATTGATTAGAAAGAAGTAAAGTCAACAACGCGTTAGAGTATGAATTTGCAGCCACGTTAAGTGACACAGTTTGATAAATGCAAATGTATGAATGGAATGCTAAGTATGCCAAGGCAAGAACGTAGAAGAGGGCAAATTTGGTGTAGTCATACTTCTTGTTATTGAAAGACGTACCAGGATTCGATAGTGGAATCCCATATAAAATATTAAGAATATCTTGACCAATTGACGAGCATAGTTTATCGGCAACTTCAAGGACTCCAAACATCACATACAATTTGATATGCGCCTGTCCTCTTACATCATGGTACATTCTGGAGATGTCAAGGTTTGGTGAAGACAAAAAGAAGACCGACGCCACAATAAGCGAAACTGTTATCAAATCACGTTTTACGTGAACGAAATCCTCTGCAATGGAGCTCATGGTCAAGCGAGACGACGATTTATATGTGTTTATGATCCTGCGAGCCAGTCTATAGTTCGTGATGCATATTTTCAAAGGAACAAGGGTGAAGAGAGTTAAGAATGAGTTTAAACATACCAATACTCCAAAGATCATAAATTTTTCCAAGAAAAAGGGAACCTTCACCAAGTTCAATACTTGTTCGAAAGACACGTCTGCATCGGTATTATCAGAAACGCTTGTTCGATGTTTATGAGAAACATCATTTTTATCACTAGGAGGTAAATTGAGCTCCAATTTGAGTAAGCGGAAAAGGGAAAATATACGGTCACGCTTCTTAGAACTAAATGATCGACTGGTCGAGCCATAACTTCCATGGGACACGTAGGCAAGAAACGAGCTCGTAGTCGAAGACCGTGACCTCGATTTGGTTAGCGAGGCAGTCCTTGATCTAGATCTAGACCTAGACCTTGTTGTCAGAGGCTCACTAGAAGAAGAGCGTTTTTCTGATCTGCCATTGGGCCCCGATTTGGACGCTGACCCGAGTTGGGGGCTCATGGTTACTTTGTCTCGGCCCTTGTCTTTACCGTTTTGATTCCCATTGACGATGCAATTCAGGTTGGAACCACAGGATCCGCTAGAATTGGATTGTTTGAGTCGAGCCATAAATCGGTATTTATCAACATATGTTCCAGCAGGGGGCAGTTCCAAGGCATATAGAAGCTGTCTCTTCGTATATGACTGAGACTTGCAACTGAAAATGAAATTAAAAGTGTTCCGAGTCACGTGCTCGATCTCAAAACACCCCCACACCAAATGTCGGTCGATGATTATTTTTGTTTCCGTAGCTTGGGGAAGGAAGACACCATATATGGCACTACATAATCGATATTGGGGCTAGAAGAAATAAACCTGACATATTCATTTACTCCTTGATCTGAGATCTCACTTCTAAATAATCCTATTTCCTTCTTTCTCTATTGCATGACATTTCTTGACGCGCTTTCTTGATGATGGAGTTGCTTACTATACAATCGTTTCTTCCTCATCTTGCACCATTTGCTAACAAAGACGTGTTGTCTCCAGGCGAAGCCTCTCGTATTCTGTTACTCATTGCCGAACTTTTACTTGATCATTGCGTCGATCTACCCCTACTCAAATTTTTAAGTCGATTTTTGACCCAACAATCGTTCGATGAAATAATTGAAGAGCGTAACATTGAGCACGAATGTGGCTATATTACATGCAATAGATCACCCAAGCAACAGGTTCGTCGACTGTCTACTATCAGCAATGGCCCCTTTCTGTCATCAGGGTCTAGGAATTCCTCAATTTCGGCGGCAGCTGCTACAGCCGCAGCAGCAACAGGCGAGTCTACTTTAACAAAATACCAAATCTACAATCGGAAGCCATCTATGATATTACCAAATACTTACCTTTCACAATATTGCTGCAAAGAACATTATCAGGCGTCATTGTTTTATCGTAACCAGCTTTCACTGGAATCAGTTTTCGCTCGAAAAGATATTATGGTCGCTCCTCCATTTCCGCTTACCAAGCGTACTTGGTATGAAAATAACATCACTTGCCTTGAAGAAGTCCTCGCCAAACACCAAGAGTTGAAGGAGCAAGGCAAAACCCTAGGTGACGTTATAACTATGATGAACGGGCTTTCGATGTCTGACGATGACTCAAAAGAAACAAACGAACTCATAAAGTTGATCGAAGACTTTGAAATAGTTGAAAAGGATGGCGGTATTCATGGAGATGACATTGATCCCAACGACTCAGAAGACAATGAGGTTAACCCCAATGGTGTTGAAGGTTATATAACCACAAATAAAAGTTTTGGTGGCTACGTGGTCTAGCCACCTTTGTCACATATTCATTGACTTTATGCATTACCTCTCATGTCATTCCGTTGCTTTCTTGTTATGATATAAATCTTAGGCTTCAATAATTATTGCAGTTCTTCCGAAAAAGAACAACTTTCGGTTTGCTCTTTTCTTTTGTTTTTCTTCATGTATCCGTTTCGCATATTGAGCCGTTTCCACCGTTTTAACTAAAAATTTTCTATATCATACTTTCAGGTTTTTCATGATCAACATCTTTTTTTCTCTGTTGATTTCTACTTCATTCACAAATTTGCTCTACTGAGCGATTGTGTATTTATACAAGGAAGCTGAGGCTTGGCTTCTCACTTCCATGCTCGTTAATGGCGCGAGTCTCGATGGTCTCACTGTTTCTTTTGCATAATGAAATGAAACGGCGATTTCTTTCACTCATATTTACTGTTTCCCTCATTTCGTTTACTTCTTTGCTCTTCATGCTTTCGTACAATGATATCACGATTTTATTTGTCACAAATATTCTTCTTGCTTCTTGCTCTTTTGTTTTGAGCGGCACCTGTATTATCTAATGTTTAAAACTATGTATGTATTAGAATTTGAATCTGGGACTAAACGTTTTTCCCAGCTTAAAATTATGAAAGTCGACACCATCGATATAGTCGGCCAAAGTTTTTCCCATTCCGACTCTTTCCATTAATGGGATACCTCGTGAAAATGTTTTTTTGGTTGGAGGCTTACTGTTGATAAAGTACTGCTCAAATGTTTTTTCCACTTTGTCCTTATTTACCAACTCAGAATGCTTGAACACAACGTTTTCTTTCAAACCTGCTGTTATTGATCGGAGCTTTCCAACCTGCGATGTATAGTGAATGAGTTGTTTTTCTTGGAGTGCCTTTTGCCTAGCGTAGAGGTCATTGCTGATTGCGCATCTGTTGCGCAAATCACGATTTTGTTTGTTCAAATAGGTGGTTGTACAATCGAGGTCTTGCACCCATTCTTGAACACACTTCTGAAGTGATCTACGGCCCTGTTTCAGGTCGCTAAGTTCAATGTTTGAGGAACTTTCTAACAAAAACTCCCATAAACCCTCGCCATATCCTAGATCTTCATAGTGATGCCTAGGGAAAACCCTTTGGTCGAGCCCTATACCACCACTTCTTTTCAATGAAACGCTACCATCTTTGAAAGTCTGTCCTCTATGATCAAGTTTCTCTCCTTTTGACGAGAACCAAACCGACCCCAATTTGTCGATGGTGATCAGCTTCTTTACATCGAGAGCTTCCCTTTTCAAAAACTGGCGAGCAGTGGGCGGTACTCTTATGGCTGGGATACCAATCGCACCGGATGTTATCACCCGTATCTTTACTTGTTGCGGTCCTTTTTTATTGACAATTTCTCGAAGTTTGTCAAGGTAATGATATCTATTAATGTCAAACTCCAATGACGGTCTCACTATTCCATTGATATAGGTAAAATCATAAGCTGAGTTTAAAGAAGAGTGTTTCATGGCGCCAGGAATTACATGTGCCGAGGAAAAGAGCTGCTCTATTGGGACATGAAAGCTATTTGCGGTGTAAGGAAGTAACGTGGGATTTGGAATGAGTCTCCGTTTTTGTAGCAGCTTCAAGTGTCGACAGAGTACGAGCCAGGAGTTTCTGTGAGACTCTTCGAGCTCGGATGTAAGATGATCTAGTTTTTCTTTTACACTTAGCCGCGTATAGTTCACAGTCGGCAGAGCCACTGATTTCAGTTGTTTCCTCGAAGCCCTTTTATTATGATTTCGAACCTCATTGATTTTATCGAAGCTTTTCACGTTTTGTGTTCGCCATAGCTGCTTTCGAAAATTCTTCAGTCTATGCTGCACCAAGTGCTCGATCAACGTTATCCAATCGGCTTTATCGCCGCGGCTTATTGCAGAGAGCAAGGCTTCATTGAAATTTACCCCATTTGTTAATCGTTGATATAATATATCTCCTGAATACGCTGAAATGGGAAGGTCAATTCTAAACTCATTTTTGACAGAATAGCCTAGCTCCGAAGCAAGTAACCCAAGGTATGCACTAGGATCATTTTTGAAAGCTTGAAACTCTCGATCAGTGTCGCGATGGGTTTGTTCGATATTGGAGATGCCGTGATGACTACTGCTCGGTAGTTTTTTTAAGTTTCGGAGTAAGGACCTGTATAGCGAAAGGGTCAGTGATCTGTGGACCGACTTCTGTAAGAGGTCCGCTATTGGGATGTACATAGGTTACTATTTCAAACTACGTTGAAACATCTAATTTTTTTTTGCCAGTTCAGGATTTTTTCAACTGTTTGAACTATTTTTTGTAGCTTTTGTTGATTTTTTCTTTTACTTTTTTCCTGCGTTGGCGTCGCTTCATATTATAGTTGATAAAAAGAACAATTTATTGTGCCCAATCGACAGACAAAATTATTGATTTTATCAAACCAAATTATAAGAACCAATGGTATGTTCATACACGCTGATATCTGTGTTTTGGAAGGCAGTGGTCTTCTGGCTTTCTATGGCAGCAAATGATAAGCAAGGCAAAAATTACTAACAGTTGCGAATTGATTAGCCACCAAAATTGACCAAAAATCAGAAAACGAGCCAAATAACGATATTGAAGTTCAAAAGGCTTAAATCTACTTATGTATTTCCTTTAAATCTTACAACGAAGAGTGCACTCACCGTCAGTAATTTTACAAGCCTGTTGGCGGAGGCAATCAATCGCTCCGGCGGCTTGCTATTAGTTGATAATGACGATGAACAACGAGGTTCCAACGAGGAAGAAGACATAAACGAAGATGATATTGAAGTGCCCAAGTCAGAATTTATAGATGGAGACACTGAAGACATCAAAATAGAGGATGATGGTGAACCACAAGAAGCAGAAAACAAAACACGTGTTTCACCTGATGATATTTCTCTTGCTATTCCCAAGGACAAGACATCTCCTTACGATAATCAATGGATCGATCTAGGTGATACGGACCTTGGCACATTGACATTTAATGACTACGATATAATCGCATTCAAGTATAAAACAGATGTTGACTTTGAAATCGTGGAAGCTGCCTACGACGACCAGTAGTTTGCCAGCTAAAGGAAGAGAAACAAAAAGCAAATAAAAGGATAAACAAAGGGTTTATATGATTATATCGTTCTATATAATAATACAAGCAGTGGTATAGGATCATTTGTTCATGAAAATGAGATCGAAAGATCAGACCCGTGGTTGAAAAAGGAGGGAGAAAAATAAAAGCGAAAGCCCAACAAAATGCATCAGTCATTCGTAAGAAATTTTGGGAAAAGAAGTGAATGGAAAAGGATATGTGAAAGAGGATGATGTTTCTCTCTTCAAAATATCTATTTTTTCTGGTTATCCAAAGTAAAACGATAGTGAACAATAATTTATAAAAGAAGCAGTAAATAAAAAACAAGAAGAAGAACAAAAACCAGAAATGCTTAGATCCACAGCCCATCAATATTTTCGTGAACTAACGCCATTGCTCACTTTTCGAATCCCGGCCGAATGTACCCGGGATCCATGTACGCTATGGGTGGGGCTGTGATTATGCGAACTAATATGACTATGAGTTTGACTATGTCCATTAATAGGACTAGTATTACCGACCCTGTGACTTGACACTATCATTCCTGAGGTGGGTCGGCTGCTCGAACGAGACTTTGGGTTTTTGATGTGACCGTTATTATTAGTGGGGGACTGATGTGGTGATGACGCTAGAGACGTGCTTACTGTTCTCGTAGATGTCGTGGTAGTTGTTTTGGTGAGATGTACTGGTTGGTTGACACTATTGGTTGAAATTGACCTTAACACTTTCCAATCATTTTGGCCACCGGCACCATTGGACATGTCTCGTTTAGGTGAGCTATTTAAAACGGTTCCTTCGACATTGTTTATTTCACCATCCACGTCGTAAGGAGTAGATGTTGTTGCACCAGAAGTCGAGGCAGATGCCGAAGCCGAATTTTTTGGCGTTTTCACTTGCGGAATATTCGAGGGAGGAGGGGAAGAGGGCGACGGGCTTGGTATTTCTTGTACCATGCTCTCAGTACCATTTCCAATGATGACATCATCATTGTCATCATTGTCATCATCTTCTTCATCTGAGTTATTGATTATCTCCACCACACCAGAATTCTCGTCAGATTCTTGATACTTTCTGGGTTGTCCGGGTGATTCATTGGGCACAGCAGTCTGTATTTTAGCTGCCAATGCACCACTGATCTTACGTCGTCTTATAGGAGTATTGAATGAGGAGTCCACGTGACTCACTGAAGAGTTTATTTGTTGTTGGTGTTGTAATTTACGCTGTTTAGCTTCTTGTTTCATTCTTATTTTGAAGTCCTCATATGATGTTAAAGGATATAAACCACCAATTAATTCGTCAGGTCTGTTATCGACACACATAGTATGCCTCCAGTCTCTAAAATCATTTTGGTGCAAGTATAACCAATGTTGTTGAGGACCCACTACCATTCCTGGGCGCATCATTCTCATGTATGCAATACATTCATTGGCAGTGAAGCCATGAGTGTAGATGAGATGTGCACCAATTAAGCAACCGGTACGTCCCAAGCCTGCTTTACAATGCACGGCTACCTTACCACCTTTTTGAATGACGCACTCAGCCGCACCAATGAATTTCTGCACATAGTCCAAAGTGGGACATGTTCCGTCTTCGAAGATCATATCGATATGTTGAATATTTCTTTTGGTGAATTCGGAAGCATCATAAAGGTGGGAATTTAGACGAACCACAAGTTCGACATTGTTCATCATGAAATAGTTGAGGACTTTTCTAAATGGCTCATTTAAAGTTGGCTTTCTTGTGTTTTGTTTGGGAGAAGCAAAAGCAATAAAATCTTTGGAAACGACATTGAAATCACCTTGTTCAACTCGTTCATATTGTTCATATTCTTCAAGATTGAAGCTTGTCAAGTCGATCATACCTCTTTCTTTGGCTCTCCACATACCGTAGACCACATCTTGAATGGTGATTTCAAAATCGGCATTGGAATAACCGGCATCTCGGAAAGGTTGTAAAGGGGGATCGACTTGGGAAATGGGCTGTAACACTTGATGGGGAGACCAAGATTGAACCAATACCATATAACAACAAAGAAGGCATGCTGCATTGGCTCGTTCTTTAGGGGAAGTGCTAGAGTAAAAGACAATGGCTTTCCCTTGGTTTCCTTCTTCGTTTAAAATGTTGTGTAGGACTACAGCAAATCTGTACAAGCTCCCAATATGTAATGGCCCAAAATCAAGATGGAAAGGATTGTAAGGCAATGCATCTTCAACTGTGAAATAGACAAGATCATTTGTATCTGGAGGTGTGAAATCATAAGCACCAAGGTAAATTCGATCTATATTATTTGTTGTTAGTACAATGAACTGAAAGATTTGAGTGAGTTGATTCATCTTTCAATATTGATGCTTGATTATGAATACATACTTTTCAAGAATTCGATAAGGGGAACGTTCAATCTACTTTTTGGCATTTTTTATTTATTATTTGGTTGTTGTATAGATTGTGAGAATGGCAATACTGAATTTGGAAAAAAGTGCGGTGGGGTGGATTGAACTGAAGGAAAGTGTATAATTAATTTCAAAGAAGTTGAAGCAAGATTATGTGAGGGGCGAACTTTATTCAGAATTAGAAATTCTTTAATTTTCAAAATTTAGAAAAAGAAGTTTTTTTTGTTGTTGGAAATTTGAAATAATGCTTGATCGGAGTTGAAGACTACGATAACACAAAATCAAATAGAAGATGAGCGAAGGTGAGGAAAAGGATGGATTGGAGATGAATTGACAGTTGGGTTGGAACAGACGAGACAAGAAAAGTCAGTGTTTCAATAGGCTCAATTGGTCAAATGAAATGAGTAGAAAAGGCAAAAACCGAAAGGTAAGAAGAAGTTGAATAAAAAATGTAGATGCTTTACACAAAGGATCAGACGAGAAATGATTTCGAATCTTAAACACCAAAGGAGATATGTAGTCTTGAGATGTAGATGACTTGAGAATTTCAAGAAGAGAAACAGA
Source organism: Hyphopichia pseudoburtonii (assembly GCA_003856775.1). Taxonomy (NCBI): domain Eukaryota; kingdom Fungi; phylum Ascomycota; class Pichiomycetes; order Serinales; family Debaryomycetaceae; genus Hyphopichia; species Hyphopichia pseudoburtonii. Next base: position 1,154,967 of record CP024752.1, on the reverse strand, counting down.
TGATCAGTAACCAATATGTGGTCCTATGCTCAAGATGTTGAATCAAAATGTGGTTAACGAGCGTTGACTGAATATTCACAGGATGTTGTCAGTTGAACCAGGCAAAAATAAAGGGGATTCCGCAGGTAATTCTTTTCTTTTTCGAAATGAACACTAAGAAAACGTGATATTTTAGGAAACAGAACAGAGGTGGAAGAACGTGAGAAGCGGTGGTTGCTTTGTTGCAGTGACAATATTCCGAAGGTTTTTGTGTAGTTGAGCTTTGGATAAGTTGTAAAGAAAGAAATCTATTGATGTAAGACTGGATCTATATTGGGAACAAACAGAAAAAAAAAAGGGAAAAAAAAAAGATGGAACGATTGACAAGTTGAGCTGGAGACACGCTAGTTTGTACACAAACACAGACACACAAATACTGGAGGACTGAAACGATAGGCTAATGAGTGTGAAGCTATCTCGAAAGAATATGGAGGAAGTCTGCTCAACAAGAGTATATTCAAGCAATATTGTAATCTTTTGATTGATTTTTTGAGTATTAAGTATTTAATGATAAAAATTGCTTCTATTTGTATCTTGTTTATCTCGCCTTTTGAATTCTTTCACTGTTTTTTTTTTTCTTTTTTTTTTCTTTTTTTTTTTGTTTTCTGTTTGTTTGTTTGTGATTAATTTGGTCTTTTGTTTACAATTTGCCATTTTGGGAACTGAGGACAATTCCAGTTGTGATTTGATTTTGTATTTGTCTAAATGCGTATAGAGTGAGATTTGGTAATCACACGTCCCCGGGGATACTAAGAGAAGCCGACAAACCATTGAAATAAAGGACATGGCAACCTTACATCATTACGAACGCCATCATCATCAAAATATCATTGATATCATCATCAGTTCAATAATCTGTATCTGATACCCGAATTTCTCCTTGTCACACCTTCCTTACTCATTCACTTGCGTAACAAAAATTCGGGCCTACCAATTGTAACTTGGATCGAGCGTATTACTTCAGCAAATACTACTTCATCTGCAGCCAAAGTAAAAGTCACAACACTCATAAATATGGTATGTCAAAGTCTTTCGAATGAACCCGGTACCTTGCTTCGCGTTAACGCCGACCAGGTCCATAAACTGAACTAATACTAACATACTCTTCTGATACTTTTAGGCATCATTATATTCGTTTTCTTCGGAAACGTTACAAGATCTTCGTAAATTCAGGTTTGCCAGCGCTCGCGCGACCGAAATGCAGGCTATATTATGTATGTTTTCACAAATGCGTTTTTTTCAAAGATCATCTAATTTACTAACTCAATACTAATGCTAGACACCATCGATAAAGAAACTTATCAGATCAAAAAAGAAGATGACGAGGAAGTTTTTACTTCAGTAGATGACTTGATCGAAGGGCTACCCGATAATAGCCCTCGTTACGTGTTATTATCATATCCTATGAAACTATCAGATGGTAGGTTGAAGAATCCATTGGTTCTCATATATTGGAGGCCCCCTACCTCCCTGGCTAACCAAATGCTATTCGCAGGTGCGGTCGAACAGTTCAGAGACAAAGCAGGCGTGTCTCAGCTAATTGAAATGCTGGACGAAGAGGATTTTGAATCTCTTGAAGAGCAGCTACAATAATTTACCTTATAGACTTTCCATTTAACTCATAGAGACTCTAACATGTGGTGGATAAAGCTTAATCTTCAAGATCTTTTGCACACTGCCCTTTTGTGATGCTAAACAACATGGTTTAATCAAAGTTCGTATCTTTAGTGCTGACCACCTCTGCACAAGCTAGCTGAATTTGCAATCACGGTTCACTTATCAGTAATTGTACTGTATATAGAAACATGCTCATATTTACTACTGACTGTACTTCCCAAGAGTATTTTTCAAACCTTCATCTGCGGCAGCGAATTATAGTGCGCGTACCAAAATTGAGACTCATCATATAATTTTTTTTTTTCTCACTTTTCGCTGCTCTGTGAAAAATTTTCAGAATACATAAATTGAACATTTCCCTCCTTCTTTCTAATACTCTTGATTCTTCTACTCTTCATCCAAACAATCAACAACAATGGCTCGTTTACACTCATCCGTATGTTAATATCAATAATCTATGGTTGTCATCTGATTTAATTATTAGCATGGTCATACCTCTTTACGTTGCAGACTTTATGTCGAATCTTCAAATATTTAGTGCTGGAATAATTATCTATTCTATAGCAATTCGTTGGATCGATTCAGTTGCATCTGTGATTGTATCATCTGGGTCTTGCCAAAAGTTTTCGAATCTAAAGATTTGATGTTCTGCTTTTGGTATTTGATACCAGTTGATTTTTTAGGTAATTTTATCAATTACCTGCTTTCATGGTGCCTAAATGCTGATCGATACCGCTATTTATTTAAGTGTAAGACTTCACGGTGAACATTTTGAACGGACCTGCATTTATTTGATGCTCATACTGCTGGATTTTAGCGAAGCCTGGAAAAGCTATTGAGTCAAGCCGCCCAAGTGTGTGAACCTCGTTTTGCAATCCAGACAGCTGAGAGGAGAATCAATCATCTACGTTTGAAATCCGTTTAATGTGAAAGAAGTACATGTGCTGTAATGCTGATTGTATTGAGTATTCAAATTTACTAACAGTATTTTTTTCAACAGGGTAAAGGTATTTCTTCTTCTGCTACTCCATACTCCAGAAACGCTCCATCTTGGTTCAAATTGACCTCTGATGAAGTCGTTGAACAAGTCATCAAGTACGCCAGAAAGGGTTTCACCCCATCTCAAATTGGTGTTTTGTTGAGAGATGCTCACGGTGTCTCCCAAACCAAGGTTGTCTCCGGTAACAAGATTTTGAGAATCTTAAAATCTAACGGTTTGGCTCCAGAAATTCCAGAAGATTTGTACTTTTTGATTAAAAAGGCTGTCTCTGTCAGAAAGCACTTGGAAAGAAACAGAAAGGATAAGGACTCCAAATTCAGATTGATTTTGGTTGAATCTAGAATCCATAGATTAGCTAGATACTACAGAACCGTCGCTGTCTTGCCTCCTAACTGGAAATACGAATCTGCTACTGCTTCTGCTTTAGTTAACTAGATTTAGTTACAAAAGTTCTATTATCACAAAATGTCTATAGTTTTATCTTCTGTAATATATAATCTTTTGGTTATCTAAAACCTTTTTTTTCAATTCTTCAGCGTATGCTTATTTTAATGTACATTATTTAACTTTTCGATTCAACTTACAAACGTAAAATCATAACAAAACAGTAAAGAGAGAGTTTGAGATTAGGTCAAATAAATAAACGCTAGAAAGAACTATAAAATACAATGTATAATGGAGAAGAAAAGCAAAAAAAAAAAAGATAATGAAAATGGATATAAAGCAAATATCAAGGGGAGAAACAAAATGCATGAGCAACGAAAAGGTGATGTTAGACCACTCTATATCATTTGGAAATTATTGTATAGCTATCCAACATAATAGAACAACATACTTCGAAAGAAGCATCCAAGTTCTTTACGTGGAATTAAAAGAAAAAGAGGCAGTATAGATTAGATATCATCGATATCCAAGTCAGAGCCTTCACCTTCTTCATCATCATCATCATCACCGAATTCGAAGTTGACATCTTCATCTTCATCGGCACCGAAAGTATCGGTTTCATTAATTTTAGCGTTTTCTGGTAATTCACCAACATTCTTCAAGGTTCTAGCTTCATCAGAGTTATATTTGTGGACAACATCACATTGGTCGTCTTGGAAATCTCTTAAGGAAACCAAGATTATATCACCTTGACCCATCCAGACCTTCTTTCTCAATTTACCTCTGATGTGACCCATTCTTTTGTTACCATCGAAACAGGAAACTTCTAATCTACCATTTCCTAACATCTTGGTGATTTGAGCATATTCTTGACCTTCTTCTTTGTAGATCAATTCTCTCTTTTGACCACCGTTATCATTCTTACCTCTTCTTCTATTTTTACCACCTTTACCTTTACCGGATTTACCCATTGTGTATAATATATATGTATAAGGATTTAATGAGGCAAATAGAGTAAAAGAAAGAAAACTTTTTCTTTTATTTTCCAAATAGGCTACACCAAGGTCTCACACACCATAAAATTTTTTTTTTTTTTTTCGATTTTTTTTTTTTTTTTGCTATTCCTCTTCTAATTACATAACAAAGCTCATTTTATTACGTAAGGAAAGCCTTTTATACAGAATATTTTACTCTCGAGATATGAACATGAAAATATATCAGCTGGTAACCACTTCATAACTTCTTCAATTGTCCACCCAAAATCAGCATCATGGATTCCTTCGAGGCTAGCACCAAGCTTACCCAAATTCTCTGGAGCCTTACTCCATCGATTCAAAACTTGACTAAAGCTGCTCATTTTGCCCTCAAAAATGCCGACAGTGAAGACTATTTATTCCAATCAATAATCAATACGCTCAACGATAAAAATCTAGAAGTTTACACTAAATCCACCATATTTCAATTCCTCGAGGTCTTAGTACATGAATCATACTATATATCGGAACAACCGAAATCTCATTATCAGTACCCATACATACATAGTATCAAGAATGCTTTACCCAAGATTCTTTTGAAAGTTTTACCTGGATCTAATAACACTAGTTTATATAACATTTATAACAGTTTGAAAAATATTTCCAAAGACTTTAAAATTGAGTATGCAGACTTTGATCAAAAATACAATTCGATTTTAGATCAATTTACTGATGAGGACAAAGAAAATATCAACTTGAACATTCAATATCCTGAGGTTGAACTTGAGGATGATACCATAAATGGAAATTCAGATGCATTAGAAGTTACATGGGACTTATTGATCAGAAAGAAGAAACAAAGTCAATATGAGAGATTAAGGTTGTTAAAGAATGGTGAATACATCGACAAAGCCGTCGAGGAAGATGAAATGTTCAATTTAAGAACAAACAAGCCAACATCAGCATCATCAGGTTCTAAACATGAACCTAATCTTCTTTCAAAAAAGCAGATTCTTGCGAGGATGGAAGATGATCGTGAGTCTTACAAAAGATCAAAAGAAAGTTTGTGGACTGTTAATAGACCAAAAGATTGTGAGTTTATAACTGAAGATGAGTTTTTAGTGCAATACTGGAACAAGATAAAGCCTATGAATAAAGATGAAGATCAAGCGTTGTTGGACACTTTTGATGAATTGAATGAGTTGGTGGCAACAAGCTACAAAGATAAACAGTTTTGATTTTATTCTGATTCTGCCAAACTTGTACTATATATGTGCTATAGCCTTAAATTTACGACCTATTTACGAACATCTGATATCAGGTCTTTCTTATTTCTCATGGATTAAATAATTCGCTAGTGTAGCCTGTAAACATAGATATTCTACAAGAGTTCGAAAAAGAGGTCTTTATCAATTGAAAATTACTTTAAAAAAGAAAGGAAATAAACGTCTAATATGTAGTTGGGACTTAAGCATCAGTGTTTGATAAGATACTCAACAATTCATTTTTACCTGCAACACTGTACGAGGCTGATGTTCTTATGTTGGTATCAGTGCCCAATACAGTGACAGTTAAAGCATCTTGAATATCATTAGAGTCCTTTAAACTATTCACATACTCGAAGCTTACCTCATCAATTCTGGTAGAACCACCACTGAAAAACAATGATTTAACTGGTCCACCACTTTGCCCTACGTTGTTGGGTAATTCTTTGCTGCCAATACTAGGAACGGGTGATAACATATGACCGGAAGTGGAGGTAGCGGGAGAAGCTGAGGGAGATAAAATTGAGTCACGCTGGCTGTAATTTTCTTTGATGGGTGTTGAAGGGACTGATGCTGGAACCTGTTTTACTTGATACTCTTTAACCAATGCTGCTGAAGCCGTACCAGTAGTTCTTCTGTTATAGTAAGAGACAATAAACTTCAAAGCCTTCAAGCAAAGATGGTTTTGTTGAACAACCACCACGTTTTTGACTAAAGCAGCATGTACCCCGTCACGTTCACCAAACACATCGTTAATGTGTTGGATGGTATCACCCATGGCATCCAAACTTCTTTCACGATCTTCTCTCATAGAAGATCCCGGGTTGAATCTAATGGTACAGTCTTCCTCTTCACATTGAGACCCAGGCAATCTTTCAGCTTTAGCCTTAATCAATTGAGAAACTTGAGGCATCCAATTTTGTAACTCATGCTCGTCAACAATTGAGATCCATCTTTGAGATCCAATGAGTTTGATATAACCACCATTTTCAGCAATCAAACCCAAATTAGGAATGGTTCTGTAAAAGGCATCTAAATGGCTCCTTTTCAAGAAACTTATAAGATAAACTTGATTATTTGGATCAGATAACAAGCCATTTAAAAGGCGTGAGATTTTGTTGGGTTCCGAGTAGGATGACTTACTAGGATCCGTAATACCAGCGGCCACTTTACTCAAGTCATTCTTATTGGTGGTACTTATAGCAGTTGGAGTTTCCAAATTAATAAAGTAGAGGTTTTTGCCCGCACCACTCAGGTTATCGTTAAAAAACTTTTTGAAAACATCGCTGGTGAAATGAGTCAAAGTACTCGTATGACGACGTTGATCACTTTCCCAAGCATCATTGATACTATCAATACAGCTTTGTACCCAAGCTTTGGAGTCATGAGTTACAACGGTTTGATGACAATTACGCCATCTGGTCAATTTTTCTTCGGGAGACATGGTTAAAGCGGCTTTGAATAATTCACTGAATCGTTTGGTGTCCCATGGGTTAATCAAAATTGCCCCCTTACCATGGTGATCTAATAAGTGCAGTGATCCAGTAAATTCGGATAACATCAAGGGAGATTTCTTTTCATTAGTGGCCATGATAAATTCATGACAGGTTAAATTAAGACCTTCTCTCATTGACAGCACTACAAATACTTCTGCTTCACATTGTAATGCCAAATATTGATCAAAATCAATATCTTTTTGTAAGAGTACCACAGGTTGCAGCACCGAAATATTTTCTGGTAAGGAGTTAATTCTAGCAACAATCTGCATAATTTCACCCTCATAAGCTGACCCATGAGATGTTCCAATGCAAATTTCAATTAAGACAGTACTATCCACAAAGCTAGGATTTTCACGTAAGAATTTTTCATAAGCGAGCAATTTTTGTTTGATACCACGTAATTTATCCAACTTGTCTCTACTAACAATCAAATTTTGATTACCCCACCTTTCACGAATTAATTTACGCCATTCGGTTACTTCATCCTTGGCCAAGAGCAGGTTCAATGACTTAGCATCAATTCCAACCGGGATGGTAGTGATACTAGTGAAGCGACCATCATAAGTAATACCAAATTCATTGGTATCAGCGAGTAATAAACGATTACAAGTTTGTAAGAAGTGTCTTACGTATTCTTCAGTCTGGAATGCAATATGATTTGCACCCAACATACCTTTCAACAATGCTTTTCTTTGAGCAAAACAACGAAATACTTCTGACAGTGGGAATGAAACGTGTAAAAAGAAACCGATCTTGGCATTAGGTAATTTCTCACGAATCATGGCGGGTACCAACAATAAATGATAATCATGAACCCAAATGATATTTTCTGGATCATTAGGATCTAAATGAGCATTTTCACGTTTATAAACTTCAACCACTTTATCAGCCACCAATTGATTTAATAATTTATAGTGACCCCATGAATGATCTTCGAATGCTTTTGACTTAGGATCATCAGGAATTTGATAATGAAGAGTAGGCCAAAGAATTTGTTTACAAAAGGATTTGTAATGACCTTGGAAAGTCAAATCATTTGGAAAAACTGCTTCACTATGAAATTCATCACAAAGGGAGTCAGCAATGTCATTAATTACGTGTTCAGGTACGGCGTCACTTGGCATTGATAAAGTTCCCACCCATCTACGATTATGGATTTTACCAGCATCAACCGATAATCTGACGGCTTTAGTAAGGGATCCATTCCCGCGATCAGTAAGTACCACTTTCCAAGGAGCCGTTTCAAAAATATTTTCTTGATTTAAAAGTCCCAGTTCCAAGTTGGCATTGGAAAACCCACCATAAGGAGCCAATTTACGCTCAGAACGACCATGAGCCATATCATTGAAATTATGTTTCCAGTCTTCTAAATCCTCATTACCAGTAGTTGATTGTTCACGAGCTTTACTCACAGAGTCAGGGGCGGAACTTTGTACTGGGGCAGACCGGGCATTGGCCCGTTGTTTTTTCAAATTATCTTGTTCATCCTGTTCATCCTTTTGTTTATCCTCATTGTGTAGTGAGTTACGGCTGCTGTTACTGTGTAATGTGAATGCAGGTCTTGACAAACCTGAACGAGATCTATTTATACCGGGGGACGCACTATGAGGTACAGCCGCGCCGGTTGATGAAGATGTTAATCCGAGCATATTAGTATATGAACTCGAAGAAGAATTCAAACTTGACAAGTTACTAGGAGGACGATTAATTTTTAATCCTGATAATCCAGAACCATTATCTAATTTTTTAAGTTCAACAACCAGGGATGGAACCTGGGTGTTCGCATAACGAGAACGAGGTTGAACGTATTGAGGGCCCAATTTTTCATTCAAATTATCCGTAAGACGATTGTGGGGGGAACTTGAAGTTTCATTGTTTCCTGACGGTTGTTTAAGTTTGTGATGTTGATAAAAGAAGTCTGCAATGTCAGCATTTGACGCACCCGTATCTTGAGAAGCGTCGCCATTGCCAGCGTCATTTCCTTGACCAATTCTACCATGGTCATGAGTGCGAGGCAGGGCTCCTGAAGGGCTTTCAAGTTTGGAATTGGCAATGCTCAAGCTGGGTAAGATTGAGTTTTGATTGGGGATAGTTTGGGGAAGCAGTGATGCCGTACTTTGACCATCACCCTCGGCGCCATGGGTGGAGCCTGCCCGTTGTTTGGCACGGGCTTGTTCTTGTATATTTGATACATTGGAATCTCCTCGAGTAACGTCAATGTCATAGTCAGTTTGAGGACCGACTTCGAATTGTACCGTGTATGGTAAGAATCTAATTGCGTTAGTAAATGAGCCTCGTGTATTTCCTTAGGGATTATGGTTTATACATACAATGATGCGATGATTACTGTCATTCAGCGAAAAATTATGTGGATTGAGTAAAGAATGTTACGTGAAGTAAGAATTGAAAGATTGGTATTTATTTAAATATATAAGTTGACGAATTGAGTGGAATTCACCTCAATAAAAAGGGTTGATGATTTAGAAGCAATGTTTAGGTACAACAAATGAGCTCATACTGAACCCCGTTCCTGTGAGCAACATCGTTTTTCCACCATGATCTTTTTTTTTCTTTTTTGGGTCGCTAATTTTTCCACCCGCTTCTTTCCTTTGGTGTCTCACTCTTCCTTTTTTTTTTTTTTTTTTTTCTTTGCTAACAAAACCAAAATAAAAATACTCCCAACAAGGCGAATAGCAATGCACAACGGTGTACAGGCGTGTTCAATTGGACGATGGCTTGGTTCTCAAGGATTCATGTTACTTGAACTGAATACAATACCACAATAGATCATTGACCAAAGAATAAAGCGCGAGCTTGACAGCCCTCTAACTTCCCCTCCCCCACAAAAATTCCAATTATCTTGTTAGCATTGCAGCAAGACATGATTGAATATTCTCATTCTCAATCACCCAAATAATTATGACAAGTATTTCGACCACCAGTGAAATTTTCTTGGGTGATAGTCATTGTCATATTGATCCCAGTTGTAATTTTGATCAAATCCCCACTATAGTTGATACAATTGCCAATGATGCCAGATTATGTCAACCGGCGTTTTTCAGTTTAATGTCCACCAATCAATTTGATGTTGATTTGATTGATGAAATTGTGAATCAATTACATCGTCAACGTGAAGTTGATGCCATAGTACCTTATTTTGGGGTTCATCCATGGTATTCGCATCTTTTCTACAGTATTGATAATATTGAGGAACAAGATCAAGATTTCAAAAAGAATCATTATAATCGAGTGTTGAACCCACCACCAACGGAATCTCTTATTGAACATCTTCCTGATCCAATAAAAATTGAAGATCATCTTATCAAATTACAAGAATTGGCTACCAAATATCCTCATTCAGGTATTGGTGAGATTGGACTTGATAAATTCTTCCGAATTCCAGCTAATGGATACTTTGGAAATCAACACGTTCTGAATCCACCACCATCAACTGAAGAAACATCTTCACAGAGTAAATTGACTCAGTGTAGAGTTACCATTGATCATCAGAAATTAATCATGTTGAAACAATTGGAACTAGCCAACACTTTACGTAAACCAGTATCATTACATTGTGTTAAAGCCCCTGGTCCTCTTTATGAATTAGTGTGTGGTGGATTATCAAAGAAACCGGGTAAAGGTTATAAGGGAGGACCACAATTTGGTGATATTCCGCTGGTTATATTACATTCATATACTGGATCAGTTGAACAAGCAAAACAATGGATTGATCATTTTAAAAAAAGGAGAGCTGAATCAGAAGATAATAGACAACGATTATATTTTTCATTATCTGATTATATCAATGGTAGTGATATTAAACAAGGTTTATTACAAGGATTACTTGCTGCGATTGATGATGATCAAATATTAGTTGAAACAGATTTTAGTATTGATCGATTTTTTTCAAATGGATCCAGTGTTACTGAAGATTTAAATCATCCTTGTAATGAGGGGAAAACAATACTGAAGAGTGAACGAGATGATAAAAGTAATGAAGATAAAAAGAAGGATGATTATTTACAAAATTTGAATCGAATTTTTGATAAGATTGTTGAATTGAAACAATGGCATCATAAAGAGGAAGATGCTCGAAAACAAATTTTTGAAAATTTGAAAAAACTGATTAGTTAGGAATGATATACAAGAACGATATATAAGAAGGATATATAAGAAGGATATATAAGAAGGATATATAAGAAGGATATATAAGAAGGATATACAAGAACGATATACGAAAGCGATATACAATATTAGTGTTGTTTTGTAGTAATTGTAAAAATTGCAAAAAAAAAAAAAAAAAAATAAAGTTTAGAAAAAAAATAACTCAATTTGGAGACACAAAGTGAAAAGAAAAATACCGAACAATTGAAGGAAGGCTTTCCCCGGGATTTTTTTTTGCTTCTTTTTTTTCAATTTACTTATGATTTCCCCTTGATCCGAAGGGGCCAGATAAATCATTGTTTAACCGTCATATCAATTGACTGAACGTGATACGTCATTGTAGGAATCCATTGACAACAAGGATATTACATAGAATTATTGAAAAGGCAAAAACTTTCATTAAATTAAAAAGCGTAAAAATAGGAGAAAAGGGAGAAAACTAAGAAAACATTTACAATCTAGACTTAACAATGTCAACGAATTCTGGTTTAAGAGAAGCACCACCAACAAGGAAACCATCAACATCTTGTTTATCCTTGAATTCAGGAGCATTCTTACCATTAGCAGAACCACCGTACAAGATTCTGATTTCTTCAGCAGCCTTGGCACCAATGGTTTTAGACAAGTGAGCTCTAATTTGTTTATGAGTATCTTGAGCATCATCTGGAGTAGCAGCTAAACCAGTACCAATGGCCCAGACTGGTTCGTAAGCAACAACAATGTTGGACCAGTCACTGACAATCTTGGAAACAGCATCCAATTGTCTAGCACAAACATCCAAAGTAGTACCAGCCTTACGTTCCTCCAAGGTTTCACCAATACATAAAATAACGGATAAACCTTGTTCCAAAGCGAATTTGGTCTTTTCAGCGATAAATTCATCGGATTCTTTGATAATGGTTCTTCTTTCAGAGTGACCGGTTAAAGTCCAGGTAGCACCCAAGTCTTTAACTTGAGATGGAGAGATTTCACCGGTGTAAGCACCAGAATCTTTATTGAAAACATTTTGAGCAGAAATGGAAACAGTCTTTTGTTTATTTTCAGATACAGCGAGTGCCAAGTATGGAGAAGGTGGAGCAATTACAACTTCAACATTGGAAGGTAAATCAGCCTTATTCAAGTTATCAATGATTTTGGTAAGGGAATCCTTGGTACCGTTCATTTTGAAGTTACCACCGACAAAGAATTGACGAGCCATTGTGTAATATGTGTATGTGTGTGTAGGGTTGTATATATAAAATTTAAATCAATTGATTGATTGTAAACAAATAAAGTTGAAAGAGAGTATGAAATTTTTCAAAAAGCAATAAGGATGTGGAGGTGTATTTATATGTAATTTTAAATAATCCCCCATCCACCGGAACTTCACAGCAATTTCTCACCCACCGGAAAGGGAGTGCATACAAGGCGAAGAAAGCAGACAAAAACCAGAAAAAAAAAAAAAAAAAAAAAAAAAAAAAAGCGCATTCCAGTCTTCCATTATTCCATCTGGTGATGAAGAATGGATCAGCATGTTCCGAGGGTTGGTGGGAATCAGGTTAGGGCACTACTTGCAACTACACAACCACGCCATATAACACCATATGATTGATGCTGCAACTAGTGGTTATTTGTTTATTATTTTTTTCTTTTTTCTTTCAATGGCAAAATTTAAAACAGTAAAAATTTATTAAATAGGTAAAAGAGAAATGAAAAACATCAAATGATACTGTAGACTACAGCGTTAGGTCTTCAGTACTATTGGCCACGCTTTGATTATCAGTCTTGAACTTAGACCTCATTTTATCAACAAAATCAGTATAACCATTGGTCTTTTCCTTATTGTTTTTGATACGTTCAAATTGACGTTGGATTTCACGATCTTTACTTCTATTGGCCTTGATGGCATCTCTTTGAGCACGAATAATACTCAGAATATCCATATCTCCTGGATTGGCCAATTTATTTTTTGAATTAAAACAAACTTCATCTCTAAACTCTTTTTGTACTTCTTCATCATCAATATCACTCTCGGGTAAATCATCCCAAGTTTTCAAAGGAGTTTTCAATGCAAATTTACCCAGTTTATCATCATCACGTTTCATGATTAAATATTGACAATGTGGTATATTTCTTAAACTTTCAAATTCTTCATAACTCCATCTAAACCACTTCATTAAAAATACTCGTGCCCATATTCCATGTGTAACAAGTACTAATATGTTAGGGAAATCATCTTGTTGAAATTGTCTGAATAAAGTTTCATTAAAACTGGCAATACGATCAAATACATCGGCGGCACTTTCACCATGAGGAATCCGATAAAAAAAATGTCCATAATGAGCTCGTTCTTCCCATATTGTTTCCATTTCTTCAGGTGTACTTTGAAAATTCCCAAAATCTTGTTCTCTCATCCTTGGTTCTTCATGAATATCATACGAAACTCCCGGCAAATCCTTGATACCTTCAATTATATCATTACAAGTTTGACGAGCTCGTAAATAAGGTGAGGTATAAAACATAAGACTTCGTGGATTTTTCAGAGTCTTACAAACATCACTCAAAATTTCTTGTTGGAGAAAATCTTTGAGTACCGTACCGGCTGTTAAGGCCTGACAATGTCCTTGATCAGTAAGGGCCACAACATGATTGGGAGTAAATCGATTAACTGATTTATCACAGTTCCCTTCGGATTCACCGTGTCTAACTAATAAAATATACTAAACTCTGGTTAGTATTAATGTTTGTCTGTATAAATGTGCAAGTTCAACATACCTTTGGTTTACCCATGATGTGTAGGTTAGGTGCAATTTTATAATGATGCAGATATCTTATCTATATGTGTGGGGGGGAAAAAGCAAAGAAGTAAAAAAAAAAACAACTGGTTGGTGAAAAAGAAGCTATGACATGTATTCAGCTAAACTGATCAATAAATAGAAAGTATATGATGGTTGAAAGTTTTAATAATCAAAGCAAATATTCACAAGAAACAATCTATGGATTAAGTTGCTTACAATTCACAGGGTGTATGATAGGATCTTTTTTTTTTTTCTTTTCTTTCTTTTTTTTGTTTCTTTTTTTTTTTTTTTTTCTGCTATTTTTTTTTTTCGTTTTGTATGGTGATGGTTGCCAGGAGTTAAGGCGCACGCTTTTCTATCAGCTGTTCTAGTAATTTTGTCATGTTTGGTGTGGATTAAGGGAAGTGTAGATAATGGCAATCTAGTCGGTTATATCTCCATACGTAAACCTGTAGATAGCAGCAAATGACGGTTCATAAATGAAGGCTTTTGTTCTTTTATTTTTTTTTTATTTTTTTTCGTTAGTTCCATGCTTATTTATCGGCTACAACGGCACAGTGCAAATAACAAAAATATTATGATGAATTAGATAATTTACAGTATAAAATTTATAAAGATTAACCCTCTAATCTTCAGAGGTTAATTTTCTTTCAATGGCGCAACTCTTGGTTAATTCTTCATCACATTTCTTTAAAATATCATCAGCCAATTCATCAATGGCATGAGAATATAATAAATTATTATATCTTGAAGGTCCATTAGGTAATCTGAAAATTTGTTGCCATTCATCAATATTTAATTCAGGTTCACCACGTTTAGCTCTTTCAAAATTTTCCAATTTTCTTTCTTGTTTCCATTGAGATACTTTGGAACGTTCTTTTTGTAATTGTCTTTGATAATAATTGAAATTAGTTTGATCAAAATTGTAAGAATCAACTTGACTATACAAACTTTCCAATAATTGTGAAGTGGCATTTTGATTTGAATTCAAGTTAAATAATTCATATTCATCTTGCAGTTTAACGTTACTTTCTTCCAAACCTGATAAGTATAAGTTAACCAAATGTTGATTGTGAATATGCACGGGGATTTCTTCAAAAATATTTAAGAATGATAATTTATGATGTTCTAAATCTTTGGTTTTCCATCTACCATCAACATAAGCACTAACAAAATTTTCGGTTAATCTAACGGCTTTTAATTCAATTTGTTTATTGATTGAAGCCATGTTATGCACTAAAACAAATGCATTCTTACTAATCAACTGTTGTTGAGCTAAAGCATCAACCAATTGACTGGTGGCATAATTACCAGAAGCAGTCAGTTGAAACCACCCTTGGAATTCAATTCCATTACCTAATTTCTTTAAAGTATCTAATAATTCTTGTTGGTATTTGTTACCACTCTTGGAACGAAGAGATCCCCCCTCGTATTGATCAGGGTAAGGATAAGGGTAGGCATGGGTAATATCTAATAATCCTTCATCGTCTTCAAAACCCAAGAGTGATCCAGAGTATAAGGATGGGTAGTTTTCGGAAGTATGCTTAACAATAGATAACAACGCACTTGCTTCGATTTGAAGTTTGGTGGTGGTGGGTTTTTGGTAGGCTTTACCAGCTTGTCTAGGTGCCATTATGAAGTATGTGTGTATAATTGATCAACAACTGTATATAAGTTTAAATGTGAGAAAAAGTCCTTCCCGGTGTTCGTTTCGATAAAGTGTCGGGTCAAGCAGGACTAGGGATCAATAACAATATATTGAAGTAAGTGATATGCCAACGTTGTATCTGGTTAGATCGATCTTGTTAGGCGTGTCCATCGATATTGTAAATTTTCACTCTTTTTTTTTTTTTTTCTGCTTCCCTTTTTTTTTTCCTTCGTTCAATTTTTCTCTTTTGAATGAAGTTACGTAATCATTATCGTACTTATTACGTAATCCCGGCGCAGAGATTTTTTCCAGTGCTAATCTGAAAAATTTCACCACTAAATTGCAACGAGCGGAAGAAAAAAAAAAAAAAAAAAATGAATACTGATGAAGATGACTCTTGGAGAAGAAAAAAAAAAAAAAAAAAAGAAAGAAAATCTCGAAGTTATGATCCTCCTTCTTCTAAGAAGTCTTCACTGCTACCCAGTACTACCAGCAACTAAAACATCACTATGTCTGAAGCTGTCAAGGAATTAGCTGAACAAGTCGCCAAGACTTATTTGGACGATGTCACCGGTGAACATGTGTCTAAAACCGAATTGAAAAAAAGACAAAAACAAAGATCTATTGATGCCAAAAAGGCTGAAAAAGCTGCTAAATCTGCTAAAACTGCTCCTAAAGTTGCTAAAAACAAGGATCAATTGGCTGATTTAAACCCTAATCAATACTATGAAATTAGATCTCGTCAAATTGATGAATTGAGAAAAAATAATAATAATGATCCATCTGCTCTCAATCCATACCCTCACAAGTTTCATTTGGATACTACCGTTCCTCAATTCTTGGCCAAATACGGTCACTTGAAAAGAGGTGAAACTTTGAAAGATGTTCAAGTTAAAATCACCGGTAGAATCATGACCAAGAGAGAAGCTGGTTCTAAATTGAGATTTTACGTTTTGAAAGGTGATGGTGTTCAAGTACAAATCATGGCTCAAGCTCAAGACGTGGCTACTTTGGAAGAATATGAAAAGACTCATGAATACTTGAGAAGAGGTGACATTATTGGTGTTACTGGTTACCCTGGTAGAACCGCCCCTGCTAAAGGTGGTGAAGGTGAATTATCCGTTTTTTCCACCGCTATTCAATTATTAACTCCATGTTTACATATGTTACCAACTGAACATTTCGGTTTCAAAGATCAAGAATCTAGATACAGAAAGCGTTACTTGGATTTGATTGTTAATGATGATGTTAGAGATCGTTTCAAGGTTAGATCTAAGATTATCTCCTACATTCGTAAATTCTTGGATACCAGAGATTTCACCGAAGTTGAAACTCCTATGATGAATGTTATTGCCGGTGGTGCCACCGCCAAACCTTTCATCACTCATCACAATGATTTAAACATGGACATGTTCATGAGAATTGCTCCTGAATTGTTCTTGAAAGAATTAGTTGTTGGTGGTATGGATCGTGTTTATGAAATTGGTCGTCAATTTAGAAATGAAGGTATTGATATGACCCATAACCCTGAATTCACCACTTGTGAATTCTATCAAGCATACGCTGATGTTTATGATTTGATGGATACTACTGAATTATTATTCTCTGAAATGGTTAAAGAAATCACTGGTGACTATAAAGTTGCTTATCACCCTGATGGCCCTCAAGGTGAAGAATTAACTTTGGATTTCTCTAGACCTTGGAAGAGAGTTAATATGATTGAAGAATTAGAAAAGGTTTTCAATGTTAAATTCCCACCTGGTGATCAATTACACACCGAAGAAACCGGTAAATTCTTGAAACAAATTTTGATTGATAACAAATTGGATTGTCCTCCACCTTTGACCAACGCTAGAATGTTGGACAAATTGGTTGGTGAATTAGAAGATGCTTCAATTAACCCAACTTTCATTTTCGGTCACCCACAAATGATGTCTCCATTGGCCAAGAAGGATAGAAACATTCCAGGTTTATGTGAAAGATTCGAAGTCTTTGTTGCTACCAAAGAAATTTGTAACGCTTATACCGAATTGAATGATCCTTTCGATCAAAGACAAAGATTCGAAGAACAAGCCAGACAAAAAGATCAAGGTGATGATGAAGCTCAATTGGTTGATGAAACTTTCTGTAATGCTTTAGAATATGGTTTACCACCAACTGCTGGTTGGGGTTGTGGTATTGATAGATTGGCTATGTTCTTGACCAACTCTAACACTATTAGAGAAGTCTTGTTGTTCCCTACCTTGAAGCCTGATGCTTTGGTTAAGGGTGAAGAAAAGGAAGAAAACTAAGCTTTTCTTGTTTCGTGGGAAACTCGAGCAAAGTAGACTTCGTTCATTCTTGTCTATTATTCATTTTCTTTTTTTTTTTTTTGACTACTTCTTTTTTCCTTTACCATTAATATTACTGTGTCTCATATAGCCGAATCATTTATAAATAGTTACTTATGTTACTGTTTGTAAACTCTGTAAAACTTTACATCTTGAGCAATGTTTTAAATACGATTCGTGATGAGATAGATAAATAGGATTTATTGTATAAAGTCTAGATGCATGATGCTAAAAAGGTTAGAAGCCACTTCATAAACGAAGCACTAAGGTAAGAATTAAACTAATGTACATGTTGTGGAAAATTTTGAAGAAAATAGACTTACCTTCTCACCAAGTCACCTCTTCTCTTCATTTCCAAGGCTTTCTTATAAGGAGGAGCCGTTGGCATTTGAACGGGATCCAAAGCCATCTTCTGGAAATTCGTATCTAGAGTATAAGTAGCATCTGAATCAACATCATTCAAATCACCACATGCAACAAATTTGGCGATTAACCTTTCTTCTGGATCTGGCAAATCAAGATGTTCCAAATTATAACTTTTACCAATGTTGGCATCTTCGAAAAATTCTTCGGTTGACTTATTTAACTCCAACTTTGGGTTCCAGCCAGGTCTTGGTTTATATCCCAAACAGACGATGAAAGCCTCCAAAGATGTACCTCTGGAAGATCTTGGCTTAGCGCATACTACTTTTTCAAAAAGGTAACTAAGCTGACTGTACAATAAATCAATATCTCTTCCTCGGAAAATCTTGGCCACAAATGTTCCGCCAGGTTTCAAGATGCAAGTGGTTAGCTGAAGAGCAGCCAAAATTAATTGAGCCTGAATATATTCATCCAAATCGTGTAAGCCAGTGACATCAGGTGCACCATCACTGCAGACAAAGTCAGCTGGTTCACCACCGAAAAGTTCAAGGATTTTTTGTAAAGTCTTTGGATGTGTGATATCAGCCTGTATAGTGGTGACTCCTTCTATGGGTGTCATTGGTTGTAAATCGACTGATACAATCTTGACATCGTCCGGGTTTTCGGCAGCTTTCAATTCTCGACTCAATACCTGAGACCAAGAGCCAGGGGCGGCACATAAATCCACTACTCTCTTCACACCTTTGAATAGTTGAAACTGATCATTTAATTGTAGTAATTTAAATGCGGATCTGGCTCTCCAACCTTCTTCTTTAGCTCGTCTATAATAAAGATCTCTTTTATCCTTACTCGATTTCCCCATCTTGAATGAATTTTATACTTTATATGACTCAAATACAAGCTATTCTAGGTTTAAACTATGAGCTATCGGCTTATACGATGGAGCTCATCTAATATTTTTCATCAATTTTCAATAATCACCTGCATATAAACCCCACTCTTTAGGAGGAAAAAGTCGTGTCTCAAACAAGAGGAAGAAGAAAAAAAAAAAAAAATCGATTTTTTCGATCAAAGAAAAAAAAAAGCTCTGAGTATAAGACATTGATATCAATAGGATCTGAAAGTACTGAAAAAAGAGACTCCTTTCGGCCCCTCTCGAATATCACAACGAAAAGCATAAAATGATAGGGCGTCTATTGTCAAGAAACTTGGCTATGCCTTGTGTTTCTCCTGCCAGAAACTTTGGTACATTAAGCATACTTCATAACAAGGCACCAGCATCTTCAAACCCAGAACAAAAATCAACCAAGAAATTTGACAGCCCCAAGGAGTTCGTGGCTAAGAGACAGTTAGAAAAAATAGAAGAACAAGCTTATCAACTGAATTTATTGAATGAAGAATATGAATACGCCCCCAAATACTTATCTAAGAATGAAGTCAACCCTATAAGTGGAAGACCAATGCCCATAAACGTTGAATTATTGAAATATGAACCATTAAGACTCCCTAAAACTCATGGTCATGAAGCTGCTCAAATTAAATTCAAAAGTTACAGTGAGGAAAGCTTAATAAGAGCCTCTGAATTTGTTGCACGAGCTGCATTTTACTTGGGAATTCCATGTGGTGCTATACAACCTTTAAAAACTGAAAAGAGATTATACACCGTGATCAGATCACCATTCGCCCAAGCCAAGTCCAAAGAAAATTTCCATAGAGTCACATATCAATGTAAATTAACTGCCTTTGATGCCAATCCTGAAGTTATTGACTTGTGGTTATCATTTGTTAACAAACACGCTTTAGAAGATGTCAAATTACAAGCTTCCATTCACACCAGAGAAGGCTTAGATTATGTTGAAAAATTAGATAACATTACTAGTGAAGACTTGAAATTACCTGAAGCTTTTGGAGAAATTGACGATCCAATCACTGCCAAGGTTGAGGAAATTTTGAAATCAGAAAACTTCAAGAAGTTTTTCGATAATGACGCAAAGAAATAATTTCATAATCACCATCTCCCTCCATAAACTTTCACCGCATCTCACACTTCACTTCGCTCATCTACATTCTTTTTGGTCAACAATCAGCTATCCCCCCCTTCCGTGACCTCATAACCTGCCCCCAATCTGTAAATAATAAATAACGATACTTTTCATCTTTTGTAAATTAAAAAAAAAAAAAAGAAAAAAATAGTCTTTTCTTGGAACTTTAACCGTAAACATCCCAATCGTCTTCCTCTTCGTCTTCTTCATCTTCCTCTTGAGCTTTCTTTAATTCCTCTTTCAATTTTTCTTTCCTCTTCTTTTCAGCTTCTGATACATCAAATCGACATAATGGACAAGTAGGACTCATTTTCAACCAAGGTCCTATACATTCCAAATCAAAAACATGACCCTTGGTTTTTTTACCACTTACTACTGTTTGAGCATCACAGGGCAAGCGTACAAGTAAAGGATAATCATCATCAATGAATCGATTGGTACAAATTGAACAATCGGCGGTATCTTTATTGGGTAAGTCATTGATGCTAACACGAGGAAGTGAATCGAGAAAATCTTGTGACAATCCCAGATTAGATTTCCCATTATCATCTAAACCATCTAAAGTAGCGGGATCAATATCTGCATCTTGTAATAAATCAAGTAAATCAAGTGCCACTGAAGATCCTTCTTCTGTATTCATTACCCTTAAAGCATTAGTGACAGCATCACGATTTGGTTGTGAATTATTTCCCGATGTAAGAAATGAGTCAATTATTGAAGAAAGGGTCTGATGTTGTCTTCCATGATTTCGTTGTTGTTGTTGATTATTATTATTCCTATTTATGTTGGTAGGTATATTATGATCCTCTAATGAATGGTTAGTATCAAGAACTGGCTATCAGAAAATAGAATGATCCCTTCTCACGAGAGAAAATTTTACAAAGCCTCATACCTTCGTAAGTCGACATTATATGGTAGGTTGATAGGATTCAATGTCAATTGGGATATAAATTGCATACCAAATATTTGCCATTTATTTATTCGTTGAATTGTTATCGTCGCAGTGTGCAGTCTTCAAAAAAAGAAGAAAAAAAAAAAGATAAATAAAGAAATTACTGCAAATGAATCTGGATAGATTTAATTTTTACAAAAGGATAGTCCCCCCCCCCCCAATTTGATCTACCTGTCTGTCGAAATCTGCAATTGAAAATATTCTCAAACACTATAAACTCAGTGCAGTTGTAAGGTAAATTACAGGATAATATGATAATAGTACTACATGTAATTCAATAAACACATCAAATTGAAGTAGTAAAGGAAAAAGCAAAAAAAAAAAAAAATAAAGAATACTAAAAAAAAAAAATATTTATTAGAATAAGCATATTCTTAATTCATTATGACATCACCTGATTTATTGGTTTCTTCTTGAATACCATTATCATTCTCAATCTCATCATCACTTTCATCACCCTCCTTTTCTACCTCATCTTTTGAAAGTACGGTATCGATATTAAGACCATCAAAATACCCCGTCTGTTCGAATTTGGCACAATGGCCACTGACGTGACCATGTGCATTCAAGTATAATGGAGTCATTGGTGGATCTTCAGAGGGAGTTTGTACTGGGTTTAAAATGGGGGACGAGCCACCAGTTTGTTGAAGTTTATCGGTTGTAGCAACTGATATATTATGAGGTGGATCAGCTTTGTTAAATTGAGCACTGATATTTCTGGTGATGGTGGTTGTACCATGTATTGCTTGAGGCAGATTAGAATGGTGTACCAGAGTAGGGTATTGATGATTTTGATTTTGAATATGTTGATTTTGAATATGTTGATTTTGAAGATGATATTGATGTTGATGAAACATTTGTGCAAGTTGAGTTCTAGAATTTCTGGATAATGAACCGGCCAATGATCTTGGTGGGGTTTGAGATGACAACCAAAACCGCGACGGTGAACCACCTAATGAAGTTGGGTCTAAATTGGGTGAGTCAGGAACTATTAGAGTACCATCATTTCTAGTATTTATTGGTATACCTTGACTTGGAGTCAGTTGAAAAGTGATAAACTCAGTTGTTGGTTGTTGCTGTTGTTGTCCAAATGCACTATTTTGTTGTTGTTGAATGACTGGAGACGGTGAAGAAAATTTATGATACGGTTGAAGTCTAATCTGATTTAGATGAGTAATGGAATTACGACTGGCAATATTGTTATACGAGTTTTTCCGATCGATGACAGCATGCGACTGTGATTGTAATGGATGCGAAGCTTGATAAAATGCAGTGGGTTGTGGATGATGTTGTTGCGGTTGTTGCTGTTGAGATTGATCTGCCTTGGGTGAAGGAAGATATAAGGGTTGAAATCCAGATACACTATTAACGGTTGGACTTGTTTCATTAACTTTAACAAAATGAGGATTACCATGATTATGATTATTCAAAGATAAAAGTGATATTGTGGATGAAGATGGTACGATACGACCATCAATTTCTTTTCCCACCGACAGCGCGAGTAATTCTGGTTCAGGATGATCATCTGAATAATTTCTTTGAATATCAACACCTTCATCAATACTGAAAAATGCTTGTTGTGATGGGTTTTTGGAATTGGGTGATGGTGTGAAATTATGGCTGTGCCCTGGAGAGACGTTGATACCAGGAACTTGTATAGAGCCGCCATATCCTGAGGATTGACGTTCATGAGCCAATGAACTGGATAGAAGCGATTTTTTGGGTTGATATTGTGGTTGAAGTTGTTGGTGTGGGCCCTGGGTTTGACCAGCCTGATTTCGAGAAGATGATGTTCTTTGATCTGTTGCCGGTATCATATTGTCGTTATCCCTGGGTGTGTGAATGTTGGAGTACAGTTTAACATCATGATTGCTTGATTGCTTATCGAGTGCTAGCCCGTCAAGTTTTGATTCAATATGATCGGCTTCGAATGACATGGTGGTCATGTATGCGGGGAAATGATAAGGGTATGAGGGACTAATTTGATTAATTCCGCTAGTGTATTCAAACTAAAGGGGTGTCTATCCATGTGTAGTTTTCGGGGTCCTACTCCGGAAAGAGAAAAAGAAAGCAAGCAAAGAAAAAAAGAAAAAGCGAATATAGCACAAAATTCAGAATCAGATTGTAATAAGCAAATTTATGACAATTCACAATATACCACTTGAAGAAACAATTATGAAAAATAGTTGACAAGCCTCAGTATGATTTATCGGCGCGAGTGTTATCAAATGCGAGATCAGATTGATTTCGACAAAAGTGTGAGTCTGACTGCTCCAAAGTACTGTTGTGAAAGTATAAAGAAATGAATCAGCTTATAAACAAGCAAATGAAACTAATACTAAGATGTAGTAGACATGCTAAAAGTAAAAAAAAGAAAGCATGCTATCAAATCTTTTTGACGATTGAGATAATCAGAGATTTAGAAGAAAACTTTTTTTTTTTCTATTTCTTTTTATCTTTTTTTGAGTCGGCACACGCCCCCCCCCCACGCTATTATCCCTGCCACCACCTCAAACCACAAGGAGATAGAGTCATCCAAAGAAACTGGAAAAGAAGTTGGAGGGTACTGGAGATATTACTTACACGGTTATATTTGGTGCAAGTGGCCAGAGAAGTTACAAAACACTCGTCAACCAAGCGCACCCGAGCCGACTCACTTACAAACCCCAGGGGATCACTGTAATTGCCAAGCCAATCAGGTAATCCCACGGGGCAGAGTTTGTGGAGAACTGACAATTCAAGAAAGTTAAAAGAATGTAAAAAAATGGAATTTAAAATGGAATTTTGTTATCGTATTTTGTTTGTGCTCCGATAAGGGAAAAAAAAAACTACTCAGTCTTTTTGCTCTCTTTTCTTTGTTTTTTTTTTTTTTGTGCGGTTTTCCAAAAATTATGCGCATAAACTGCAAAAGAATAAGTGAAGAGGGTTATACGAAGATTTAGTTAAGGTTTATACGAAGCGATTGAACTCTATACGAAAGACAGTACTTGACTCTATGAACACACTTGCATTTGACTCTATGTAATTTATGAAGAATGTAGTCTATATTAAAATCGTTCTTGATCTTCAGGATCGATTTTGAAAATTTTATCAGGATTGAGAATCCGTTTTGGATCAAGCGCAAGCTTCAATCGTCTCATCATATCAATTGCATTAGGGCCCAACTCCAATTCAAGATACTTTCTTTTACCATTACCAATACCATGTTCTCCACTTGATGTTCCTTCATTCTTCAACCCAATCAACATCATTTGATTCACGATTTCTTCCACTTTTTGTTTGGTATCCTTGGTATAAAAAATATCAAAATGAATATTACTATCACCAACATGTCCTAATAAAATACTCTGTAATCCTGATTCTTTAACCAATTTTTCTAATTGTTTAAGTACAGGCGGTAATCGGGATAATGGTACCGCAATATCAGTTACCCATAATTTAACATCATCATCTATTTCATTCATACCATAATTTAAAATGGCATAAAATGCATTTTTTCTGGCGGCAAAAAGTTCTTCTTTTTCTTCTTCATTATGAGCGTATAAAAAATCTTGACAATGATGTTGTTTAACAATACCCTGAATCTCTTTTACTTGTTCATTCACCACCACTTCATTTATCCCTCCTACTTTGAAAAAAATAGTGGGGACTTCTAACCATTCTCGAGTGAAATATCCACTGTAATTGATACAATGCATCATATCCTTATCCAAAAGTTCAATTGCATTTGGTTGTAGTCCATGACGAAATATTTGTGCCACCGCACTTGTAGCATCCGCCACGGTTGCAAATTGTCCCACAATAACTGTTTCACTCTTTGGTTTAACGTGTAATTTAACCACCGCTTCAGTAACGATTCCCAATGTACCTTCACTACCCACCATTAACCCCGTTAAATTATATCCTGCACTTGATTTACGAGGTCTTTGTTTGGTCTTGACAACTGTTCCATCAGCCAATACCACCGTAATTGAAATTACATTCAGAATCATGGCACCATAACGTGAGGCATTGATCCCCAGCGCATTGGTATTAATCATTCCTGAAATTAATCCATCCGGTCCACAATCAGTACCCAACATTAATCCATCGGGTGCCAAAATTTCATTTAAATTTTGCCAATTAACTCCCGCTTGTACCACCGCATCTAAATCATCATGATGTACTTCAAGTACCTGATTCATTTTGGAAGTATCAACCACCACCAGACGAGGTCGAGTAGAGAAAAAATGTCCTTCCAATGACGTACCACCACCAAATGGAATCACCGGTACACTAAACTCATGCATAATTTTCATAATGGCAACAACATCTTGTGTACTTCGAGGATAAATGACAAATCGTGGTCGTTGATCTGGTTTGGGTGAATGAGTCGTGAATGAATTATCGGTATGGGCTTTGATTTCTACCGGAGTATCAAATACAATCTCATCACCAATCGCTTGTTTCACTTTATTAATTGCAATTTGTAACTGGGCTTCATCACAGTAGGTTGGAGGGCTGAGATCGCTAAGTTTGGTGGTGGAAGTAGAATCAACTGGTTGGTGCACCGCCGCTTGGCGTTGTCCCAAATAATATGAGGCGTATGAAACGCCAACAGTAAAAGCGGTTACACCAAACCATAAGTTGATCCGCAGTGTTGGTGATGTACTGCTTGAGCTACTTGACCGACATTGTTGAAGTTGTTGTGGTCTAACCCTTAAAACCGGAAACGCTCGAAAAATGCGCGTGAAGCTTCTATTCATGCCCTTCATGGAAACTGTGGGCTTTACGGTTGTCTTCTATCGAAAGGTCTGAAAAAAAAAGAAATCATAAAAAAAATAAGGAAAAGGAAAAAAAATTCCAAATCTGATGATAGCGGAATTTACTTCCGATGTAATTTTTCGCTCGCTCTAAAAAAGAAAAACTTAACTCAATTCGGAAGAGGCCCCGATTCAATTGCGGCTCACATTTAAAAGTTTGAAACAGATATTTGGTATTTGTTTTGAATTAACTTCTTTGATTCATCACCTAATTTATAATTTCTTCATTTGTTGAGACTGTACCTAGAATGAAATTAATCATCAATGATTTCTCTTACTTTTTGCAGTAATTTACGCGGAACTTGGTATTTTTTTCATAATTTTACACAGTTGCCGTTTCGTACTCAGGTCTTGAAAGTGCATTTTCAACAACGGATAAACCAGGTACCATGAGAAAGAATTATATACACCCTTAGAATAAAAAAGAATTTTATCACTCAGTACAATTATATAATTTGTTTGTATTTACACTTATATATAAATTTCTTGTAGAAAAAAAAAAAAAATAAAAAGAACAGAAGTACAAAAGTACGTGATTCACAACGCAAAAAGTAGTATGGCATTAAAAACAGAATAGAAAAGGAACGTAAAGTCAATGTTATAGTCAATCAATATTGATATTTTCAATCATTTCCTCAAATCAGTCTCGGTAATATTTGATTTCATACACATATTTTTGAAAACACCATTTTCTCGGCGAATTAAATTCATGGGGGTATCGAATTCGGCTAATTCTCCACTATCCAATACCAAGATTCGGTCATAATGAATAATGGTGCGCAAACGATGTGCAATACATAAAATGGTCACACCTTTAAACTCAGTATCAATGATATGTTGAATTTTCTTGTCCGTCTCATAGTCAACTGACGATGTTGCTTCATCTAATATTAAAATCTTGCTATCCCTTACCAATGCTCTTGCAAATGAAATAAGCTGACGTTCACCTAAAGAAAAATTAGTACCTTCACCAGTAACCTCTTGCTCTAGATGAAATTTATGTAAGTTTTCATTGATACCCTTATCATCAGCCAGTTGATTTTTAACACGGGAAATTTCATCTTGATCTATTGCACCACACCTTCTTAAAGCATCCCAGAGTACCAGATCATCAAAATTTTCAAAAGGATCAATATTCTTCCTGATACTACCATTAAACAACACCGGGTCTTGAGGAATAATGGACAATTTTGTCCGTAAGGTTTTCAAATTGAGCTGTGAAATATCAACATCATCTATCAAAATTTTACCTCTGTTCAATTCACTTAATCGATACAAGGCTGTCATAATCGATGATTTACCCGCTCCCGTTCTACCACATATTCCAATTCTTTTTGAATCACTTGAACCAACTTCAAAATTTAAATTTTTCAAAACCATTGGTAACCCTGGCCTGTAAGCCATCGAAACATCCTGAAATTCGATTTCGCCTCTTGATGGCCACTTATCATCAAGATATTGCTCTGGCATGTAGATATCATCATCTTTATTTTGCTCTTGATCGAGGTGTAAAGCATATTGACACAATCTCTCTACCGAGTTCATATCATTCTCAACTTTAGTGAGAGAATCAAGCAACATGGTAAGCATATTGGAGATTTGAAGGGTGTAGGTAATGATCAAACCAACTGAAGCTGCATTAATATTAAACACTCGGAAAACAGAGAGTAGAGATACGATCAAAGTGAAGATGGCAGCAATAACCTCCAAACTAATATTAAACCATGCCTCGGTAGCCATTACCAAGTATGATGCTTCATTAAACCTATTCATCAAATTTTTATTGCTCTCAAGAAATCTGGTGCTTTCATCAAAAGCATTGATGGTGCTGGTACCTGTTAACACCTCTGAATGTACATTGTATACATAAGATCTCAGCACTGCTTCTGATCTTCTGATTTCTCGAGCTGAAGCCTGATAGTAATTAGCCACACACACGAACACAGCAGCAATTGGTGGGATTGCAATACCAATCCAAGGGATGAAGATAATACTAAGTATAACCAGTCCAACAATTTTACCCAAGACATCAATCAGTAAACTTAATTGTACTGAGATTTCATTATCCAACGCATCCGTATCCTTGGTAAATCGATTCATGATACGACCCATGGGATTTGTATCAAGGAAATTCATCGTAGAATACATCACTCTCTTGATGGCTTCCAATGTCAAGTGCTGAGATGCTTTAGTGGTGATTCTTACCAAAAACACGAGTTCAACACAAGCCAAAATAACACTCGAAATATTGAGTAAAACGTATATACCAATGTAAAACTTATCGGGTCTACCATGAAATTTTTGAGAAATCCAAAATGATAACCAGGTATCGGTGAAAAGTCGACAGAATGAAGCAAGGGAAACAAGCAAGATTAAAAGAAAGAAAAATCCAGGAATCGTTAAGCGTTTGGCGCCTAGTTTGGCATAATTATAGTAAACTTCGAATTTAAGTTTATTTACAGCTCTTTCTTCATCAAGAACAAGCTTACCCTTGTTAGAATCTTTTCTCAGCTTAGCAACATCATATAGCGACTCTTCGTCTTCAAATGTTTGCAGTTCCTCAGAACCTTTCCTCGAGTCAGGTTTCGAAATGTTGGCTGTAATTGCCAAATTTTTCAATTCTATAGCTTCTATAGCCTCACCAATATCTTCCTGTTGTTTTTCATCCTTGAACTCAGATATACTCAATTCAATCAACTTTTTAAACGCAGGACTTCGGGATTTTAAATCATTTTGGGAACCAACATCAATTGTTCCATCTCCATTCATAAAAATGATTCTATCAGCAGACCCCACGAGTGATAATTGATGTGTAGCCAAAACAATGGTCTTATGTTTAAACAAATCAAAAAAACAATGCTTGATAATATGTTGACCAACCTTTATATCCACCGCACTCAAAATGTCATCGAGTAAAATAATATCTCTATTAGCATAAACGGCCCTCGCTAAACAAACACGAGCCTTTTGACCACCAGAAAGAGTAATTCCTCTTTCCCCCACTTCCGTAAGGTCGCCGGCTGAAAATATACTGAGGTCACGTTGTAGGCAACAGGCGTAGATAACTTTATTATACCACGTTTGATTAAATTCTGCCCCAAACAAAATATTATCTCTGATGGTGGCATTTTGTACCCATGGTTCACTATATGATAAAATTGAACCATTGATAGTAACTGAACCACTGTTTAAAGTCATGGTACCATTTATGGCATTTAATAAAGACAGTTTCCCTGTACCAATCATACCGGTGATCACAATGAATTCTTTCTTGTTGATGCTTAAGTTAATATCTTTCAACTTGAGTAATTTGCTACGGGTGTCATCCTTTTCATTAACATCTTGTTCATCCTTGGTTAAATGCTCAAGTTTTTCAATTTGATCCTGATTGATTTGGTCATCGATTGGACTCTTCTCGATTTCTAATTTATTCGTTTCCTGATTCTTTTCCAACTTTTTCTTTTCCTTGTCCAACTTTTTCTGTTGCTTTTTCAACTTTTTCTTTTCCTTTTTCAGTTCTTCCTTATCCTCCTTGGGGAAAACCATCCATTCAAAATTACCATTATCAACTGAAATAGCCTTGATATCATTCAAATCATGAATAACACGATAATCATCATTATTGACCCATTCTTCACAAGTAAGGAATTTACCCACACGTTTGCAACCATTCAACAAATCAGCCGTGGCAGATAACACTTGGGGAATAAAAAAGACAAAAAATCCAAAATTTTGAAATGATTGAACTGATGAAAACATTGAACCAGCATTCTTGATATGATTTTCCAATCCATATAAAATTAAGAATGCAATCATGGTGGTGACACTAGTAAGACTCATTGCCAATGAATACATCAAACCTCTTAATGCTTGAATTTTGAAAATAACACTCATTTCTTTGGCCCTTAAAATTGATAGTTGACTCCAGTAGGGTAATTCCCACAGGTAAAGTTTAATCATTTTCATATTGGTAATAACTTCTCTAATTAAACCAACTCTTTTATCGGTAAGTGGAGCAACTTCGGTACGAGCATTATATAAGAGTTTAGCAAATGCACCAATAGCTCCTAAAAACAACAAAAAGATAACAATACTAATGATGGCCAGAACACCAACGTTAGTAATTAAAATAGCAATTGAAATTCCCAAAGGAATGGGAAGCACCACAACAACACCTTGATATACAAATGCTTCACTCATTCTGGATAAATCGGTAGTTAATAATGAAGTGATATCACCACCTGAAAATTTATGTTTCAGTTTAGGACTTAATTTAAATGATTTCTCAAGGATGAGTTGAGTTAATACTGATCTTACTTGAATCCCCACTAGTTGAGCGTAATACATAAAATGTTGCAGACAAGCCCCTGAGATTGCCGTCATGATAACTGTGGCAATGGCATAACCAATTCCGCGACCAACTGCAGTATTGGGGTGTAATTCTTTTTGTTCAACAAAATTAATCAATCGTTTTGTAACAAAGGGTAAACATGACATCCCAACACATATGACAATTCCATGAAGCATGGAAATGAATAAATCACGCCAAAATATACGAAGAATACATTCAGTCAAGATAAATTGAGGAGGTTCAAAATCATTTTCATCAAAGGTAACTTCATTTTGTTGTTGTTGTTGTTCAATCCATTGTGCTTTATAAAAAGCCAATCTGGTATCCAAACATTGTCTAAATTGTTCAACTCGATATTCCACCGAAAGTTCATCAGTTAGGGTGAAAAAATCCTGTGAATGTAAAGTACGATTATAACCAACGTTAAATAATGGGATTAACCACCAAAAGAAAAATTTAGAAACATAATTAGCACTATAATATCCATAGTATTTACGTTCATGATTTTCAGGAATGGGGATGGTTTTATTTCTAGTTAAAAATGATAACCATCGTTTTTGACGGGCGGTATTCAATTGAATCAGTTCGATATCACTCATGATGATGATTGAGGTTTGCACATAAGCAGTATCATTTTACAGTGGCATCTCGTTGTATATAAATATAAATAATCCAAACAAGAATGGTACCTGAAATGAAAATAGGTGGCAAATCTATTATGTTCAAAGATAAACCCAAATGAGGCTACATGAATTGATTAAATCTAGACAGGAATGATTCGATATAAAATAAAATGGCAAGAAAAGCACAAGATAGACGGAATTAAACCGACGGCTTTTGAAAAAAATCCGTCAAACCACTCATATGTATCCATATTTCCTTCTTTTTTCTTCTTTTTTTCTTCTTCTTTTTAACTGATTTTTTCCAGATACTCTAATGGTCGACGCTTGGCTGATACTACATGGCATCAAAGAAAAGATTGGGACAAGTTATGAGTCACAAATCCGATAGTTCATTGAAGGAGCCAATGGTGCTACGGCAGATGGTCATGGGTGTCATCGTGAGCCCGGGTGGAATTATTCCTGTTCGGGGGAGCATTTACGACATTTCGCAACTTGCCTCCCGCCAAAACCAAAAAAAAAAAAGGACCAAAAAAGAACAAAAAAGGACAAAAATAAAGTACACAGCATCGAACGGCACTGATTTTGCTATTGTTATTATTTTCTTGCTTTTTTTTTTCTTTTTTTTTTCTTTTTGAATACCCGTGATACGCCTCTGTTGCCAAAGATAGATTTGAGCCCGGCTGAAATTTGACACGGGTTTAGGTTGAGGGATGGGTTTAACGTGCCGACAATCGGTTAATACAGTTATGTTTGCCACAGAACAGAACAAAATAAAAAGAGAAACATTACTATTGAAAAGCACAGTTTGCAAAGAGAACAAAAATATATATTAGGGTCAACACGTATCCGAAACGGAAACGTTTATGCAACATCATAATAAAAATAAAAGGCAAAAACAATCTTGAAAAATTAAGCAAAAGACAGACAAAGAATTGAATTCATGGAATAGACAAAGAAGAAACAAAGGAGTAGAAAAAAAGTGTGTGTTGCAAAAAACAAAAAAAAAAAAAAAATAGTTGGAAGGCAAAAAAAACGAATGAATGGTAGCTAACAGTAACCTACTTCTTTTCTGGGACATCAGGAGAACCTTTCAATTTAGATAACAATTTCTTGGGTAACTTTGAGATTTCATCCAAAGACTTGTCTGGGTTGAAGCTACTTGATTGGCTATTATCAAATTCGTATGATTTTTTCAATGATGATGATGAGCCTGATTGAGTGGATTGGGAAGTTGATTTGGGTTTATTTTTTTGCAGCGGTAAAGTTACCAGAGGTTGAGAAGTAGTTGGAGATTCTTCACTTTGAGCTGGTGGTTGGAAAACTCTGGTAGCCGGTTTTTGTTCTTGACGATGTTCCCATGGAAATACTTTATTAGTTTGAGCACCATCATCAACACTAGGGTGTTTATTTTGTACTGATAACACGTTCAAATCTTGGGTTGTATCAGTGACAGCATCATCACCATCCCAATTATTACGTAATTTGGTAAAATTCAAATTATAGGCTTCACCTTGATTGGTGAGTAAATTAATTCGATCAGAATCATGGGGATAATATTTATTAAATTGATCCCACCATAATTTAGCAAAATTAGGTGAAGAGGTAGGTGTAGTCAGTTTATTATGCCATGGTTTATGACCACCAATAAAGTGTAATAATTTAATATCCTTGGCAAATCGATTCAATGCGGGTAAATATTGATAATTTTCGGAAGGAGTTACATTGTAGACAAAGGGTAATCTGATCCAATTACTTAATTTAGATCCAATACCAGATGACAAGTGGAAAAATTCATTAAGTAAACCTTGATCGGCCCCATCAAAACTAGCATTTTGAACTGCTGAAAACAGAAGTAATTTAGAATAAACTTGGGAATTTGGTTTTAAAATCAATACCCCGGTATTGAAAATATCAGGCCAACCAATATCAGGACTAGCAGCAATCTGATCATGAGATAAATGTAAATGATCATCAAAAAGATGATCTAAATTACTCAATGGTAAAGTATCAGCATCCAAGTAAATCAATTGATCATATTGAGTTTGATTCCATAATAAAATCTTGGTGAAGGTAATATTCAATTCCTCACGACCCAACTTATCAACAACTTGTTGTAATGATCCCGTAATAAGTTTATCTTCAATAGGAATGATATCATCATATACCAGTTTCAACAAGTCTAAAGATTTTTGAGAAATACTCGATGAATCAAGTAATATGGCCAATTTATGTTTGGTATCATATTGTTTTAAAGTCTGGGCTAAAACAAGGGATCCTGGTACGTACAGCTCGCCAGTCAATAGGGTGATGTAGGCAGAAGGCATCCTACAGTTGAATATGAAGAAGAGTGATGAAGTATTACAAAGATCAAAAGAAGAATACTGTGATTCCCCTTTTATCCCTTTTTCCCTATTTCATCCTTATACTTTTATTGTCCTTTTTTCTTTTCCTATTTTTTTTTTTTTTCTTTTTTTGGGGGGAAATTATTTTTGGGGAGACTGCTTATCTTTTTGTTTGTGTAAAACTAAAAGAAAATAAAATAATAAAAAGTGTGGGTGAATTTTAATTGTTGTTTTTTTTTTTTTTTTTTTTTTTTTTTTTTTTTGTTTCCCCCGCGGCATTGGGGAAAAAAATAGTTTAATTGTTTTGTTTTAGGTTTAAAACGGTACATGGCGAACAAAATTGCAACATTACTACATTGGTATAAAATAACACTACAGCTCGACACGTTACGTTATGCAGCAAACTAATGCAGCGACTAGTCATTGGCTTCAGCGATGGCAGTATATTCTAAAAGAAACGAAAAGAGAAGAGAAACAACAAAGGATTAACCAAAAGAATTAAAGGAAAAGAGGAAGAGGTGAAGAATTAGTATGCAGCAGCAGCACCATTGACATGACCATTCATACCTTGTTGTGATTGTTGTACACTGTTGGTACCAACAGTAGCACCCAGTTGTCTATTAGGGTTCAGGGCATTTTCCTTCAATGCAATTAATTGTTTGGATCTAAAAGTTTCATAGTGAACCAAACTGGTAGTTTCAATTAAATCTTGTAAATGAGTTCTGGTTAAAAAATCTCTTAAAAATACAAATTCACATTGTGATACATCTTCAACATTGATGGCACCCCATTTAGTCTTTCTACCTTTAACAATTTCACCATTTATATTGATTTCACGATCGGATCCAACAATAGCAAATGGAATCAATGATTTGATATCTTCATTCAATTGTTTTTCATCTTCATATAAATCATCATTATTATAAGGGTAAATATTGAAATTATACTTGAGAAATTCATTTTGTAATATTTTTTTCAAATCAGATCTTTCATCTAAAGTTAAACTATCACTCTTGGCAATGATTGGTACCACATTGGCAATTTCACTTAATTTTTTCAAAGCTTGAACATCCAATTGTTTTAATTTTTGACCATTTGGTGGAATAAAGTATAAAACACAATGAACTCTGGTATCTGAAATATGTCTTTCTCTTTGTGCGGTTAATTCTTTTCTTAAATATTGCGAATGTTGTTCCTTAATATATTTAACCAATGGTTCCCAACATTTTTCATTATTTATTTGATCAGCAAATCCTGGAGTATCAATAACATTAATATTTAATCTAACATTATTTTCAATCAATACATGAGAATGAGTTTTGATTTCGGTGGTTTTTTCAATTGGTTCATTAACTGATTTACGACCTTGAGATTCAGCCAATGGTGATGAAAATAAAGTGTTGACCAAGGTGGATTTTCCTAACCCACTTCTACCCACCAACATAATATTGAATTGGAATCCTCGTTTCAATAATCGATTCTCAATTTGAGTGGTGATGGTATCGAAACCAACATATCTCTGGGGTTGAACAATATTTTCTTCACTCATTATTATCCTGGTTGAATTGTAAAAAAGTAATCAAAGTAACAGTAAGTGATAAGATAGGGTTCTCTCCTTTTTTTTTTTTTTTTTATTTGGTATCTTCTCGGTAGTTAACACCTATGAAAAACGACAAAAAAAAAACAAAAAAGCTGTTTGTGTTTTGATTTCTGTGATTTTGTTCGCTTTGAAGAATTTTTGTCTGCTTTTGAACGCGTGTTGATTGCATGTTGGAGCAGACAGAAATGCATGTTACGGTTTCTGATTTGCAGATTACAGTTTTCCAGGGAATACTCGGTAATAGCACGCCCAAGAGCGATTTATGGTCACGTGACACACGTAAAACCACTTCAGTGAAGAAAAAAAAAAAAAAAAAAAAAAAAAAAAAACTAGACAAAAAAAAAAAATAGCAGTGAATATCAAAGCTATATGGAGTTACAAAGTATAATTTTTCACATTAAATCACTTAACCCTTTCCCCACACATACACATACATAATGGCCACCATACCATGCAGACATAGCATACTTGCTAGCATAAGTCACTCCATTGCCACCTCCTCATCCAGGGTGTCGTTTGGCTTGGCCACCACTTTCGGCGCTGGTTTCACATTACCTCGCTTACCATCGATTAGCATTCAACTCCCACAACTTTCAAATGAACAACAAGTCAATACCGATAGTCGCTTGGAAGAATTAAAACAGCACTTGGCTAATGGTGGTGAACCTCCATTCATGATTGATAATGGTATGATTTTAAGAGCCGTCCCCAAGAAGAAACCATCTTATCGTAGAACTAGACAAAAATTATATGCTCCCGGTGATAAACAAATACAACCTTTGGAAAATTTGGTTAGATGTCCTGCTTGTGGTCACGTTAAAAGATCTCATTTTATGTGTATGCATTGTTTTGGTGAAATCAAGGGTTTTTTAAAAGCAAAGAAAAAACAATTACAGGAATTTATCGAACCTCCTCAATCTAATTTGGATCCTATTGATGAAAAAATTATTTATCCCGGTAAATATGAAACCGATCATGAATATCAACTTAGAAAGAAGGATTGGGTACCCAAGAGAGAGGAACCATTATTGTTTAATGCGGATCAAGTAAAGAATCCTAAAAAGAAGCACTTTGATTAAGTACTGTTTTATTCCCTTCTTGTACATATTTATCTCAAATAGTAATATACATTATAATCATTCATATCATATATAGTAATTATTCATATCATATACAGTAATCATTCACATGATGTATGGTAGCTTGAAACCGTATCGCAAATACAAAACATCCAAACACCAATCTCATCTGCTGATAAAACCAGTTGAAAAAAGAAATTGAGGTCTGCATGCAGGAAAATGAACCTTTTAAAAAGCAATTTTTTAACAACCAACACTCATAATGCAAGCACCATTGCAAATCATAGCAAAAAACATCAGACCAGGAAAAAATAAAAAAAAAAAAAAAAAAAAAAAATGAAAAAAAAAAGAAGAATGTAAAAAAAACCAGATTGAAAATTTTCAAACGCTTACATTTGTAAAGTGTCTTTTATATTTGATTTCTGTATTGTCTGTTCTTGTCATCCTACTAAAATTATCGACAATGTCCCTGCCAATATCAACTGCCAGTGAGGCTACTGGTGTATCATCCTTAACCACCGCAGCATCTTCAATACCCCAATCTTCATCTAGTACAACCCCACAATTACAATCAAATGGTGATGAACCGGCTTATAAAAAACATCGCCCTGCATCTAAATACCCCGATAATAATCGAGTAATTTCTCTCTTTAGTATATCGAGTCGACACCCCTTGAATGTTAAACCGGGTGGGAATTCATTATTAAGTAGTGGTGATTTTAAACCTTCCAAATATGATCAAATGGGTCATTTTGCTCAATTTCCAGAAGAATTGTTAATGGATTTGTTTCATTTTGTTGATGACGTTCATGCATTATTACAATTGTCACATACTTCAAGAGTTATGTATGCGTATTTATACGATGAAGATATTTGGCGTAAATTACATACCAGAAGAGTTTTGAGATCAGATGATCAAAATGAAGCATCATTGCAATGGAAAGGATCATGGAGATGTACGATGCTACAAATTGAAGAACTGCAACAGGCAAATATTCAACAGACACCCGAGAATTTGTTATGTTCAGATGCATTATATAGACCATTTCAATGTTCTCAAGTTGATTATCATCGTGTATTTCATAAAACAATTAGTGAAGAATTGATATATCATCAAGATTCAATAAAGGGTCAATTTGATTATCATAACTTACCATCCGGCCGAATCCCCCGAATTAATGAAGATGATTTAACTCTTGATGAATTCAATCAAGCATGGTCAAACAAACCATTTATTCTTACAAATTCATCTCAGAATAGATGGCCCACTTGGCAACTTGAGGAATTACTTGGAAGATTCCCTCAAGTTACATTCAGACAAGAACTGGTACAATGGCCCCTTAAACTATATTGTCAATACCTTAACAATAACAAGGATGAGAATCCCCTTTATCTTTTTGATTGTCATAGTGCCGCCATGAAAACTCTCCGTCAAGAATACACTCCTCCCAAAATTTTCCAACCTGATTACTTCAAAAGTTTCAATCATTTCTCCAATGCCCAATGTCGTCCTGATTATGCCTGGCTTATCGTTGGTCCTCAAAGATCAGGTTCAACATTTCATAAAGATCCTAATAGTACTAGTGCTTGGAACACGGCTATCCAAGGTCGTAAATTATGGGTGATGTTACCACCCGGTATAACACCACCCGGTGTTGGAACCGATGAAGAAGAAAGTGAAGTTACATCCCCGGTAGGTATTGCTGAATGGGTAATGTCGGGATTTTTCAATGATGCCTTAAAAATTGAAGAATGTCAAGTTGGTATTACTTTCCCCGGTGAATGTCTATACGTACCTTCTGGCTGGTGGCATACCGTTATAAATTTAGATGATTCAATTGCATTAACACAAAATTTTGTACCTCTGGGTCAACTTCCTCAAGTACTTAATTTTTTCAAACATAAACAAGCTCAAATTAGTGGTTTTAAACCAAAAAACGTTAAATTGGCTATGGATAGAGTCTTAGCTGAAGGAGGTGATGATAATGATGATTCTTTAAATAAATTAAAAGAATATTCTAATATTTTTGAAACTTTGGATCAACGTTTACAG
Organism: Hyphopichia pseudoburtonii; assembly: GCA_003856775.1. Taxonomy (NCBI): domain Eukaryota; kingdom Fungi; phylum Ascomycota; class Pichiomycetes; order Serinales; family Debaryomycetaceae; genus Hyphopichia; species Hyphopichia pseudoburtonii. The sequence continues at coordinate 1,117,063 of CP024752.1, read as the reverse complement.
GATGAAGATTGTGGTGAAATCACCACCACTAAATTACCACCCATGCCAATCTTTGAATTATTCAGTAAGTTAATGACATTAAGTGGAGATCAATCAGAGCTTGATGTTGGGTTGGAAAAATTATCAAAATTAGAAAGAGTTGATAAAATGAACAAAACCGGTAAGAGTGAGATGTGGAATAAACTTACGGCACAACCCATCGAGGAAGAAGATGATCAAGAGATCCCAGAAACTAATGGTGGGTTCTCCTTTGCATTTGCATTTGACGAAAGTAGTGATGAAGAGGAGTAGTATATCAATATAAATATCAATATTGGAAAGATTTGTAGGTTCCATATACCATATCCTCATTTTTTTTTTCTTCTTTTTGCAACTATAACTTAGAATCTCAAAGTTTTAGTGCGCAATCAAAACATTTCCCACAATTTTAAGCGCGCAATTAAATGACTAACAAGATGAAAAAAGAAAAAAAAAAAGTGAGATGAAAAATTGTGGGCAATAAATCACCCCACGAAAGTAAAATACCTATAAATTATTGTGTATTTTCCATTTTTTATCATTATTTCAATCAATTGAACGTATGTTTAGAAACGGCAGTATTCAAACATTAAAATCATTTACCAAAGCTTTTAAATTTCCTCCTGTTCAACCACAACGAAGAATTATAAAACATTTATTAATTCAACCACAACTAAGATCAAAAACATCCGCAACAAAAATGGTAAGTGAATCAACTGATGGACAAACTGATCTGCCCATAATTTTTGCACCTGAAACTTATCAATATGATAAAGGAAAATTAGATGAAGGTGAAATTTTAAGAGATCCGATTGAACAATTTCACTTATGGTTCAAAGAAGCTTCTGAACTGATCCCCAGTGGTAGTTCAATATTACCAGAAGCAGTTAATTTTAGTACTGCCAGATTACCACTGGGAAGAATTTCACTGAGAGTAGTATTATTAAAAGAATTAGATCATCATGGATTTATCATTTATTCTAATTGGGATAAACTGAAAAAACTGCAAGATTTAGCTACTAATAAATGGGCCTCACTCTCATTTTTCTGGCCTCATATTCAAAGACAAGTTAGAGTTGAGGGTAAGATGGAATTTGTTACTAGAGAAACTAGTGAACGTTATTTCAAGACAAGACCTCGTGGATCTAAAATTGGAGCATGGGCATCACCTCAACTGCAACAATTAACCAAAAGAGATGAATTGGAAACATTAAATAAACATTATGAAGAAAAATTCAAAGATTTAAAGGATGATGAAATTCCATGTCCCGAATATTGGGGTGGTGTTAGAATAGTACCATTAGAAATTGAATTTTGGCAAGGTCGTGTTAGTAGATTACATGATAGATTTACTTACACTAGAGATTCTACTGATAATGAATGGGAAGTAGCACGCTTAGGTCCTTGAATACAAGAAATCGAAAAAGCACTTTTATACAATATAGCAATGAATATGTCAATTATTGAGCCGTTATTTTCGTAGATTGACGATGACAACAATTTTTATGTAGACCTAACCTCAACTTACTCGTGAAATGAATTCCACAAATTGGACATGGAAAGCTATCCACCAGCAATGTATACTTCAGCAGATAGACAAATTCAGCAAACATTTGATCTAGTCGTTGCATCATGTTTACATAATCATTCCCCAGATCTTCCTCATTTTCATTTGCTTGAGAAGGAGCAACATTTTCAATCATTGAATTCTCCAATTCAATTAAATGAATTGAAAGGTGCATTTGATAAACACGACAATCAAGAAAATCAACATGACAATGAGGACAATTCATCGTTCTAACTTGATGCCGTTGACAATGAGTTGTCAAGTCATTTAAACTCACACAGGTGGCTTGACATTGAGGACAAGTATAGTTGGATGATTGCTGATGATTCATTCGATTATGGATGGCAAAAAAGCTGAGTTTATCAAAGGGCAATTGACATATCCTACATTGGTGACTATCAATCTTTTTTGTTTTTACCGGCGGTGGTAAATCAATACTATTATCAATCTCAGAAGATGTTAGAATTGGTGCTTGTTTGACAGGGGATGGAGATAAATCAGCGGTATCATTATGTGAATCTTCAAAGAATGTAATCGACTTCAGAATATCTGACTGGCTTTCATTATCAAATAATGAAATGCTTTGATCATCTTCGCTCATAGCTTGATTCATGATGCATGAATTTGCACCTAGCTATAGTGTTAGCTCGCACTTCATACTAAAGGAATGACATAAACGTGTATACCATACGAAAATTTTAGATCGATGATTTTGTAACTTAAGTCGAATCATTACAACAAACAGTTGAGTTTGGTGATGTATAACTGTGGTAGTTTCAATTTTTTTCTGTGTTTTTTTTTTTTTTTTTCACAACCAGTTAGTCGGAGCTGTGCGTTCTAAATCCGAGGGGAGATGTACCGGTTTATGATCCGGCTAAGCTCATCGGCAAAAACCTTGTGTAGTCACAACGTGGAACTTATAGCCGGCGGTCAATCACCCCAGTTGAATGATGTAAGAGGTTTCTACGGTACAAACAAGTATCAAAGAATAGAAATCATTAAATATAAAGAATCAAAGAACTAAAATCAATTTAGAGGATAATTTAAAATTTTTGGACAGTTTCGTAAAAAGTTTTACCTTGGATTTGAGCAATTTCCAATTCAACTTCATTAGGTTGTCTTGAACCATCAGCACCGGCAAAAGTACCAGCACCCCAAGCTGAACCACCACGGACAACTTCCACATTAGAGAATTGAGGGAAAGTGTTGGCGTAACCCAAAGGAACGTAGATAATACCATGGTGAACCAAAACAGACAAGGCATTGATGGCGGTGGTTTCTTGACCACCACCCAAGGTACCGGTAGAAACAAAGATACCGGCTGCTTTACCGTGTAAAGAACCTTGAGCCCACAAAGCACCGGTGGAATCCCAGAAAGCTTTGAATTGGGCTGGGTAGTTACCATAACGGGTTGGGATACCCAACAAGAAAGCATCATATTGAGTTAAGGTTTCTGGAGTAGCAATTGGGTATTGAGGTCTTGGAGGAGCATGTAATTTATCCAAGACATCTTGGGATAAAGTTTCAGGAACTTGGTAAATATCAGCTTGACCACCGGCACTTTCAACCCCCTTCTTGACAGATTCGGCCAAGGTGGCAACGTGATGGTATAAAGAGTAGATGATGATTGCAATTTTTGGAGCCATTGTGTGTTTGTGTGTAAATAAATATAAGATGCAGAAAATCGTTAGAAAAAAGTTTCACAACAAAAATGGGGAAAATCGAATTATATTTATATGTAATGAAATTTGTGGATAACACAAGTGTGGGTGAAAAGGTAAATACGAGTAACTACGCAAAAATACTGGCACACAGAAAAGAGAAAAAAAGAAATCAAAATAACAAATCAGAGAGAAAAATAAAGCGTTTGATTCCCTAATGGCTCCACGGTATGATATGACTACAGAATTACTAAATGATTTATCGAATACAAATTGCCTGTGACTTCATAAGCCGGTTTGAAAATGTATCACCACAGCCATAACCGTAAAATTCCCCGTCCCTTTCCTTTTTTTCTTTTGCCTAGTCCTGTCATATATCTCGCGCAACAAACGAATGCAGCAACTATTATGAGAATTAATCCGTTTTCTTTCTTTTCTTTTCTTTTTTTCTCTTTTTTTTTTTTTTTTTTATTCTTTTTTTTGTTTGGTGTTTGGTGAAACTGTTACAAAGATCTGACACCCACCAAAATGGGAAGTATTGGTGCGTGCACTACCGCGTAAAGAAGACCAAAAGCCCTTGACTAATTTTTTACAAATGATTTTACAAATAAATTACTACTGGATGCAAAGAAAGAAAACCTCTTTATCCACAACAACAAAAATAAAAGGGAGATCAGACAAAATAACAAGTTTAGTAAAATCTTACATTTGTCAACTTTATTATTTTATATTTCATTCGATTATGTCAATATTTGTCATCTAGAATGTTATGTGATCTAAGCAAGAAAGGATGAGGTTATATAAAACACCCGTACCCCCGATAATTCGTTTTTTAGCCCTGTACAACATCATCGCATTGTAACTGACACACAAAATACATCATCAAAGCCAAATTAATCGATACTACACTCGAAGATGCCAAAATGACATAAGGAGGATATAGTCACTGGGTTAGGAAGAGGAAAACCTAGATTTATTTATAAAACAGAATCACAAGAAAAAAAATTGTAATTTTGTCTAATTGATATGGTGTTTCAAACTTCAAGTATCACTTACTCGTTTATGACTTTAAATCAGTTTTGTAACCTTAATTTTAAGCCGTGGTTTTTGTCTCTTCTTTCTTTTTTTATTTATTTTTTTATTATTCTTTATTTTTTTTTTTTTTGTTCGATAGTTTGTAATCATTGTTTTACTGGTTGATAGGTTAAACATGTTTGTAAATTTGAAATAAAAACGGCGTCTATTTCCTCATCGTTACGATAAATTTTTCAAATGATTTTGAATTTTTGTAGATTGAAAACTATATCTTCAATAGCGGTTTCACAAAATCCACTGTTATCACCACTCAACCGTGTAAACCCGAAAACAATAACCAAACAATCAAATAACACAAATAAAAGACAAAGTCAGAAATTAGCCCATCGTTTCGAACTTTTACCTAGCTTTACCTTGTTCTTTCTTGTGAAGTTTTTCGATCTTTTTGTTCTGTCCTCCATCGATTGACGGCTTCTTTCATTAATTATTCCCAATACTACATAAGTATCCTTTGGTAATCACTCTTAACATATCTTTTGCCGTCTGACCCCATCTATATTCAACAATATATAGATTTTACATTCCCCATCCTAAACAAATAATACACAAAATACCTTCTTCACCACGAAACACAAAATGAAGGTAGCTATCATAACATATTCCACCTATAATCACATTTCAACCCTTGCAAATTCGATTAAAAAGGGGATTGAACAATTTGATTCACAAACTACTCAGGTCGATATTTTTAGAGTCGAAGAAACTCTCTCCGACAACATTCTCCAATTGATTCATGCTTCACCTAAAGATCCTTCCATCCCCATTGCAACTTTAGAGACTTTGGAATCTTACGATGCATTTTTATTCGGTACACCCACCCGTTTTGGTAATTCTGCGGCTCAGTTTAATAACTTTTTTGATTCAACTGGTTCTTTATGGGCCAAAGGTGCCTTACATGGTAAACCCGCTGGATTTTTCGTAAGTTGTGGTAGTTTGGGAGGTGGTCAAGAATTAACCATTCGTAATATGTTGGGATTTTTGGTTCATCATGGTATGGTTTTTATTCCATTAGGTTATGCCAAGGCTTTCCCCCTCTTGTCTAATATGGATGAAGTTCATGGTGGATCACCATACGGTGCCGGTACTTTTGCTGGTAATGATGGATCTAGATTACCCACAGATTTGGAATTAAAAATTGCTGAAGCTCAAGGTGAATCATTCGCTGAACTTGCGGTTAAATTAGTTAAGACTCCTTCATCCGAAACCACCTCTTCCGATGATGTCACTGCTGCTACTAGTGATGATGTTAAAGATGCTGAACAAGATAATACAACCGGTGCTGCACAAAATTCAAGAGCTAATCAATCTACCCCTTCTAATATCGACATCGATGAAAAATCTGGGTGCGGTCGTTGTACCATCATGTAACTAAAAAAAAAAAAAAACAGAAAAAAACTTGCCCTCCCTTTTCAGTTCTTCTTAAAAAGATTTCTGGTCTTTTTATCTTTTCTCTTGATTTTTTGTATTTCTACTAATTAGTGCTAACGATATTCTAATTTATATAACTCTTCTCTCGTCTTTGAATCAACGCTACAAGCATTTTCCAAACTATCTCGTTCAATTTTCATTAGTTATTTATTAAGACACTAAATCCGATTTTGCCTGTTATTTTTTAGCTCTAGCTTTTTTTTTTTTATTTCTTTTTTTTTATTTTTATTTTTTTTTTTTGGCGCTTTACGGTGAAGCTCATTTTGCAGCATTCGCGCGTTAATGTTTAAATCCGTTCACAAGACATTTTTTTAGTTAGTAATCTTCATCCACAGTATTCAAACAAAACAAATCATGATAATACATACAAAAAAAAAGGAAAGGACCCTTCAAAATCATCCTATCTCTTAAACCGCGATGAAGTCTGCTTCTCCCATCAAACTAATTTTCTCGCTCAGTTCCCACCATATCTCAAACTCCAACCCCATCACCAATTCACTCCATAAACTATAAACTCCCAGGTTACGATTGCACCAACAGAAAAAAACCAGTTCTCATCTACCATCAATTCAGTCGAGTACACCACTGACATTTTCAATCACATTCTTGATAAAGTGAATCTCTCAACTCCCCAATGGACCTCGAAGAAATCCAAGGTCGAAGAAATTTGATAAAAGCAGAATAGAAAACCCACATGCAAACTAAAGCCAAACTGCCTTGAGAAATTCACATCAACAACATACGTGTTATCACACATATTGGATCTACTCTCAACTTCGGAGTAGCCTGCTAACGTAAACCTCAAAAAATTCAGTTTATCTTTTATCTCACTATGAATCTCTACTCAATACCTTTTCTCGAATTTCCTAAGAGTGAAGTAATATCAAGCGTTAACGTAAATCAAATAAAGCTTGAAAACCTGCAATTAAAAAAAAACCAGTCCAATTAAGTTTCAAACAAATGCTATTCACCAGTCTCGAGCCATCACATGATTACCCTTCCTGTATGTATGATTCATATAGACTATCCAATTTCCAACAAACCCCCGATATACGTGCTTTACCACCTAACAAATCAAGTAAGAAAATATAAAATATTCTCCTGCTTTCATGCCAAGTATGTTTTCTATTTTTTGATTGTCAATTTGAAAACCCAAAACACTAAAAACAAAAACAAAGACAACGATAGACCCACTTGTCAATTCTCTTTTTTTTTTTTTTTTTTTTCAACTAGAGTAATAACTACCGTAAAGTTATTTTTGGGTCAAGATAATTACTCAATAAATACAAACGACAAAATGATCAATACCATTATCCAAAAACGTTACCTTGATTCAATTCTCGATGCTTTTGAAAAATCCCTTGTTCTTACTCTAGTCCGTCGTGGGGTTTGATCGTCATTGATAAGTCCCCTAGTTGTGGATTGTAATACGAAATTGAACACCATGCACCTTATTTTTTTTTTTTTGGAATATGTGACTTGTTTCATGAATCGTACCGGAATATGACGTATCAACATTTTTTTAAAATTATTTCCTTCACAAAAGAGTAAAAAAAACAATCGAGAATTTAAAATGATAGGATAAACCCATCTGTTTGTAAGTTTGATCATATCATGAAAAAAAAGCACGGAAAATACGTATTCTAGAATCATGAAATTGTCACTTTTCATCCAAAGTATACACGTTGACAATAACATTATTTCCAATCATAACTGGGGTCAAATCTCCGTGGGCGGAATTTTGCGAAAAACGTTTCAACAAATGAACAAGGTAACGTAAAAAGCTTCGGGAATGATATCAATCTGCCAATTGTAAGTAAAGCAATAATCAATCTTGGAAAGAAACTCTTTCTACGAGGGTGAGGAGGTACGGGTCTTTTCTAACCGACTCCTATCGGCTAAGAGTTTGGAAAGTAAACTGGTAATCATGAATCGAAAAATATTGTTGAAAGTTTCAACTGAACCAGAGTAAAAGTGAAGCTGTCTTGAAATGATGAATTACAGTGTATTGAATCATAACTTATCTTGATTTTTTTCTCACGGGAGTCCAATGTGCTGTTTTTTTGATAAACTTTCACTAGATCAACGAATCACAAGGATAAAAAAAAGAATGAAAACTATCCTCGTAATGCTAGAACGTGCAGAAATATGTAGGGTATACGTACTCGAAAAGAATCAGAAAAGTAGCCACATTGAAAAATGAGAGTGGTCTTAAGTTGTTGGGGCATGAGAGTATGATATTATGACCGTAATGGCAATGAGGAAAGCTCTGCATTGAGTGGACAAGAACAAAGGCCTGAGAGAAAACTGTTCGTGGAATCACATAACAACATCGAGTAAGAGCCATACCCTATATGGGTAACGAATGACATGTTGAAAAGGGCCAATTCCGTGAAGAAGAAGAAAGAAGACGAAATTCATACACCAAAATGCAATCAAAATTTTTATTTTTACGCGTCAATTTTTTTTAAAATTTTTTTAAAACACTAGTAGTGTATATAACAATGCTGAGGACCTAAACAAACAAAACATTAAAGAAACTAAACAAAAAAAAAAAAAAAGAAATACTAGGAACAGAAATTGCAACTGTTATACATCACAATTACACAACCTTTCAGTTGATAGATATTTTGAACCTGACACTATAGACGGACGACTCGGGCCCAAAGCATGGGATTGTTTGATGATAACTTATGGGCAATGAAGTCCCCTCCCAAAAATGCCCTCTTTGGCGACCGCCTCAATGGTAAGCGCAGTCATACTGACCTGATCACCAACTTATTTCACAAGCCGTCAACCGCCAAAATATCAGATAGAAATTCCGATAACTTATCCTCCAATTCTAGAACCCAGAATAATAAAGTGTTGAAGAAGCGGCGACCGGCAACATTTCATGTATACGGATTGAATCAAGGTGACGACGAGTTGGACTTTTTAGATATAGTCGGACGCTCAAAACGTAACCGTCAACTTGATAAATTGACAAAAACTGCCACCAATAGTCCACCTAATAGTAACGAAAATAGTCAAAGTCGCTCTATCCGAAAGCCTCTACAGCAGCTTGGAACTAATACACCATCGAATCAGCCACACGAAAAACACAACTCTGGATCTGGATCTGGTGGCATAATTGATTTGAAGAGGCTTCTTTCATCGCAGTCCACAACCTCCAGTCAAGGCGATCTGACTGAGCGAGCTAAACCGGCATCCACTATTGAACTTTCGCCCTTGCATGATTCTCCAACTCGTCCGGAACGAAAGGAAGAGAAGAATGAAAGTCATTCCTCAAGTGAATCTGAACTCAAGAAAAAAGTCATAAGTGCAAGCAAAGCTGAACATGAAATGATCAGTCCACTCGAAAGAAGCTCGACTGTCTCAATACATTCTCCTCCTGTTTTGAATGGGCTAAATGCGACAAGGAGCCACACAGATATTTTACCAGTGCGACTGCTCTATTCCACGAACAAAGTCTCCATTAGTAGTCTCATTCATGGATCTTCAAGTCAGCTTGGTGTTGAGGAAGACGATGATGCAGTGGATAATAGTGAAGCCGAACCCGAACTTCTCAGTCCGCTGCTTTCACTGGGGCCAACACCTTTTCAAAGTCGAAATCCCACCGGGGAAATCACTATGGATACTAGTATGGTGCAGGTACCCAATTATCATGAATCACAAAATCAACAGCCTCTCAAAGGGCCACAGTCAAGTGTAAATGAACAAGAAACCTCACAATTCAATCAGTCACATCAGCATCAAGCACAAGTCTCATCACAGAATTCCCAATTTGTTATTGGTAATCCTAGTCAAGACATTATGTTTGATTCACAACTTGGCAATGAAGAAATGATGGTTCATAGTTCACAAAGTCATTACATCGAATCATTTGCTGAAGTCAGTTTTGGTTATGATGAAACTGGTGATTATCATAAGAGTGATGGCACTGATGCGGTGTGTGTGGCTGAGGATGAGCTTGAACGGCAACGTGTCGCTCGTCATGATACCTATGAGCTTATGAGTAGAGAAGAGGTAGCTGACCTGCCAACTTTGGAATTCGAGCGCTCAACAACGGAAAGTCATTCTCATGAAATACAGGATTCAATGATCAGTAATCAAAATTATGATTCTGTACTTCCAGTTAATGATGAACCGAGTGAAGCTTCTCATCAAATTGATGATGGGCCAAACAGAGATAAATTTATTCCTCCAATCGAAGATACACAAAGTTACATCGAATGTGCTCCTCCGGTCGAAGATGTCGAAAGTGAAGAGGAATATTTACACCCAGTTGAGGATGAGCTGAATGAACAGGGCCGGTTAGTAGAGGGTGGAATGGAAGTAAAAGGCCAGCTCATTGAAAGTCAAACTGAATCTGACTCAGCAAGGAAAGAGAACACGATCAAACCTGTCAAACCCAATACTTTATTGACCAACTCGGTAGACGAAAAAGCTGACAAACCTCGCCGACCCGTCAAGTCAAATAATACTCAAACCAAACGGAAGATTTCATTACAAGAAATATGTCAGAAAACGAATCTGGCTCAATTGCGTGCTCGTGTTGGTTTATCAAGGCGGTTTAAAGTTGAATCATTACATAGTTACTTACCCAAGAAGTAGCCACCTTGCTATTTTCAATTTGCATTTTCAAATTTTTTTTCTCCTTTCATTTCTAATTCTTTAGCTATTACAAGATTCAATTATTCGTCTCATCATTCTCACGTGCATTACTATATAGATTAATATATCAATTAATCAAACTTTATCGTCAATACTACTAATATTTTCAACGTTTAATTTAGGAGTAATCAAAACTTTAATATGTTTATTTTTATTAGCAATCAATTCTTCAAATCCATGTTTTATACCCTGATCTAAAGAAACAACGGCAGTAATTAATTGTTTGGCATTTTCCAAAGGAATGGCACCTGATTCCAAAGCTTGAACCACTTGTTCAAAATCTTTTCTAACATAACTAATTGAACCACCCATGGTACGTTCATGCATAGTTAAAGCCATGGGATAAAAATCAAGGGGTTTATGAGGCCAAATTGCCAAATTTGTTGCATGACCACCAGTACGAAGACTTTGAACTGAAACTTCAAAAGTAAGAGGAATACCTGAACATTCATAAGCTTGATGAAATCCAAAACCATCTTGAGATAAAGTTTTCAATTCGGTAACAATTTGAGGAACTTGATTTAATTGTTTATAATTAGATGGATCAAATGTAATTACTCCAAATTTTTCTGCTAATTTACGACGTGCCAATGCTGGTTCCATCACCACAATTTGTTGAGGATTATTTAATTGAGCTTTTAAACATAATATAGCACATAATCCAATTGGACCTGCTCCCAATACAAGAACTTGTTGATGAGGTTTAATATTAGATATACGAATTCCATGCCAAGCAACACTAAGAGGTTCACATAAAGCTGCCACATCTGCCGGGATTTTTTGAGAATTGTAAGGAATGGCATGTTTTTCAGCAACAATGGTATATTCACTAAATCCACCATCAACATAACCTAAACCATTAAAAGTAATTTCATCACAAGCATTATAAATACCATCATGACAAGCTGAACATTTAGCAGTTGAAGATGATGAAGCGGTAGGATTATTTTTTTGATTTTGAATAAAACGATGTTTATCATTACAACCACCTACTGATTCAACAACAACGGTATCCCCCACTTTCAAAGTAGTAACATCATTACCAATTTCAACCACGGTACCTGACATTTCATGACCTAAAATTTGACCTTTGGTCTTTAAATGAGAAATTGAATTAAATTCAGGTTCGAAAAAAATGGGACCATCAAGAATTTCATGAAGATCTGAACCACAAATACCACAATAATCAATTTTAATTTTTAATTCGGTTGGATGATTAATTGTTGGTTCTGGTTTATTGGGAATATATTCAATATCTTTATTACCATTATAAATAATTGCCTTCATGATTGAAATTAATGAAAAAAAAAAAAAAAAAAAAAAAAAAGTCAATCAATCAGTCGGGAATGGAAAATGCCAATTTAAATATATTGGAATTGAGAAATTGGGTGATTGCGTTCTTGAAGGTGGGGCAAATTTGAGTATTACTCGGATAAGTATTATTTTGATCCATTGGGAAGTCGCAACATTCGATTCTTTTTGTTTACGGAAATTGCACCCATTGTTCGGAACATAAATTTTCTTCTTCGGTTGTGAATTTTTGTGACTTGTCTATCACTTAGCTACCGTTGGTTAGTAAGCTACCGTTGATTAGTGCCATGTCTTGTCATATCAGTGTCAAGTGAGAGTCATTTCAATGAGTTAATTGGTTGGTAAAAACTAGCAGCTTAGGACTTAAGAGCAAGGGGTGGGGAACACGCCACCAACAAAAAAAAAAAAAATACGTAACGGAAAAACAAAAAAAAAAAAAAAAATTTTTAAAAAAAAAAGAAAACAAACAAACAAATTTCTCGGGGAAACAGCTAACAATACGAAATTACCCCGGAGTACACAAAGAGTTGAAAACGGAAATCTATCCGTAGATGTATTACAATTGCTAAATCATATCTAATTACTTCGTTGGGGGAAACAAAAAAAAAAAAAGGAAGTTAAGTTCCGACATGTTCTATAAACTTTAATTGATAATTGGTTGGGTGTACTTACCAGAAGTAAACAAAACCAGCAAGAATCGTAATCAACACATGTGGATGTCTTCGTATATTGAATATGACAAATCAGGGACTACTAATCATCAGTCTCTTCTTGTTGTTCTTGTTGATCCTGTTTAGTTTGTTGTTGATTTTTTCTTAGTTTTAATTCATTTACACCATCATAGAACAGATTCCATAATCGACCAATATTATCGAATTCTTTACCTACCTGAACACTGGTATTTAATGAACGATTTAAAACTTCCAAATTGTAAACAACCAGATCTAATGATGTGGTGATTTCTTGTAAGAGTAAATCACGTTGTTTTTCAAAAGTGGTATTTGACTGTAGAATTGACGAGACCGAAGATGATGAAGGATGACTTGGTGCTGGAGTTGATGTTGGATCAGACATGATTTATACTAGATGATACATACTACCTGCAATTGGTAATTTGGTAATTTCTTTTCTTTTTTGATTCATGTTTGATTTTATGAGAAGACGCGGCGTACCACCGTTTACGCCTACACACGGGTAATTATAAGGACACACCCATACACCATACCTTTTCGTTTTCCATTCTAATAGCAATCATACTCAAAGTTTATATAAATTATAATCTTTGGACTCTTTTTTTATTAATTGTTTGTTCTTCTTTCTTTAAATATATTCAAAACCAGGACGCTTATAATGATCGTACATGCATGATTTTATAAATAAATCCTAGTGTATACGTACTCTCTAGCCTGGAAGAATGAAACAAGTGATATGTTCAGTTGAGATTAAAGACTTTACGAGTTTAATGAAATTCTCTGACTCTACGATTACTTTTACATTTTGTAGTAAGATTCGTCAAAGGGTATATTCTTGGCTATAATTGACGGGAACACCAAGAAAATTATTGGGTAAAGACATATTTTACCCGAAATTATCATTCAATACCAATTACAGGTTACCCAAAGAAAAAAACCAAAAATTTTGTTACGTGGTTCCAAACCTGTAAAAATCCAGCAAGAATGGTTTTCGCAGACAAAAAAAAAAAAGAGAAAAAAAGGGAAAAAAAAAAAAAAGGAAAAAAAAACACCAAAAAAGAATTCCCGCAAATTAATTGAACATTTGAAAAAAGTATACGGAATTTCACTTAATTCAACAGATATTCAAATGCAAGAGCAAGACAACATAACCATAATCTTTCCTTTTATAAATTGCATGTCTTGAATAATGTGTTTTTAAACCTTGTGTGAGGTATATTTTTTTAGTTGCGAATGCAAAAAAAAAAAAAAAGAGAAGAAAAAAAAAAAAAAAGATTAGAGACAAAAAAAAAACACAACAAGAAATTGAAAGCATGAAAAAGCCTTTTACAATATAAAACAAATTTCGAAAAATAGATAAAAAAATATATAGGTAATATCAAGTAACAAATACAAATGGAAGAAGAAACAAAAGGGGTTTTGAGATTGGTGAGTGTTTTTTTGTTCTTTTTTCAAAAGATTGGTGATTGTTTTTTTTGTTCTTTTTTTAAAAGACTGGTGATTGATGATTGATGATTGTAAAATTTTTGATCGTAAAGCGTAAAATGTAGTGATAAACTAATGTTTACCACCTAGACAAAATGAAATTGGTGTTGGACAATTATGTTTCTTTGTAGTGTTATTTTTAACTGAACAACGACGTACATAATCCTTCTTTTCATCAAATTTTGAAAATGGCAGACATCGTTTTTGAGAATTCATCAATGGAGTATTGGTGGTATAATTATGATGATCTAGTGATGAAGTTGATGATGAAGTTGAAGAAGATGACTTCTTTTTTGTTAGAAATGGCATTTTGTGTGGAATAGAAGTAAAAATAAAGCAAAGATTTTCCAAGTAAAGAGGAAAATGATTAAAGACTGAAAAAAATTAAGAATATCAATAGACCATGATATGAAAAGTAAAAACCCAAGAAGAAAAACCCAATAAGATAGAACAAAAAAAAAAAAAAATGAACAAAAGACCGGAAGAGAAACCTTCAATAAATATTAAACTGTTATGAACAGTTTATAAAACAAACAAGGAAAATTAGAAAAAAAAAAATGGGGGGGAGGAGGAAGCTTTTTAGTACGAGAGTGGCAGCAGCACAAGCATACACCTTTTACTCGGGTACAAGCGGCAATAACTGGATGTGAGGAAACAACAACGACACTGTTTGCAAAGCACTTAGACTTCAGTTGAATTAAGAAGACGAAATATGAATGAAGAAGAAAAAAAAAAAAAGAAAGAAAGGAAAGAGAAACAGTAAATTTACAATTTTGTGAGTGGTGAGAATATAAGATCTTTATATGGATTTCCTAGTTTTTATTTTTGATATTGGGTATTGATAAATTTGGAAGTCTTCAAAAATTTTCTTTTTTTTTTTTTTTCTTCCTGTCTTTTTTTTTTTTTTTTTTCTTTCTTTCTTTTCTGTTTCTGTTTTTGTTTGTTTCTTTTTTTTTTGTGTATTTGTTTCTTTTTTTGTTTTGGAGGAGAACAAAAATCCCGTGCTAATTTTATTTTGTTGTTTTTTTTTGGCTTCTTCGGTGTCGAGGAATCAACCTGTAAATTCGCTTTAGGCAACTGCAGGCCGGGCGCAACCTGCAAAACCTTGTGGCGTCAGGGGCATACCCAAACATTTGAGGGCTTTTTTTGTTTTTTTTGTTCTGTTCTTTGTAATTGACGGAATTTACAGGTTGACTGCTTTTTTGTCTCTTATGTTACTGGTAACAACTGGTAACCCACGTCTCCCCTTTTTGCAAGCACGTAGATTAATTGGTAACGATGATTAGGTCATGACCATCACTGGTCAACAATGAGTATCTTCCATTGCAACAACAACATCCTTGTCTAATCATCTCCCCCAAACAACCAGGTGATTTACCAGGTAATTTACCAGGTAATTAACCAGGTAATTAACCAGGTAATTATTTTGAGGGATTTTTCCTGCTTTTTTTTTGGAATGGAGGGGGAAGCATGGATTTCCTGATGCCGCTTATGTAATCAGACAATTGAGTGATTTTTTTTTTTTGCTGTTGTTGTTGTTGTTGTTGTGAGACAATTGCATGGTGCGCGTACACGACCTATTTCCTATTTCCTGTTTGATACTATATATCCATACTTGTATTGTGGTGCCCAATTAGGCAATGTTGGTATGTTCACTGACTTAGCCAATGGGGAAAGCCTGTCAAACCATCAATGATGTAATTGATTTTCTAAGCCTATATAGATTATAATTTATCTGTATGTTGTATTGTCAAATTTCAATCTTTACCCCTGAGAATAGTCTCATTCCCCTCTTTACAAAATTCTTTTACAATACTGAGAGTAAAAAAAAAAAAACACCCTTACCCCACCCTATTTTTGGATTGAATCAAGATACTATTCTAATTATAAAAATTAAATTCTAATTATATATTATTCACTTATACCTTCATCTTGAGATGAAGTATATTCAGGATATTCAATATCAAATGGATCATCTTTTAAATTATCATTAGCCTCTGGTTGTTCATCAAAATTATCTAACCATTGACATCCATGATTTTGTAAAATTGATTGATTTTGTATAATAAATTGCATTGCCAATTTAAAATCATGATATTCTTCATTTGATAATATTTTAAAAATTAATTTTAAATATTTAATTAATGATGTAATACCTCTTAAATATCCCATATCAGATAAATTTTCATGTTGTGGTGGTAATTTAATTAATCCTTGAGGTTGTGATGGTTGATCATTAAATGGAATTACCAGTTGAGCAAAATCAATGGTTCGAACTCGAACTTTTAAATTTGTATTAATACCATCATACATAATTAAAATTGACAGTCCATACATACGATAACCACATAAATTTTGACATGATTTTTGTAAATCCATTAATTGATTTATAATTTGTGGAATTTTAATTAATATACTAAATTTTGAAATTCCATCATATAAAAATTTAGATAATATTTTAGCAAATTGTAATCCAGATTTAATTCGACGTCCAAAATATTTATCACGAGTATAAAATGATTCTAATTTTGGTTGCCAAACTTGTAATCCACAAATTCGTACTCCTAATTTACGACTAGTAGTATTTAAACATTTTGTTCTTTGCAGTTTTTGTTTATTTAAATTTGCTTCAACTCCATATTGTCGAGTTCCCATTTTAAGATCAAGTGCACATGGTTTAATCATATCAGCAGTTAAATCTTCCAATAATATAAATCGTTCAAATCGGGTATGTTTGCGTAATACTTCGGTTGGTGGTGCCGATGGTGGTGCCGATGGTGCCAGTGGTGGTGGAGGTGGCGCCATTGATGCCAGTGATGCCAGTGGTGATGCGAGTGGTTCATGTTTATCATCATCCATTATAAACATATCTTGTGATGGTTGAGGAGTACTGGGGGCAAAAACTTCTTGAATTACTTGTGCTTGTAAATCAGTATTAATTGAAGTTGATCCAATACTATGTTCACCATCCTCCCAATCATTTAATCTTAATTGATCTTCATCTAATGTTGATTGAAGAATTGGTGATGATGATGATGGTTCCTTATTAGTTAATTGATTAAAATCATTTGAAGTAGATGGTGCTGAATTTGAATATTGATTCCATAATAATTGAGGTATTATATGACGATTATCATCAAGTACAACTTCAGGTGGTAATTCATCATCTTGATCATGCTTTAATTGAGGCAGTGACATGGGAGTTTTAATTGTTGGTGAAGGTGATGGACAATCTTCATTAATTAAACTTGAATATCGAACATTTAATACACCAATATATCGAGGCATAAATTTTAATAATTCTGGATGTTTACGTTCAATTGCTTCATACCATAAATTTTCTCGATTCATTAAAGCTTTACAAACAGCTCGTTTCAGAAATCGAAATATGGCAGTATGACCTCCCACCTTATTTTTAAATGGTCGAAGTTCAACTGCAAGTGGGAAAACTTCACCATTTGATACTTGTCTTGATTTTGATTTTTTAATTCGTTGATGACGAAGTTTAGATTCTTCTTGTTTAACATTAATTTCTTTTAATCGATTTTGAATATGAGTAATATCTCCATGATCAGAATGATCATATTCTAAATCAGCCATTAAATGTTGAGTGGTGGGTTTATCCACTGGTGGTGGTTGTACGGGTGGTGTAGTTACGAGGGGTGCAGGTGCACTTGTTGCAGCAGCTGCAGGTGCAGGTACAGGTGCAGGTGTTGGTGGTGATGGTGGTTTATTGGGTAAATATTCCAAAGTGGTAATCAGTTGGGTTAAATCTCGATTTTGAATGGTAATGGTGGGATTAGGAGTTGATATGGCACTTCTAGGATTGGGTGATTCAGCTGCAGGGGTATGAGGAAAATAAGTTGCTGATGATAAGGGTAATATTGGTTTATCTGAATTCTCGGGATCGATTTTAGATGAATTTTCTTCTAATACATCATTATTTTCTCGTTTGTTTATTTGTAATGGAGATTTCAAAGGTATTGGATTATGTTGTGGTGGAGGAGGAGATGGTGATGGTGATGGTGATGGTTTTATATCAACGTGTTGTTCTTTTGCTGGTTGTTGTTCCTGTTCAACAAATTCGGGTAGTGTCATATTATCACCTCGAAATAATCGAAGTGAACGAGCGGCCTTACGACCAGTTAATGGTGGTTGATCATTGGATTTAAATGCTGGGGTAGGTGAAGTATGATCGTTATCGAGATGCAGGGTATCATTAGACTGGTTATGCTGGGGTATATCATTATTAGATTGCACATGGTTCGAAAGATGCTGATGTTTGACATCATTTTCAAACACTTGATCCATGATGACAAAAAAATAAAATAAAAAAGAAGTATAATAATAATAAATAGAAATAAAAATGCAAAGATCAAAACATCAATAATTGAAGTATAACAGAATAACCACAAACTACTTAAAGGTTATAATAATGAGGGTAAAATTAAGCCGCATATAAAAAGAGTTCAGACGGATTCGGGTGATTCTTTTTTTTTTTTTTTTTGTTCTTTTGGCTTTTCCTGTTTTTTTTCTGGTTTGTTCTTCCTTGTTTTGTTGTTTTTTTTTTTTTGGTATTACTTATTTAAATTCTTACTTAATATTGAAAGCAAGTATGGAGTAGATTTTAAATGTGAAATGTATGGACTGCTTGAGATGGCTATAAAAGAAAGACTATGGTCTTTTTCTTTTCCTATTTTTGTTTTTGTTTTGTTCTTTTGTCTTTTTTTTTTTTTTTTTTTTTGGTTCTTGTATTTGTGAATTTACTTGGTGCACGGGTGCATTGGCAGGGATGCAGCAAAAATACACACACACACGAGGGTGAGGAGGCGTTGAAAGCGTGGGGCAAACAAGCAGTTTAATGCTGGTTATTTTCAATAACAAATAGATAGTATAGAGTTATCTCATTACTTCTGGGATCAAGTTTACCATCATTGAGTTGGCTCACTTGATCAATCATATATTATTCAATTAAATGTCATTTGGCTGACCCAAAAGATGGCAATTCATTGGTTGAGAGATGGCAATTCATTGGTTGAGAGGTGATTCATTGGCTGGATTCATTGAATGAAGGTTAGCAATACACTAAAGTATGGCAATTCACAATCCCTGATTCATTCCATTCTATTATAACAACATTTTGCAACTGACGCCTGAACAAAAAATAGAACAACACAAAAAAACCACAAAAATGCGATTTGACACGAAAAAAAAAGAAAACGACGTCCTGAAAAAAAAAAAAAAAAAAAAAAAAAAAAAAAAAAAAAAAAAAGGTTATCCCAATCGGATAATAAACATGAAACCGATTTACAAGATATGAATTGTCTTCCACGTTTCACTTTCAAGAATGCTGCATTGCTTTAATTGGACAGCCAAACTTTTTATTTGTTTAGGATTTATCATTATTTACTGGAATCAACCATCTACACCGTCATCACATCCAGTAAATCAATTTCAAAATCAAACCTTGAAATACGATCATGATCTACCATTTGCAAAACAAGAACAATTACTTGATGATTTTCTTGATAGTCAACATGATCAACTTAATAATGATTCTGATGACCCCGGGGTGTTAATCATTGATAAATCAACTAGTGCAACACAAGAGAACGCGACATTTTTAATACTATGTCGTAATGACGAACTTTATGAAATGATGCAAACAATACAACTGATTCAGGATCGATTTAATGATCAATTTAATTATGATTGGACATTTCTTAATGATGAATCATTCAGTCGAAATTTCATTGTTGAAATCACCCATTTAATCCCCATGGGGAAATTAAATTTTGGTAGAATACCAATTCAACATTGGTCGTATCCAAGTTGGATTGATCAAGATTTAGCAGCACATAAAAGATATGAATTATTTTTAAAAGATGTGGTTTATGCCACCAGTGAATCATATCGTCATATGTGTAGATGGTATCTGGGGTTTTTTTATAAACATAAATTGGTTCAACAATATCGATATTATTGGAGATTAGAACCGGGGATTAGACTATATTGTGATTTAAATTATGATGTTTTCAAATTCATGAGATTAAATAATAAAAAGTATGCATTCGTACTTTCCATGTTTGAATATCAGGATACAATTGAAAGTTTATGGACTACTTTCAAACAATTTATTCAAAAATTCGAATCCAACCATGGAAAGGTGAGCGCTGATTTAATGTCATTTGTTGAAAATGATGATGAGTATAAATCCTATAATCTTTGTCATTTTTGGTCCAACTTTGAAATTGCCGAATTGTCTGTTTTCAACAATGAAAATTATCAATCATACTTTGATTTTCTAGATCATCTGGGTGGGTTTTTCTATGAAAGATGGGGTGATGCTCCAGTACACCTGTTGGCAGTACTGTATTTTTTGACATCTCATGAGGTTTGGTGGTTTGAAGACGTGGGATATTGGCATGCACCCTATTTACAGTGTCCTCAACTGAAATCCATCAGGCAAGGGGGCAGGTGTAGTTGTGATCCCAATGAAGACTTCACCGATAGTTTTCTAAGTTGTACTCCCCATTTGCTTCAAATCACCCGTCAACAGTAGTTGTTTTTTTTTTGCAGTTGTCTTTGGTAAATGGTTCGTTTTTATATGCAGTTGCGCCGATCTCTGCTCCTATTGTTTCTGAAAACAGAACAAGAAGAAGGTGTACGGGTGTGCTGGTTTTATGGTGTTATTATTCTCTCTCTATAGCAATCCATTGAAACAACAATAAACCGTATTGCAACCAACTGTTACACTGTGGATGGTTCTTTGTCAGAATATAAACGAGATGTCAGGCATCATCCTCACTTGATCTTCCATGCTCATCTGTCACCTCATCAACCCGGTTGTTGTTGCTTAATTCTTCAAACACACAAAACACAAACCAACAAACCAACAAAGAAAGAAAGAAATGCCGGAAAATGCAAAGTTGGCCGGTACAGATTTTTTTTGCTTTTGTTTATTTTTACTGTTAGTGTTATTTTTGTTGTTAGTGTTATTTTTACTGTTATTTTTTTTTTTTTCTTTCTTTTTTTTTTTTTTTTTTTTTTTTTTTTTTTTTTTTTGTTATTTTTATTTTTACTTTTGAATCTGTTCGATAACACATTGTGTAAGCCACCATTCAATTACTACTTATGATCACCTTATAACCACATCTTCTTTACAAAAGTTGTTTTGAACCTTTGCATGCATTCAAGCACAATATAATGGGAACGCTAAGTACCATTCCCAAGAAATTATCTCGTATGCTTCCATTACCGCGTCGTCGACGCCATAAAGTATCGCTCATTTCTTCCATCATTATTCTTTTCATTTTACTATTCATTCTAACCCAACACACACTCTCGTTAGAATCATTGATTGACTATATCGATTATAAATCATCTGCATCTACCCCATCTCCTCAAGATATCCCCACGGTAAACAATCCCGAAACTCATACCAACTGGCTTTGGAAATTACCCCAATCTATTCTTAGTACATTATTTACCAAGAAAAAACCAACCCTACCTTATGCCAGTAAACCTGATGATCAAACCATTGATTCAAATCTGGATGATGAACAAATCTATTCTGATTATGATACCAAAATAAGACTTGTCAAAGATCTTCATCATAAATTTGATCCCAATAATGAGAGATTAAATATTGGTTATCAATTCTTTGATGAAATGTTTCAAATTTTCCATCATGCCAAACCAAAAATTGATAAACTTGATACTTATTTAACCGATCAACGTATTTATCATGCTCGTTATGATACCAAACCAAAAACTTCAGATGATGAAGATAAAATATTTACCGAAGAATATCTTTCACAATTTCTTCAACTTTCAGATGATGAATTAATTTTAATGATACAATCTCATCAATACGTTCAACATCATTTACCCGATCAAGCACCTCAAAATTTATATAATGGTGATGGAATTGTTTTCGTGGGTGGAGGGAAATTTAATTGGTTAACATTACTTTCAATTAAATCAATTCGTGCCATGGGTTCAAAATTACCCATTGAAGTTTTAATTCCTAAAATTGATGAATATGAACCTGATTTATGTGCTCGAGTGTTCCCCGCTTTAAATGCTCGTTGTATTTATTTACCTCATGTTCTTTCTCAACATGAAAATTCATTTGTTAATAAATTTGATTTTAAAGGTTTCCAATATAAAGCATTGGCAATTTTGGTATCAAGTTTTGAAAATGTCTTATTATTAGATAGTGATAATATCCCCGTTCATTTACCTGATGCATTATTTGTTAAAGAACCATTTAAATCTCATGGTTTAATTGTTTGGCCTGATTTTTGGAAACGTGCAACATCACCTGATTATTATAAAATTGCTGGTATTCAATTTAATAATGATAAATTATTACCTATTTATAATGAAGTTAAAGGTAATTATGAATCAACTAATATTTTATATAAAACAAATTCTCATGGTAAACAACAAATTGATTTTTCATCAATTCCACTTCATCAACGTATGGGTGCTATACCTGATCCAACTTCAGAACTGGGTCAATTAATGATTCTGAAATTAACTCATATAAAACCATTATTATTGGCATTATATTATAATTTATATGGTCCAACTCATTTTTATCCACTTTTTTCTCAAGGTTCTGATGGTGAAGGTGATAAAGAAACTTTTTTAGCAGCTCTGGTGGCTCTTGATAAATCATTTTATCAAGTTTCAAAATTTCTTAATGCATTTGGTTATTTTGATTCAAAAAATATATTTCAAGGTACCGGAATGGGTCAATATGATCCCGTACAAGATTATGAAATGATTCAATTAAATCATGAATTATCATTAATGAAACTGCCTCAACAACAAAAACTGATGATTGATAAAAATTTATTATTACAAAGAGGTCCTCGAATTTTATTCGTTCATGCCAATTATCCAAAATTAGATCCTTGGGCTTTAAAAATTACCGGTAAAATTTTTAATGATCAAGGTAAAAGAATTCGATTATATGGTACCGGTATGAAATTACGTACTGGTCATGATTTTGAAACGGCTCAATGGTCAAATATGAAATTTTTATTATGTGATTTAAATATTGATATTACATTTTTTGCTGATGTTGATAGAATTGAATTATGTAATGAAATTAATGAGCATCTTGATTT
Organism: Hyphopichia pseudoburtonii; assembly: GCA_003856775.1. Lineage (NCBI taxonomy): Eukaryota > Fungi > Ascomycota > Pichiomycetes > Serinales > Debaryomycetaceae > Hyphopichia > Hyphopichia pseudoburtonii. Next base: position 1,093,992 of record CP024752.1, on the reverse strand, counting down.
TTTAAAATCAACCATTAATACTCTTGAATAATTATATATAGTATATCTAATAGAGTTTTAAGAAATTTCATGTAATAGCTTAATGGATATATTTCAAGACACCTCAAGTAATAGCATATATTTCACAACGGAGATGGTGTATGGGTGTTTGTCGCGCCCACTAAACAAAAAAAAACAAAAACTAAACACGACAATCAATAACACAATCTTTACTATCTTGACAATCTTACAATCTTTACAATCATCTTCAATTTCTGTGTTTATCCTCAACTTCTGTGTTCATCCTCAACTTCTGTGTTCATCTTCAACTTCTGTGCTCATCTTCAACTTCTGTTCATTTAACTTTTGTGTTCATCTTTAACTTCTGTTCATTTAACTTTTGTGACTAGACAATATGGCCGTTCAATTTTTATTACTATTATCAAGACAGGGTAAAGTTAGATTATCAAAATGGTATCAAACAATATCTCAAAAGGAAAAATCCAAGATAACTCGTGAATTAACCACACTTATATTATCAAGACGTGCCAAAATGTGTAACGTATTAGAATATAAAGATATGAAGATTGTTTATCGTCGTTATGCTTCACTCTTCTTTATAACGGGAATTGAACTGACTGATAATGAATTATTATCATTGGAAGTAATTCATCGATTTGTTGAACATATGGATAAATTATATGGTAATGTTTGTGAATTGGATATTATATTTGGATTTAATCGTGCTTATTATATATTGGATGAATTATTATTAGATGGTTATGTTCAAGAACTGTCAAAAAAAGAAGTATTACGAAGAGTGGCTCAACAAGATGAATTGGAAAATATGGATGAATTTGATAATATATTAGCATAAATTTGTCTGATAGCTTACCTCTTTTCACCTGATAGCTTGCTATTAACCTCATGTTCACCTGATAGCTTGCTATTGCCCTCATTCTTTAGTTCTTGTTCTTGCCTCATAGTCTCATTATTTATGTAATATAGTCATTAATTGTTATTTCATGTAAGCTTGTGCTTGTCACGGTTTCCTTTTGATTTGTTTTTGGTTATGAGCCCGTGAACCTGTTCCTTTTACTTTCTTTTTTTTTTTTTTTTTTTTGGTGCTTCCAGGCGAAATGAAAAAAAAAAAAATGTGGGATGAGATGCTATAAGAAAATGAAAAAAAAAAGTATCAGAACACATATAAGTCTTGAAACCAGGTCATAATCACTATAGATAACATTATAATGTCCGACGAAGAAGATTACGACATTGCTGGATCCTTAGCTTTGGCTGGGCCCGACTCAGATTCTGACTCGGGTAATGACTTTTCCGATAATGAAGATATTCAGGATGTCATCTCGAGTGATGATGAAGAATCTAAACCAAAACCTACCAATGATAAACAACCCAAAAAGAAACAAAAAACCAATGATAATAAAGCCAATGCTTTCCCCTCTTTGGAATTAAGTGATGATGAGGATGGTGATGATTTAAAAAATGCTCAGGATATGTCATCATATTTTGCTGCTAATAATCCTCAGGCTAAAAAGGCCAAGAATGGTTCTTTCCAATCATTTGGATTCTCTAAATTTTTATTAACAAATATTTCTAAAAAAGGTTTTAGACAACCAACTCCAATTCAAAGAAAAACCATACCATTGGTTATGGAAAATAGAGATGTGGTTGGTATGGCTAGAACTGGTTCCGGTAAAACCGCCGCATTTACATTACCCGTGGTTGAAAAATTGAAAAGTCATAGTCCTAGAGTTGGTGTAAGAGCAGTTATTTTATCACCTTCAAGAGAATTGGCATTACAAACTTTTAAACAAGTTAAAGAATTTAGTAAAGGTACTGATTTAAGATCAATTGTCTTGATTGGGGGTGATTCATTAGAAGAACAATTTTCTTCCATGATGACAAATCCAGATATTATTGTTGCTACTCCAGGTCGTTTCTTACATTTAAAAGTTGAAATGCAACTTGATTTAAAAACCGTTGAATACATTGTATTCGATGAAGCTGATCGATTATTTGAAATGGGTTTTGCTGAACAATTAAATGAATTAATTGCAGCTTTACCATCTTCAAGACAATCATTATTATTTTCTGCCACTTTACCCAGATCATTAATTGATTTTGCTAAAGCTGGTCTTACTAATCCAGTCTTGGTTAGATTGGATGCTGAATCTAAAATTTCTGATCAATTACAAATGGCATTTTTCACAACTAAAAAAACTGAAAGAGAAGCTAATTTACTTTATCTTTTACAAGAAGTTATCAAAATGCCACTTGCAACTCCTGAAGAAATAAAAAAATTAAATGATATAAATAAAAGATCAAATGATTCCGATGATGAAGATGATCAAAATGATAAGGATAATAATTCAAAAAAGAGAAAAAAATTTAAAAAGGAAAGATTCCCCGCTGCTAATGTTTTACCATCACCAGAATCTACCATTGTTTTCGTCCCCACCAAACATCATGTAGAATATATTACTACATTATTAAAAGATGCTGGTTATTTGGTATCTTTTATTTATGGTACCTTGGATCAACATGCAAGAAAAAATCAATTATATCAATTCAGAATTGGTCTTACTCGTATTTTAGTGGTTACTGATGTGGCTGCTCGTGGTATTGATATTCCAGTATTGGCTAATGTTGTTAATTTTACTTTACCAGGTTCCTCCAAAATTTTTATTCATAGAGTTGGTAGAACTGCTAGAGCTGGTAATAAAGGTTGGGCTTATTCAATCGTTAATGAAAAGGAACTTCCATATTTACTTGATTTGGAATTATTTTTAGGTAAAAAAGTATTATTAACTTCAATGCATGAAGTTAAATGTGATATGATGAAAAAGACTCAGGGTGATAAATATATTGAACCTAAAGTATCTTATACTGATAGACTTGTATTAGGTTCAGTTCCAAGAGTTTCATTGGAAACTTTTATAGAATTGTTTGAAAATTTATTAAGAAATCATTATGAATTAAGAATGATTAAAGATGTTTCGGCTAAAGGTGAAAAATTATATTACCGAACCAGACAATCAGCATCTCAAGAATCATTAAAAAGATCAAAAGAAATTATGGAAACAGGATCTTGGGATGAACAACATATATTATTCGGTCCAAATTTAGAAAAAGAAAAGGATAAATTTTTGGCTAAATTATTAAACAGAAATTCAAAAGAAACAGTTTTTGAATTTAGTAAAAAAGGTCGTGAAAGAGAAGAAGATAGTATGGTTAATTTTATGCATAAAAGAAGAAAACAAATTGCTCCAATTCAAAGAAGAGCAAAAGAAAGAAGAGAATTATTGGAGAAGGAAAGAATTGCTGGTTTAAATCACGGTATTGCCAATGAAGTTTTGAAAAATGAAGATGGTGAAGTTGGTTATAAAACCATTAATAACGTGGTTGAAGCTGATGAAAATGAATTACAAGATGCTTTCGAAGATGCTGATGTTCTTTATGATCAAAAGAAACAAGAAAAGAAAAAATCTTTCAAAGATCCTCAATTTTTCTTGAGTCATTATGCACCTGCATCCGTGATTCAAGATCAACAATTGAATATCACTTCATCTTTCGCTAATGATGCTGCAAATGCTACTTTCGATTTGGGAGATGATGAGAAATTTAGAGCTAATACTCAAACTATGCAATGGGATAAAAAGAAGGGTAATTATATTAATGCTAAATCCACTGATAAAAAATATATTATTGGTGAAAGTGGTCAAAGAATTCCTGCAACCTATCGTTCTGGTAAATTCGATGATTGGAAAAAGAATAGAAACTTGACATCTGCCAAAAGTGGCTCACTTGAATCTCATGATTCAAATAATAATAATAATAAGAGATTTAAACATAAGAAGGTTGAATCACCTAAATTACCCGATAAATTCAGAGATGATTACCACACTCAAAAGAAGAAGGTTGAAAAGGCTGTTGAGTCTGGTCGTAATGTGAAGGGTTTCAACAAACCTGGTCAAAGACAAGAATTGAGATCTACTGAAGACATTAGAAAATCGAGAGCAATTCAAGAGAAAAAGAAGGCCAAGAATGCTCGTCCTTCAAAGAGACGGAAATAGACGTTTACTTTGAATTTATAGCTACATGTATATTTAAAGTAAATAGTAAATATGTATATTATTTTGTATATTGACTTAATTTCAGTAAATCGAAACTTGGAAAAAAAAAAAATTAGTTGCAAAATTCGTTTGGAGATCATTAACTTCTTCTACCACCTTTACCGTAAGGATGATATCCTCCACGATTTCTGTTCTGGTAACCACCTCTACCTCTACCGGATGGACCTGATGGTAAAGCGCGTCTTGGACCCCTAGGCACATTATTGCTGAATCCTCTCTTTTCTCTAAAAGAATAGCCATTGTTTTGATTGCTTTGGGAATTGTTCAGCTGATTGTTGTTATTGCCATAACCATTACCATTTCCATTACTGGATCCATTACCATTTCCATTACTAGATCCATTGCCAGATCCATTACTAGGACCATTGCCAGATCCATTACCAGAACTATTTTGATTATTGGAGCTAGATTGGGCCTGAGAATGAATATTGTGAGGTCTGATAGAAGATGGATCAGGCTCCTGGGTCTCAATCGGTGCTTGTTGTTGAGGGTTTAAAGGCTGTTGCTCTGATAGGTCACCTTGCGCTTGATTAGGGTCACTAGATTGGTCTTGAGCACCCGCCACTTGTTGTTGTTGATTCTGATACATGTACCATTGTTGCATTCTTTGCCAATATTCTTGCATCATTTGTGGACTCATACCATTTACGTTTTGAGAATAATCATTTGAAGTACCTGCAGCTTGTGGCATTTGACCATATTGATTAGCATAGGGACTATTATAGGGGTTATAAGTGTTTTGTTGAACTGCCTGGTTACGGTTTTGATTTTGGTTTTGTTGGTGTTGACCTCTAGGTTCAGCCCTCTTCACTTCCATTGCTTTATCTTTTAATGTCAAATATTTGTTGACGGTAACCCTGTCGACGGCATCGGGAGAATCATAAGTAATGAAACCAAAACCTCTGGATCTACCGGTGTCTTTGTCAATCATCAATTGAGCATCAATGATGTGACCAAACTGAGAGAAAAAGTCACTAAAATCTTTTTCGTTGACCATTGGATCAATTCCACCAACGAAAATCTTTCCAACCTTATCTTGTTCTTCTCTAGCAATGGCTCGCTTTGGGTCAATCAACTTCCCGTCGAGAATATGATCTGTCTTGATAACCTCATCAACCGATCTTGGGTCTTCAAAAGTCAAGAAACCAAAACCACGAGATCTTCCGGTGTTAGCGTCTCTCATAATCGTCCGGTCAGTAACGCTACCATATTTGGAAAAGTATTCAACCAACTTGTCTTCATCTGTATCCCAGTTCAAACCACCAATAAACATTTTTCCACTCTCCTTACCCATGTTAGAAGGGGCCATTGAAGGTGGTGGTGGAGGTGGTGGTGGTAACGAAGATGCCAGGTTTTGCTGACCATCATGTTGTGGAAACTGAGGTGGTAATCCTTGTGATGGTTGTTGGAATTGAGGTTGTTGTTGCTGTTGTTGATCTTGTTGTTGTTGTTGTTGCAATCTTTGCATCTGTTGGAACTGCAAAAACTGTTGTTGTAAGTGAGCGGGAATACCTTGAGTGACGTCCACGGTCAGATTGTTTGAGGAACCAGCATCATTTGTTGTTGTTGCAGTTTGGGTGTCATTGGCACCTGAAACTTGAGGAGCCGGTGGAATTGAAGCGGGAGCGGAAGATTCCGAATCCTGTTGTGAAGCGTCTGCTGGTTTGTTTGGAGTGTTATTTTCGCTATCAGAAAGTTCGTTGGTTTTAGAGGCTTCAGTGGAAGTTTCTTCTTTTTTCACTTCAGTTGACTTATCGTCGTCGCTAGGTTATATGTTAGTATCCTAATTACTTGTCGTTTGTTGTCACAGCTTTGATGATCATCTAAAAGAAAAGATACATACTAAATATCCTCGAAAAGGGCTTCATCATCATCATAGGAAGACATTCTGAATTGTATATCAAATTTGAAGGGTGATCCTTAGAATTATTGTCAAGCTAAATCGATTCAAATTCAGAAACAAAAAAAATCGTTACTGAACTGTGGGGATTTGATGGAATTTCGATTTGAGACAAACTAAAATATATAAACAAATTACGTCGATCTTTCTAGTTATTTGATTTGATGGCAATCTTCAGTTTATTGAATATATGGAGATGTATAAACCTAAACAATGTATCTATGTAGCGTTCAATACAAATCGATATCTCGAGTAGGGGCTATTGACTCTGTTTAGTGTTTATGATAATCCACGAAAGGAAAAAGAAGTATCAAGAGGACAGAAGGATAGAGGAAAGAATAAACAGAAGAGGGATTCAGATTGATCAATATCGCAGTCTTTCAACTTTTTATTTTTGCAAAATAGGAACAGTTACTCAAACAACTAAATTCAATCAAACAATTAAGTGAAATCAAAACTAGTCAAAGGAGTGGTAGTAGAAGGAAGAGGAGATAATAATTAAGTGGAGACAAAATTATTATGAGGGAAGTAGAGTTGTATATACGTAGAACAAATGAAACCTATCACCCGCCATCAATTCTTTGCTGTAGGCAAAGAACGAGAGCCAACGAGGACAAAAACCGGGAAAAAAAAAAAAAAAAAAGAAAAAAAAGAGAAAAAAGGGCTGGTAATGAGGTCGTGCGCAGCCATGTGTCTACCAAATGACCACATCTCAATTAAAAGACAGGCGACTTCGAAAGTCTTACAATCACCTCCTTGATATAAGTCTAGCAAAAAGCGGCAAGTGGTGAATCCTTACAAGATGTGATGTTTTGTATTAGTGTAAAGTGAAGGCACTTTATATTAGTATACGCTTCTGCTGAAAATTTATTTGATAGCTGAATGCAAATCAGAGATCCGTACACCGAAATCATCTCGGTAAAAAAAAAAAAATAATAATAAAATCGAGAAGAGATGCCCATAACTGGAATATATGGCACGATAACAACAACTTCAGCCGTTGCAGCCATACTATATCAGGGAGATATACAAACGTTGGTAGTTGCATAGAAAATGAAAGACTATATAATATCCTTTGTACAAGCCTATCCAAACTTCAGACTGGCTGAATTAGAGTCATTGGCTGATTATCATGGCATCGAACTCGATGTGACGCACCATGACGAGTCAAAGCCATTTTTGATCGTGAAGTTGAAGAATGACGATGAAGCTCGCAAGATCATGGAACGTTCAATCTTAGCCAAAGGTATCTACGAGTTATGGGGCCAGGGAACAACCTATGATGAATTGCATGAAAGTGTGAAATCCAAGTCACTGGATAAATTTGACTTGTACAAGGATTCTTCCTTTAAGTTCGATTTTGTCACATATATGGGGTCAAGAAATAGTAAGCAAAAATTTGAAATTATCGAATCATTTCAATATTTGGCTTTCGAAGGCCCCATTCGCATGAAAAATCCAGATGTTGTCTTTAGTGTCCTAGAAGAATATCATGTGAGTGGGAACACCAAAGCCACTACACCATTACAGTTGTGGTTTGGTAGACAAATTCAACTTAGTGCAAGATCCGAGAATGTTTTGGATAAGTACGATTTGAAACGTAGAAAATACATTGGGACAACTTCATTTGATGCAGAATTGTCTTTGGTTAGTTGCAATATAGGACAAGTGGGTCCCAGTAAAATTGCATATGATCCTTTTGCAGGTACTGGGTCTTTCTTGGTTGCTGCCGCCAACTTCGGCGGCTTAGCAATCGGATCGGATATTGATGTGCGTATGATCAAGGGGAAAAGTGACCAGTGCAATATAAAAGCTAATTTCAAACAATACGGCACGTCATTGAATTTTCTTGATGCCCTCACTATGGACTTCACCAATAATGCATTTCGCTCTGATTTTGCTATAGATACAATAGTTTGTGATCCTCCTTATGGTGTCAGAGAAGGCCTTAAAGTATGTGGGACAAAAAATTTGGAAAAAGCTGCAAGAAGGGAAAAAGTTGTCATAGATGGTGAAAAGGCTCATTTACGAAAAGACTACATACCTCCTAAAAAAGCATACGAATTGTCAAACTTATTAGAAGATCTTCTCAACTTTGCAGCTGCAAGATTACCTATTGGAGGACGGTTGTCGTTTTGGATGCCAACAGCAAACGATGATTTTCAAGTGCATAATTTACCACAACATGAAAGGTTAGAGTTAATCTATAATCTTGAACAAGAGTTTAACAAATGGTCTAGACGACTTTTAGTTTACGTCAAACGAGATGAAAATTATAAGGGGCAAACCATCAATGGATTAAAAGTCAACCATATTAAAAATTTCAGGGAAAGGTACTTTAATGGATTCAATCAAAAAAGTATGTGAGGATGGGAATTTTGTCATCTATTGGTCATAGCTGTCTCTCTTCAATTCCGATTTATCCCTTTAAGTGCATGAGGAGCAGTAAAAAGATTATATGATCAGATTTATAACGTCTCTCATAACAGGACAATTTATTTTGTGTCTAAATCAATATTTCCTGTATGCTTGTCTGGTCTGGTCTAATTTTTTTATTTTTTTTTTTTTTTTTTTTTTGGCGTTTTCTTCTTATGTTGGTTTTTCCCGAAACCCTTGTGTCATCACCTAGCATAAAGAGGTGAAACTATTCTCACCCACGGCCAACTCTTTCCCTTTTCCCCGCAGCCCTGTCTTTAGCAATTGTACAGTTTGGTGTAGTAATAGAATGAGCTCAATTTTTCCGCTTTACCAATAGATGAATGTCTATTGTTAAGTCTTTGATCCCCTAATTATTTTTTCTCATAGCTTTTTTTTTTCTTTTTCTCTTTTTTTTACCGCTGTTTTGACAAACGGACAACGAAGTTGCCTTGATGTCGAGTTTTTGTGTGAATCAAAGGACTGGTCTTGGTTATTGAGTAAGCCATTTAGGGAGAAGATTGTAAGAGTAAAAACAAATCGCATTGTCTAGATTTTAAGAGCAATCAATCAATTACAGCCATGGGTTTATCGAAGGGTTCAATCGATAAGTCCTTGACAACGGGTAAAAGGCGTGTTTGTAGTTTTGAAGACTTCCTTGCTTAAAAATGAGTGTCATACAAATTATGCGCTTAAAGCTTATCTAATTGAGACAATTTGCAGCTATTTTATGCGCTTACAGGTTTTGTATGTGCGGTAAATTTGAGTTTTTCTCACTACAAAAAGTAAATTCTAATTTTCACCGCCAAAAACAGAAATTGATTTTACCAAAAAGTGGAGATATCCCTTTAGTGTTTTGAAACCAACAAAATTATAAGGTGCAGGTAAGCCAAATTGTAAGGTTCAGGATAAGAAGGGTGTGATTAAATTAGCAATCACTGTCCTTCAAGGCAATATAGTTGTGAGTTTGTGAGCTCAAATTAGGGCCAGAGAACGAGGAGAGGCAATATAAGCAAATTCAAAATCGAATAAACCATTGTAGAAGAAACTAAATCTAAAAGTATAAAAGACAGTTAATTTACCTTCCTCTCATCTACAAATTTTATAAACTTATCTACAACTATAAATCTAAATACATATATACAATGATTCCTCCAACTCAAATTGAAACTCCTCTCGCATCATTCTCCCATTTATCTAATAAGCATGATTCTACTAAGATCATCAACTTGAACCCTGAAAAAACTACCGGTAAGGTTAGTTTTGCTGATTGGGAAAAATTCTCTTTCGCTCCTATCAGAGAATCAACTGTCTCACGTGCCATGACCAGACGCTACTTTGCTGACTTAGATGAATATTGTGACTGTGATCTCGTTTGTATTGGTGCTGGTTCTGCTGGTTTGTCTGCTGTTTTTACCATTGCCAGAACTAGACCAGACTTGAAGATTGCCATTGTTGAAGCTAATGTTGCACCAGGTGGTGGCTGTCACTTGGGTGGGCAACTTTTTTCTGCTATGGTTGTTCGTAAACCAGGACAAATTTTCTTAAATGAGGTTGGCGTTGAATACGAAGACGAAGGTGATTATGTTGTCGTTAAACATGCTGCTTATTTCATCTCAACTTTATTATCTAGAGTTTTACAATTTCCAAATGTTAAGTTATTCAATGCTACGGCAGTTGAAGATTTGATCACACGTACCGATGAAGACACTGGTGAATTGAGAATTGCTGGTGTTGTTACCAACTGGACTTTGGTGGCATTGAATCATGACACTCAATCATGTATGGATCCTAATACTATTAATGCTCCTGTTGTTCTCTCTTTCACTGGACATGACGGTCCATTTGGAGCGTTCAGTGCTAAGCGTTTGCAAGAATTGAAGCCAAAGGGAACTCCAAACCACTTCGAATTAGGTGAAATGAGAGGTCTCGATATGAACAAGGCTGAGGATGCTATTGTCAAACGTACCAGAGAAATTATTCCAGGTTTAGTTATTGGTGGTATGGAACTTGCTGAAGTTGATGGTTCAAACAGAATGGGACCAACTTTCGGTGCCATGATGTTATCCGGTGTTAAAGCTGCTGAAGAAGCCTTGAACGTCTACCAAACCAGAAAAGATCAAAACTTGGCTGGCTACGGTGCGCTTCAAAAATAATTGAAATTGGAATTCAATAGATAAATATCTTTTTTCTAATCTTTCGAGGACTTATCTCTTCGAATTTATGTTTATGTTCGATCTTTATTTTGTGATGCAAATCGTAGGGTAGTTTACATTGTGCAGTTTTGGCAAAATATGGACCGGAATTTGGGAAAAATCAAAGACATTACCAGACTTCATAGTCCAAGCAGTATAACATTTTTTAACTTGATATTTTTAGTTCTCCAAGAAATCGACAAATCTATTTATTAAAGAGCCATCATGAACCCTAAACACACGCTTTATTCTCTTAATAGGGGCATATGAATTGAATGAGCCGTCAAATACTCGGTCTAAACTGTTGTTATCCAACATGCAGATAAAAAAATATAGAAAGACAAGAAATCAATCAAGAAACGAGAAATTATCAACTTTCTCATCGGTTGTTTTCAAGTGTGCTACCAGCTAAAGTCATCTTCAACAGGTTTGCTCTGTTTCGTAGAAAGTAATTTATCCTTCCCTATTTTGCAATCATGTTTTCGTGGCTTCGCGATATATATACGACATTTTTCGCATGTCATTTTGGCTCAAATCAAATGTCGCGCGATCGAAGAAAGAACTTGTTGACTTGATAATAATGTTTAGTAAATGAATCAAGTCATTAGAGGTCTTTCTACGATCAAATACAAACAAATAACAGCATACAATAACCTTCACATACCGGGACAATGGCTGATTTTCTCAAGTATGTGCCCTTTACATTTGAATTAAAAGTTTTTTAAGTTAATTCTAATGACTAACTTTCTATTCTACTAGACCTAAAAATGCAAACCCTCGTGGTATTCCTGAGGCTCCCTTCATAGATAAAGTTGAAAAAATTATCAAAAACCCAGATGAGGAATTTGAAAAAATAATGGGTATGTTCCAGGAGCGTTTACAGCAATACAAATATATGGAATTGTCAAAGAAGCAGCAATTGGGTGACTTGAATCTTAAAATACCCGATATCGAAAAAAATTTGGATATTATAAACTACATAAAGGAGAAGAAACAAGATGATGATGATGATAACCTGGCTATTGAAACCAATTATGAGCTTAATGACACATTATATACTAGGGCCACGATCGATACAGAAAACTTGAATTCAGTTTATTTATGGTTAGGTGCAGATGTGATGTTGGAATATCCCCTTGAAGAAGCCATTGAATTATTGAACACCAGATTAGAGACCAATAAAAAACAGCTTCAATTTGTGAAAGAGGATTTGGATTTTTTGAAGGAAAACATCACCACTATGGAGGTCAACACCGCTAGGCTATATAATTGGGATGTTGAAAGAAGAAGAAATTTAACTGCTGCCCAGGAAGGCACGAAGAATTTGAAAATCTAAGCATTTTGTAAATAACATTCCTGTGCTCATTCTTAAAGCACTAAAATAAACCAAATTTTTTTGTAATTGTTTTTTTTTTTTTTCAATAGTAGAATACCGTAAAATACCATAATCACGATCAAATCAGATGAAACACTATGTTCTGAATGTGTCCAACAATTGGCTGCCAAAGGGACGTACTGGTGTTTCGGCTCTAATCTCGTGCTGACTTTCATTACTTCTGATCTCATCCAATGCTTCTTCTTGGTCATCGTCATTCTCTCCGGTGGATGGAATGGGCGGTGGAGTGTCCTCGGTTACTGTAGTTGCTTCATAAATATTGCTTCCGCTATTGGCAGAGTTGACTGCTCTATATCCTTGCCTGAATCTAACTCTGACTGAATGCGCGGTTGACTGGGTGAATTTGTTAGGATTGATGAATATCTTCACTATTGCCGAAGGTAACAACCAGCTTTTAGAACCAGGTAACAACTCTTCAGTGTGTAACTTTCCAATCGCTAATCCGACCAAGCAAGGTATAATAGATTCAAAGCCATTGTTTAGAAGGAAAAGGGTATATATTACGTGAATTTGAAAATGATTTGTGAATGTAAGTTCCTTACTACTCTTGTTCTGATTCTCCGGAGAGTCTGGCTCCTCTGAGGGTACATCTTTAGACCTTGGATCCGATAAGAGTATTTTGAAGTGGTAAGATACTGGTATAAATGTACCGAAGCATATATAAAGAGATGATATTATTCCTAGTGGGCCTGGAGCTATCTCGTTGAATATGGTATCTCGATAATTGAAAGCAGGAACTGTATTGACCTTGAGTATGAAAGTATCCACAACGAAGTATATCATGTTAAGGCCCAATTGCCCAAGACTCATTAGTATTATACACACAAGTGAGTTATATAATGCGAACACTGTAATAAGTGAAAGGTATTTTCTGGAGCCATAAAATCGTTCCAAATTCTTAAAGTGGAACCATAGTATTATAGATAACATATAATCAGATTCATTTATCACGGATAACTGATAAGTAACGGCCCGCCAGTACTGCAGATATTCGATTATAAAGGGATCAATTGCCAATTTGAAATTGTGCTTCAATTGAAAGATAGAAAGGCTTAGAGCTACTATCGTTGTTATGATGCATATCGATTTTGAAACAGGAGTATTTGTAAACCCCTTTATCGGAGTAAGCTGAGTCATGATGGTGATCTATATAATAAAGGACTTTATTAGCCCGCTCGCTATTTGAAAAGTTTCAACAACAAGTCTATCTTGATCTCAGTAGGATTGATATTCTTGGATACTCCAACCATGTCCTTGTTTATCACTAAGATAATTCTATTTCTGGGGCAAATCCTCGTATTAGATAACAAAGAGGTACTGGTGTCTCCAAAATGGTGTACGGAGTCCGAATCTTTATATCACGTGGTGTCATTTAGGGCTTTTCTAATCTGTGCTTTCCATGCAGTCCATATTTCTCTCTTCTTTTTTTTTTTTTTTTTTTTTTTTTTTTTTTTTTTTTTTTGATAAAGGAAACTCTCACATTTTCTGTCGCACATCGCGGAGGGAAACGAAAAATTATCACCAACTTTTTAAAAAACTAATATTGAAATTTATTACATACTTCTCTTTTTAAGCTTTACATCAGCATAGGTCAATAATACAAAATGGGTAGAGATCACCAAACCAAACAACACAAGAGATCTGGTCACAGAACCGCTCCAAAGTCTGACAATGTCTACTTGAAATTGTTAGTCAAATTATACTCTTTCTTAGCTCGTATGTATTATCTCCCAGAATAAGGCCCCCGTCCCTTATCTCAGCAACAAAAGAAGATGCTATACAATAACTACATTTGATAGATGCAGACTCAAGGTTTTTTTACCGCCCCGTTTTTAACCTACGTCGCAACTGTCGATTAAATTGTTGTTACAGTATAAAATTATTGAGAAGAGTTTGATGATAGTTGAGTCCATGAGATTGACACACTAGTCCCTTTTTCGTTTGTCAGTTGTTTTCTGTGTCCATTCGAGTGCACCTTGTCGTTCGTAGAGAGACGAACCAATACACAAGTTGTCGAATGCTTATGGGTAGCTTACCACTACAGACCAAGAGACCAGCTGATACACCTGAATGATGACTATCGATCACTAATGGTAACATCATTTCAAATAAATAATTTCGAAAACGAACTCCTGTCCGTTCTCTTTACCTGGTGATGCAGGGCATTCATCTTTTTATCAAGTTGAATGAATGAAGAGAGTCGTTTGACGGAGCGTCTTATACAGACGTAGTTCTGCGAGTACATAATCATTCATCTATTGAATGTGTTGTTGTGCGTCTTCTGAGCAGAAGTTGAGAATCTATACTAACAATTATTCTTTAGGTCGTACTGATGCTCCATTCAACAAGGTTATCTTGAGATCTTTGTTCTTGTCTAAGATCAACAAGCCACCTGTCTCTGTCTCCAGAATTGCCCGTGCTTTGAAGCAAAAGGGTGCTGCTGACAAGACCATCGTTGTTGTTGGTACCGTTACCGATGACAACAGATTGTTGCAATTCCCAAAGACCACCGTCGCTGCTTTGAGATTCACTGCCGGTGCTAAAGCTACCATCTTGAAGGCTGGTGGTGAAGCTATCACTTTGGATCAATTGGCTTTAAGAGCTCCAAAGGGTCAAAACACTTTGATCGTCAGAGGTCCAAGAAACGCTAGAGAAGCTGTTAGACACTTCGGTTTCGGTCCCCACTCCCACAAGGCTCCAAGAATGATCTCCACTGGTACTAAATTCGAAAGAGCTAGAGGTAGAAGAAGATCTAGAGGTTTCAAGGTCTAAGTTAGGTAGCATATTTCTGTTTCTTTACTCGTCCTTAAATTTCTTTATCATCTCCTAATTCACGAAATCTGATTTCTTTTACGAAACTCTGTAATTTGTATTGTATAATATATTAAAAATATAAGTTAATCGGGGCTTCAAATTATTCTCCACTGTAGGTTAAACCAGCTTTCAATTAAGAAAGCACATTGATGAATCATCAGTTGGATTCGACCTTTTGCGTTGCGCTTCGAGTAAATAGAATATCCTCGAGTTTGCAGCCTTGTAACTATAAAAAAACTCTTTCATCATCAAGGACAAGCAAGTTGAGAGATTTGGGAGACACTGATTTTTCAAAATGTAAACCATTTTGTATCCCTTGACGGCTTTGGGAAAACAGGAAGTATCTCAACTCTTTTTACAAGTCCTTAGTGTGTCTGTCTCCGCATATTTTTGCAACGAATGAGGAAGATTAGAAAGACTAAAAAACACAAAACCAAAGACAAAAAAAAAAAAAAGAAAACCTGAAGCATAGATAAAGATGGAGTGTACCATGCAGGAGCGCATCATGAACTAAAAATACAAATACTTAATCAGGGTGAATGTTATCGAGAACTGGCAAAATTAGCCATTAGTGCTCCCCTTGAAACAACCATATGAACCAATTGATTGATCAAAGATCGCAAATTTTGAGATCCTCTTTAACCACCTTGCCTTTCGAAGTCATATGTGAGATTATTCGACATTTGACTTGTGGAAGCATAAACTTGAGCCGTGGCGCTCCCAAATCAGATAAACCCCCATACTTGTTTGGAACAAACCGTCATATCAGTCAAACATACAATGCGTTCGATGATGTGATAGCTTTATCTAATACTTGTGTTTACTTTCGTATCATCCTTGCTCCTGTCATTTTTTACTATGTTAGTCTAATCCGGTTGAATGAGGTTGATACTGTATTAGCTAATCCTAAGGGTTTCGAACTATTCTCAGATTCGAAAACCTATGAACGTTTATTCATGAAGGAAGTTCTTCATACTAGCCTCTACGAGTGTTCCAAGGCCGACTTGGCTAAAGCTAGCTTCAAACCAGGCGTTGCTGGTGAATTGGCACTACGAAGCAGATACCGTA
Organism: Hyphopichia pseudoburtonii; assembly: GCA_003856775.1. Classification (NCBI taxonomy): domain Eukaryota; kingdom Fungi; phylum Ascomycota; class Pichiomycetes; order Serinales; family Debaryomycetaceae; genus Hyphopichia; species Hyphopichia pseudoburtonii. Next base: position 1,078,071 of record CP024752.1, on the reverse strand, counting down.
GTACATTGAGTGCTTGTAACTATGTGACAGTCTTAGAGTGTGGCAACAATTTCTTGAAAAGTGGTGATCTTAAATATTTCCCCCGATTGAAGTGTCTAAAAATCTTAGATGTTGGTGTGACGGAAACAACTCTCCCGATACAGGAAGATCAAATACCTGAAGATCTTCCTCACCCTGAAATGTTATCAATAAGTTTGAACACTTTGGTCAATATAGACGGAATATTCGATATTCTTGATAGCGTAAAGCGACTAGATCTTTTCTGTGATTTCAACCAGGCAAATTTAAGTCAAAGTTTTGATAAATTTCGTGAGCTAGCCAAAACTTATATATCCAAATCTGGCCTTCATCAAGTTGGTACGTTGACCCTTTTTGTTAACGAACCCAATTTTTTGTTATATTCTAATGTTATTAAATTCATTAAGCTGCTCCCTCATACATTTCCAAATTTGGTAAGTTTTCACCTAAGACTATCTCATAGAATTTCCAATACAATGGCAGACAGATCACAATGGGATGTACAACAAACACAATTTTTCGAAATAGTAGAGACACTACTTGACTTACGACATTTGCAACATTTTGGTACCGATATACAATTTATATCTCCATTGAGTGATAACCCTGATTATTATGAGAAACCCGATGGAGATGTTTCTAACAATAGAAGTTTCGCAATAACTTTAACTGACCAGTCTGCCGATAGACTACGCTACAAAGTGTTTTCACTACTTGACCTTTTCATCAGATTCCTCAAGGCAACACATATTCATTATGTGTATGGCCAAAGCATTGAGCAGGCTTCCGCTTACGCATTCAAAAACATGGCCGAATTAATAGAAATCTTGGTTGGCACATATCCGAACGAGCCAGGGAAGACTCGAATAGCCTACACGGGTGTTCAAATGTTTACATTAGAGCGAGGTTGGAGTCCAATAGAGCAAGGGGAACAAAGACATTTCCTCGAAAAACTGGTTGATGAATACTTCTCCAAGCCCGTCAATAAGTACTTTCGCAAAATCGCGAAGGGCAATTTGGCAGCGGCATCAACATACACGTTACCCTTGACGTTCCAGCCCAACCCGTTGTATCGGAAACGCAGCTATCACTCGCTCAAATATGATCTAAAAGGTCTTCCAACCCCCACCTATTGTGTGGTAGTTATTGATGTGGATATCAAGGAGAATGAGTGTAACCATGACTCCTCACAATCATACTGGGGAATAGAGTCATCCCTTCGCGAGATGGAACAGTACTGCTTGAAGCCTAAGCCCTTAAGTAGTCTCTGGAGTTGATACTTTCATCAAATGACCCTCTCACATTGCTGCAACCCGTCAATACACTTAGTTAGCACAATACATGTTCTTTTTAGCAGTCAAAAAAAGCGCGCATCCTTACTATCTGCGTGATGAGAAAATCGTACACGTGACTTTTGTGACTGTGACTGCTTTTTCTGCGTGCGTAAACTTTCCTGCAGGAAATGCCATAGTGCGGTAAATAGCAGGTTAGCGCCAAACTGCGATGCTAACCTGTAAACACACCGCTTCCATCCTGAAAAATATACTCAGCACGCTTTGAAGGAAAAAAAAAAAAAAAAAAAAAAAAAGAAAAAAAAAAAAGGGAAGAAGCGAGCGTTGTTTAGGTGAGTGTGAAGAAAAAAAAAAAGGTATAGAAAAATTTAACTACAACTCCATTTGAAGGTTTCATATACTTGTACAACATATATCCATAGACAAAATGCCAGGTGTTTCCGTCAGGTATGTTTAATCGTGAACCTGGCGACGCATATGAGAATGAATAACGTGTGATAGAACGAATTATCCAATCCTGGACCTACCTATAATTCAGAATAAAACGATAGAGCGATGTGAAAATTTTCCAAACAAGATCATGACCATCCAAGTCCAAAAGTAAAGACTTTTCTAAACAATCACGGATCATCAGGCACCCTAGATCGTGTTCCTTGAGCCATCAACAGATATGTCTATAGAGGAATACAAAGCAGTTTTTGAAGTGAGGCTGTTGAGGCAGACCATTTGTTCAAACAAATGAATGAACTATAGTATTGAATGACCTCCACGATCTAAACCTTCGCTACAATTGGTCTAGCCTTATGGGAGAATTGTTCTTGTAGAATATCATCAATATGCCAATCCGTGCAATTCAAATGCCTATATCCATTTCCAGACTACCAGTTTCAAGTAATGAAGAGTCTTATACAAAATCATCATCAGCGCCAAAACTCAAGACGATATCTCCTTATCAATCCTCATCGTTATTCATCTTCATATTGTCGTCAAGCCAAAAGTGCAATGAATCATATTAGACAAACGTCATCATGAATTCTACTTTTGCAATTTTGTAATACTCATATTGAATAATGAGATACTAACATTCCTTTTTTAATTTAGAGACGTTCCAGCTCAAGATTTCATCAACGCTTACGCCCAATTCTTGCAACGTCAAGGTAAATTGGAAGTCCCAGGTTACGTTGACCTTGTCAAGACTTCCGCTGGTAATGAATTACCACCACAAGAAGCTGAAACTTGGTTCTACAAGAGAGCTGCTTCTGCTGCCAGACACATCTACTTGAGAAAAGAAGTTGGTGTCGGTAAGTTGAACAAATTATACGGTGGTGCTATCAACAGAGGTTTCAGACCTCACAGACACGCCGATGCTTCCGGTTCTATTAACAGAAGAGTTTTACAATCTTTAGAAAAGATCGGTGTCTTGGAAAAATCAACCAAGGGTGGTAGAAGAATCTCTGAAAATGGTCAAAGAGATTTGGACCGTATCGCCGCTCAAACTTTAGAAGAAGACGAATAAATTATTTAGTTGGTTTTTTGTTCAAGCAATTTCCTTATGAGTTAAGGCACACTTCAATAAACAGTCAATTAAGTTGGTATACTAGTATTTTCTTTTCCCTTCAAATTTATGATATTTTCTCTCTAATTTTGTATTTAACCCCTCCTTTTAATAAAAATTAGCAAAACGCATTGTAAAATATACTTTTTAAATATAAATTGATCAAAATTTTTTGTAATATTTGAGCATTTTTGAAGGTTCACGATCTTTAGATATATCCATTATCTTTGATCTACAATTTGTGTCACTAATACAATACTCGGATAAATTTTATTATGCGTTATAAATATTTTCTATATCTAGGCAAAGATCTTGTCAATCAGACAAGCTCAAGAACTTTGGCTGCAACATCCTGACCTTGCTTTTCACGTATCAACACTACAGTTGTCTCCTCTAAACCAACCCAACTCAAAGGAGTCTTATCAGGTAAATTGGAAATCCAGTCATCATATGCTTCTGCGCTGATACCCTCAGGGAATGGCAAATGTAAGTTTAATGACTTTGTCAAGCTATTTTCAATCAAGTTAAAATTGTTTTCGAAGGAATCTAATGTGAAAAGAGATTCACTTAGTTGAATAAAGTAAGCAAGATCGTTTGTATCATTGATCTTACCTCCATAAGTAATTTCACCAATCAAATACTGCAATTCATGCCAAGGTATATCTTGAGGGGCAATATTTGTTCTGCCTTTTACAGCTAATGGCTCAAACAACTTTTGAACAACCTTTAAACCAGCCGTAAAATCAGAATCATTTATGTCATACAGCTGGCTAAATGAAATGGGGGCATATCTAAGTCTTTCCTGTAGGACAGAGTGGTACCATGCCAAAAGGAAGCAGACATGGCGAACTTCAACAATTTCCATTTGCATACTCTCTTGAGGAATTGAATTGAAGGTTTCACGAACAATGTTCTTCAAACCTGGTTGGTTCTCGAATGTCAAAACTTTGCAAGAGTTTATCAATCCGATGGGGATATTGCGGCTTGATAGGTTACAAGTCATGTAAAGCTTGAACTTTGAATGGTCAGCAACATTCCTGATTTTGTTCTCCAAGGTATTTAACCAGTTTGACGACATTTGAATATTTTGAATCAAAATCCAGGATCCTTTTTTCACCGCTTGAGCTATCTCCTTATTGGCGATTTCGATACCCTCTTTAGAACCCATTGACACGATTTTGAGTTTTTGGCCCGAGTCACTGGCCAATTGCTCGATCTTGAAAGTAGCGTCATAACCTTCTGGTGAAGCCAATATGATTGGTTTTGAGTCCTTTTCGGACCAGTGTTTCAAATCATATTTGGAACTGTAAGGAGCAGGACCGGTGAACAACCATGAACAGAATTTCGTGAATGCGTCTATGAATGCATCCTTACTTTCTTCGCTATAACCAACCATGGATTTTATCAAAGGAGATAATGTACTCAAAGTTCTATTTTCAGCATTCTTGGACAATATTTTTTCAACAGCCTCGAGTAGCTTTAAATCAGACTTGTCATCTATTGAGACGAGATTTTGTGCAAAAACCTCCCCTAAGCTTCCCAAATCCTTTTTCTCTATGACTGCTCTCAAAATTGTACCAAACGTGTCAGCAAAGTGTTGCCCAATTTCTAGCCTGTAGTAGCTAAGTGCCAAGCCCAATGCTAAAATCATTTTGCCGGTGTATGGCAATGAAGGCGCAACGACATTGAAGGTTTCTTGATATAAGTTTCTTACGAACTCGTCTATTTCCAAGCTTTGACCGCTGAGTTGTAATACCGAGGTAAAAATGGCGATATAGGCCTCTAGCGAGATTGCGTAGAGCTTATTCAAGTTAATCAAGCTTTTCAAAACCTCAAATATACGAATCGAGTGTTTGGCAACTTCTTCGTACTTATCTCTCACTTCATCGACCGTTGTCATCACTTCATCGGACTCACTCATCTTATAATCAATCTCGGTGGCCTCCGCCTTCAATCTTTCTAAGGTCTCTACCACATAATCATTGTCCAATATGTTTCCTGAGGCATCGCTTAATGAAGCTAATAATTCTTCTTCAAGATTGTACAAGCGAACACTATACTCACCTTTCAATGTGACTAATTCGTTTCTTTTTTCCTGTATGTCGGGCCTTATGAACTCCAAAGTGGTATTGAGAATTTGGTTTTCAAGACTATTCGCTGTGATAGTGAAATTAATGACTGATGTTCTAGAAGCCACAAAGGAGGATAACGCAATCAGAGAATCTTTGGTGTGCAAAATCAACTTGAAATTTTCCGAAAAGTCGATGTCTTGGTGACCCAACTTCACAACCATACGACCCCCATTCCTATGCACCTCGTGCCTGAGGATTGAATCAAGTACTGGGTCGTAGTATTCTGCATCTTGAATTAATATGGTACCACCGAAACGAATTGCATTCTCGAGTTGTTTGATGAAGGAATCATTCAAAAAGCTAGTAACAACAACCTTCTTTGGAAGACTCATCTCAGTAATTATATCGACAAGGGAAGAGGTAGGGTCAATCAATAGAGGAATTCCAGCTGACTTCATAATGGTGAAGTTCTCGGTACTCAATTCATCGCTGGATAACCCAGAATTTTGCCATTTTAATATTTCGCTTCCTTTAACTAAGTGACTGGGAATTGATAATGCATCATCAAAAGGAATTCCAGCAGCATTCAATTTCGTCTTCCACTCTTTGACTAATAAATCTCGACCCTTCTGGTCGTAAATACCAGCATATACTAGAAACGCGGCCGCTAAAAGTGAGTTACCAATAAGCCTTTCCCTTTCAATTCCAAACTTTTCAATACTTGTTTTCCACCTGTATCTCTCACTAGTCAAATTATCAATCAACTTCATGCTTCTGTTGACCTTCTTTTCAACACTTTTCATTTCTGTCTTGATGTTTTCGGCTTCCCGAATAAGACCACTATAATTATCTTTGTAACTTTCAATACTTTCTTCGAGCTCGTGTATCATTTCGTCCACCGCCATCAACTGTGCCTTTGTGTTTTTGGTTTGTGCTTCAAGGGCAATCACTTCTTCTCTCAACGGACCGACATTTTCTAAAATATTGGAATATGCCATTTGAGCTTGAACCCATTGTAAAAGGGGGCCACATGCTTTACTGGCACGATTCACGGCTTCGAAGTTAAAGTCCTCTCTCGAAAGATACACCTTACTCATATATCTCCTAAGATGAGGAGTTAATTGCAGTTGATTGTCGAAGGATACGATATTGGCGATGAAGTCATCACGACGAACGATAAGCTGAACATCTCTCCAGCTAGCAACTTCATATCCTATCAAGATACAAACTGACTCCATTGTCATTTTCACAGCAGCGGGGGGGTTAGCCATACTTCTAATCTCAGTAAGATGTTGTTTCTTGATATTTTGAACGCCCCTTTGAGCTTCGATCACGGCTGGTTCAGCAAGTTCCAAGTCTCTCATTACTTCGGACCTCCTCTTCTCTATTTCAATCTCTTGCTTACCCAACTCTTCCTGGGTGGCGACAGAGAACTCCTGTTTTCTCTCAGCTTCATTTTGATCAGTAAGCATCTTATTCAACATTGCCTTTGCTTCCTGATCTTTCAAAGCTAAATATTCTTTCTTTTGAGAAAGATGGTGTTTCAATTCATTGACTTGAATCACTGTCTCTCTCAACTTATCGAGTCCAACACTGATGTGCCTTTGATTTTCTTCGAGGTCATACAGCTTTCTTGAGAAAATTTCAATGAATATATCAATTAAGGACATGAACTGGCTTGGGGTATTGCTTAACTTCAATGAAGTCTTGTAGGTTATCAAAGCACGGTGGAAGTAAATTATGACATCAACCACCACCTCTCTGAATCCCAGTATACCTTTTGGAACAGCTGATTGATAAGAATCTGGAATAGAATAACTCGACATGTCTAAAGGTACCTGGCCAATCAAATGAGAGCCAATTTCAAACAACGCAGAGTTTGACCAGTCACCCATCCAACTCAACACACATCTGTTGAATAACGCAGGGGATGATATTACTTGGGGCTTATTGTTTGATTGCATCTCACTGATCGTGAAAACAACATGCAAATTCTCAGTGATTTGTCTGGTAAACCATTCGTAAAGCTCATCATTTGAATCGAGCAAAAGGCCCTGCGAATGAGATTGATCACTACATAAAGTCATCAATGCTTGGTAGTCATCGCCCTCAAACAACCCTGGTATCTCTGCATTTGCTAACAACGTATTCATTCTTTCGATGAATGATGTTTCAAGAATGCTTGATTCGTCGATGAGGAAGCAAACCTTCTCTCCAGTGGCACACCTCAAAAGTATCGATCTCAATGTTGAATCAAACTCGTCTAGTCCATACTTCCTGTTTACACTCAATTGGGCGATTTTCAAACCATTTATCCAGGCAACAAATTTAGCCAATGTGTTTTTACCACTAGTACAAGGACCAACCAAAATCATGTGACCCTGAGGTTGCCTTAACACTCTGTCAATCCTCAACGCGTGATCCAAAAGATCCTCGTAAAGAACGAGGTCGACATCAATTTCTTCATCACTGAAAACGCGCAAACGTTCTGATACGAAGGACCTCAACTCCAATTCATCAACGGGTTCATACTTGGAAGTCAACCAATTGGAATAGAGTACGGGCTCCCTTGTAACAAGTTCCACATTGATATTGGGGAAACAATCTTCCATCACCTGAGTGAACGTAGTTTTTGTCCAAATTCTCTCCTCATCCCCAACTAATCTATCATAGAACAACCTCAAACCTTCATGATACCAAAGTCTCACTAGATCCTCAAGTGACTGGTATTCGATTGCTTTAAGTGCTTCCAAAATACCTCTCGTCCAACGAGTCAATTCACGGGGTGAGTAAATGTAGTGATCTTGTATACCACTTGACAATTTGTTCTTGGTTCGTTGGTAAATTTCAATCATTGCCTCAGTGAGAGAGTGGCTATAGTTACGAAGATCTGGAGCACACTTGAGAATTGCCAAATTGAAAGACTGGTAAATCTGATTTAATGAATTCTTACCTGGGTAATCAACCATGACTAAGCAAGCATGGCGAAGCAAACGGTCAGATAAAGGATGACGCCCTGGGTCATTTGGTGAATTGCATGCCCCTACAAATTGGACATTTGACAACGTAACCCATTGTTTATCCTTTACCTTCCAAAACCCTCCATTTTCTATCATTTGGCGTAAGAGAGAAATAACTCGCTGTGTGCCATATTTATCCACGCCTGGTAAATTAATCTCATCACAAAATACCACGACCCATTTTCCACTAATTTTTGGTGTGAGGACCACACCATTATTTGTTTTTCTATAATGGCAATGTTGTTCCAAAGAGGCCATTAAAGATTTGGGAGAGGTATCTTTGGAAAAATTTAGCGGTAAGACATCTAAATTGGGAGATTTTCTCAATGCTTCGAGTAAAGTCATTGTTTTACCAGAGCCAGGCGGCCCGCAAAGCAAAAGCGGCTTGTGTTCATTCAAAACTGAATATATTAACCACTCGTGTCTGACGGTGTCCAAAGTGGAAACAATAGTGTTGGGGTTCGTGACAGCTTGTGGTTCCAAATCCTTCAGCACGATTGATCGACTCCAATTCACCCAATCACACTCTGGGAGGGCAACATCATAGTCAAAATGGGCAGAACCATCTTCAGGCAACTCTTCCATACCCTTGAATTTATCGAACCTAGCAATTGAATTTCCAAATGCTTCACGTTCGTCTAAACTACTACCACCGGCAAATGACCACACGATGGATAAGAGCACAGCCTTTTTGATATATTCATTGATACGGCTTATTGGAATATTTTTATTTGAAGCTTTGTATACCACATAACGGCGGCAAAAGCATTTCAAAATTGTACAGAACGCCTCAATAACTCTGTGGACACTGAAAGACATAATGTGGGTCAACTTTTGAGCTTCTATAGCAACCTTTGTGAGAAGTTGACCATCAGCAACAACGGAAATTTCTTCCACCAAAGATTTCTGTATCATCACGATTTCACCGTTGCCAGTCTCACCAACTTGTTCTTCGCTTAATTCGAGAGCATTCGTTGACAAATCGTGAAGGAAATGCCCAAATAATGCTTCGATTGTTATCAAGGATGAATCGAACCAAACCATACCGCATCTACTAATGGTGGCCAAGGTAGTGTATTTCAAGCTATCAACCTCGAAAATAAGTCTGATATTTGGTGGAAGTTCAAGACGCTCACCATTCGGTAAGGTGAGCAATTTGTTATCATCCAAAACACTATTGAGATTCTCAGCCCATTCTGGATCGATATCACCATCAAAAATAATCCAAATTCGTTTAGAAAGTTCACCCCTTAAGTTATTCTTTATTCTTCTAAGTATGCTCGTGAAAAGACCATCAGTCCAATCTCTCGTTACCGGATCTAGGTACCCATAAATATCATCTTTGGACATTACTTTACAATCGATCGTGAAAGTCAAGCTATCCAATCCATCAGCGGCCGACAAAGCCTCCAAAACCAGCTTATAAATTACAGTTTTACCTGAACCGGACGTACCTACTAACATAAGACCATGATGATTACTTTGTACCTGTACTAATTGTAAAGCTTTGTTTATCCAGCTCTCAGACAAAGTAAGACCTCTATTTTTACCGATTTTTTCTAACTCAACAACGATCTTGCCATAATCTGATATCTCGTAAGACACACTTGGAAAATAAGCTTCAAGCAAAGAGGTTAAAACGAATTCGTCTTCTTTGACTAATTTAGGAGATATTGTCTCTTTTATACTCTGAAGTACTAGCTTTAGTTCGAACAGCAAGGAATCTGAAGAATTAGAAGGTTGCGATCTCATAATCAGGCCACACTTATTCAAAGTGCTCTTCAAAGTTCTCAATCCAAAGTCGTAATGGGATTGATGGGATGTTTGCTTTTCGATGTCCAGGAAAAATGGCACCACAATCGATGCGAGTTTCTTGGAGTTTATGAAGCCCTGAGAAGTTAGTAAAACATCAGCAATAACTTCGCTATCTGCTTTCTCCATAGAAAAGTTTCTGAAAAGTTTTTTCAAATTTTCCGGAAGCTCATATCTTCCTACATAACCGGGATTCATTGTAACAAAAATACCCGTTTCAGGATCCACATTCAAGCTCTTTCCTGAAATTTCAATTTGTTCACCTCTTTTGCTCAACCCAATTTCAATACTTTCGATTTGGGTGGATACAGCACTAAGAATATTGGAGTCTAATCTATTGAATTCATCGAAACAACCCCAACAACCAACTTTACAAAGACCGAGGAAAATTCTTCCCATTGACTGAAAATCGAAACCCTCATCACAACAAAAGACTAAAACCATCTTTCCTAGATTGTTACCTAAAGCTTTTACAGATTCGGTCTTACCAGTACCAGCAGGTCCAAAAGGTGAGCCACCCAATCTTTGATCCAAAGCTTGGGTCATTGCCAAGAAACATTTATCAATTAATGGGGTGTAAGCAAGCTTATCCGGTATTCCAAGATATTCGTACCCATAAATAAACTGAGCTCCTGCTTGTTTCACTTTAAGATTGGTAATTAAATCTGATGATTCGTGATCGTAGTAGAATAATTGCTGAACATTCCAGAATGAAGATGACTCCTCCTTATTTGAAAGACTACTCAAAGTTGTCAAAATATCTCTTTGATGAAGGATTTCAATGACGATACATTCGAGTTTCTTCCTATCCTTATTATCAAAAGAATTTGATGATATTAATGTCGAAATTACTTTGATCAACTCGCGATGTTGTTCAACAGTACTGCTTAAAGAATCCGACGAAATTCCAGCCTCAGTCATTGATGTAAAATTGATTTGGAACGCAAGTGTCAAAACCTGGGTTGGGTTTGATTGAATGAGTTCTTTAAGTCCATTAAACAGAACATCTTTGAAGACGTCATTCAATTGATATAAACAATTTTGGACAAGTTTGGACAACGTGATCTTTATTTCTAGCTCTAATTCATGCAACCACTCATGAAGCCTTGGAAATTTGATCAATGAGACTGGCGTTGCTAAAACAAGTTTTTCACCTTGTTCACTATTGATGGCTATTATTGTGGAGCTTTCAGAGCGATAATCAATTGAGGAAATACCGATGAACATTTTTTTGAAATGCTTATTAACACGATCAATATCTATGGAGCTACCAATTATTTCTAATAAATCTTCATTACCAACGAAGTAAAATCTAGGGAATAGCTCTCTTTGTTTTTCAAGGTAGTCGGTCAATGACTTTCTTACTTTGACTAGACTGTCCAAAAATTTATCCATGATTGTTTGGATATCTGGGATAAGAAGGATATCTAATACCAAACTACATTTATTAGCTGTTTTCAAAATCCCCATAAATTCATACGAGATGTTGGTAAACCTAGTTGATTCGACAGGTAATAAATTCTTCATGTCGTTATTTTTGTTGCCAAACACCCCATCAAGATATACCCATTGTCTCTGTACATCAATCCAAGTATCAAGCAAAACGAAAAGTTTGTTAAGTTGATCTTCCAATGCAACGACTCTTTGTTCGAAATTTCCATAATAGGGTGAATTTTTCATACTTGCTAAAGAATTCAAATCACCATCACACTGATCAAATAACTTATCCCAATTTTTAATCAAACGACATTTACTTTCATAATTGAACATCTCAAAGGATATGGTGGACCAATCTGATTTAATGGCATGCAAATTATCTTCAATTGTTTGTTCATTATTAGCTTGAACAAGAATGGATTTAATGATGGATTCATTCAATTGTAAATTGAGATCGAAAATATTTCCCACCACCAATTTTTCAAAGATTAAGTCTTCATATCCTAATTGATCAAGTAATTGCTTCCAGTGATGTTTTTTCATGGCATCACTTTTCAAATCATTGATAAAAGTGAAATTTTTCAAATATGACTTTATAAGATTTTGAAGTTGATCAAATGCTGCATATTGACGAATTTTAGGAGGAAGTGAACGAGAGTTTGCTAGAACTTCATCCAATTGACGTCTCAAAATCCTTGGTTGAACCTCAGACCACTTGGTCAGTTTCACTCTTTCAAGATCCTCCCATAATGAATTGATGGATGACCATACAGATCTAAGATCTTCAATTTCATCTGAAATATAATTAAGGTCATCTTCAAATTCTATGGGGATCTTTAAATTAGTGGCAATTTGTAGAATTGATTTTTTACTTTTATTCAATTGAGTGAGTTTAGTCTTGAATGTTGTTAAACTTACAATGGCATTTGAAGGATTTAAGTGACCTGAAATGGGTTTCTTATCAAACCAATCGGAGATTAAAACCTTGATGGAATCATTCACTTTAATTGCTTCTGATTTTATCTTGGAGGGGAACAAATCACTATTAGCCTCGATAATTTTATCCTTTCGCTCGATTAATGATTGAATAATGGAGTAATTATTTTCGAGTTGTTCCACGTAAAGCCAGTCTGAAGGAAATTTATATCTTCTTTTTTGTAATAAAACTTGACCAGTCTTAAAACGAAGTAATTTTTCTCTTGTATTAGTATCATTGTTTTTGTGATGGAATTGATTTTCAAGTACTGTAATCAATTGACTAGTAACCATTTGAATATTCAATTTAGGTTCTAAAGCAGTTTTAGCAGTCAATAATTCCTCATTGAATTGTACTAAATCCAGTTGTAATGAATGAGCAAATTTTTGTAATAATGTGGTTTGAAAATTATCAAATTTCATCACGGCTCTGGATTGAACTTTTGAAAAATCAATTGATAAATAATTAGATATTGAATAAGAACTTTCTGAACGATCGAATAAAATTCTTAAATTTAAAATCTGATCAAAAATCAGTAACCATTCTTGTATAGAAGGATTGATCAGATTACTTAATTTTGTAAAATCATCATCATTGTTTAAATCCAATTCCCATAAGTTTTGTAAAATGATCCATTTATCAAAATATTGAGTTGCGTTATTAATAATAGAATCAGCAGTAATCAATGTTTGATACATATTTTCACATAATGACTTATTGGGACTAATATGAAATTTTTTCATATTACCATCAGTTTGAATCATTGCTTTGGATTCTACTATGGATAATACCTGATTTATGTGAGTATACCAAGCTTGCTTGGTAGATTCTAGTGATGGTGAAATGACAAATGATTGAGATTGAAATAAGATGGAGTGTTTACCTCTTGGTAATTGTTCTTCGATTGAACCTAATTTATCATCACTTAATGCTGTTTGAAATGCTTTTAATTGAATTTCACATTTCTGAGTGAGGATATTTTGAAGATCATGATTAATAAGGTCAATGAAACGATCAAATTCACTAAAATTTTCAAATGATAATTTGATAACTTCTTGTTGTATTGAATCAATCACTTCACTAATGGCAGTACTAGTAAATTGACAACTCAATAACTCTTCATACTTGATATCATATAAAAATTGGTGAATCCGAGCAAGTTTATTGGATTGGGAGTATAATCTATAAATTTCCTCTTGAAATATAGTCAAACTATTAAGTGATTTAACCTCAATTGTATCTTCATTATCTTGATTACCATTTTTTTGTAACACAGGATCAGTATCATTAGAATTATCCGTGGCTAAACTTTGAAGATCATAAGCTTGAGAAACATACATCCAATCAATGGTCAAAACATTTTTCAAGTGTAACAAGATAATATTTTTTTGGAATTCAAGTAAAAATCCAAATTTTTGTCCGTATTGAGTAGATTTCAAATCAATGGTCAAGACAGTTTTCAAAATATCAATATGTTCAATTAAAGTAACGATGAATGGGTATAATCGATCAACTCTTTTGAATTGAATGGATAAATTGACGGGGATCTTAAATCCCAAATCTGATAATTGATTTGTTTGTTTTGATATTTGAATTAAATCAGAATCAAAATTAACTGATAAATCAAGTAATTCATCAGAATTAGTAATTTGAAGTACAGGACCATTAAAATTAAATTTATAATTATTTTGAGATGATAAATTTATTAAATCATCTAACCATTTTTTGAAAAATACATTTGGATCTAAATTTTCAAGTAAACTTGAAATTTTAGAATCAATTTTACTTCCCAATGAATATTGATTCCAATTATTCCCCAATAATTTTTGTAAAGAATCAGTATAAGCCATCAATTTATTAGTTAAACTAATATTCCAACTAATTTTTGAAATAAATTGATCTGATTCATTGATGGTGGTAAAAATATCAATAACAACATTTTGATGTTTTAAATTTAGATTTATCAAATTTTCCAATTCAAAATCAACCATGGATAAAATTTTTAATTTTAATTGATCATCAACAAGTGATAATAAATGAATTGAATTTTCATGTGTCAGTTTTTTAAATGTTTGAAATTTATTAAAAATAGCAATATAATCATTGAAATTATTACATGAATTAAAAATTGCATTTAATTTAATGATTATATCCAGTTCTAAACTTTGAAATTCAATCAAATATAATTTTTCATTATTTGTCCAAATCAATGAACCATGCTTGGATAAGTCTAATGCATTTATGGGTAAAATATATTTGTTGTAAGCATTAATAAGTCTATTTGACTCATTTATTTCTGAGGATGATGGTAATAAATTAATAGCTGTTAGTAATAAATCTTCATGTTTAGATCTAAAATTAACGAGATATTGTACTCGATCTTTTAATGCATTAAATGAGTCTTGTTTAATTTTAACAATGACGAATTTTTCTTGTCTTTTTCTTAATAATTCTCTAATGAGATTAATCATAAATTTGATATTATTTTCAACCGTATTGAAAACTTTGCAAATGGTATTATTATAAATTTCAAGGAAATCAATAAATTCAATTGTCATGATATTAAAATTTGACAAGAGAGTATAAAAACTATTAGTTATATCATTAACAATAAGTTCAATTAATTCAATGGCTCGTAATAAGGGGAATGAATTTAAAGTTTTTAATTTTTTTAAATGATTAAAAATATTGATAATAAATGATTCAAATTTAATTAAACTTGAAATTGAGGAATCGGTATTATTAATTGATAAATGAATTAATTCATCAATGGGTGAATCCTTTAATAATGAATTATAAATTTTAGTTTCATTCATTTTATCAATTAATCCGATATCATTTTGAAAACTAAGAGTTATATGAAATCTTTTTGCTTGATTTAAAATATCAATTGAAGTTTTAACCTCGGGAGATAAAATTTGTTGATTTAATGAAAGTAATGCTAATTCCATTGATTTCCAAAATTGAATTTCTTCAATAATTGATCCACCATCGGAAGGATCATGATTTAATTTTGTAATTGCTTGAATTTGTCTAATCCATGAATTAATTATATTTGATAATTCATTTAAAAAAACACTATCAGTGGCTAAATTATCTAATAATGTAAAATAATCTTCATTATCATCATCATGAATTTTAAGTTCAACTAATTTATGAATTTGAGGATGAACAGAAATAAGTAAGTCGGGTACTTGAATTCTTTGTTGTAAATGTTGTAAAGATAATGATAATTCATTAAATTTTTTTTTAGTAATATTGATTGAACTTGAAGATTCATCCTTGATACCATTGGTTGATGTATAATTATTTGAAGTGATCAAATCAAAGTAAGGAGCAATTCCTAAGTTTAACAATGATCTTAATTTTTCAAATGCTTCATTATTATTGGAAGATCGAGTGTTATTCTCATTTTTAGATGACAGTTCAATTAGACGATTGGTGGGGATATTAAGTACGTTGATTTGATTATGAAATGAATCTGATGCAACCAATTGACCCTTCAATTTAATTAATATTATAATCACGTTGATATTAGTTAGTTCATGGCTTATGGATTGTAAATCATTTATCAATTGGTACAGGTTATCAATAAATTTAACAATGTATAACGTGTCAGCGGCATGATTATGAATAAAATTAGTCAATAGTTCTGGATAGCTAGGATCGGGAGTTAGATGACAGTCTTGTTGAGATACCAGTAGGATGTTATGTATGAATTCCAAGAGTTGATCTGATGATGCTGGTGTCAGATCACCGTTGACCAAAGAATCCATGATGATGTGTAATATTTGAAGGTTGATGGATCAGCACGCGCCTTTTTTTGTATTTTTGAAGTTTGACAAGATGAATTGGTATAGGGATGGTATCTTTTCCTTTGTTGTTTGGTGTTTTGATAGCGAGTGATGGAATAGTCAACGGAAAATGATGTATAATAACGTGTTTTAGACTATTTTTTGTTTTGTTTTGTTTTGGTTTTGATTTAATTTTTTGTTGATTCGCGCGGTGTTCGATGTTTTGATCTTCTCCTATTAATTTTGAGATTTCTTGTGCGCGCACCTAATTTGCACCCTGATTGAAAAAAAACATATCAATGATTATGATATCAATGATATATCAATGGTATATGTATACTAGACTAAAAATTGAGAATTGTAACTCAACAAGAATGGTAGAAAAGAATGGATATAGATATGAACGTATACGAATATAATAGATCAAATCAGTAGATAGAACAACCCATTAAAATAATTGACATGTTTCATGGTTTACCAACGAAACAAGCTTGTTTTGTAATAAATGCTCTAATAGTCTTTATTTCTTTCTCATTTAATGCTTTTTCAACTTAGTTTTTTCATTTTACCATTTTTTTCATTTTTGCATTTTTTTCATTTTTCCATTTTTTTTCATTTTTATTTTAAATTTCAATTTGTTCATATTTTTTCGTTACTTTGTCAAATTTGCAGCACAATACGAGCAAACACTGATTCCAAATTCTGAATTACAAAAATGGAAAAACACAGTGAATATTTCACTTGACATATTCTCGAACTAACATATTCTCGAACTAACATATTCCATTGATGGTAATAGCTGTTTCTCGAACCCCGTCATTATCACCAACGTGTAAGGATCTGATAGTATAGATACCTGAAATAATAGACATGCGCAACCGATTACGTAAGCGGTAGTAATGTGACATGGGGGTTAACCCAATTTAATCAGTCTACTCGCAGCCACTCAATCTACTTGCAGTCATCTAAATTTGTGAATGCTGATTATTTGGTATAAAGGCCCAGTTATCTGAATGTCTTGAATGCTTAGTCCTTGTCATAAAGTATTTATAGCATTATCCCTTGTTATTCCCGATGCATGGTATTATTCCGTGTTAATCCCGATACATGGTATTATTCCTTGTTATTCTTAATACATGGTATTATATTCTTGTAGTGTTCTTAGTCTTTGGTCCAGTATTATTACTACGCATAGGAAAGACATAATCACAACTTTCAAGTTAGGTTCGGTGCCTTACGTATAACCCCTGTAATTGAACACTTGATATAAGTAGAATTGCGTACAGATTCACCTTTAATTGGTGTAACTATTAGAAACCGGAAAAAAGTAAAAAAAGACCACAGGTATAAAGAGAAGGCAAAAAAACAGATACGGGGTCGCTTTTTGTTCCCGAATGCTTCCCAATTAGGCAAGCTTTGTTTTGATTATTTTCGGGATGCTCATCATTCGGAAGCAAGAAAAGAAAAAAAGGGTGCACAATTCATCCGATGTACGACCTACTCGGATTATAACCTAATCGGGCATGCTTCTGTTGGTGGCATTGATCGGCGCTACAAGCTTACCTCCTCAACCAAGATCCATTTGGGCTGTACTTAAACCATTGCATTTACCGTTAGATACAATACTCAATGATTAAAACGGAATGAACAGTTTCTACCCGGAGGGTGGTGGCAATTTATACGATGATGGTGAATACTTTCCTGGATTATAAGATAACCCCCTGTCCAGCAACGCCTTGACTTCTCCTCACCCATCTTTCATCAAAAGAACAAAAAAAAAGAAAAGAGGAAAAGTAAAAAAAGAAGAGAAAAAAAAAAGAAGAGAAAAAAAAAGAAGAGAAAAAAAAAAAGAAGAGAAAAAAAAAAAAAAAAAATAGATTTGCCGCCGTAAAAGCAATTGCAAAAATAAAACAAAACAAGGAGAATTTTAAAGTTATTTAAAAATTGAATTTATTGTGACTTTTGACAAGGAATATTAACAAGCCAAGCACTTTCACCGAACAAAGAAACGGCCGAAAGCATGTAAAAATACCACCACGGAGTTAATGTAGCAGTGTAAATCCTCAATGTTACTTTGTCACCGCTCAACCTCGTCTACATCAATGCCATCAACCCTTGGTTCATCATTTGGTGCTAGCAAACTTATCAAATAACTACTTCATCAAATAACTTAAAGAGTGTTTTGTTGCGGATCAGGGGTCAAGCCTGTGTTTCCCCACGGAAGCCGGAAGAGATTGTCGCTCCCGAAACTCCCACCCTTTTTTGGCGCTGTCGTTTGTGACGGTACGATATATCCGCCGCACCTTTTTATAACTTCCGGTACCGACAACCCACACTGCGCACGGGTGAAAGGTAAACAATCATCCTGCACACCACTGTTTCTTTTGTTTTTTTTTATCGCACTTATTTCTGTTTTGTTAGTCATATTTATCGGGTACAGGGCCAAAACGCGCATACCAAAAGGCGGACGTAACACAATCCTGGATTGATTAGGTTTCGTAATGGCTTTCTTCTTTCTTTTTTTTTTTTTTTTTTTTTCTTTTCTTTGTTTTTTTTTTTTTTTTTTCAGCTGTTAAAAAGATTGTAATATATATAAATATATATAACAAGATGTCAATCCTTCTCCTCATATTACAATTTGTTCTGTACTGATTTGAATTATTGGTAAATTTTTTTTTTTCATTCTTGTTCCTCAAACAATCGATCAAAAAAAGAAATAGACCACCCAAATGGTTTCCAATTCTTCCTCCTCCGTTAGGAAGGGATCCAGTGTGGATGACGTTCAATCGTTAAACAAACAACAAACTTTAAATCAAACGCATGAAAATGTTTCTGATGCCGATTCGATCGATCAATATCATGGTTTCCAGGATGCTGAACCCGAAATTCAAAAATTGGCCAGAACTATTAGTCATGCCAGTCAAGGTTCTGATTCTCAAGGTTTACTCAAATATTTAAGTCACATGTCGGAAGTTCCAGGTGTTAGCCCTTATGATGCCAATCAAGTTTCTGAACAATTGAATCCTGATAGTGATCAATTCAATGCTAAATTTTGGGTTAAAAATATGAGAAAATTACATGATTCTGATCCAGATTATTATAAACCTTCTAAATTAGGTATTGCATATCGTGATTTACGTGCTTATGGTGTTGCTGCTGATTCTGATTATCAACCAACCGTTACCAATGCCATCTATAAATTGGCCACTGAAGGTATTCGTCATTTACAAAAACAAGATGAATCTCGTTATTTTGATATCTTGAAACCTATGGATGCTTATATGAAACCAGGTGAAGTTACCGTTGTTTTAGGTAGACCTGGTTCTGGTTGTTCAACCTTGTTGAAAACAATTGCCGCTAATACTTATGGTTTCAACATTGGCGAGGAATCAAGAATTACTTATGATGGTTTATCCCCCAGTGATATTGAAAATAATCATCGTGGTGATGTTGTTTATTCTGCTGAAACTGATGTTCATTTCCCTCATCTTTCTGTAGGTGATACTTTGGAATTTGCAGCTAGATTAAGAACTCCTCAAAATAGAGGTGATATTGATCGTGAAGAATATGCTAAACATATGGCTAGTGTTTATATGGCCACTTATGGTTTATCTCATACTAGAAATACCAATGTTGGTAATGATTTTGTTCGTGGGGTTTCTGGTGGTGAACGTAAACGTGTTTCCATTGCTGAAGTTTCTTTATCAGGTGCTAATTTACAATGTTGGGATAATGCTACTCGTGGTTTGGATTCTGCCACCGCTTTGGAATTTATTCGTGCTTTGAAAACTTCAGCCGCTATCTTGGAAGCTACTCCACTTATTGCCATTTATCAATGTTCTCAAGATGCTTATGATTTATTCGATAATGTCGTTGTTTTATACGAAGGTTATCAAATTTTCTTTGGTAATGCCATTAGAGCTAAACAATTTTTCATTGAAATGGGTTATGAATGTCCTCAAAGACAAACTACCGCTGATTTTTTAACTTCTTTAACTAATCCTGCCGAAAGAATTGTTAGACCTGGTTTTGAAAATCAAGTTCCTCAAACTGCTAAAGAATTTGAACAATATTGGAGAAATTCTTCTGATTATGCTGCATTAATTGAAACCATTGATAATCATTTTGATTCCGTGACTCAAAATGCTGATGCTAAACAATCTTATCAAAATTCTCATGTCGCTAGGCAAGCTAAACATATCTCTCCTAAATCCCCTTATACTGTTTCATTCTATATGCAAACAAGGTATCTCATGCATAGAAATTGGTTACGTACTAAAGGTGATCCTTCAATTACTATATTTTCCATTTTCGGTCAATTGATGATGGGTTTAATCTTATCATCCGTTTTTTATAATTTAAATCAAACAACAGGGTCCTTTTATTATAGAGGTGCTGCCATGTTCTTTGCCGTGTTGTTTAATGCGTTTGCATCTCTTTTGGAAATTATGGCCTTGTTCGAATCAAGACCAATTGTTGAAAAGCATAAAAAGTATGCTTTGTATCGTCCCGCCGCTGATGCTCTTGCTAGTATTGTTACTGAATTACCAGTTAAATTTTTCATGTCAGTTTGTTTTAACTTTACATTTTATTTTATGGTTAATTTTAGAAGGGATCCTGGTCGTTTCTTCTTTTATTGGTTAATGTCTATTGCTTGTACTTTGGTCATGTCTCATCTTTTCCGTTCAATTGGTTCTCAAGCTACTTCATTGGCTGGTGCCATGACTCCTGCTACCGTGTTGTTAATGGCTATGGTTATTTTCACTGGGTTTGTTATTCCAACTCCTAAAATGTTGGGTTGGTCAAGATGGATTAATTATATTAATCCAGTGGCTTATGTGTTTGAAGCCTTAATGGCTAATGAATTTGTGGATCGTGAATTTACTTGTGCTCTGTATGTTCCTTCTGGTGGAGCTTATGATAATGTTGCCTCTAATCAAAAAGTTTGTGGTGCTGTTGGTTCCGTTGCTGGTCTGAATGTGGTTCAAGGTACTACTTATCTTTATGAAGCCTACAGATATGAAAATAGTCACAAGTGGAGAAACTTCGGTATTGTTATTGCTTTCGTTGTTGTTTTCCTTGGAATTTATGTCTTGTTAACCGAACTTAATAAAGGTGCTATGCAAAAGGGTGAAATTGTCATCTTTTTAAGAGGTACCTTGACTAAACATAAAAAGGAAGCTGCTAAGAATAAAGCTGTTGTTAATGATCCAGAAAATCATCTCCTTGATGAAAAACCAAGTTTCAAAGATGAAACTGAAGCAGTTGCCGCTAATTCTTCTTCATCATCTTTAAATAACGTATTACCAGCAAATCAAAACATTTTCCACTGGAAAGATTTAACTTATCAAGTTAAAATCAAATCTGAAGATCGTGTTATTTTAAATCATGTTGATGGTTGGGTTAAACCAGGTCAATTAACCGCTTTGATGGGTTCTTCAGGTGCTGGTAAGACCACATTGTTGAATTGTTTATCAGAAAGAGTCACCAGTGGTGTTATTACTGATGGTGTTAGAATGGTTAATGGTCACTCCTTGGATTCTTCTTTCCAAAGATCAATTGGTTATGTTCAACAACAAGATTTACATCTTCCAACTTCTACCGTTCGTGAAGCTTTGAGATTTTCTGCTTACTTGAGACAACCTGCTGATGTTAGTAAAGCCGATAAGGAAGCTTATGTTGAATACGTTATTGATTTGTTGGAAATGACTGCCTATTCTGATGCTTTGGTTGGTGTTGCCGGTGAAGGTTTAAATGTCGAACAACGTAAGAGATTAACCATTGGTGTTGAATTGGTTGCTAAACCAAAACTTTTGTTGTTCTTGGATGAACCTACTTCTGGGTTGGATTCTCAAACTGCTTGGTCTATTTGTAAGTTGATGAGAAAATTGGCTGATCATGGTCAAGCTATTTTATGTACCATTCATCAACCTTCAGCTCTTTTGTTGAAAGAATTTGATCGTCTTTTATTTTTACAAAAAGGTGGTCAAACTGTTTACTTTGGTGACTTGGGTGAAAACTGTAATGTGTTGATTAACTACTTTGAAAAGTATGGTGCTGATCCTTGTCCTCAAGAAGCTAACCCAGCTGAATGGATGTTGAGTGTTGTCGGTGCTGCCCCTGGTTCTCATGCTAAACAAGATTATTATGAAGTTTGGAAGAATTCTACTGAATATCAAGAAAATAGAAAGATTTTGAATGAAATGGAAACTGAATTGGTTAAGATCCCTAGAGATGAATCTCCTGAAGCTCAAAAGAAGTATGCTGCTCCAATTTGGCGTCAATATTTAATTGTTTCTGCTAGAGTCATTCAACAAAACTGGAGATCTCCAACTTATATTTATTCCAAACTTTTCTTGGTTGTTGCTTCATCATTGTTTAACGGGTTTTCATTTTTCAAGGCTGATACTTCTATGCAAGGTTTACAAAATCAAATGTTTTCTATTTTCATGTTTATGATTCCATTGAATACTTTGATTCAACAAATGTTACCATACTTTGTTAGACAAAGAGATGTTTATGAAGTGAGAGAAGCTCCTTCAAGAACATTTAGTTGGTTTGCTTTCATTGCTGGTCAAATCACTTCAGAAGTTCCTTTCCAAGTTGTTGTGGGTACATTATCATACTTTGCTTGGTATTATCCAGTTGGTTTATACAGAAATGCCGAACCAACCGATTCTGTTAACTCTCGTGGTGTTTTGATGTGGTTATTCTTAACTTCATTCTTCGTTTATGCTTCTACTTTGGGTCAATTATGTATTTCTTTCAATGAACTTGCTGACAATGCTGCTAATATTGCTACTTTGATGTTTACCATGTGTTTGAACTTTTGTGGTGTTTTGGCTGGTCCTGATGTTTTACCTGGATTCTGGATTTTCATGTACAGATGTAATCCATTCACATATTTGATTCAAGGTGTATTAAGTACTGGTTTAGCTAATACTTCGGTTCATTGTTCCAAAACAGAATTGTTGACGTTTTCACCTCCTTCTGGTAAATCATGTGGTGAGTACATGCAAGGTTATATCTCTCAAGCTGGTGGTTATTTGACTGACTCTCTGGCTACTGATCAATGTCATTTCTGTCAAATGGATTCAACCAATGCGTTTTTGAAATCTATCAACTCCCTTTATAGTGAAAGATGGAGAAACTGGGGTATTTTCATTTGTTTCATTGCTATCAATATGATTCTTACCGTTTTCTTATACTGGCTTGCTAGAGTTCCAAAAGGTAACAGAGAGAAGAAGAAGAAGGATTAGTTCATGTGATCTAATTCTCACTCTTTGATTGGGTTTTGATTTTGATTTTTAGTTCTTTTTTTCAACTTTTTATTTTGTTTTCTTTGTTTTTCAAACACTGTTTTGCTTCACATATAGAGTCGCGTCTAATATTTTAATACCTATTATTTAATAAATACCCTTTTAAATACCATCTCGTGTAGTCAAAAGAGTTTTAGTATGGAAATGAGCAAGAAGCTCCTATCGTACCAGTTCATCGTAAAAGTGCCTACCACGTATCTTCAGATGTCCTGAAAAGAAACTAAAATATAACATCATTGTCTCTTGGTAATCAAATTTTATTTTTGACATTGATTGTTGATTTTTGTTGAGCTTCGAAAAGTATCAGGATAACAAAATATCTTACGGAAATCATTGTCTATACGATATACAAGACCAGAAAGCACTAGAGAAGGCAAAAAAAATTAGTCAATCAGCATGTGTGTGATTATAATCACGCACACCTTTCTACGTCAAATTTTTTAATCTGTCAAGACAAGGCTAATATTTTCAAGACTGTTCTTTTTTGGCTCGTTTCGAGTTAAGAAATAATGGTCCAATTTGCGATCATCTGACGATTTTTTTCAATCTTCTACTACAGAATTGATCAAAAACCCAGCGGTACGGGCGAAACGCCATTCCCTAAATCAGGACTTTCAGGCCTTTTTGTCCCTATACAAATCATGAACTTCGGTTCTGATAGAAAAGGTCGACTTTATGTTAGATGTCACATCAAAGTATCTATCTACTGGCTCTTTTGAAAGACTTATTGGGAAAAGAATTTCTCACAGTAATTCGAAACATAAATGATAAGAGTGTATACGAAATAGAGGTGAAAAAAAAAGAAATAGAAAAAAAATAATAAAATGAAGAAAAAAAAAAAAAAAAAAAAAAACATGTGATAGTAGTGAATAGACTAAAGTACAGATATAAGTAGAGATCGAAATCATTATAAATTCATTATACTTCATTGCATTTTTATATACCATAAAAGACTTTGAGTTTTTATTAACGAAGTGATAGTCAGAATATAACAAGGCCCAAAAGAAAAACGAAGGAAGAAAAATAAGTCAATATGGTTTCACCTGATCAAATCCACGATAAATCGTTTCCCATAAGAGAACGTATGGAAGCATTGATCAGATTGAAGCAAATAGAAATTACTGAAGGATTAGCCGCGCTAGATACAGTAACATTTCATACTGATGCATGGGTGAGAGAGAACAATGGTGGTGGAGGACAATCAATGGTTTTGCAAAATGGTACGACTTTCGAAAAGGGTGGGGTCAACATATCAGTAGTTCATGGTAGATTACCAGCACAGGCTGTGGCCAGAATGAAGGCTGACCATTCTAATTTGAAAGGTTGTGCCGCAGATGGTAGTACCAATTTCTTTGCTTGTGGCTTATCATTAGTGATTCATCCTCACAACCCTCATGCCCCTACAACACATTTGAATTACAGATATTTCGAAACTTCAGACCCCGAAACCAGCGAGGTACAGGCTTGGTGGTTTGGAGGTGGTGCTGATCTTACCCCGTCGTACTTATACGATGAAGATGCTAAACACTTTCATCAATGCCATAAAGATGCCTTAGATAAACATGACACTGAATTGTACCCCAAGTATAAAAAATGGTGCGATGAATATTTTTACATCAAGCACAGAGAAGAAACTAGAGGAGTTGGTGGCCTTTTCTTCGATGATTTTGATTCAAAGCCTGCTGATGAAATTCTTTACATTGTAGAATCTTGTCTTGATGCGTACTTACCTTCGTATGTTCCATTGGTACTTAAACATAAAGATGATCCTTTTACTCCTCAACAGAAGCATTGGCAACAGATCAGAAGAGGTCGTTATGTTGAATTTAACTTGGTCCTTGATAGAGGTACTCAATTCGGATTGCAGACTCCCGGCTCTCGTGTTGAGAGTATATTAATGTCCCTTCCAGCCACTGCCAGCTGGGTCTATGATCATCATCCCGAAGAAGGTTCCGAGGAAGAGAGGTTGGTTAAAGTTTTGAAAAACCCTGTTGACTGGATATAAATCTCATGAATGCTTGATACTCGAAACCTTTTTCTAATTCTTCATCTTTATTATTTTTTTTTTTTTTTTTTTCTTTTTAATATCATTGCTTCGTTTGAAAGCTTCAAGTATATACAATAACAAACTACGTCAATGATAATGAGACTGCTCACTTACCTCGTGGCATCTAAAGCTCTCCAGCAGTTGTTGCAACTTTATTTGTAGTATGTGCTCCTATGTACAGTCCCAGTTGCTTGATGCTAATTTTATTGTCTGCGCCGCTCCTAACCATACAAACATAAAAAAAAAGAGAAAAAAAAAAAATCTCGCAGAGAAGAGAAAAACGAGAAAAAAGTAAAAACGTTGTGATGAATCTGCCAAATTTACGTTCTGTTAGTTAATTACTTATTACTGTTAACTTATGTTATCTTGACTTGTTAGCTTATACATTTTTATATCCATATATGAAAACACTTCGTTGACTACATTTTACTAAACACATCCCCTGTTTGAGTAAATTTTTCATATTCTAACCCGTCCCCACTTCCTTCTAGGAAAACAGAAAGATAGAACCAAATAAGAGTATACCAGGTATTTATCAACTTATCACTTTCATACTCCAGTTTCCATTGTATACCACTTTTAACTTGTGTTTCTGATCTCCTTTAGTTGATTAATTCATTACTGGATTTCCCCGCTTTCAAAGTATCATCAACCGGATTTCCTTGAAACTATGATTGCATGCTGCAAGCGCTTGTCAAATCCAGTCTCCAGCCTCCCTACTGTGTCCAACTGAACGTATAACTTTTTCATTCTGATATCAGTATAATATCACTTCGATCAGATTAATCATATTACTCGTTGACATCCAGAACTTACTCCCAAGGTCGATTATTCACTTATACACTTTTCTGGCATTTCTTTTTGTCTAGCGATTTCTACATCCCTTATTTCCTTATTGTTAATCAAAAGTTTTGTGTAATTCCTCGTTACCCAAAGTTGGTCTCATTCTACTTCACTAGTTACACCAGTCAGTGAACAAAAGGAACAAGAAAAAAAAATCAAAATCGTCAAAGAAAATTTCAAATAAATCTATAAAACAAAAAAAGTTACACAAAAAAAGATAAACATTTTTTTTTTAAGAAGTTTTAAGCCAGACTCACTATTTCCAAAACCTTATCATAATGTCTGATATTGAAAGTACTCGCTCGGCATCGCCTAGCCGAGAAATTCTCAAGCGAGCCGCCAATACCGATGAGGTTTTGAATGATCATAGGAATCAGGCCTCATCTTTACCAATCCGTAATTTTGTGGCTACTCAAAGGTCATGCGCCATCGATGATGATGATGACTTCGAAGATGAAAATTACGAAAATGAACAAGGTCGTACACTTCGAGGCGCACCTAGGGCAAGCCAAAGTGAAGATAAATATGTTGACGCGGAAACATCACATAATCATTCGCAATCATACTCACAACAGCACCCACATCAGGCAGAATACGATTCACAATCAAACACTTATAATGCGTCGCCAGGTATCTCTCCTAATGATTCTTCTCGTTATTTGGAAAGACATGGTGGTCCACGCAACGCTGCTACCCAGCACTATTCAACACGTCCCAAGCATTCGTCAAATTCAATACCAACTACATCAAGTTTTAGTCATGAACCTTATCCTGTCCTGCCTACTCACAAACAGACCAATCACATGTTCATGAACAATTTGCGCAAAGAGTTTTACTTGAACGAGGGACAAGAAGATGAGGACTCTCATCCTTTCACGATTCAAGCTCCTTCCCGCACTATTCAAACCTCCAGCACCAGTACTAACCCGATGACAAACAGTTTTGCTACTGACAACCGTAGTACGCAACCATTGCCTTTTACCAAGACCCCATCAGGGTCTATGGCAGCGGCCGCTAGAAGAGGCAGGCGGAAATCAAGATCAAGGTCAATCTCAGAACAAGTCAAGGCTATTGTCAACCCCAAAGACGTTGAAGATTCAGACGAATATCCATATGTTTCGGCACCTCAACTGGCAGCCTCAAAGAACATTCACACTAATTTCCCCGACCACAAGCCATCTAACGTGGGAGGGGCGTCTTCTGGAGGAATTCTACTCAAGCCAAACCAAAATTCTTCCAACTCCCAAAGCGTGATCAAGAAATCAAAAACTCATAGAAATAGCTCAGTAGTCAATAATGATAATTTGGAAAATGACCTTGCATCTCCCATGATGAAAATTAAGACCAATGATACTACCGCCAGCGATACACAAGCTCACAAGAGAGAAAGAAGAGCATCAAGATCTCTGATTGATAGTGAAGCTGATTCCCACGCATCTCGTTCCTCACAAGAAACAGAGGAAGATGTGTGTTTCCCCATGTTGAGAGAACATGTTCGTATTAAGGGGATCGATTTTGACGAAATCGAAGAATTTATCAAAGACGAGCGTGAGGAGGAACAATTGATGAAGGATCAACAACAAATGATCGCTGAAAGAACAGCTATGCGTGTAAACTCAAACACCAAAGATGCAAGAGCTACCGGTTCAATACTGAGTAAATCCAGATTATCAAAACCAAGTAACGCAGCATTGAAATACACCCCTAAAAAAATATTGAGTAGAATTAAAACAAGAAGTGAAACCAAAATGTCTACTGCCAACGACAATGATTCCATTAGGACAATACGTGACAATAACAAGCTGCAATCGGATTCATCTACAGTGAATGATGAATACGACGAGAAGATGCCCTCACGATTTCAAACAGGTGTTGATGATGACAACTCTTCCGAAAATGTTAAGTTTGGTGGTACCAGAATAAATGATGCTGCTTCGGTGTTGCCCGATCGGTTCTCTTTCTTCAGCTCAGAGTCAGAGGAAACTATTCATGCGCCAGACATTCCATCCATGGTCGAGCCAGGCCAAAGCGTTCGTGAACTATTCCGTAATGGTGAAGGTACATGGTGGCTTGATTGTGTCTGCCCCACAGACTCAGAAATGAAAATGTTGGCCAAGGCATTTGGTATCCATCCTTTAACTGCGGAAGATATCAGAATGCAAGAAACACGTGAAAAGGTTGAGTTATTCAGAAGCTATTATTTCGTTTGTTTCCACACATTTGAACCTGATAAAGAATCTGAAGATTACTTGGAACCTATAAATGTGTATATTGTTGTGTTTAGAGATGGGGTGCTCACTTTTCATTTTTCTCCCATGTTACACCCTGCTAACGTCAGAAGAAGAGTAAGACAATTGAGAGATTACGTCGATGTGAGTGCTGATTGGTTATGTTATGCATTGATTGATGATATCACTGATGGATTTGCCCCTGTTATCACTGGTATTGAATACGAGGCAGATGCTATCGAGGATTCCGTGTTTGTGGCAAGGGAGTTGGATTTTAGTAATATGTTGCAACGTATCGGGGAGTCTAGAAGAAAGGTCATGACTCTCATGAGACTTTTGTCGGGTAAAGCTGATGTTATCAAGATGTTTGCTAAGCGATGCCAGGATGAGGCTGTCAGTCAAACACACAATTTACAATCACACCTAAACTTAGTTAACATGACAGGAGGCAGTAACAATAGCACACCAGCTCCTCAATCTATGCCCCATGGTAATACTGGCACCTCTTTCGGTCCTGGACCAGGAGCACCTTCAAATTTATTAAATGCTCAGTTTCAACAATTTCAAAATCAACACGGCAGGGCTCAACCTAGAGCCGACATTGCCTTGTACTTGGGTGATATTCAGGATCACGTGGTTACTATGTTCCAAAACTTGTTGGCCTATGAAAAAATCTTCAGTAGATCACACTCTAACTATTTAGCTCAATTGCAGGTCGAATCGTTCAATTCTAACAATAAGGTTACTGAGATGTTGTCTAAAGTTACTTTGATCGGTACCATGTTGGTTCCATTGAACTTGGTGACTGGTTTATTTGGTATGAATGTTCGTGTTCCAGGTCAAGATGACCAAAGTGGGCTTGGATGGTTCTTTGGTATCTTAGGGGTGATGATTTTCATTGTTTGCTGCTCTTTTGTTTTCGCCAAGATTTGGTTGAGGAAATTGGATGACAATGGTCCACCAAATCCTAATCAAACTAGCTCTCGGAGGTCCATAAAGAGCTTAGGGCTTAAGACAAAGACTAGGGAAGCTGCGAAATCGATTCTAAGTTTCCCAAACAAGTATGAGTAATTTGGGGCTCTTGCATCTCGACCTTACACTTCAAGTTGATTTCGTTATCTGAAACAAAACCAAGAACTTTTATTTGGCAACTCAACTAATTCGAGAATAATGGTGGCCTTTGCACGTTTGCTCTACTTTACTTTTTTTTCACTTTTTTTTTTTTATTCCTAATTTTTTCCTTTTTTCTTTTTCACCTTTCGAGACCATGGTTTTTTTTTGATAAGTTTCCATTGAAGAAGACATCGCTTACGACTGTTTCGACTATAAAATCTTTAAGGACCATATGAATCATACTTTTACATAAGTTCTTATTTATTTAGTAAAACATTTATAGACTAATATAACACAATACTTTGTGATGCTTATTTTTGAGTGCTCTCCCTGTATCTAACACAGTTAACATTGCATCAATTTTTTTCGCAACAGGTCTCATAAACTGTGGCGCGCATTTTTTTGCAATATTTTAATGAGATGTTCTCATCATTCTCAACGTATTCTCGTTATTACCGAATACTTGAGTAGTATAAAATAAGAACAGAAACTTCTTTAGGCATCAAAGAGCTTCAATCACACTGCTGCATCAGACATGACAAAAAAGCCTAACTTTTTGATAATAGTCGCCGATGACTTGGGCTTCACCGATACCAGTCCCTTTGGTTCTGAAGATATCGATACCCCAAATTTGGAAAGGTTATCAAAGAGAGCCGTAAGGTTTTCCGATTTCCACACTGCCTCAGCTTGCTCTCCAACGAGGTCGATGTTGTTCAGTGGTACCGATAATCACATTGCTGGGTTGGGTCAAATGGCAGAGTTTGCTCGCAGATATCCTAAGTACTTCAAGGGTAAGCCTGGTTACGAGGGGTACTTGAACGATCGAGTGGCCCCATTACCAGAAATATTACAGGATCATGGATACTACACCTTCATCTCGGGTAAATGGCATCTAGGACTTTTGGAAGAATTTTGGCCTATCAAAAGGGGCTTCGAACAATCCTTCACCCTATTACCAGGTGCCGGTAACCATTACAAATATATTCCAAAAGAAGAAGGTGAACACATTAAATTTTTACCATTCATATATGCTGAGAATGACAGAAAGGTTGATGTTGAAAAAGAACTTCCCGAAGATTTCTACACCACCGATTATTTCACCGACAAAGGTATTGAGTTCATAGAACATGAAGATAGAAATGGACGACCATTTTTTGGGTGTTTGACCTATACTGCTCCTCACTGGCCTTACCAAGCTCCAGAAGATGTTATTGCTAAGTACAAGGGAAAATACGAAAACGGTCCCGACGATTTACGAAGACGTCGTTTAAAAAGTGCGCTTAAAGCTGGTGTGATTCCGGAGGGTACCCCTCATCCTGTCTCCACCATCCACAAGAAATGGTCAGAGATTGACGATGAGCAACGAGCTACGGACTCCAGGATTATGGAAGTATATGCAGCAATGGTTGACATTTTGGATAAAAATGTTGGCAAAGTTTTAGATCACTTGGAAAAAACTGGAGAATTGGATAATACAGTCATATTATTTATGTCAGATAACGGAGCTGAAGGCCTGATTTTAGAGGCTTTGCCATTTTCGATTGTGGGAATCAAAGACACAATCAAAAATCATTATAATAACGATTTCGATAATATTGGGAGAAAAGATTCTTTCGTATATTATAATGACCAGTGGGCACAAGCTGCAACTGCCCCTCATTCAATGTACAAAACTTGGTCAACTGAAGGGGCTATTGTTTGTCCACTTATCTTTCATTATCCGCCCTTGGTAGAACTGACAAAAAGTGCAGGTAAGGTATTTAACACATTTGCAACCGTTATGGACGTTTTACCAACGGTTCTAGAACTTGCTGGAGTTGATCATCCAGGTAATGAATACAAAGGCCGGAAAGTAGTCACTCCAAAGGGTAAATCATGGGTAAAATACTTGTCGGGTAAATCAGACCAAGTTCACTCAGAAGATACAGTGACTGGCTGGGAGCTTTTTGGTCAACAGGCTATTAGAAAGGGACAGTACAAAGCAGTCTTTATCCCAAAGCCGTTTGGCCCATCTGAATGGCAATTATTCAACATCAGACAGGACCCAGGAGAAATCAAAGATCTTGCTCAAGCCGAGAGCACAATTTTGGAGGAAATGCTTAACCATTGGACCGACTATGTTGCCGAAACTGGATTGGTCGAGCTTGGGGGAGATTTCTACGAAAATGAAGAGGACGTTGAAGATGGCGATGTGGTATACACCACAATAGACGATATATATGATTAGACTAACTCTTGCTTATGCCGTAAAATTTATTTCCTAAAATACAATACTATAAATCTATTGATGTTTGTTCTTTTTAGTTTTCTTTTTGTGTTTTCCAGATAAAACTTCTGTCTCTTCAGTCTCAAGGGGTATCCAAATCTCATTTTCTTTTTGGCCTTCTTGAAGCTTGGGCCCATTCCTGTCGTGGAAAACCTGTTTTCTCCATTCTTGCAAATGCTTCTTTTTAGTGTACTTTCTTTTATCTTTCAACGCCTGTTCTTTTGGCTTATATGGAGCGAATTTCTTTATACCGATAAATTCATTCAATTGTTTATCATCGGCCAACATAATATCTCTAGTTGTCAAACCGAAGGTTTCAGGCGATACATCTCTGTATTTAAAGATGACATCATCTTTGTCTTTGGAGCGGCCTCTTTCTTCTTCAACTTCTTCGAATATTTTGACTGCGTTGGCTTCAATGATCTGCTGAGCTTTTTCTCTCAAGGATTCCCTTTCTTTCTTTGAAGACTTTTTTTCTTTAAGCACATCTTTCTTTGATTTCTTTTTTGGTGGCTCACCATCCGCAACTTCATCGTTGGCTTCACCATCATTTGCGTCGAGTTCATCGTCGGAATCACCTTCCTTGTTTTCCTTATGAAATTCCGCCATGATTTCGTCGTCATCTCCCCACTCTGGCTTGGTCACTTCATTTCCATAATATTGTTCATCGAATATTTGAGCCATCTTATTATCCCAATCGGCATCTTCAAAATCTTCGTTTAGAAGAGAATCTCCGAAAACTTTCTGTATTGTTTCATCGCTCACTTCTTCACCAACGGCATCTTTAATTTTTCTTAGTCTATCCATGACCGTATTCAATTTTTGAGTCTTTTTCTTCTTCAATAATTCTTCTTTTTCTTCCTCTGCGTGTTCCTTTTCTTCACGTTTCTTTTCTCTTTGTCTCTTACGAGAATTTGTCTTTGTTCTTCTCAAAGTGGCCTGATTACGGGCGTACGAAACAATATCAGCAGAATTGGGGTCTTCATATCTAAAATTATAGGCTTTTTCGAAATCTTCGACTGCATTATCGAAATTTTCTTCATCAGCATTATCTATTTTATCCAAATTGATAACCTTATCGTCTTTCTTGGGTATCCAAGCTTGATTATCAAGGAATGCAGACAAAAAAGCTTGTTGGTCTTTTTCGGGATTAGGCAATACCAGTTCTTCTCTAGGCTCTTTTCTTTGGCTTGGCTCTTTCTTTTTCAAAAACCCATCATCACTTTCTGAGTCCCCTTCGTCGCCGCTAAAAGCATTTTTGATATCTGATAACAATTTATCACGATCTTCCCTTTCTGTTACGACAAATGGTTTTTCACCATCTACCGTTCCATATTCGGAGTCAGCAGAAGGCTCGTCGTCATCTTTGAAGCCCCCAGATAATAAATTCAACCTATGATAATCTTTCAAATACATAGGCTTATCTTTGTTTAGTTTTTCTTTGAAAGCAGTATTTTTTTCGGGGTCTTCGAAAAACTTTGTGTTGGGATCAAGTAACTTCTTTGGGTCGCTTCTAATCGCCTCAAGGACTTTATTTATACCTTGTTCAACGTCTTCAGTTATGAGCTCACCGTATTCATCTTCTTCTTCAGATGATGAGCTATCTTCATCGCTATCAACATCATCCAATACCAAATCCTTCGATTGCTTGGAAACTATCTTTTTCTCTTTGGATGGTTGTGGGGACTTACTGTCCTTGATAGAGACTGAGGTTTCAGCAACAGTGTTTGGTTCGGCACCATTTTGCAAGGAAAGCTCCTTGGCTTTTTTAGCGGCAGACTTTTTTCTAGCCATCTTGTGTCAATGATATTTGTTGTTGTAAATATGGTTTAGATAAGCTATGAGTCTCAAATGAAGACGAACTTTGTACTTGGATGAGATGACTTGATGCGCGGCACACAACAAAAAAAAAAAAAAAAAAAAGAAAAGAAAAACAGAAAAGCGTAAGGTGAGAGCCAAACATTACATAAGCACGCACCAAATAATAGCTTACTGGCTGCGAATAATCTCGCCCTACCCAACTTCCTAACTACACAATAATACAATTAGTCAAAACACTATAAATAAAAAGTGCAATTTACAGAACTTCTAAATCTTACTTTCCACTGCTCTTTTCTCTTCAAACCACCATTGATATGCCAATTCAGCCCTATTCAAATCCAAATTTTCGCTTATTACTTTCCAAAATCTATCTGTCAAGAACTTTTGCTCCTCAGCATTACTGGAAGCAACTAAAGACCATATCTTTTCCAACCATTTCGTGAACAAAGATAAGGGCAAATATGCAATGAGGTTGAAAAAACTCAAGATGATAGCTTCTCGAGATGTATTAGGGATAGTTCTTTTGGCAAACTGATAATCATTTTTGGGCTTACCAGTCTTAATGAGGTCAACTTTCAAGCGATCCTTGGGCTTTTTCTTTTTGTTTCGATCAACTATATCGGTCGATGCATGTTTTTTTTCATCGATATGACTTAATGTAGAAGCAGCGTCAATTTCTACGATTGGTTGAGCGGATGTAAACGTTGCAGTATCACTTGGATTGTTGATCTTCTGTCCTGGGGTTGTGTTGAAACATTTGAAATGCAAAAAATCAAGGAAAAATTCCGTTGATGTCATAAATGGTGAGCCCGGAGGTGCATGAATAGGATTACCTAGTATCTTTTTGCCTAGAGTTTCAATAGCTATACTCAATTGATTGGCGGATAAAATAACAGGGAATTGTTGAAGGATTAGTTCTATGTAGTCGATAGTTTTTGTGAGTTGGAAGTCAGAGTCATTAGTCTTGGAGAAGCAGATTAATAATACGGAATGTGATGCTTCAATTAGTTCAAAGTCAGTGATAAGGGGATTTTTCACAATACCGAGGCAAATTTGAAATAGCTCATTTTCAATGAAGTCAATGTTTTTGGTGAAGTCTTGTTGAAGATAATTTTCCCATAACCCTAAAACAAAGGAAACCTTGCAACGAGTCAAATAATCAGTGTTCAAAACTTGTGCATTTAAATTAATCTCATTATAATTACCGATTAAGTACCTTGAGAAATTTTCAAAGTCATCATGGTTATTATTTTTCAAAGCTATTTCTAATGTTAAGTAGTAAATGAAGTTGTAGTGATCAAAGCCCCCTTGACCAATCGAAAGTAAAATGAAGTTCAAGTAGTATAAACTGTGTAAAACCTTGAAAGAAATTTGCTTGTACTCGAACTCAAGACGGGGTGTCAATGCAACTTTCCTGAAAGGGTTTGGAAATAAATTCACGGGAGCTTGAGATGTCAAAAACCGAGACATGATTCCCTGAAAGATCAAGACCTCAGCAAACAACAACGATTTCATGAAATACCAAAAGTTTTGGCCCAACTGAAAATCGGGACTCATATTGGCAGGACTCATTCTGAAGGTAGGTGTTTGTGAGGTATTTGAAGATAATCTTTGATTAAAATTCCTGATGTCCACTAAAACGGATTCAATCAAAACGAATGATTTGTCATCAATTGGCAATTTTTGGAAAAGAGATTCGAGGAGGATTGATAATTTGTTGAGATGTTTGAGCACCGGTTTTTGTAAAATTCGTTCCTGAATAATTTTGTCAATATTGGGGTCTTCCAGATTCAACTGGTAAAACAATTTGTAAGCTGCTATGCTTGTAGATGAGCCGTTATCGAAGATTAAGCCGACTAACCTTCTAATTATGAAATGGCTCGAGATTCCGGCTGTATACTCAACTGCCTGGTCTGGGTTGCTGACGACGACCGCCAAGCAAATCAAGCTCAAGTTGATAATCTCTTCATTATAATATTGGGATAGGGTGAATCCCAAGCAGCTTTTGAATAAACCATGGGCCCTATGATCCCAATCTTTGAAGAAGAGGCTATATTCAATTGGATTGACGCTAGTATATAGTTGATCTCTCAAATCATTGGATAGGAACATCCCAGCTAATACGGGCAATACCTTCCAACTATTTTCAATGGGTTCATATAACGCAAAATTCGTGAGCTCTTTGAGGATAATTTCATACCATGCCTTCAAGGATAAAGTTGGCCTTGAAATTTTTAACTTTTTATCCGTAATGAGTTTAAAGACTTCAACTATCAAATAATTGGATTCAAAGGACGGAAGAGGTTTACCAAAACAAAGTGAGTTATTCAAAAAGCTTGCTATTACTAGCTTCAAATTATGCTCATATTTGACATATGGTAGGTAATGGTATAAATAACCCAACACTTTGTTGATAGTGGTGTCTGGCTTGGGAAACCGTAGGTCATTGATCAAAAAATCCAAGTCTTGCGGAGTCTGGCTAAGATATGACATACCAAAGGTCAGTAAAGCCCCATCAGTTTGGAGACTTGACATGCTGCTGCAATAATTTTAGACTTGATGGAGATAATTACAAATACAAAATTCTTTGAACACCATTTCCCCAGTTTTCATGATTTATCTTTTCTTTAGTTTTTTTTTTTTTATTTTCGCTCCTTGGGAACCGAGGCGATTTTATTTGGATGTACGGAGCTGACTAGTTCGGTTTACGGATTATATTTTTTTTTTCCTTCTTTTTTTAATTTGCATTGCGAAGAATGAGATTGGGTGTATAAATCGTACGGTATAATTTGAATCTGCATTCATTGAAGATACACAACGAAAGCACCTCTATTGAAGTACTCTAACCTTCTAACTTTGTACATACTTTAGTTCTTTTAAGCGGTGTTTTTAAAGCTGAGTTCAAAGCTTACCTCATTCTTGTCATCTGCATCCTCGTTATAACTTGCATCTCTCTCATTGAATAATTTTTCACGTTCTTTCATACATCAGTAGAACCCATTTACACATTATTCCTAGCATATCCTTTACATTACTTCATGATTCAATATGAGCTTACGATATAGTCCACTAAGACGATCATGTGAAAATCTTCTATTTAATTTGAAGCACTACAAATCACCTTCAAGTCGACCCATGTTTAAATCAAATAATCACCCATTTTGTACCAATTCACAGTTAATGGATGCATCCTATACCAATTGGCTCTTACGAACATCTAAAGATATTCCATCCAGAATCTTCAATAGTCTAGTGGAATACCAGGAAGATCAAGAGAGCCGGCATGGTGGTCACAGCAATCAAAATAACAAATTTAATACCCTTTCTCCCTCTGCAATGTATATTCATCAAGTATCTCAAAATCTCGCTGTCCCTTCTCAAATTACAGCCGACGATAATAGACAAACTAAGGAAAATTCCTCATTCAATAGCTCTATAGTGGGGCTTTTAAAAAAAAATGATTTCAAACTGATACTGGAGACTCTTCTGCATGAAAATGGATATATACCGAACAGCATATTGGTGGAAATTCTTGATAAAGGTTTCGAAATAGCATCTGAAATTGATGAGAACAAAGTAATAGAGACCCCTAGACATAAGGGTACAACACTTTTAGGTGAATGCACTCTACATCGCAGATTATATCGACGTATACCGCATTTATACCAAATATGTCAACTATATGAAAGTCGAGGCTTAAGTCAGAAAAGATTTCAAGAGCATTATATATGGCTTTGCTATCATATGGATGATGTTGATACTCTTCAACGGCTCGTATATTTATACTTGAAAAATGACGACTATAACTCCAGAACTCTTAGCTATCTTATGGGCGGGTTTATTCTTAGCTACGAGGTTGAATTCGCTAAGAATTTGTTTCTGAGTATAATTGGGATGCTGAAACAGCTTTCAAATAATTTATTAGAGTCTGTGATTTATCAGTTGATCAAAGTGGATGCTATATTCAATAATGTTACATCCGTTTTTCACTCATGGACTGATGCAAAAAATTGTGAGCTGCCCTCTATTGAGACTATAAGTCTAGTACTCAAGGAATGTTACAAATATGGTAGCGCAGAAGAAATTGAGAAAATGCAAAAATTTATTCGTAGACTTTCTTTATCCAGTCATTTTTCAACCAAATCCATCAAATTGCAGAATGATATTATTCATCAACATCCATTTAGTTTGCAGAAGCATATTACTGATGATAACCTTCACAAAATAAATCGAATTGCGGAGTCGATAGATAACCAAGATGACATGAAAGCTTTTTATCATGATTTTTTACAATTTTTCGCTTGTCACTCTAATCTCAAAATGATGCAGTATATTATTTTGAAAATGAAGTCAGAAGGCATACCTTTTGATGAAAAATGTTTTGATATTGTCATAAAATACTATGGTAGAAATGAAAAATTCCTCACATTGTTCAATTTTATTATCCATACTGCTTCCACTAACAATCCTGATTCTGGATTGTCTTTCAGTCTTAAATACATCAAGAACTTATACGACACGTATATCCAGACTTATCCATATCATGCAATGGAATTCAATAACACTTTTCATAAATGGATTAATAATCATCGTGATTTCTCCACCAAAACCAAACAGTTGATCTTGGAGAACTGTCAGATTGTCGAATTACAATCACGTTTAACACCTCACAATTTGAAAAATTTCAAATTGGATGTCAAGAAGAAGTATGATACATCTCAGTGGCAAGAGGTTAAGTGGGTTACCGATCCTTCCACAGGCACGCCTTTGAAATGTAAACTGCAAATCGAATTCAGAGTCAACAAAGGTTTAAGAGATGTAATGCGAAAAGGTTTGAAACCAGACTATAGCATTTTAGAAAAGACTTTCAGAAGGCTGGGCCCTCAAGGCAGAAATGTTGTTTATGATATCTTGATAAGTACCAGATTACACAAGTATAAGCCGAGATTGGATGTATTGGAACTTCAAATTTCCAATGCCTCAGCTGATGACTTATTGAAATTTGTTGAACAGAATGAAAATACCTTGAACATAAATCATAAAATCATGCTTTCGAGAATGCTTATGAATAAGCGTCTTTATGATGCTACTATACATATTCTATCACAAGTGACAGACGAGGAAATGTCAGATAAACAAAAAATGATAAAGTTCAATATTTCATTACGTAATGAATTGGGGGCTTCTCAATTTGATAGAATGAGCATTATGATTGATGAATTCCCCATTGATGGCATCATCTTAAGTCCTTACATATCTTCCAACTGCCGATTTATTGAAAGGAAGTTGTCTCAAAAATTGAGGGTGATTGAACGTAAATTAGAAGAGGTCAATCAAGAATCCGAGGATGAAGATACAGAACAAGCTATACGTCATCTACTCTGTGAACAAAAGGGTCACCTCAAATCAACCTTGATCAAAATACAAGGACTAATAGGTGATATTGATTTGAGATTGAATCAAGATAAACTAGACTTAAAGGTCAAGACTCGAGAAATGTTTCATTTTCTTGATAAATGGGTTTCACAAGCTACTCACGAAATCGACGAAAGATGTTTATGATTAGTTACATAATAGATACTTGCAGTAGTAGATATAGACATATTATTTCAACATAGAGATCGGTTCGTTTTCAATCTGAAGAGGCGCTATTCGAAATCCTGTATATAAAAAGACGCGCACATCTTTATCGGTTTTACGTTTTTTGCTCCATGAATAAACCGAGAGCTTTTGGGGCATCGACTCTTGAAGAAAGTAGTCATGTTCACCAGATTGATGATGAGAACTACAAGGCAACAATGAAAGATTCGTCAGATAGGAGTTCCATATGGAACAAATTGGTATGTCGACAATACGCTCTCCTGTTAAAATGCGGCTACTGTGCTTTCTCTTTTCCCGCTTGCATTGCATTTCTTATTGATAAGATCTTTTACTAATACAACTTAGGACCGTGGTGTCAGAAATACATTATTAAACTCTGTATTGGGAACCTTAGAGTGTACCATATGCTCCGATATAATGCATGTACCATTCCTTGCATCATGCGGGCACTCCTTTTGTTACAGTTGTTTAAAATCGTGGTTTGATACAAAAGTAAACTGCCCTACTTGCAGAAAGGAGCTAGAACACCCTCCCATTTTGAACATACAGTTGAAAGAAGTCAGTAATAACATAAGTGATATAATAATAGGACTTACTGATGATCCCATCGAAGCCGAACAAATGACTACTTATCGACAAGATATGTTCAACGAGTACGAAGAAGATTTTAAGTCGAAACAAGTATTCGGCGAAGCATTTACATCTGCACTTACTCTCATAGATACTTCCGATGGGGTACCCCGGTGTGGTAACTGCCATTGGGAAGCACATGGCTCGGTATGTTTACATTGTGGTAGCCGATTTAGAGTTCCCCGAGATGATTCATACTACGATTCCGAGGATGGCGACGCATATAATGAAGATGACGAAGAGATCGTACTTTATGGGAGAGATAATGATGACGAACAAGGGGAGCCGAATGAATACGATTCGGAAGATAGTTTTATCGATGCCAGAGAAATGTCTGACATTGCACATGATTTGGCTTCAGAGAATAACGATGCGTTGTTATCTTCGGGTAATGAAGATAATGGTTCAGGGTCTGATCATAGTGCCTGGCACGGGTTTGGTGATCATGACAATGACAACAGTTCGCATGATTCAGCTCTGATAACCGATGATTCTGGGGAACCATTCGTGGATGGTAGATTACGCGATCTCTTTCTGGAAGAAAATGCTCATGACCTATCGATCCATGAGATCTCTGATGATGATGATGATGATGATGATGACCAGGATATCATAAGTCGGCGATCTGGAGGAAGTGGTATCATTAACATCTCTAGTGACGAAGACGACTAGCATTATTTTCACTTCTATATGTCATTAGTAAACACCCGTACACCATATTTTCGTAAAGTCGTGTAACACCGACAAAATGTGTATGCTCACAAAATGTCAGCCAATAATTGGTTCAATTCTGAGCAGAAAAACCAGAGGGAAAAATGAACTGATAAAAAAATTCAGCTAAAAAAATATATATATATCAAATTGAATGATATACGTTACTGACTTGTGTTTATACCACCATCATAAATAAAGAACATCATAATGGACCCACAAAGAATTATCAACTTGCAAAGACAATACCAAAACTCTAACAAGACCTTATGGTTGAGAGGAAGACACTCCAAGTTCATCGTTTACCCATTCTATGCCTTGTTTACCATCTCCACCTTAGGTCCATTATACTACACCGGTAGAGCTATCTGCGGTATTAAGGACGAATAAGCGAGCTAGAGACTGCACGTAAATAGTGTTGACTTGGTGAATAATGCTATTGAAATATGAAGTCAACTCCAAGCTTCACCAAAAAAAAAAAAATCCAAAAGCATCATCGCAACTAAAATATCATTTTACAATTCTTTCAAAACTTAAAGTCAGTGAAAAAACTGTGCTTTTCATTTCTCCTTCTTCCTCCATTCAATTGTATCAATTGTGACGTTTTGTATGAAGGATATCTATTGGAATTTGGGTTGAATATTCGAATTAGACTTTTTCCCTTCGATATTCAAAGTATCCTTCAGGTATAATATAAAACAAAGCCATCTATTCTAACATTCATCGGAGCAAATTGGTCCCCCATTTTAAACTTTTTTTTTGTATCCTTTCAATTATCCTCTTCTATTTATAATTTTTATTACGCAATGAATATATGTATTTCTAAAATGTGCTTGTATTTGATTTAGACTCATTTGGTTGTGTAAAATGAAATACCTACGTAAGTCACACTAATCTACGAGTTGTGTCCGTGTATTGGGAGCATATTACCTCATACGGCTGCTTCATGAACTTCACCTATGACGTGCCATGAGTGGACATTCGCTAAAGATGTGTTGCTGCAAGCTTCATAACAGTCTTATGAAAGTCTAAATGAGCCATCTGTTGTTGTATTGTTTTCGCAACTTCTTGATCTCAGAAAGAAAAACCCCCAAAAAACAATACACTGGGTTTCAAGTTAATTGACCACAATCTATGGTCACCTTAAACTCCATACGATAAGATAATCCAAAGTAGTGTGAACGACTTTGAGTATCCATGAATAGCTGCTTGGGGATTCGACAGTATAGATCTAGTGTCGGGGATTCATTATGGTATTCGGAGTCTTAACGAAGCAAATTTCACTTCTTTTAGAAAAAGTGATTTCTTATTGAGGAGACTCGCTGATCAGACATCAAAACTGATGTAGGACTTTTCGCCGTTCGCAATTGGAGTTGTTTATTCAGCTGGTTATATAGATCACATACCGTTTCTTTAAGCACCAACTTTTTTCTGTTGTAAATGTCACGTCAGACGACAAAAGTTTTAGTACGGCTCCAAATGGCTTTCATTTAGTGTGAGAAATCAGTCCTACAAGAATTTGAAGATAAATCTATTTGATTCAAAACAAGCCTTTTTTCTCTTAAAGCTAATTTCTCGTTTTGCGGCAAAATTTTCAGCCAAAAACAGCAGGTTTATTTGGCTTGTCGCATAAAATACTTACTGGGTATCCTCAGCAAAGGTACTCAGATAGCGAAAGAGCAAAATCACCGTATATAAGTTCACCGTATATTTGTAGACACGAGTTCGTCGTGAATCCAAAATAGGAAAAAGTAGTAGTAATAATAAAACTGGCCTCAGGTGTTTTTTTTTTTTGTCTTGCGAAATTGTTTTGTTGGGCGCTCGAAAAAAATGCTTCAGAAGACGAAAAAAGAATAACCCCACGATTTTCGTGGTTTTTCAGTTTTTTTTTTTTTTTTTTTCAAACTTACATAATCGGTGGGTTATGCATTAAAATAGCATTGAGTATAACCAATTGACCTACTTATTCTATAACTGACATAATCATGGTGAACCTCATAGAACTACCTCGTGATATTTTAGATAAGGTCATCGGTTACTTACCCCAACAAGATGTGATTAATTTAGCGACAACCAATTATCATTTCTATCAACCATGCTTGAAGAAACTATATCGCAAGATTACCATTCAACCAGTCCCGATTCTTAATCCTCGAACTCCTAACCAAGAAGATTCAGCAAGGTATAAAATAGATTTCTTGGATAGTGCCGAAACAATAATATACGGATTCAAATCAAGTCTTATTTCACAAGAAAATCATCAAAAATTAATATCGGCGCGTTTACAGGCTTTAATTTTGGCATTGTCTATCAATCCTGAATTGATGAATTACATTGAAGAGATTGAAATAGATTCAGCAGGAGAAGAGTTCAATAATTATGTTTATCGAGATTTAGATCAATTATTTCAGGTATTCACTAGTGTTTCAAATACTATCAGCAAGATTTACATTGGTGATTATCAAGTGAGGCAAAAATTAAGGTACCGCGATTGGAAAAAAAATTTCCCAAAATTGACATCAGTAATTATTGATAATATTGATGAGTTTTATGATTTGAAAGGTAATGAAACGGAATTACTTGTTAGTTTACAAGATCATACAGCATCTCATCAAATACCAACAGACACCCAATTGTATGATTTCAACAAGTTGCAAAAATTAAAACATTTGCTAATTATAAATCATGCTCAATTATATCATTTTGCCATAACATATTTTACTCGTGCATTTCGTCAATCACCATTTAAATTCATTTTGAAAACTTTCAATCTATATCATACTCATGAGTATAAACTACAAGAAAAATTATACCCATTTATAGATTTACAGCGAGTTCAATATTTACAAATGTCACTTGGCTGTAATGATGTACAAAATTGCTCACAACTGTGTATTGAGGAAGCAATGTGTACCATGGAAACATTTGATCATGTTAAACAATTGGCACTTTTACAAAATACAGATGTAAAATTCAACAATCATCTATATAATGAAAAATGGGATATTATTATGTTCAATTATATCAAATCTGTGATCGATCAAGATAAAGATCTTGTCACCTTATCAATTAGACATAATCCGGTCAATGATGGAGTAATCAATGATGGATATGAAGGTAATTATTTAAGACGAGTTCAGCTTTATGGACATTTTCTTCCTAATTTTCTTCTGAATCAACCGGGGAAAATCAATGTGTTCTTACCCAATTTGGTTAAAAGTTTATCGGTTTATGAACCGGCAATGAATAATTTATTGTGGAATGGTTGCAAATGTAAACATTGCTTACAAATCTTAGAACTATTGGATGAATTTTTAATTTATCACAAGTATTACAATTTCAAACTGCATATCTATAAAGATTTAATCACGGCCAATCTTATCAATGTTATTGCCGATCAATTAACTCAAAGAATGACGTATGATGAATTGATGGGAGACATGAGAATTCATGCCAAGCCCTTGAAAAATATTTGTTGGAATTTTCACACCAATAAATTCTCAATACCTTTCAAATGCCTTAATTATAAAACTTATGAAGAGGCTGATTTTGAAGATGATAAAGATCCTCATGATGAGGAATTATATTTTGATGCTGAACTGAAACCAAATGATTGTAAATTTTTCCAACCAGAAAAAATATCATTCTACAAAGATGTTACTACGTGTATATCACATTACTTAAATGATTTGGTATTGAA
Organism: Hyphopichia pseudoburtonii; assembly: GCA_003856775.1. NCBI lineage: Eukaryota > Fungi > Ascomycota > Pichiomycetes > Serinales > Debaryomycetaceae > Hyphopichia > Hyphopichia pseudoburtonii. The sequence goes on along the minus strand of CP024752.1, from coordinate 1,033,816 downwards.
AATGATCAATTTAAATAGAGGTAATGCAGAAGATGTTGAAATTGGTGGTATTGAAGATGAAAATGATGGTACGGTGAATTTTCAAATGAATAAATTACTGATCAATGGGATTGTATTCAACTTCGATAAAGAGTTGAACGGTACGGCCTTTTTTAATAACGTATATGATGATGTATAAAAATAATAAACTTTTTTCATTTTAATTACTATCAAAGATTCAAGTGTAATATTGCGACAAATTGCGAAAACCTGAAATTGATAAAGAAAACGGATCAAAACGAGCGAAACGAAACCCGAGCCAAAAAGCGAGAGAAAAAATAAATATTTCTGAAGTAAAATAATCTAGATAATAACACCTGCTTGCATTCACGATGGAGAAATTTTACCTTCACTCTGAGGCGTGTTTAGACATGGCATGGCTGTAAGGCTAAGCAAGGCTGACAGACGCAGAGTAACAGGCAAAATAGAACAAACTTGAAAACCAAAAAATTATAAAATGTTATTTTTTTCATCCTTTTTTTTTTCTTCCTTTTGCTTTCCTTGAAAACTGCAAGATAGGCCCTGGTACGGGTTCGGGGAAAGGTAAACTTTTCACGTTGAACAACTTAATAAATTAATAAATTATTTTGACATCAATGTAAAAATAGCTGACAACTCAACTGATGAAATTCGCCATGGGTAGATCTACATGTCTCAATGTAACCATCTCACCAAATATATTTTTTTTTCCCTACTCTTCTCCTATTCAATTTTTATTTTCAACATTTTTGAGTTTCGGGTAGTGAAGTATATTCTTTAGGGCTAATGCGAGTTGATGCCTCAATTCCCTTTGCAAACAATCGCACCTAAATTAAATGGGCTAATGTAACATTGAAGTTTAGCACCACCTTCAATAAAAGTATCCAATTAAATTACAATCAAATAAACTTCTTTGTTAGACATGCGTTGCGAGGAAGAACAAACAAAAGTTGGCAACAAAAAATAAAACAAAAAAAAAAAAAAGAAAGTGCCAACAATAGAGGGAGAAAAACCCTGTTGAAAATAAGGGTTTTCTTTTGTTTTTGACCAAATATTTTGACGATTGAGTATTGACATTCAGCAAACTCATATAAGGTTAAAAATTAGTTATTTGTTATGTATTGTTTCAATAGATTTTATCAACGTATGCAGGGAGGAATCAACCCTAATTTTCAAATACCACAGGACATTCATAAAGATCACAATCAGAAGTTGATTTAAAACTCGAGACAATACCATTTAAGGAAGTCTACAGCAATAGTCACCCCATAACATACGAACAACAAAAATCGAGTCAATGTGACATGGTTACAACACATGTACTTCGATGCCTGCAAAGATGTTTTTCTCTATCAAAAAAAGTTCAGACGGATATCATCCAAAAATGTCCAGACCGACATTCCGGTCTGAATAGCTGTAACATTTGCTTATCTCTATCATCTCTAGTTTCTTTCTTATTTCAAATTGTTTCTTCTTCAAGGAAGCAGGGGACTGTCTCGTAAAATTTAACTTTAGAGCGGGGGAAGGGAAAGATTATTCTGGTTAATTGCGCACTCTTTGTTCACCAATAACTACAATGAAGGTTTCGTCATGAAACAAATACCGAATCAGAGCGGCATGAAGGTGCCTTTTCTATTGTATCCCCTGAAAGATACTCGGGCTATCAAACAATTGCAGGAGCAGCAAACAAACAACAAAGATGCATGCAATTAATTATGTCAATCAATCATGCAACTAGTCAAGGTTGTAGTGTAGTGTTTGAATGTACTAGAATGATCGACGAGGGACTATGAAAGTAACAAACAAAGCTCTTCTCCTTATGCAAAACGAAAAAAAAAAAAAAGGAATAAAAGGAATGAAAAAAAAGGGTACAAGTGGTCAATGTTCATATCCCATGTGTTATGACGTTCTTGTTAAAAAAGAGGGACATGACCATGATCCTTTCCCTCTCTCATCCGCTCTCCACTTGCCTATTGTACAGAAAAAGAAAGAGGCATCAATAGCAAGCATCAAGTATATGCGTTGAGTAGATCAATATACACTTGAAACATTTCACGTGTGAAAAGTCAAGCGAAACGAAAAAGAAGGCATGATTCCAAAACAAAGGGTTTTCCAATCAATTTGGCTTGTCGAATTCTGCACAGACTCAGGGGAAACCAAAACCCTGACAAAGAAATACCGAAAACCGAGAAACAAAGAGCGGAAAAAAAAAAGAAAAAAAAAGCAGAAAATGTCTGATTCGAAAAACTTAGATAGAAATAGAGGAGCGTGTGTACGGATTTATTCTCGGACTCTTTTTGTGTACCTTTCACTATAAGTGCATGTCGCTGCCTCATCGATAAACACCCTGCTCCCCCATGAGCATCAAAACCCTGAAGTTTAAAGTTTTCAGCGAAAAAAGGCATATTGAAACGAGCTTACAGGATGAGCAAAGAAAAACTCATCAATTTGATTTACAGGGTGTAGTATGATGCTCGCATTCCCTGGTATGTCAAAGCAATGATGGTCTTCGTTGTTGATTGGTGATGTCTGCCAATCTTTGCATTTTTGCTTTTCTTTTTTTTTTTTGTAAACCAGTTGCATTTACCAATTGGTGAATCAACTAGCCTTTAAGAAACAAGCCCAATTGTCACGGAGACAAAATGCTTATTTTGGTTATTCAACTGTAAATCCAAAGATTATCCTCGTAGCTGTAGATCTGGCTAAAAAAAACAAGGACAGGGTCGACTAAAAGAAAAAAAAAAATAAAAAAATAAAGGGCGGTGCTTTGTAGGCTGCCAAATTAAAGTTCACCAGATTCAGATTCATTTCATTATTTATTATTTGTGGCCACTCGCCAAGGTTCTAATTATCCCTATTTCAACAATTGTTGAACAAATCAATTATCTCCAGTGTTATACTTCAGCTTTAACGCACCCAGACCAACAGTATCAAAATTGATTCTCAACTTTTCCATTCATAGCCTGACACAAGTTTTCCTTCCCCCTATTTGATTGTTTATGCGAGGCCATCAGAGCATACAGGACTTGCAGCTCAACCGATTTCAACAGGGGAACAAGAATTGTGTTTATATAAGCCGCCGAAAGTGTTATTTCGGGCAAGATCTCAACCTGAAACGGGGGCTTTTCCTATGCCATCTGCTTTCCTGAGCAGTGCTTCTTTGTTTTCGGTTGTCGGAAATGATATTTCCTCATAGGGATCTACTGAAGCTTTTTTTTTTTTTTTCTCTTTTTTGTTTCTCTTTTTCTTTTCGTTTCTTTTTTCTGTTCTTTTGACTTTAACAATAGAAGCCAACGCGCCATTCAATAAAAACATCAGAACAAAAGAAAAGTTTAAAACAAAAGTTTAAAAGTAAATAAACAAAATAAGCCCTTCCTGTACTTGACAAACGAGAATACTTTGTCCTTTTTTCTTTTTTTTCTTTTTTTTTTTTCAGTCTTCTCTCTCCTCTTTTCTTTTTTGGGCAACGTATGAATGTCTTTGTATATGTTGACACCACTCAAGATCATTTACGAATTTACTCAAGCTTTGTGTGACGACTTCGTTGAATTAACTTGAAAGCAATTGTCATGAATGAATACTGACAAATTTTGTTGGCAATTTATATAGTACTCTTCAAATGAATAATTTGCAGGGTAACGATGCGTAAACCCTCTTTATGAAAGGACTACACAACACGTAGTTCAATCTTTTATCACAAAAGGATCACAAAATTTGACATTCAGGAATGATAGGATTGAAATGGTCCTATCGATGACAAAAAAATTTCATCATGATTCCTTGATTATATAATCATTGATCACATTGAAGAAATGCCGTGCGACTTGTCAAAATCAATGCATAATTCAAATAATTTGACTACTGCTGCTACTGCTGCTGCCGCTATTTACTTTTGTGCTGTTTTGCTTGTCGAGTCGGCGTTAGAGGTCTGACCCTGGAAAGTGAATACCTCACCGACCCCATAGTATCAGCGTATGGTTGTCATCTGTCAATGCTGATGATATATAACGAGACTACACAAAACAAGTTCAAATTTGATGTTAAATGCGGATAATAGTCTCGGCTCAATAATCTTTGCATGTGAGTAGTTTATCAGATAAAATTCAGCAGCAATAACAGAGAGGAAGAAGCAAAAAGAAAAAAAAAAGAAAAGGAAGGAAAAAAAAATATACCATAAGCAACAAAAGATGACGATCTCCCATCTACTTTTTGTTTTCTTTGCTCTGAGCAAACTTGAAACGTTATTTTTATAATAAGGTTAATATTTTGGCAATGGATTCTGTAGAAAAATTACTCACGAACAGCAGTCGATAATTCAAAAAGTCAGCCTGCGAGTGTAGGTTTCGTTTATATTTCTTTTCTTTTCACGGTTTTTTTTTTTTTCCGATTCTTTTTTCTGGCAAGCCCTTTACTTAATCGCTCCCTTACCAAAAATTCGCGGAGGCCGATCTTTATTCCGGGAACTACCCTGACATTTACTTAATACAGATTTACACTGCAGAAATCAAGTTTCTTTTTTTTCCTTTATTTTCATTCTCGCACTTTTTATTATTCCACAAAACTGCAGATTACTCGGATTATTTTTGTTAGGCCAAGCAAAAAGAAAAAAAAAAAGAAAGGAAAAAAAGTAAAAAAGAAACTAAACATTTACTAATATGCACGTCGGATGTGAGCCTGCACTTGATGGCAATAAATTGCCGTAGGCGGTATTCAAGCATATCTAGCCATGCATCGGCAAATATTCTAAATCAAAACAATCGGTACATAGTTTTATGATGCGCGGTGCATCAATTTTTGTTTTCTCAAAATTGAGACTTTTGTAGAATAATCACACAAAGCTCTCACTCATGACACACTACAGGATCGACCCTGAATGGTAATTTCTTTTTCTGCTTTGCTTCAAGGTTTGCTTGTTGGTTGCTTGGATTTTACTGGTTATATCCACCCTAGTCCATTTCAGCATATTTTTGCATTGTTGCAATCTGAACCTTAAAGATGAATTCTAAGGATGAATTTCAAATTGAAGAACATTTTTATTTTTTCTTTCTTTTTTTCTCGAATAATATCAAGTCTTAGCATTTCCTAAGATCTCTAGATTGGTGGCCACTTCACCATCTCAGGTGAAAAGGCTGCTTATTATTGGAAGATCATAAGCTCAACCCTTGCTAGTACATACTCAAATACATGCAAGCGAGCACCAGAATATAAACGACCCTAGTGAATTTCGATTGTTAAGTATAAAGAAAGCTACTGTTGTTATTTGTACATCACAATAAAGCATGGCCTTCGTTGTAAGACAAAAAAAGAAAGAAAAAAAAGAAGACAAGAGAAAAAGAACAAGAACATCTCAAAACAACAACAGAAAAACAAAAAACAAGTAAAAATAAAACAATTAGAAACAGAAATTGAAAGGAACAATACTAAACGAAGCTAGAGCTTTTGGTGTCATTTCATCAGAAAGTCTTGTTCCTACTTTACCTTAATTGTTCAACTGTCTTGCTTGCCTGACCTGCCTTGTTTTATCAATATTAATCAAATACAACCGAGATTCATTGTATAACTTATGAAACGGATGAATGTAGTCGAACGTGTTCAGCTCAAAACAATATCATATGCGTTAATACTACAGGATATGCTATTTTGCTTCTTTTTGGCTTGTTTCTGATAATTCTTTGACAACGGTCAAGAATCTGGTGATGATTGTTCATTTCGCAGGTACTTAACTTCTTTACGTTTTACTCTTTTTCAGTGGTTTCCCCGCTAAGTACAGAAGAAAGCAACCTTAAGTCATTCTTTAATCCTCTAAGCATATAAGACAACTTGATATCAACTACGCTATTATTCTTTTGCAGATATTGTTGTTGTTCTTGTAAAGTAATGTACGGTGTCCTATAACTTCTACCTTATTTTTGTTTTTGTTTTTCTCTTTTTTTTTTTTTTTCGCTCTGCATGGGCGATGCATTTCACCAGATCTTGGGTAATTAGCTTTTTCTTTTGCTCTTTTTGTTTTCACAGACTGAGGCAGGTCTGGACATGAAAAATTGTATTGAGAGGTCTAGTCAAAATACATCTATTTCATCTTCTATTTTTCCTGAAGGGGTCCGTTAGCTACATTTATTTTTTCTTCTTTTTTTGTTCATGCTTTATTTTTCATGTCTTGAGTCTGAATAGTTTTGGGTGAAATAACGTATTCGAGTTTCATATTTGGCCTTTATTATTGTAATGTTTTGGTGTGCCAACAGCATCAAAATGATGAATATGATGGGCTTCATGTTAGGATTAACTGCAGAAATAGTAGCAGTAGCAAAAAAAAAAAAAAGTGTGTAAAAAAGAAAAAGTTAACAAACCTATTTTTTTCAATTAAGGGATTTACAAACCTTCCACAAACGGAAACTCCCAAATGCGACGCGAAAAAAAAAAAAGGTCAGGAGAAAATTTGACAACTAAAAATTTACCCCAAGATTTTAATTTCAATTTATTTTATACTGGCATATCTTGGTTTGGTTTGGTGGTTTGTTTTTTCCGTTTGGTCAAAATGGCTTAATTCCAACTTATGCGTATACAATATACCAAAGCGTTGAGTAGAGTGGGGAACCGCCGCTTCATAACATGTGAAATGAAAAATAATAACAATGAATTTTACTTAACAAAAGCAAGCTTTGGGACAATTCAACAGCGGAGTGTCCAAATTGATTACGTTATTACATGAATGAATACTGACGTTGTAATTAACGCAAAATTCTTGTCTTGAGTTACTACATAGTGATTGGAATTATTGTCTGGTGAAAACAACATAAGAACAAATATTTTGGGTTTTTGAATAATTTGCTCTCTGCAATCCCATATTCTCGCTCCCAGAGTAAAAAAACATATGCATTAGTCCGGAAAATTTTTGAATTCCCGCGCCCTTGACACTTGTTTTCTTGTTTGTGCACCGTTGCTGCGTTGATTTGAGTTGTTTTTTTGTAAGTTCAAACAATACAAACCTCATTCGACAGATATTATTGTAGAAATCCTTCAGGGTTTGTAACACAAGAGAAAGAGTAAGGCAAGTGCAAGGTAAAAAAGAAAAAGAAAAGAAAAAAAAAAAAAAAAAAGAAAAGGAGACTCCTTGACGAAAATCATAATTTGTATAGCAAAAGCAGATGGAAAATTTTTGACAGAGGCTGGGTTCTTTTTTCTTTTTTTTTTTGTTATCCCTTGAAAGCATAAGAAACGCTACATTTTTGGTTCGGCGAGATTTTTTAATGTGTGCCCTGTAATTGAAAGATAGAAATTTACGTCACTAGTCGATATTCAACAAACTACCCTGTCAGTCGCCCCCTCATGCTCCTATCGTTCACCCCCCAAGGGGAAAGACTAAAACTCCGTGTAATGGTGAGTTACCATTACAAGGTTTTGGGGTATGTTGTAGATAGAAATTTTATGACTAACCATTACAATAGATTATTTGAAGGATGGCTAACAATACACTGCCCGCTAGTGCCAAAAAAAAAAAAAAAAGGACAAAAAAAAAAGTTCAAAAGGAAAGGGAGGAATAAGAATTGTCAGCAATTTGTGACATATTCAACCCTTAAGGCAAACCAGATGTTCGTAAGTCGTAAGCTTAAAAGTGATCAACAACAAAACAACAACGACAACAACACTTCAGTAAATGCAAGCCGCATATCCTTGACACTTATATTAAATGCATTGGCTACTGTTTTGAGGAATGGTTTGCTTCGACTGCCTCTCCATCCCCTTTCATCTCATTGTCTTTTATCACTTACATCGATACTTGTTAGAGTTGGATATGGGTATCTTTGTCGAGTACTATTTTTTTTTATAAAAATTGTTGTTTCGCAGCTGACGTAATCTTTTTTGTTTGATTTTTTTGTTGTTGGTTTTTCTTTTTCATTTTGTTGTTTCCCCTTGTTATCCGTTCGCTTAATTTTTTTTTGTTTTTTTTCCTCTTTTTTTTTTTTCTTTTTTCTTTTTTTTTTTAAAGTTTTTCAAGAATAAATGCAACCCGTTTACAAAAATTCAAACTTAATAATTGTGATTCTACCCAAAAAAAAAAAAAAAAAAAACATTCATAGCCATTTCTTGTTGTATTCCCACCCATGTTGTATTTTTTCGTGTTTCGTGTAGAAATGAAATGGCAAGCGGATTAGAGTATAAAGCGGAATTTTTTTTTTACTTATTTTTCTCTTGAACTATTAACTGAAGAGTTACCCATTATAATATATATATATATATATCTAAAAAAAAAAAATAAAAATAAAAGTCAAGCGAAGAAAACGAAATAAAGAAGGAAAAGACGTAAGGTGAATGAATAAAAAATAAAGACAAGCAGAATATAATCTCGTCAGTAAGAATTTATTCTTTTTTTTTTCATATATGTTATTTTCTGAAGAAGGGGTCGTAAGCGAAAGGAAGTGAAAAACCATAATGAAAAAGAAAACTAAGCAACAAAACCGTGAAGAAAAGAAATAAAAGAAATGAAATGAAACAAAAAGAAAAAAGAAAGAAAGAAAGAAAACAAAATGTCATGAAAATAAAAATAAGCCAAGAACCTATTTAAAATGTAGATGTTAAAAATGTTGATTAAACAACAGTTTTAGTCAATAAGTGAGAATTTTTGAAATTCAATTTACTTCTCTTATTTTTCCCATTGGTATGAGTTTTGTGATGTTGCATACAATTATCCTGTCTGGCAAATCTGGCATCACAAGTAGGCCAAGGACAAATATGTTTTCTTTCACCAGTATGAATACGATTATGTCTAGCAAGATGACCCGAGGTAGTAAATGATCGAGTGCAAGTCTTACAGATATGTTTACGTTTGATGTTCTTGGGAGTGGAGCAATTCAGACTTGAACTGTTTTCATGAACAGATGATAAACTACTTAAAGGTCTTGGAGTACCAGCATTCGAAGTAGAGCCATTAACTTCCCCCGATGCAGTAAGCGTGTATGACCTTAAGTTAACACCATTGTTCTGATTGGGGTGAGCAAGTGAATCTGTTGATGGTGGTGGAGTAGGAATTTCAATGGCGTTATCAAGTACCGTTTTGGGTGATACGCTGGAGTGAATAACGTGTTTTTGATAAGTAATGTAACCCAGTTGATGTAAATTGGTAGCGGCAAATGATTGAGGATGTGGATGAGCCACCGGGTGAGGTTGTGGTTGATGGAATTGTAAAGGAATCGAATGAACTCTTGGTGGTTGGTAATGAGAAACTGAACTTGAGGTTGAGTCAGGAGTGGCATAGTAAGGTTGTGGTTGAACAATTTGAATTGGAGTTTGTTGAGTGGTTGCTTGTTGTGGTTGTTGCAGGTGTTGAGGTACCGGGGTTCCTACTTGTGCCGGCCCACTCATTGATGATGTAGATGAGCACGACGAAGATTTATGATAGAAATCACCTGGCAATGGTATACTGGTCAACAATTCATTGAAAGAGGGTAATTTGGTTGGTTGTGGTTGAGGATGCTTTATGTTGTTATAACTAGGTGTATATTGGTGAGTGTAAAACATATTGCAAAAAAAAAGTATTTATAAGTATATAGTTGTAATTGGGGGTGAATTTGGTTACTGTTCTTTTGCGGTAAGCTTTAGAAACGGGTTGATGATTTATAATTTAACAAAGGATATGATTGTCACTTGAAATAGGTTGAAGAAAATATTCAATGATGAAGGATTAAAGGTGATAAATGAATGTGTGAAAAACTGAAAAACAAAAAAAGCAAAAAGGGAAACCCAAAACAGAAACAAGGGACACCAAGAGGGGGCTCTATCCATATATATATAATTTTACAGATCTATGTATGTATATTCAGATATAGATATAAATATATCAGTCTCCTTTTTTTTTTTCTTTTTTTTGGTGCATTTTTTTTTTCTTTTCTTTAAGCATCAGAGTTGGGTGCACGCTAAACCTGAAGTACATATTATACCGCCGAACCTTTCTGCAAACAAGAAAGCATGAAAAATAATCCCATGCAGCAAAATATAAATGTGATAGAGTTGTTTGCCATACAAAACAAAAATAAAAAAGCACCGAAACAAAAGAAAGAAAAATAAGGATTGAAATCAACGAAAAAAAGAAACAACTGAAAAAATATATAAGAGAAAATAACAATAAAAAATAATAAAACAGCATGTCCCCTACAAAAGAAAAAATAATAATATGTTACAGTGCTTTGTGTAAGCTTTTATACACATTGCATGAGGAAAAAAATATTTTAGTAATATGTAGGAAAGGAAGGGAAGTAGTGGGTGAGGGCAAAATAAAGAAAGGAAGAAAAGAAAGAAAAAATCAATTTGTAAGGAAAAATTTATATCGCATAACGCATAACGGGTCAAGACGATTTAACTTTTGTGCCGGAGCAAAGAGAGCCCAAGTAAAATATTTTTTGCAGATTTGAACATCCAACAATAGCGTGCCACAAACTAAACGAAAACCTCGATTAATTCTGGTAGCTCAAAACCAACAATTTTCTCAAAAACAATGTAGAGCCAAACCAAAGTCAAAAGGCAAAAACAAGAATAAGAGTAATACAAATGGAAAAAAAAAAAAAAAAAAAAAAAAAAGGAATGAAACAAATGAGAACAAAGCAAAACATAAAAAGAAATTGAGAACAAACGAATAAAGAGAACAGACTCAGGGCAGGATGAATAATGTGATGCAAGTCGGTACTGGGCACGGATCCTTTCCAGTAGAGCGGTGCAACCCGAGGGTCAGCATGCATAAGGCAGGCTCAGGAGTATATTTTCCATTTTCCCCTAAATATTTCAAATACCCGAGCTCAGGGAATAGTCGAATAAACCCTCGGAACTTGACATGTCCTTCTTCCAAAGCCGGTTCTCAGAAATGATCGAGCTGCAAGCTACACGCATGTCTTGCAACAGTTCTCGTAACCGGTGCAGTACACGTCTCGGGATAATCATTTCTGGATTAGAAAATGTATGTGTGATTTTTATTTGACTGTATTGTTCAAAGTGGCTCTGGTTTTCTTTTTTGTTGTTTTATTTGTTTTGTTCTTTGGGCCCAGGAGAGGTTCCCTTTAAGTCCCAAGTGATCGGGATGGCTTTAAGGAGAGGGGAAAGCTCACTCCATGTACCGTGGGTTAAACTAATTTTCATACCTATAATAGTAAATTGTTGACCTTCGGCTCCTCTTAGTGGCCGCATCTGTGTCTGGATCTTTATTGCAGCCCGCTTACAATCTGTGTCTGCTTTTTGGGAGGAGGCTTTGTGGCGGGTTAGGTACTTTTTGTCTGTTTTCCCTTACTGTCTTCCTTTTGTTTTGTCTGTTCTTTTTTTTTTTTTTTTGCTCACCATTCTGGTCGCCAGTGTTGTCTATTTCTGTCTAGGTTGTAGTGACATTTGATGAAGCATGTACTTAATGCTCCAAAGCTAATTGCAGTTACGTTTCAGAAGCTGAATAATTGAATATTCCATTGGATAACACCTATTTTGAAATTTCATGATATATAACACCCTGACTAATCTGCACTTTACAATTTATCAAACCGGTATGCCAACCTTGTTTGGATTTTGTGACATTTTTGCAACTGCGTAGGGTCGACCCTCAAAAGTGTTTATGCTTGTCCTGCTTTTTGTTTTGTTTCCCGTTTGTTTTGCTGTTTGTCATGCTACTCATTCCTGTCATGTCTTGTATATTGTCAATTTTGCACGCGCTCTAGGAGTAGCATGCCGAACCCGTCAAAAGTTTAAACTTGGAATGAAAACATGGCAATTGAACTCGGAACTAGAAATATGTATTGTCACACGAATTCATTTTAATGAATAGTCATAATCAAAAGTTATACTGCAGCAGAGCAGAAGCTAAGAAAAAAGAAAGAAAAAAAAAAAAAACTTATACAAAGCGCCCACATTCTCAAGACCAAAGGACAAGTATTGGTCAACATAAAGGGGAATCGCATCGATGACATAGTAAAGCCCCTAAACTCAAACTACAAGCTGCCCTTTCGAGTTGATTTTGGGTTTCAACTTTATTTACTTATTTTTGTTTTGTTTTCTCTTTGTTGCGGATGTTGTAGTAATGGTGGTGTGTTTGACCCCAGTTGCACCCAACCACCGGCTGTTCTGATGAAAAAAAATGATTCAACAAGCTTTACAGGTTTGTTACGTTTTTATTAATTCGCTTCTAATCGATTGTGTTGGGCAGACTTCGATTCAACCAGTACTCGCCTCTAACCCATAAGCTTAAGTAGTAGATGTCGGTATCTGGTATGATCTTTGTTGATAGCCGTACATTTATAGGCTTTCGAATTTATTTTTACTAATATCTTTTTTCCCTCACTACTTTTGAACTTCCTCATAATAGGGATTCGCTGCTAGGCTTGACGAAAAAATAGCTTTTGTTGAATCTAGTTTGTGGTGTTGTTAAGTCTCCCTTTCATTACCCTGTCACGCACCATTCTATCACTATTATCACACAAAAGAAACAAGAGAGAAACAAGAGAGAAAAAAAAAAAAAAGAAAAACAAGGAAACAATGATCAATTCTTCACCTCATTACTATTCCCAAAGCCGTAAAGCTGATGTGATCTTTGAATGTAGACTCATAACGACTAAAAAGGGAAAGGTGATTCATTTTCGAAGAGAAGAAACAAAAAATGAGCTGACCAAGAAACAAACAACAAAATTCCTGAGAGGAAATAATATCTCGAGTCTCATTGTTCGTCAACACCCTTTGTTTGATGCATTTCCTCCCGTAACAAGCTATACTTTATTTCTGTTGTTGTTTCATTTCTCTTATCAACTTCTTAGAGCATAGGTGTAATGGTTAGGTAATTTGAAACAAGAGCCTTGCCATTATTTCTTTAAAAGTTCGAGCTAAGTTGAGGCTTTCAATAAGGACTACGTTGATATGACAGATCCCATTATGAGATGACAATTCGGCCTGCTCGTAAGATGCTTGATTCTGACCCAGGGCTGTATTCTCCGTGTAAGACACCTTCCCAATATTTTTTGTTCTTTTTTTTGTTTTTTGAAATATAGGTGCAAACTTTTGTGAAAAAAAAAATTCTTGAAAAAGAGCTTTACGGTCCCATACCGAGAATACAGTCTTTATCCCAAAAAAACAAAAAATGCATGGGTCTCAACTGAACAGCTGTATATTTTCCATGCATTTGTTGGTTGAAGAGAAATGTAGTAGCTTAACTCTAATCTCGATGGGTCTGATCAATGGATGATACAAAGATTAACAAAGAAGATCAAATCTTTTAAAAATGAACAACGAAAACGTAAAAACAATTCACAAAAGCTTGTAATTTCCGTAAGATGCTCATCAATAAGTCTTCGTGTTTCTCAGCTAGACATGCCGATGAATTATGTGAAGAGCTGAAATATTTAAACCTCGACCCTTTCGGGTTCATCCAGTTTTGTGTTGATTTCATTGCCAGTACCTAAGAAAAAATAAAGAAACGAGAGAAAAAAAAAAAAAAAAAGAAAGGAAAAATAAAGCTTAATTTGTTTCAGCCGATAACTTCAAGTTAAGCTATCATTAGGCACGGTGACAGTAGCCCTTACTATTCACATACGGCAGCTTCGAAGCGTGGGTCACTTATTTTTTAGTCAAAGTGGAGAGGTTTAAATCAAACTTGGTCACAGCAGAACCCAATGTGAGTCGGGTCGGACCAAACATCCTGAAATTTTTTCTCGTTTGTTCTTTGTAAAAAAAAAAAAAAAAAAAAAAAGTGAACAACAAGTAACCCCCAACGTATGCGCAATTGACCTTACCTACCTGGGCTAATGACCTTTCCGTCAAAAATTGCGTTGTCATTCACAGTATTCTGTCAAAAATTCAAAAATAGAGTTGGTGATTTAGTACATAATAATTTTTATATCGTCGAACCGTGCAGATGTTGAAATAGGGTACACCCGAAGAGCGTTAATCACCTATTGTTTAGGCTTGGTCGGTCGCGTCCGAACCAAAACTATAACTTTAATCACAATAAACAATACATAGTGTCCAGCAGGGGTAGGCTAAGGATGGGATGAAATTTCAGGCATAAAGTGAAAAGCCAATTTTGAGCCATTTCTTTTTTTTCTTTTTTTTTTCTTGCATCCATGACTTCTTACGAATGACGGTTTGTGTTTAATGATCAATCTTTGATTCTATTCTACTTCTTGATGTCGTTCAATGTCGGTGTCTTTGAGACACTATTGGCTCTTTGTCCCAAACGCGATTTAGGGTGTGCATGTAAAGGGCATCTCGTAATCCTTTTGTGCGGATTTTGGGAAAGATATTTTACATCTAGCGATTTTGACTTACTTGAACTTGATCAGACCCCCGGTGGTCATTTTTTGGGTCGTGTGATGAATCTAATCAATAATTATCATTAGTTGGTACTAAGCAGCTCTAAGTGAATAGGAGGGAACATGTTAAAGCCGTTAACAAAGCCGTTCTACCCAAAGCTCTCACAAAATTATGTCACAAAATAATATTCACACTCAATATTTTCATGGTTCGCCCATCCATTTCTTTTTTTGTTTCTTTTTTCTTTCTTCTTGAATCTGTTTTGCCAGTGTTCTTGCATGTCAGGGAATTAATGCCAGATCTCCGAGAAGTACGGTATTTGTGTGCTGGCGCATGTAGGTTGAAGCCTGAGATCCATTTCCTAACAGCGCGCATGAAATGTAATACTTTGCCAATTGATGTCCCTGTTTCTCCAGCTTCCTCTGGTGCAGTCTACTCAGATTCCACTAATTGAGAACTCTCAAAGAAGAAAGGTTTTGGGACCTCGGGATTCTAGCTTGGATCGAAATCTATTTGTTTCGCCGATTTATTTTCTATTTGTTTTTCTCCAAATTTTTCTTCTTTTTGATCCTCATTGTTCCTGTAGTCCTCAACTTGTTCTGATTAGAAAGATATTAGTAATTATTCATACTCTCTCTTATTGTCGGCTTTGAACCTGTTATTCTTCTAAGCGGTAAAATGATTTAGTAGTTGCGTAATTTATGTCAATTGGTAAAGCTACCCTGGCAAGCTTTGTCTGGTCTCATAATTCCTTTATGATTTTGCATATTCCTCTAGGCCACTGATTTGAGATGCATTATCACTCAAATGCGCCCTGCTCTATTCTTCAATTACGGGCTTAGAGCCGTTTGAAATGTACTAATGAGCTAGCCCAAATCACAAAGGAGTTCAAAGAAGAGGATAAGAGCGTAGGCTCTTATTCAATCACTTTATTATTCCTCTTCTTAAGTACTGCAGTCAATTAGATCTTTGATTATTTTTACTCCTCTTTACTTTAACGACGCGGTCATGGTATGCTCTCCATAGTAAGTTATGAAGAGAATTTAATTTAGCTTCGTATGCACATTCCTGAACGGAGTTGTTGAATCAACTATCCATTAGGGTTGAATAAACTGCAAACTTTGACCTGCATGCTTTTTTCTTTTTTTTGTTTTATTTTTGTGGAAAATATTTTTGTCTGCGTGTTTCCTTTTTGTTTGGTGCATCGCTTTTGAATGAAGCCGATTAGGGTCGGGTCCGTTTCAAACAACCCGATAGTCTTCGCTTGGTTACCAATTAATTGCAATTGAGAAATGACCCTGAATCACGTGTAAGCTGGCCAGACGTCGTATACAATAATAGGCCCATCCTTTGATTAACAAGGTAATAAGCTATTGTTATTCGGGACAAAACTGTGGTCGCTCTTTCTCCTCAAATGATCTCTGCTTTGACGATGTTCCACAAAGCATGAAAAGCTTGTAACATTTCTTATACTGATGGCTTTTGTTAATTATTTCTTCATTTGGTACGATCTGCAAGGTGAGAAAGAAAATAAAAAAAAAAAAGGGAAGACTGTAAGGGAGTTCCGAGGGCATCAATCTCAAAAAGAAAAAAATTTTCACCAATCTTCAATGAAAATGACTTGATCGAGAACTCTTGGTTTTCAACTAAACTTGTAAGCATGGTTGGATCACAATGTCAAAATATCTCGTTTCTTTTTTTTCAGTTGTTATGGAACCTTGCCTGGTTTCATGCTTAGTAAGAGGGGTTCTTGATGCGATGCTCTTCTAGTGCTTTGTGGCGGATATCCTTAATTTCTTTTGCACTTGCCTCATCTACTGATCATGTGAGGATGCTTTTACCTTCAAGCGCGGAGTATGTATCTCGTCCTAAGAATTTCGTTTAGGACTGACGTAGGTAATATTAAAGTTACGATTCATAAGCTCTAATGGTCAAACCTGAAGATTCCTTTTCGAGCCACCCTAAACTGACTTCGAATTGTCAGGTTGAGTCTGGACTTTCGAAGGTACTCTAAGTATTTTGTAGCTACTGATTGTTTTTACTGTAGAAGCTGATCATTGCTTTTTCTCAATATACCCGAGGTTCAATTTCAAGATCTGCAATGACTTGCCGAACAGTATTAGCCTCGATCAAAAAGAAATTAACTCTTGATTTATAATCTCATCGGCATGACAAACCGAAAAAAAATATCTACAAATGACCAAAGAAGAGAGAGGCCCAAAGAGCAAGCTGAATAAAAGTCAATGCAAGAAAATTAATATTAGTAATGGACACTGAAATGGATTTTAGACCTGGTGTGACATTAGGTGAGCAAAAGGGTGACTTTAGATCCAGATACGGGTCTTTTTCTTTTCCTCTACTTTATTTTTGCATGATTTACCATGTCTCACATGTTTTCTTTCGGTAAACTCGGCAGATCTTTTTCTTTTATAATATCTCGAGAAGTGAGAAAATCCAACCAGGATTTTCAGCGTTTCAAACTCTGATATTTTCTTGATGTCATCCCTGAAGTTCTCTTTTTATGCCAATTTATTTTTAATTCGCGGCTCAATTTTTTTTTTTTTTTGTTCGCTTTTTTACGTTTTTTTTTTTTCATTCTGAGACATGCAGCAATAAGCCCTTTGAAATCTGGCTTGTTGTGCAGCTAAACCGCTTATTTAGACCTTTTTGAGACTAAATGAGATTGGCCGTAGCTCAGCAACAGTTAAGGGTTGTTTTCCGAGAGAAGATCATCGCCAGAGGACGCAAGTTTGCTAGCTTCGTTTGCATTTGATGTTTGAGCGACTACTTATGTATTATTGATTGGCGTTATTGACGTCTGGTCACTTCGGTTATCTACTTTTGTCTCATTTACATTCGATCGGGTTTGAGTGTTCGGCACAGCATAACTTTCTATTTGATGTCTAAGATGTGTATTTTGAGTTCAGGCAAACTAGGAGAACCAGGAAATCCTACCGATGAGCAAGCTGCTGAATCAATGAATTATTTATGCAGAGGCGATTATCGCAAATGATTGTCGGTTCAGTCCTATTCAGTTAAAATTTTGTCATCCGTTTTCTCTGGTTTTCTCTCGATTCAGGTAGATCTTTCCCACTCTTCGAAAATTTGTCTCGAGGGCCCTTTTCTCGGATTTTAGCGCTCTCGTTTTCTTTCCAATGCCTCACTACGAAAGCTCAGAAAAAATGGAAAGAAAAAAAAAAACAGGATTGAAATTTGCACCCGTACTTTTGGTCACGTGAAATGATTTGAAATTTCTCAACCTTCTCCGGAACAAATTAAACAAAAAAAAACCGAAAAAAAAAAAAAAAAAAATTTGGTTAGCTATGGAGTGGACCGTGCCCGTTTGATTAAATCAAATTCATTACCTTCTCTCCTCTAAATTTCTCAGGGCCAACAATGATCAAATCTGGCTCTCGTAACAACACTTTTTCGGTGGCTAAACGTTGTGCCTCATTGGCAACTGCCCGTCGTAACATTTCCATTTCTCAAAATGAACAACCCGATATAAATAATTTCACCCCACCTTTCATTCCATTGGTATCCTCCAATGGTATTCCTCAAGCCATTGGTAATACCCCATTATTAAGATTACCAAGGCTTTCAGAAGAAACGGGAAGAAATATATATGCTAAGGCCGAATTCATGAACCCTGGTGGTTCAATCAAAGACCGTGCTGCTTTATTCGTTATCAAGGATGCTGAAGAAAAAGGTTTAATTAAACCAGGTGGTACCGTGGTTGAAGGTACCGCAGGTAACACTGGAATTGGTTTGGCTCATGTTTGTAGAGCCAGAGGTTATAAATGTGTTATTTATATGCCCAACACTCAATCTAAAACCAAAATTGAAACCTTGAGATTATTAGGCTGCGAAGTTTATCCCGTACCGGCCGTTGCTTTCGATAATCCACAAAATTATAATCATCAAGCTAAAAGACATGCAGAAAGTTTGGATAATGCTGTATGGACCAATCAATTCGATAACGTGGCAAATAGACAGGCTCATATTGAAACCACCGGCCCTGAAATTTGGGCTCAGTTGAATGGTAAGGTTGATGGTTGGACATGTTCCACTGGTACCGGTGGTACTTTTGCTGGTGTCACTCGTTACTTAAAGACCATTTCTAACAATAAAACCCAGTGTGTTCTTGCTGATCCTCCTGGAAGTGTTTTGTACTCTTATATCAAATCTAATGGTAAAGAAATCGTTAGAGGAGGTTCCTCATTCACCGAAGGTATTGGTCAAGGTAGAGTTACTCAAAATTTACAACCAGACATTGAATTGGTTGATGATGCTATCAAAATTCCAGATGAAGAGAGTATTGCCATGCTTTACAGATTGTTGGATGAAGAAGGTTTGTATATTGGTGGTACCGGTGCATTGAATGTTGTCGCTGCTGTTAAGGTTGCTCAAACTTTACCAGAAGGTAGTAATGTGGTCACTTTGTTAGCTGACTCTGCTCACAAATATAGTGACAGAATTTTCTCTAAGAAATGGTTACAAGAAAAGGGTTTATTTGAGGCTATTCCTGACCACTTGAAGAAATATGCTATTCTTGATTGATTGAGGCTTTCCCTTGCACCGGAATGTATAAGTTCAGTTCAATCTGGATCATGTTACAGCGCTAAAGTTTGTTTTTTTTTTTTCCCCTTTTTTTTTCTTATTTTTTCCCATTCAGGGTATTGACAAAGAAGTTTAAAGTCCCCATGGTTACTATTGATACCGTTACGGTAAAGATACATCTGCATCAAAACATTGATGTATTTTTAGTGTTTTTATTTTTGTTTTTTTACCTAAAACAAAAAAAAAAAATGCAACGCCATGATAAATTGAAATTGTAAATAGTTTATATATACACTCTTTATTCCAATGTAACACTTACCAGACATTACTTTGAGCCAGGATATGCTTTTTTTCTTTATTTCTTTTCTTTTTTGTATTCTTGGAATTCTTTAATTTTTCTTGGTTTTTCAGGGGCCCGGGGTTGCGAACAATAAAACGAATCGGGCTTCAAAAATATTGAAAGTCACATATTGCGCACACAAATAGAAGAACGGTTTTATTACAGTGCGTTGAAGTTAGTAGACTAAAAAATATCTTACTCGATGCTACAAAGGGGCATCTATAAGAGTTGTATTGCTGGAGACAAGTAACAACCACTAAGTGAAAGTGAGACGAGCGGATCAACCATATAAATGTAGCCCTGCTTAACGCAAAATTTAGGGAAAGGGTTTTTCAAAGGTTGAATCCTAAATATAGGGTACTTGCCCCTTTATTTCGTCGCTCGTCAAGCCTTCAGCCTAAAGTGACAACTTGTTCACTTTGACTGTCTGTTGACGGGAGTAGGCTTTTGTAGGAGATCGTTACTGTATATTAGAGGCGAAGTAAAAAACCAATATACTTTGAAATCAAATTTGATTTCCCGTGCGAATCAAGATATCATGAAGATGATTAGATGGGCTATCGCACATAACAAGATCCTCCCGTAAATGGTTGTTGGTATTTCGGCTGTAGTTTCGTACGGTTGGGTCCTTCATCGCCCATGTTGTTTCATTTGTATATCAAGAGCCCTTCACATTCAGACATTTTTTTTTTTCTTCTTGTTTTCTCGTTCTCGCTGTATTTCCGAGATGCTGCATTTTTTAACATTTCTAACGCGAAGCGGAAAAACTTTTCCCTATTCCGTAAATTGCAAAAACAAAAGAAGAAGAAAAAAAGAAACGAACAAAAGAAAAGAACTACAACGGCTCAAAAGCTGAAGACAATAGGCGTTTCGGGAAACAAAAAGGAAGGTAAAAAAAAAAAAAAAAATGAAAAAGCATGAAAGGTTGCTAGTTTAGTTTTGAGCTACATTTGCAAGCTACAATTAGCTTTGACACTCAGGAGTTGAAGAATTATTTTCAAAAAAAACCATGGAAGCAAGCTACAAAGACTTGTCGCCAAGCCGTTATATCACAAGACTCGGATAATTTTCAATGAAATCACAATGGTAGAACAAGCTTCCCATCCATGTCGGTAAAGGTACTGATTACAGGTTATTTGTTAATCCTTTATACAAAGTCTCACCAGATTGTGATATCAACCCTTCCCCGATTGTTCTTTTTTTTTCATTATTCTTTTTTCGTTTTCCGAAATAAACTTTCTTTTCTTTTTCTGGAGAGGGGGGTTATCTTGCTGCGATTTTATTATACAACGGTTGCTTTAAACGATATGTAGCCTGTCTCTTAAAGTTGACTCAAATTGCTTACTAGTTATTGTGCATGATTTCGTCTGTTGCTCTTGGATGTACTCAAGCCATTCTGAGAATAAGAAAAATAAAGTCAAAAAAAACCGGATTTATAAAGTTGGCCCTGTTGATTTCCGGTACAACTTTATTCGGTACAGCCTATGGTTTACCATGATGACTAACATTTACAGGCTGTGATTGTAGATTTTTTTTTTTTTTTTTTTTTTTTTTGCTTTTTTTTTTCGTCTGCTATTTCACGCTCGGCCTCAACCTTAATATCGTACAGTTGCTACAAGATGTTATTTCAAACCTTGTACAATGTAGTTTACTGAAATGCCTGTCAAAGTTGCTGGCAATTGACTGGAAAAGTGAGTTATGTAAAGCCGATGGACTTTCCTTTATGCAGACATTATGTATTTTATCAGTGCATAGCATAAATGCGATAAATGTTGAAGGGTAATGTAATTATTCCGTAGAGCTACAGTAGCATGCAAGCACAAAATGTGTTGGAATAGGTACAGAATTACAAAATGGATAATGACCTAAATAATAAACATCTATCCGCATATAAGGAAAATTTGCTGCTCTACTTTTATGCTTACGTTGTGAGTTGTGGAAAAAAATGAATATTTAGAAATGACTTGATGCTTTCAAACGGGCAAGAATATCATTGAATGTTATTTTGTGAGTGACAAAACTTCTAATTTACATTTGGGGCGTAGGGAGTAGTGGGTATAATTCACAAAAGAGCCAATTGGCCTACCAAGCAGAAAATAAAAAGTGAAAAAAAAAAAAAAAAAAAAAAATAACATCAATGACACTCAAGGAAAGGTTAACCCAGATGTTTAGTCAAAATTGAAGGGTTTAGCTATTGCAAAACATTTTTTGGCCGTGAAACCGCCTCGCGAAAAACAGAAGAAAAAAAAAAAGGCAAGTACACCCGCCCTAGTTTTGAGGAGGAAGCCCACAAAAAAAACAATTGAACAAAAATGAATACCAGCGGTCAAAAGTTGGGTGATAGGGTGAAAATAGACGATCATGGGCATGCTTCTAGAAAATATGCTGTTGTTGTTGGATATTGAATAAACATGCATAGATCAATTGAATATGCGATTATTGATTTGAAAATAAAGATATTATGGAACAGAAAATATATACGGAGTCAAATTAGATAAAATACAATATTATTCTAAATATGCTAACATTTTTACATAGAACAATGCCTTATTGAAGTAGATGCAAAGAGTATTAAAGAACATTCCGATATATCGATAAATCGTAGATCAATGTAATGAACACATCCAGCTGTATTGGCGGTTATCTTCGAAATTTATGATATGATTGTGTCGTAAATGCACCAATATGGTCTGATATTAGATTAAAATGATCACTGTTGCCACTTTTTCCTCTATTTTGTCTCATTTCTAGCTGGAAAGCTTGAATTTCTCACCGCCCTTTCAATAGATACATCTTGTCACTTACTTTGTGGTTGAAACAACTACAGAAGAAACATGAAAAGGGGGGAGGGGAGCTATTTTTAGCCATACTTGACATATGAGTTACACAACGATATTGATTTAATGATTCATTGTACAATCACACGTGTGTATGAAACTAATCCATCACTTATTCATCTGATATTGCTGATTTAATCATTGATTCGATTCTTGAATTGCAGGGGCGTCGATTTTCCCATGCCCTTATTGTTTGATGTCACTCAATTAATAATTGTGGAGAACAAGCATCCGATGCGTTGAGATGAGATGGTAGTTGGGGAGGAAATCAAAGACCAATTGCCTATTTGGGAATCGCGCCGCCCTGAACGATCTCGCTTCCCGTTTTTGTTTTTTTTTTTGTTTTGTTTTTCTTTTCTTTTTTTTTTTGTTTTTTTCCGCCCCTCTTTTTTTTGTTCCTGTTTGTTTCTGTGGTTTCGCTGTTTCTTTCGATTTATGGTCAATTTTAAATGTGTGGTGTATGGGTGTAAGATCTTGTGCTCTAAACTGCAATATTGAAAAATCTGTAAAATCTGCTTTTGTTTTTGTTTTCCTTTTTTTCTTTTTCATGGCTTTGTGTTTTGAGACACATAACATTATTACAAACCGATTTGTCCTGATTCGGCGCAACCACAATTGGCACACGACATGTCATACTGACCAATGCACTTTTGAGTCAATGAACTATACCAGTTAATCAGATATATACATTCACCTACATATACGGCCTGGACTCAATTCACCAATCTCAACTCGTTGTGCAGAACCCATTAAGAAAGGCTTTGGCTTGTTTTTTTCGTTGTTGTTCCAATTGTCTTATTCTCGCATCAAGAGAAAAACCAAAAAAAACCACCAAAAGTTTTGGCCCTTCACACAGATATACACAGAAGAAAAAGAAGAAAAAAAAAAAAAAATCAAAGGGAAAAAAAAAAAAATTTTCACCTATTGGACTACCCTCGAACTACCCCTGCATCCTCCAAGACAAAAGTTGTATCCATAACTGGCTATATACTTTTATTGAACCAGGCTTTTGCAATCCTTCTACCAAGTATTGTTATTTTTCTTTCCTGTTGTGGACTACTTTTTTCCTCGGGTCTCTTGTGAGTGAATCATCTCTATTTTTCTTTAAACTCGACAAATCAAACGTCCTTTCCTTGGTTGTCGTCTCTTTTCGCGAGATCGTAATAAAAGAAACCTCTTGACTAGCCATACTAAGAAGAAAAAAAAAAAAGCTCGCTTGCATTTGTCATCATTCAACCCAATCGCTTGAACCCTTTTCATTTGCCGCCCAGTCAAGATCTTTAAAAGATAAAATTAACTCATAATCGAACGAAGAGTCACCATCTGACTTAGCAAATAGAAAGTTCCATCCCGTGAATCTGTTCCTCAATAGCTTTCTGTTTACAAGAAAGAACAACAACAAAAAAAAAAAACTAGTGAACCGTCGTCGAGGTTCCTTTTGCATATTGTCATTAGTAGATTCATACAAATAGCATGGACCAGCAAATTCAACAAGCAGTTGAAATAGCCTTAAGTGGTACCGCTGACCCATCCTTAACCACACAAGCCTTCGAATTCATTAATCAAATCAAATCCACCGAAGAAGGTTATAAGTCATGTGTCGACATTCTATTGAAATCACCATCATCACCCGTCCCCATCAATGAAGGTTTAAAATTCTTCATTTTTCAAGTCATTGATGAAAATATGTCAAGATTAAACACCGAACAATTATCAAGTCTAAATTCAAACTTATTTCAATATTTGAATGCCTTGGTTTCAAATAATCAATCTGATCCTATTTACTTAAAAAATAGATTTGCAGGTTTACTCGGTAATTTATTTTGCTACGTTTATTTGAATATCTATCCTAGTTTTTTGAAAGATCTTTTAACTTTGATTCTGTCCTTTACCAACACTTTGAGTTTAGATTACTATACTAGAATCATGATTGCCATTCATTCCGAAATTGGTGATAAATTCATTGCCAGATCTCAAGCACTTCAAGATCGTAATACTCTTTTAAAAGATGCCATCAGAAATAATGACATGAATCAACTCGTTGAGAGTTGGGTAAAAATTCTACAACAACATCAAAGTCAAATTGTGAATGATGATGTTTTAAATAATACTTTGAAAATAATCGGACAATATATTGGTTGGATGGAAATTAATTTATTCATCACCAATGATTTTTTAAATACTGTTTTCCAATTTCTTAAATTTCCTAATGAAAAAAATCAAACTTGTATTACCTTAATTGAATTGATTTCCAAAAAAATGAAACCTTCTAATAAACTCGAATTGATTAATTTACTAGACTTAACCAACGTCATAACTACCATTCAAGATGATGACTTGGAATTCATTGAAAATTTATCTAAATTGGCTAATCAAATTGGTCAAGAATTAATTATCGTTTTAGAAAATGAACCATCATTATTAGAAAGTGTCAATACTCAATTTCTAAAATTATGGCCATTAATTTTAGATTTTTTGGGTCATGAATACGATGACGTTTCTCAACAAGTCTTTCCATTCATTCAACAATACTTGTTATTATGTAAAAGAGTTAATTCTTTAATCTCCACTGATTTGTTATTAACCTTATTAAATAAAATAATCCTCAAAACCAAATTTGATGATGATGATGATGGGTTTGAAGTTGATGAACAATTTAATGAAATTAGACAAAAATTAAAGACTTTCCAAGATACCATTGCCGTTTTATTACCAGAATTATACATTGAAACTTTACCCATGATAATTGAACAATCTTTATTCGGACCCATAGATAATGACTCCAATAATGACTCCTCTACCAATTGGATTTCTGTTGAATTGGGATTATATCAATTAAACAACTTTGGTGACTCACTCAAAAATAATTTGATTGGCGTTCCCAAACAAGAAATTTATAATTCTAAACCTTATCAACTTTTCCAGAATTTTTTGATTCGTCTTATTGAAAATTATACCAAGATTTTATCAATTCAACATCCTAAAGTTCAATTAGGTTACTTTGAATTAGTCGTTCGTCATTATACTTTGAAATTGATCAATAATGATTTAACTTTGAAAATATTGGAACTGTTCTCCTCCCAATATGGTTTGTTCAATAATTTGGAACTGGTCAGAATTAGAAGTTGGTACTTATTTTTTAGATACATTAAATTAACCAAACCCACCATTGATGGAGTTACTTTGGAAACTTTGATGCTTAAAATTCAACCTTTATTAACTATAGAGGCCCAATTGCCTACAAAAGATGAAGATGATGAAACTGTTGAACATGGTCATTTCAATAATCAATTATATTTGTTTGAATCTATCGGATTATTAATTACCATCATTGATAATAATGACCTTACTCTTAAATTGATCGAATTGGTATTTCAACCATTATTCGACAATTTACAATCTTGCATATCAAGAGATGATAAATTAATTAATCCTGTCGTTCCTTTACAAGCACATCATACTTTAATGGCTTTAGCCACCATAGTAAGAGGATTTGAATGTCAATATACTACCGAATTGATTGTTAAGATTGACAACGCAGCACAAATTGTTTTGTTTACCTTGGAAAACTTTAATAAATTTGAAAACGTAAGGGATGCATCTCGTTTTTCATTCTCTAGATTCATACCAATCTTACAAGCTCAAGCACAAGGTCACTTGAGTAAATTAATAAGTATTATCATGGCCACCCCTAACTTGAAGATTAATGAATTAAGTGATTTCCTTAGTTTTATTGGTCAAATCATTCATCAATTCAAAAACAATGATCAGGTTTTCCAATTATTAAATAATTTATTAACTCCTGTTATCAACAAAATTTACGAAACCTTGGATATCAATGATGAATATCCAGATTTGGTTCGTGATAAATACAATTTGAAAAAGGCATATATGACTTTCATCAGTGTCATTTTCCTTAATAATCAATCATCATTATTGATTACTGAAACAAATAAACAAAACTTTCCAAGAATTTTGACCAGTTTTGTTGAATATGCGTTTGATTTAATTCAACCTTCAGTCAGTAAACTTGCAATCACTCAATTAGGAAATGTTATTACTGTCATTGGGGGTAACAATGGTAAAATCAATGACCCAAAGGATAAATATAGTGGTACATTACCACCAATCGAAGGTATTGATGATTTTTTGATGGATGCCGTTGTCAAATTATCCTTTGAATTACCATTTTCCAAAGCTGAATTTAATTTAAAAGACGCTGAATTCAGAAACATTGCACAAGAACTTTCTTCTTTATTGAAGATTTATGAACAACATCAACAAAATCAAGAATTTTTGAACTTTTTGGTCAATTACTTAAATACCATGGGTATGAGCCAAGATGCATTAAACTCACTCGGATCAAATTTGGTGAAGCTTGATCAAAGGGAGTTTAAAAAATTCTTTGTAACTTTCTTGACAGAATTGAAAAAATAGATGTATAATCACCATCTTAATAACGAACCACAGAAAACTAATGAATTCAACCAGAAATAATTCTTCTTTTTTTCCAAACTGACCTCACCACTTCATACTTGTAAATTAATAGATTTAGACTAAACAAAGATGTCCAAAGGTGGAGGTCATTTGAAGATACATTGTCTGATTTTTTTTGTATATACAATTTTTAGATTACTCATAGTAACTTCAATAATACGACAAAGAAATGAATTGAAATAGTGTAGATCTATAAGATAAAAAAAAAAAATTTAAATACATTTTGTTTAATTCTATCTGCTTCATTGAAACTTTGAATGATAAATTTTTATTCAGATTTGTTGATATTTTTACAAAATATGTGAAATTTTTACAAAACCATAATTTTGAGAAAAATAAAAAGATAGACAGTAAATGTGCCAACAAAGTCAAGAATACATGTATATCAATCAATGAGATGCTACATCATAGTTTTCATATTGTGCATAATATTTTAATTCTACCGCATCGAACATAGTTGCCCCATTAATACGTTTGCACAAGTGGGGATCACTTTTCATCTGCTCACCTTTTACAGATCATAAATTTTACTTTCCAACTGAATTTTTCTGGTAAGTCCAACATGTTTGTATCATAACTAAATAATGTAACTGAAAGTTTAACAAAATGGTTGTGAAAAAATGTAAGTAAGATGCGAAGAAGCCAAAGATATAAAATCATTGTTGTGCATATAAGTCCATTCAAATTTTCTTTTATTTTTTTTTTCTCTCTTCTTTTGAGATGAGCGAAAGAGCATTTAATTTTTTTTTTCAAGTCAGTTTTAAAGCAGTTATATAACTATCGTTACTACACATTTATACGATAATTCAAACCCTGCATACTCACTCATATACAATGACGACAGTGAAGAATCTTAACGGTGACGAGGTCGTACTTCCACCAAGAGATGAGGAAGAAATCCTCTTGGAAAAGTTAGTCTTTGGTGATTTAGAAGGTTTTGAGACTAACTTGAAGAAGATTGAAAATTTATATGACTACTCCTCCGATGAAGATGAACAAGAACAAGGCAACAGCGATAAGTTTTTCAGAAGCTCGGACGAAGAAGGCGATGATGATGACAACAGTGATTTAGAGAATGTTCAGGATGATGACTTATTCTTCATTGATGAAGGTGCTGATCAAACTAAAACAAATGATGAAGACGCAATGGAAGTTGATGGACAGGATCTGGAAGAAGATTATGAAAATGAATCCGACAATGCATGGGAGGATAGTGATGATGAAAGACTAAATATATCACTTACATCTTCGGATAGACTAAAGAAATTACGGAAACATGAGGCGGATTCCTCCATTTCCGGTAAATCGTACATAATAAGATTGAGATCTCAATTCGAAAAAATATATCCCAAACCTGAATGGGTCGAAAAATTGAAGGATGAAGCTGATTCTGAAGATTCAGATATAGAGGTGGATGAAGATGAAACAAGTGGAAATAAGGCTGAAAATGATACCAACGCCATTTTGAAGATATTGTCAACTACTCAAGAATTCATTACATCCAAACAAGCAAAATTGATAGCACCAAACAAAATTTCAATAACCAGACTAAAGGATGCCAATCAAGCAAAACGTTCCAAATCAGCCGTTCAATCATTATCATTCCACACATCTCATCCATTATTGTTGACTGGTGGGTTCGACAGAACTATGAGAATTTATCATATCGATGGTAAAGTAAACAATTTGGTCACATCATTACATTTACGAAACTCACCTATCACAACTTGTCATTTCAGTAACTTGGACAATAGCAATCAAAACTTGATCTTTGCTGGTGGGAGAAGACGTTATATGACCAAGTGGGACTTGAATACTGGAGAAGTAGAAAAGATTACCAGAATGTATGGTCAAGAACAAGTACAAAGATCTATGGAATACTTCAAGATTTCTGCAAAAGGTACATTTATCGGGTTAACTGGTGGTAGCGGTTGGTGTAATATCTTGAATGGGTCTACGGGTCAATACATTAAAGGTTTTAAGATTGAAGGCACAATAATCGATTTTGAATTTACTAAAGACGAACTGGCAATTTTCATCATCAATACTTCTGGTGAAATTTGGGAATATGCATTAAGTCAAAACAGCATTAACAACAACAATAATAATAATAGCAACAATAACAACAGCATCAACAAGCACAATAAAACCAAGTCCACTCATCAAGGTAAAATATTGAGAAGATGGCAAGATGATGGTGCCATTGGTATCACCAAGATAAAACTTGGTGGGGCCAGTGACAGATGGTTAGCCATAGGTAACAATAATGGTTTGGTTAACTTGTATGATCGTAATTCATTTACCGATGACAAAACTCCCAAACCATTCAAAACAGTAGGAAACTTGGTTACCACCATCTCTGATTTGACATTTAGTCCTGATGGACAAATATTATGTATTTCATCCAGAGCCAAGAGAGATGCCTTAAGATTAGTTCACTTACCATCTGGTTCGGTTTATTCAAACTGGCCTACTAGTGGTACACCATTAGGTAGAGTCACTGCCACTGCATTCACACCTAACAACGAGATGTTGGCAGTTGGGAATGAAAGTGGTAAAGTCACATTATGGAGACTTAACCACTATTAATTAGTATAATGTCATGTATGTCCAGAATGTATATATAGTATTGATAGACGATAAGCTCATTTGGAATCGGCCATCACAATAATTGCAAAATGTAGTCAATGGGAGGAGAAATATTTTTGCAATTCACGGTATACTGGAGGGGACGTGCACGCACCGAAAAAAAAAAATCACACCTTTAGAATATCAAAGGGAAAACAGAGAAGAAAAAAAGATCATATCATTTTAATGAATATCAAATAGAAAGTTTCATTCATCCCACTCTAATCATCTTAAAGTATATACTCATAAACTAAAATGGCTGTTATCGGTAGACCGTATGTGAAAGAAATCATCCACCAAATTTTTACTTCTTCTTTTTTGGCCATAATACTAACACAAATATTTTTAAAAAGAAAGGGCCATGATCGTTATCGTGATCCAAGAACTCATCAAATGACCCCAGCTTTATTAAGGGTCAGAGCTCCATATTTCTGGAAGAATACCATAGCTTTGTTTGCCGTTGGTGCTATACCTTTAGGTGTTTATGCTTATACCTGGAACTTTTTAAGTCAAGATGAATTAAGTGATATTCCAATTCCTCCAATTTCCGATGAGGAATTAGCCAAGTTAAGGAAGGAACATGAACAAAAAAAGCTTGAATAAACTTTATTTCTAATTGATTTTTGGCTTTTTGGCTTTCTGGCTTGGCTTGTATTGGGTATATTTTTTTTCTTTTTCTTTCATTCATTTCGTCTTTGTTCAGTTCAATTTTCATTCATGTATATATATTTTATTTAACTATGTTTTAAATCTTCAACATTTTACTGCCTATTAGAAAAGTTATTGTACTCGTTAAAAACCCCTTGTTGTTGAGTTGCTGAATTTCGCTTGTTGTTGAGCTAAAGTTTAAGAGTGCTACAAAAAAAAAAAAAAAAAAAAATCAAAATAAGAAATTTATCATGATGCATTAAAGTATAGTATAACATACATATTTGTAACAGTAATTTTGGTAATCGTAGAATTACACTAAGTTTATCTTGAAGACTTACCCAATTGATGTCTATCATTCTCATCCACCTCTTCTGGCCCAAACATCGATACACCTCTTACTGGGTATGGAGCAGCCACATTATCTTTACCTGATTCTAGACTTGAATCTTCATCGTCAGATTCAGGAAGTGGATAAGGGGTGGACTTCGTAGCATCGGATGCTGGTGAAACTTTAGTGACGGGGATAGGATGAATAAAATCTTCACTGGAATCTGAACGAGAATCAGATTTTGAAACGATATCTATCTCTTTTTTAGTGACGTGATCAAGATTAGATTTATGAGTGGAAGTTTCAGGTGATGAATATTGTTTGATAGTAGCTGGAGAATCAATAGTTTCATTATCGTCTCTTTTGTTAAAATCATTGAATTCATAAGTACTATCTAATGGAATGTCTGTGGTTGGGTAAGAAAGTTCTGAAGCTTGTGATTCTGATCTTGGCATGATCGGATTTCTCACTTGAGATTCAAAACTATGATGTCCACTATCATCATTATGTAAGAGAGAATGCAGTGAAGAGGATTGATGTAACAAATTACTCGACTCATGGAATTCAGAGGATGAAATAGAAGTTGAGCGAGGTGGGAATTGTTGTTGTGATTGAGGTTGGGATAAAGGTGCAAAACCCAGTCCTGATTGAGAGGGCATCACGGGATGATATTCATATTCAAAAGGCGAATCTGAGTATTCATTTGATGTCATCGTAGTTGATCTGGGGATAGATGGTGCTGGTCTAGGTAGCGTTGGTTCATCATAGGTTAAGGATGACTGGGATGGATTACGGTAGTCGGCCAACGATGCTGGCGGTACCGAATACTGTTGATGTTGTTGTTGCTGAGTCATCGAAGACTGAGTCATATATGACGAGTCCTGGTCAAGTGTGAAAGCTGAGGTATTGACGGTGTTCATGGATTCTTTAGAGTTCACACGTTTATTAGCCAAATATGGACGAGGTGGATCCTGGAAAGGATTGAAAAGTGTAGATTCGTTGGATGGGGGTGGCTTTCTTTGAGCCTTGGATGCTTTTGGTGGTGGTTGTGTTAAAGTTTCCATGGATTGATTATAATCATTAAATGGATTATAAAGGGAATGCAGAGATGAGTTGGAATTGGTATAAACTTGATTTAAATTTGAAGTAGAGCGAGGCATGGTAGGTTGAGTTCCATGTTCACCATGTAAATCATTAAGGGGTAAGTATTCAAATGAATTATTTTTGGTAATGTTACCGGTAACGGCAATATTATATAATTTATTATTGTCATTATAGCGGTAAGATTGAGAACTTTTGATGGAGGGAGCAGGTTTATTTTGAGATGAGAGGGTAAGTGATGCCGTTGATGTTGAACTAGGAAGAATACCTCTATAAGCGGGACTAATTTTACGTTTTCCATCACCAGCAATACTACTATCATCGAAATTACCAAATGTAGTAGTTGAAGAAGACAACAAAGGGTTTGCATTGATACCTTTGAGATCAAGAATCCCTTTTTCAAGTAATTCATTCTTTGGTTTATGATGAGTAAACACCAAAGTTCTCACATTATCATTAACCACCGAACAACAATATTTTTTCAACGATTTAAATTTTTTTTTGCGTAATTTTGATTTTATGGGGAGGTACATAATCATACCAAAGACGAACTTCAAGAAGAAAATGGACCAAATGGCAACTGATAAAAGCATGAATGAAAGTACTATACTTAACATGATGTTGGTATCAGCGATATCTTTAATATTACGAATAATATCATTTGACAGATTATTATTGGTGGCATAATTTGCCAAGGTTAAAATGTTAATAACTTGTCTGGGAGTATCAGCCACCACGATTTGTAAGAAATTATCAAGTTCAGTATAAGTAAGGAAACAGGCCCAATCAAAAAAATTATCTTGTTCAATTTTATGAAATAAGCAGTGATAATTATATGATCTTACAATGAATAAAAGACGGGTGATTTTGTTAACATATGCAAGAGCGATATTTCTGGTTCTATAAGTATGAATGGCCCAGATCCAATGGTATAATAAGAGGGCAAATTGAAAGATGATACAACCAGTAAAGATCCATTTAGCAACTGAATAGGCATATGGTTTATAAGTATCATTAGACCAATTATGAAGTACAAGAATATTCACACACGTATAAATATCAACGCCTAGCAAAACCCAAGAAAGAATCATAAGTATCCAAGTCAAGACATAAGAAAACACGGTACTGGAGTCGGTATTGTGGAATCGATCCACATCCATAAGGTCGAATGTGGAGTGATCAAGGTGATATTTATCGATTTGATTCGACGCATTGAAGTAATTGGCGGAATCTGCAAACGCCGCCATGTTCAAGCTATCTCTTTTACTATTCTTCTTTCGTCCCATGATAGAGTGTTGTAAGATAAGAAGTGAAGATGAAAAGAGACACCAAACAAGAGGACCAGTGAGAAATTAAGAAAGCGAAATGAATGAACCAGGGATGGTATCAAAAATCTGAAACAAATTCAAATGTGACAAGATAAAGGGAACAAAAACAAAAGGTAATTATTTAAGCGAAGGATTGGTTGATGCAAAACTATGCGAGGAAAGATGGTGACATAAAACGAGAGAGACAACTAGAGTGGGTATGCAAAATTTTAAAAAGGATGTAATGAACTGAAGTGTGATCGAAGTCCGAGTGGCAATGAACTGGAACAAACTTAGTGGGTTTGTAAATTTGGATGTGAGTGCTTTTTCTATTCTTTTTCTTTTTTTGTTTTTTATTTTTTATTTTGTGTTTTCGTATTACTTGAATTCAAATCAAGAAAGTTACCCAGATCATGGAAATGGGCATAATGTTATACAAAGTGGGGGATGACCAGTGAAAGATTACGATATCACAAAAGTATGAAACAATTATACGCTTGCCCGTGTTTGAAATCAGTTGCACATTAGTCAAAAGAGAGATCTCGCAAATAATTTTAGATACCGTGTGTCAAAAACTGTGTGTGTGTGCTAAAAATAACAACATTCGAAAAATTCACTAACAAAACAGAAAAAAAACAGAAAAAACAGACTCAAAATCCGAAAAGTAAATAAACGAACGCGTAATTGGGAGTTGCATCCGTACACCGTACAAGAACAGCATTTAATAATCACCTGAAACAAAGGACGATTCTACAAAAAGTATAGTGTCAATCAACTGATTGACTGCAATGAATCCTGAATCAACTGATTGGAAGTGTTTGCATGATTAGATCCCTGTGCAGAACAACGGCCTCGTTTTTATTTTTACTCTTGATCTTTTTTCTTTTTTTGCCCGTTGAACACTGGCCGTTCAACCAGTCTAGAATTGCAAAAAAAAGACAAAAAGACAAAGACAAAAAGACAAAGACAAAAAGACAAAAAGACAAAAAGACAAAAAGACAAAGACATAAAAAGTAACCAGTATATAAATCTAGAATTACTATGGACACACAAATACACACATTGACACATACTTATATTATCTGATCATATACATAGAAGAGACTAAAGAAACGAGAAGGCAAATAAAGAAAACAAGGACCCCCAAAAAAAAGAGAATGCAAAATTCAAATGAAGTGCAAAAAAAAAAAAGCAAAAAGCCAAAAAAAAAAAAAAAAAAAAAAAAAAAAAAAAAAAAATAAGAAAAAATGGCCAAAAAGAGCAAACACTAATTATACTTGGCCAATAATTTTTCAGACTCTTCTTTTAAATCTTCTTGATCACCATCGGCCAATTGTTTTAAAATATCCAAACATGCTTGCTTAACGGGAGGTCTATACATGATTAAAAATTGTAATGACAAAAATCCAATTTTAATTCTTACTGGATCATAACAAAGTGATTTAATTCTCCCCACCAATTCATCATTTAAAAATGGTAAATCACTTAAAAGACGAATAAATATTTTCCGATCATTGGGTTCTAAAAATGGAATCATGGCATCAAGTACTTTCCCCGCCCATTTATTATAACGAGGAGTATCAACAATAATTTTATCTAATTTGGCATTTAATTTTAATTGTAAATCATAATTTGCTTTATCTTCCGATTGTTCATATTCTTGATAAATTTGAGTACGAATTTCTTCACGATATTTATCTTCATTAAATACTTTTTCACTATACCATTCTTCATTTAACCATTCAATTATAAGATCAATACGTGAATGAATATTATCCAAAAAATAATCAAAAATAGCAGTACGTATCATATCTCCCAATTCATCAAATGAATTATCTTCATCACTATCAGTTCTCATACCTCTTGTAGCTAATCTTGTTAATAATATTAACCACAGATCTTTTTTCCATGATTCAATGGCAATTTTGGTTAATTCTTTACTAGTACCTTTATTTTCTATATTATCCACTGATGGAATGGTATCAATTTCCAGTACTTCACGATCAGCCAATTTGAAAAAATTTTTAATGATTATATTAATATGATCCTTCTTTTGTTGAATGGTAAGTGGTTTTGGTGGAGGTAAATTATAAATGGTTTGAGGATTATAATCTTGACCAACTGTATCATAGGCATCATCATCATCTTCATCATCATCACCAGTACGAGGATCAGGAGCAGCAAGTCTGTCGATTTCATAAGCATCGGGTAATTGTCCCGGTGCGAGTGATGGCTGAAGTGGTTGCTGTTGCTGTTGTTGTTGCTGTTGTTGTTGTGGTGGTACTGGTAATTGAGTAACGGCATCAAGATACCTAGCACTAATAATATCTAAAGCCAGGGTTAATTTTTTCACTTTCACTTTATTCAAAGCGGTTAAAGTCATTGAAACCAAAATATTTTGAGGTAATGTACTCAAATCAAAATTATTTAATTCATTATTGGGTTCATTAAGACAATATAAACTTTTATAATCTGGTTGAGGTTTTAATTTTTTGGTAGAATTAACAAAACCTTCAAAAGATCTCTTTTGAACTAATTTATCTAAATCAGGATTTGGTATCAAGATATTCTTCTTTCTAATTTCATCACCACGATTAATCAATTGAGTTAATTTTTTATTAAGTGAAGATTGATATTGACTAGGAACCAATTGATTACGTAACAAATGATTGATAAAAATTCGTAAAGTTCGATCAACGAATTTTTTAGATAATTTAAAAGTTTCTAAACTTTGATAATTTGATTGTAATTTATTATTTGATTCAAATTGATCAATGATAAGGCAAATTTTGGAAATAAATTGAGGTTTACGTTTGCAAATAACCACCAAATGATTTAAAGTAGCAGTGATTAAAGGAGTTACCAAGATTTCATTAGTAAAAGCTTTTAATAATAAATCAAGTAATGCATGAGCTTCAGCTTCCAAACTTGATTTTATCAATGAATGATTTGGATTAACATTTATCAAAGAAAAATTTTTAATATTAGGAGATGATTTAGATTGATAATCAATTACCAAAATAATAAATTTAATCAATTCTAATCTTGAATGTAGATTTTTCATTTGATTTATTTCAGTATTAAAACTTTCTTCATATGGGAAATTATTAGTAAATTTAGTAATAAGAGAAGTTTTCAATTGATTTAATTTTTGCCAAATATCATGACATCCATCATTATCAGCCACGTATCGGAAAATTAATCGAAAAACCACCACAGAAATATCCACTGAATTTTGGAAAACTTCTAAATTTTTTATATTGGTTAGAATCAAAATAGAATCCAAAGCATCAATGGCTAAATCAACTTTATCAGCAATTGCTAGTTTTGATTCATCGGCACTGAATGAATCTTTGAAAAATTGAGATGTCCATTTTTGAATTTCTAGATCGGGATTATTAACAAAATTGAATATATGTCTTAAGACTTGTGGGAAACTTTCTTTGCTTGTGAATGCGAGTTCACGAGCCTGATTCAACTGATTTATTATATCTGGTGTAGATGCCATGGTATGCTAATTTCTTTTAGTGTGATGCTGATCCTTTTCTTTTCTTTTTTCTCCTCTTTTTCTTAGTTTCACTAACCTGTTCAATTCCTCAAAAAGGGTGACTATAATTTCTTCGTATTGAAAAGTAATTTCTATGTATGTACAGTCAAGTAAAGACCCAAGTGATGTTCTTTTTTTTTTTTAATTGTTCTTTCCAAGAGGTACTAGCACTATAGAGAAGCTTGGACGGCAAAACAGAATAAACGCAAAAACCTATTGAAGAGAGGGAGATCGATGATGAAGTATAAGTTCAATAGCCACAAGTGAAGCACTAGAGTAGCAGATTCAATGAGATACTACCATTCTTTTTTTTTTTTTTTTCACCTCGATGTTTTCTTTTTTTTTCTCTGTTCGTCTGGATTCCTTGACAAAAAAAAAAAGTGATATCCGAGGGCGAACAATGCACGTGACTGGCACACCGGAACACAATTGTCAAAAGCATACTCACACCAGGCATGATTATATCGGACAATCCAGATATAATGCAGACATGATCCAAAAATGATCCAGAAATGATCCCGAGCATAGATGTATTAGTATTGCTTGTGTAAGTGAGCACCGTGTGCTTACATAAGCGTATCTCGCAAATTCAACCACTCGTAAAACTTTAAACCATCTGAGGAAACAAAAAAAAAAACCAAAAAAACAAGTGAAAGGCGGTAAAAAAACTGTTACTGATAAGCCAATTGGTGGGGGAAAAAACAGAAAAAAAGATATTTCAGAACAAAAACAAAAATAAAAAAAATATAGACCAAAGGAAAAGATAAAAATTATATTAGATAAGGAGATAAGAGTTGAATATTTTCATGTCTCACATCTTGTGCCCCACCCAAGTGAAAAATTCCAGGAGCTAAACTCATCAACACTCTGCCAAGACACTGGCAACACTTCCCTTGACACTCAGGTACACAGTCTTTGCCGATCTTGCATGTGCTGAGACTCACTAAATGACTTCAACAGAACATTCGTCTCCTGACTTGTCTCCAACATCCTCGGTCCTCATGCCACCCACGTCTGCTCAAAGTAACTCACCACACCACTCGGCGGCTTCTCCCGCCGATACCATAGACGTACCTCGATCTAGTACCAATCCGATCATTACCTTGGATGACAACTCCTCGATACAAAAGAATGCGAGGACTCCAGATAAATCATCAAAGACTCCAGATAAATCATCAAAGACTCCAGATAAATCATCAAAGACTCCAGATAAATTATCATCATCCATCAATGCCAGTAGTCCAATGTCTGCCAGCAGTGACTATTCTCCCAACTCAAGTTTATCTGCCACCTCCTTAAAATCAATGAAATCAAGTAAACGATCGTCATCTTCCTCCAATGATCTCATTTATGAACGCGATCGGTTTCGTGCACGATTACAAACATTCAATAAACATGATGAACCTTCATCTCTACCATTCAATAAAATTTGTGAAATTTGTGATGATATTGGATCTAAAACTACAAAACTTAATATTGTAAATCATGATGAATCAACATATTTACCAAGTGAAACTTTATCACCATTTGATTCAAAGCTGCGATTTTATTCCCATTTATCAAATATATCAGATCAACCCATTGATCTAGTCATCAAATTAATCACCCCAGATCAAATCAATACTATTTTTAACTGGTATTTTAATAAAGAATTACCCCCAACTACAAAAATGTTCCCCTGGTTACATGGTCTTCATGAAGAAAATTTTGCTCAAAGACTGTTTTTCTTATGTCAACAACAAATTCAACGTCAAGCTCAACGTCAAGCACGTACTACCATCCCACCTCATTCTTTCCCCATTGCCGATTCAATTCATAATAAACCCGAGAATGTTAGGTTTCTTATGTGCATCGATGCTTCTGCTCACATTTCAAATCATCATCCTATTAAGGTATTGAAAAATACCATTGGCATTGGTGAAGTTTTAACCAAAATCCAAACCTCAAAACTGGAAGTGATGGAATTAATTGAATCAATGATTCAATCAATTTTCCCTCAAAATAATGATTCTAACTCACTAACTCATACTATCATTAATGATTGTTTCAAACTTGGATTTATACCCAAATTTATAAATTTGGATCCTGATAAAGGTGTATCATTACGAAACTTTCATATTCAAGTAGCTAAACTGGCATTATGTTCCGACTTTATCGTATATGCCAATAACAATGATATCAATCATGATTTAACTACCGAACTAAAACAATCATTGGCTAGATTATTAATGATGGCTCAAAAAAATTATGATCATAATTCTCAAAATACCGTTTTCATTCTTGATGATATTGAGCAAGTGGAACAAGAGGCATTGGTTATTGAACCCGATAATGAAATGTTTCGATTATGTTTGGAATCAAATAAAAAGACTCAACTTGATATTATAAGTCAAAACATTGAATCAAATACTTTATTCATTTGGGATAATGATTATCAATTTAAAGAAAAAATTGAAACTACTCGTATGTCTTCCGCCACTCCAATTGGTACAAGAGTTTGGGCCGGTAATATATGGGATCATCAAATTCTGCAATTTTATCATAATGAACATAAATTGATTGATGAATCAAATAATTCAATTCCTTTGAAAAATCTTTTTTGTAATCCTGCAAATTCCATCATTACTCAGGATAATCATCTGACTACCGACAATGTATTGTCATACTTACCAGCTCCAAGAGCCACGTGGAATTTGTTTATTTATTGTCATAAAGATGCTAGTTTCCCTGATTCAAATAAACTTTCACAACTTCTCCTTGGATTATTCCATCCTTATTATTCTTCCAGTAAATTACAAGAACAACATCAACAACAATGTCATACCCTTAATTTCCCCCCTTCTGGATCCATTGGTATGGGTAATCTTAAAAAGGAAAATTTGATGTCAATTGTTAATACTTGTAAATTACTTTATCTATATCAATCATTATCACCTCAACATAATTCTTTAATTTATTGTTCAGATGGATATACTGAACTGTCACTATTGGTTCTTTGCTTTTTAATGTATCTGAATTATATTCCACTTGATGAAGCATTACTTAAACTTCACGTTGAATTAGGTCGACCATTTTATATTTTTAATAGTGATGTGACAATATTGAAAAAATTACAAGTTATTTTACATAAATTATCTCCCGCTAATCCTGAATTTAAACGTGATGGTAACTGGAAATCAGAATTAGATATTTTAACCACAATTGAAATTAATTCATTATTATTATCTCCCACCAATTCTACCAGTTCAATTTCTAAAAATTTACGATTGGGTTATATTGAAAATGATAGTGATGAAGAATGTGATGTTGATTCAGATAGTTCTGATTATGATACTTCTTCAAGTGATGATAGTGATCATGATACACTCACAGCAAATAAGAAAAAAAATCTTTCTTCACAACCATCTATTCGAACCCCCAGTTATTTATCAGGAGATTGGGTAAATGATGTTGAAGGTTCAATTCCACTGATGATTTTACCTCATTTATACTTGGGATCATTAAAACATGCTAATAGTTTACCACTTTTATTTAAACTAGGAATCACCAAAGTGATTTCGGTTGGTGAATGTTTAGATTGGCTTCATGATTATAAATTTCAAAATAATAATGATATTATTATTGACGAGATTGATAATGGGAATATTGAAGTTTATAATATTTCACCCAATTCTCGTAAATTAAACAATGGTAAAAAACCTGGAGCTTCACCCGTTAGTACAGTTTTAAAAATTAATAATCTACAAGATGATGGTATTGATGAATTAACTCATACTTTACCCTATATACTTCAGTATATGAATGATGAATTAATTAAATCAAATGGTAAGGCTAAAATCTTGGTTCATTGTCGAGTTGGTGTATCTCGTTCTGCCACGGTATGTATTGCTGAAGTGATGAAAAAATTAAATTTGAGTTTACCCAAGGCTTATTTATACGTTAGGGTAAGAAGACTTAATATTGTTATTCAACCAAATTTAAGATTTATGTATGAATTATTCAAATGGGAAGAAGCAGAGAAATCAAAATTGATTGATGATGGGAAATTAAAGATTTCCAATGTTCCATTAAGAGAAATTGATTGGTTTGTCATGTGTCGAGAAATTACTAAATTAAATATTCCTTACTTGACTAGTTGAATACTTTTCTTTTTTGCTTCATTTATTTTTCATTCGTGTCTATTACTTCTGAGATGTGTTTGATGCTGTTTAATTGTGTATAAATCTTTCTTTTGCTTTCATTTATTGCCAACGTTTTTACATGGTTGCACTTGGGTCTGTGTTTTGCTATTCTTTCTTTCTTTCTTCTTTCTTCTTCCTTCTTCCTTCCTTCTTTCTTCTTTCTCCTTTCTTCTTTCTTTCTTTGTGCATTATTATACTTCACCTTTGCTTTGTATTATTAAATTTTATGTATCCTATCATTCTTCCTAACCAGTAGATGTGAATAAAAATTGCAACCGTTTCTGTCAATAAGCATACGTCAGTTACCCGCACTCTTTTTTTTTTTTTTGCCGTCTTTTTTTTGTTCTTTTTGGTGCGTCCGAACGAAGGAGCCAGAACAATTGAGAGAAGAAAATTGAGAAAAGAAAAGAAGAAAAAGGAAAAGAAAATTGGAAAGCGAACAGAATTATACGTCTTTGGAGGATTGAATTTCTTCTTCATTACAATTTTCTGAGATATACATCATAAGGCAGTTCAAATATAACATTCATATTCATTAAGATAACCGATCCAATCAATTTTAAAATCGATTAATTCATACAAACCTGCCGCAACAAGAACCAACACAGAAAAGTGATACATCTCCAGTTTTCAAAATCTTTCATCAAACTAATTAACGCAACTCCTTTCTGTTCAGAATTGAACAGACTCTTCATTCACCTTCACATAAACAACTCAATACCATCAATAGCGACACTTAGTGAAGATACATAAGCGTCATTGAAGTGAACAATAAACCCACCAAGACGTAATAAAACACTAAAAGAAAAAAACAGAACAAAAATTCCGAAAAAAAAAAAAAAACGAAAAAAAAAAAAAAAAAAATAAAGTAACCCCCCTTCAAATCAACAATCAAGAAATTTCAATCACAAGAACTATTTGAATCAACACTCCTTCATTTGCACACCAAAACATAATAACAGTCCTTTCCAACTCATTTTTGGTCCCACAAACAACTTTCAATGTCATTCAACAATCCGTTATTGAGCGACCCCTCCATCATTCAAGTCTCTCGGGGTGAAGATTCAACCAATACCCTGAATATTGACATCAATAATAGCTCACAACTTACGTCGAATCCTACATCATCCGGTGCATTAGAACCAGGTAGTGCTTTATCTAAACTTTTGGATTCTGCCATGGCCAACGCGGCCAAGGAATCAACCCCTGAATTAGAACCAAGGTCAGCCACCGCCAGTCCCTTTGTCAATTCAACACCAATTTCACCAATTCAATCCAATTACAAGAATCCAGACCTTGTATACTCACTTGATTATTTATTTACTTTAAAGGAATCTTCCCTTGTTAAAAATTACGATGGATCACCAGAATTACCCGACAAAGCGTTTTGGAGATTAAAAGCAAGAAATCCTAGCAAGAATGAAAAGGAGTTCGCTCCTAACCCAAAGGGAAGCCATCAGCATTATCATAATAGTCACCACCATAACAACAATAATGGTAACAACAATAACAACAATCATAATAAAAGACACAGCAATAATAAAACTTTTGATTGGGAACGCAAAAGTACAGGATTTAGTAAAGCTAATGATTTAGATTCCCTTTCAACCGATAAAATTTCTCAGTTGTTGGGTGAAGCTGCCGATGAGGCTGAACCAGAATGGGATGCTGTCGATTTATCAGGTGATGAATTGAAAATAAATATGGCCCAAACAGTGGAGGATTTTGAAAAATGGAAATCTAACATGAGAAATGAAGATCGTAAAAGAAATGGTGATATTTCAAATGAAACAAATGATTCATCTCTACAGACCGGTGGTGGTAATGAAGTTGATAACTTTTTTTCATTCGTCAAACCAAAAACAGATACTTTGCATAGCTCAAGTCAAAACCATAGATCTACAAGTTCATCAACCCCAACTACTGCTCATGCTGAAGTCACCAATAAAAGTTCAAGGTTTTCTTCCTTCTTCAATACTCCATCTTCAGAGAATGCTCCAACCATTAAGGAGAAACCCGCGGATCAAAGCAATAACCTACAGAAACAAATGCTCGGATCTCGATTCTTTTCTGCAGCATCAACCCCCTCTTCTGCAACCCTTCCACCAGTTTCTACCATTCCACCTCAACAAAATGTTATACCCGGTTTCTCAAATGCCCCTCCTCCAGGCATTCCTCAACCTGTACATGGCTCTTCAACAAATGATTCTTTCTTTCTTTCTTTGATGAACAAGAGAGACAGCAAGGATTCTTCACAATCAAATACGCCACAACCAAGTGCATCAAACTTGTTAAAGAGCTTACAAGGAAAGGGACCTTCCGGTGACCCTTCCATCATTCAATCTCCGCTCGTCTCTCATAGTAATACACCAACCCAGACACCAGGTCTGCATCCTGTACAACCCGCAGTCGGTAATGCTCAAGATCCTAAATTTACTGGTATAATTCAGAGCTCTTCGGTTCAACATAGCCCGTTACTTCATAATCAGGCTCCACAACAATTGCCACATTCACACCCACAACAACGTCGTCAATCATCCCAATCTGATAGAAACTTTGGTGTAGAAAGTCAACAAGGTCCTCAAGGTCCTCAAGGTCAACCAATCCCACCATGGTTCAGACAACTTCAGAATGGTGTAAATGGACCAAATGGTCCTGCTGGTCCCATAAGTCCAATTGTACCGGGTCCAATTACGGGTCAAGCTAATGGACCTAGTGGTGCCAATGATGCCATTGGTAACTTTCCTAATGGACCAGGCTTACCACCAAATGTGCAACAATCAAAGGGTGAGCCTAATTCAAGTGGTCCTCCTCCAGGAATTCCCGGTCCTCCTCCAGGTCCAGGTCCACACATGCAATTCGGTGGTCCTCCACCTCCAGGAATGTTCCCACCTGGTTTTATGCCACCACCAGGAATGCAATTACCACCTGGTCAATTCCCAGGTGTCAATGGTCGTAATGGTCCTCATTTCCCACCTGGAATGGGACCTCCACCAAATGGTCAATTTTACGGTTTTCCACCTGGTGTCCCACCACCACCTCAAGGCATACCATTGCAACAATTAAATCCTCAGCAGTTTGAATTATTACAACAACAACAATCGCAACCTCGTCAATGATCCAAATGAGTCAGGATACCATCAATCACGTTTAATTCTTCCATGTGCAATTAGTTTATCCCCAAGTGTTTTTTGCTTTTTTTCTTTTTACTTTTTACTATTCTCGTCGTTTTTACTTGCCTTTTATTCCTTTTCTTTTCATTTATTTCGTTTTTTTTTTTTTTTTTTTTGATTTTAAACTTTTTTCTTCTTTTTTTTTTCTTTTTTTCTTTTTTACTTT
This sequence comes from Hyphopichia pseudoburtonii, assembly GCA_003856775.1. Taxonomy (NCBI): domain Eukaryota; kingdom Fungi; phylum Ascomycota; class Pichiomycetes; order Serinales; family Debaryomycetaceae; genus Hyphopichia; species Hyphopichia pseudoburtonii. The sequence goes on along the minus strand of CP024752.1, from coordinate 990,214 downwards.
TTTTTTTTTTTTTTTTCTTCGTTTTTGGTTCAGTTCTACATGTCGTTCATCTTTATCAATTAATTTGTCATGTATTTAAATTAATTCTATGTATTCAGACCAAAGAGATAAATTTATAATTCTTTTGAAATTTGTAAAAATAAATTTAACAATTGAATGTGTTCATCGGTACCATTATTCAATTTTTTATCAGTCTCAAAAAATACTTTTGCTAGCTTATTCTTAGCAATTGAATTTAAGTTGTCATTAAGAATGAATTTATCATGTAATTGATCAACAAGTTGCTGTGCACTCCAACCTTGTAATACTAATTCATTTGCATGTTTGATTATATTGCCAGTATTACCAGACTCAATAACGTTAAAAGTTTGATCAATTAAGTCATCACTTACAATTCCGGCAATTTCATGTATCGATGCCTTTGTTATACCATTTGTAGTATTATCATCATCTATCATTTCCACATCTTGATCATCGGTACTGGTTAAAGAAGAATGCAATCTGGTGGCCGATTGTAGAAATGTAATTGCTTTTCTTAAATCACCATTTGATACTCGTAAAACTTCTTCTAGTACCGCATCATCTTGTAAACGTATATTTTCTTGTTTGACAATAAATTTCAATCTATCCAAAGCATTTTCATTATCCAACAACCTAAATCTAAATTTAGAACATCTTGATGTTAATGGATCAATAATTCTTGTGATATAATTACAAATAAGGCAAAATCGAGTAATATTAGCATAATTTTCCATTGTTCTTCTTAAAGCTGACTGAGCATCTTTTGTCATAGAGTCAGCTTCATCCAATATAATAATTTTATAAGGTGGACAAGGATAATTAGCCAAATCTTCTTTTGATGCATTTGAAATGGTGGATCTGGCAAAATTTTTAATTTTTTGTCTCACAATTGAAATACCTCTCTCATCAGATGCATTTAATTCCAATACTCGAGATTTATACAAAGTGGGTCCATATAATTGTTTGGCCAATGCCAATACAGTGGATGTCTTACCGGTACCGGGTGGACCATAAAATAACATGTGTGGTAGATTAGCTGATTCTAAGGTTTTTTTAAGTACTTTAACAGCGTGATCTTGTGAAGCAACATCATCAAGGTTCTTGGGACGGTATTTTTCAACCCATGGTGTATGCTGTAATCTTTCCTGTTCGTATTGTTTGAGTCTGGGGTTTGCGGAACCGCTTATCACTGATGTCATCTTTTGATTATCTAAATGTTTATGGCCTAGCTCTAAATGCCAAGTAAGGACGAAGGGTTTTGCTTTGATAGACGCGGATGTGAATCTTTTTTTTTTTTTTTTTTTTTTTTTTTCAGTTGTTCAACTTTATCCACGCGTCGATTTTCAGGCTTTCTTTTTTCTTCTTCTGTCGTAAAATCATGATTGTTTCGGTGCACTACGAAATGCTGAAGTTATTGAAATCTATTTGATTAATTTAATGAATTGAATTATATAAAATAAATGAGACGAAAGTTGAATATTAAGGGGAAAATGATAAGTACGAATCTAAATAAATGTAAGAAAATGTGTGAGAAAGCGAAATAAACAGGGAGGAAGTAAATGTGTAGACGAGAACCGATATATATGAAATGTGTGGTTTGGTATAAAATCACATACGGAAGCATTGCTAACAGATGTGATATTTTTCGTTAGACTTGAAAGAATCTAATGCTGCAGGTGCTCAAGGATTAATTCAGGTTCAAACGACGAACAGTTGAAATCATTGAACACCCATAACTGATAATTCCAATGTCCACACCCTTCTGATATGTACTTTAACCGTGGTTGGTCCGCTTTTGTTGAGTAATTCTTTAAGATCAAGGTCGAGTGAAACCTTTTCATTTGACCACCAACACTTACGAGCTGGTTTTCTCCAGAAAAGAAGTAATTTTGTATGGTTGGCATCCGGTGCCTTTCTAGCTCGAGATAGAGATCTTGATGCGGCTCTTGAAGCATTTGAAGCCAAAGTGGCAAATCGAGATCTTGATCTGGAAGTGGTTGATGCATTGGATGAGACAGGTTGTAAAGACGGAGAATCGGGTGGACTTGGAGGATCTGTTCTTAGACGTATCAACAGTAATGACAGAATGACGCATTTTGAAGGTTCCATTGATCTACTACCCCATTGTTCCAGGTGAGCAAAACCAGAAGTACATAACATATCAAAGAGATGTTGTTCAGCAGGACCTAAATTTTGATGTACTGAGGGAGGTAAATCCGGAGAAAAACCCAAACCAGAAAATATTAGATTATTTTGAAGAAGTTCTGATCCAACCGCTATTTTTAATTGTCTTACTTGTTCTGCACTAAAACCAGAAACGGGAGGAATGACATAATAATCCAAATCTTCTCTTAGAACAATGATGGCAGGTTTATTCTGCAAAAAATTAGCACTTGTTTCGTGTTGATTACGACCACCATAATTACTCTGAGGAGAAGGAGGAGGGAAATCATGTAAATCTTTTTGAGCATCATTAAATGTGTTGATAATATATTCAAAACAGTCCGGGTCAAAGTTAACATAAACCACGTCATCCTCGGTCAAGTTAGTGATGACCTGACCATTGGCATCCAAAAATACCCCATTGGGAAAGAGGCACAATAATATACTTTCGGGTAGACTCATAAGTTCATCTCGTGTTATGGTGAATTCGGCGCCTCGGATGTTCAAGTGAATCTTGGAATTATAATCAATGTTACTGTTGGTTTCATCGTATGCACCAGCATTGATATCGTAGGTATCTTCAGAAACCTGGGTAATGATATTATCTGTCATCTGAGATTAGGCGCTTGTTATGTGACTGCGGCGTGAAGTCCTGTGACCAAACAAAAGAGTTGTATGATGTGGTTTGTTATACCGACAAAGGCTATCGCTAAATGAATTGTTTTGTTCCGTCTACTTCTCAATCAATTTGTAATTAAAGGTAACCAGCACCCTGTTGATCAAGTAAAACTAAAATTATGACGAGCGGTACGAATGGGATTGGGGAAGCGTGCTGTCTGGGTACCGAGATGGAATCGTGTCAATGATCAGGCAAGTACAGGTTATAGCAAGTACTGCAAATGTGATTATATTGTCACAGCAGTTGATGTTGTTTCCTTGAAAGTGAATCCCTTTCGTTTCTTTCTCCTTGTTCCTCTGTTCTCTTCTTGTCAAAGAAAAAAAAAAAAAATACCAGTTGCTAACCGCCGCTCGTTGGTGCGCACCAATTTTTTTTTTTTTTGGTTTTAATTTCTATTTTGTATGGTTTCTGTCGGTTTTGTAAACGGTGAGCGACATTTTTTTATTTATTTTTGTTACGACATCTTTCTTTTTTGCGACACTGTCGGGTATGAAAATTTACATCAATCAATTTGTAAGCCTTTTGCTCTTTTTCATCTACGATTTTGCAACTTTGTGCTTGTAAGCAGCTTTTGTCGTTTGCTTTCAAAAACTAAAAAAAAAGATGAGCTCGGAACCATGTCAGGGAAAAGGAGAAGGATGTGCCTGCAAGAATGAAGGCAACATCAAAGTGAACCAACCGTTATCCACCGGTGATGATGATGATGTTTGGGCCGATGACAGTGATGTTGACGATGATCAATACAATCATGTCATGTCCGATAAGTCCACGGCCGACTTGAAGCGTATACATACAAAGCAGGGGTATCTTGATGGTCTTACTCGTGCTCAAGAATCAAGTTTGCAACTGGGGTTTGATGATGCTTTTCCTCATGGTGCCCTGTTAGGAATCGAGGTGGGTAGACTTTTGGCGAAATTATACTGTTATAACAATACACATCCTCAAGTGTTCAATGATGCACAGACCGAACTAAACATTACTAATATATTGAGTAAACAATATTTCGATCAAAATTTACAATTACTTGATCATCATCCTGTGATACAGAAGTGGCAGGATAAGTTATCTGAGTTATCAGTGTCAGACACTAAATAATCAGCTACATAAAGAAAAAAAACAGAAAAAAAAAAAAAAACTTCTTTTGGTGCAAGGGAGATAAAAACTACTCAAGTTAATAAAGGATGCTATCTAAGACATGAATTGAAAGACGACAAAAAAAAAAGAAAAGAAAAAGCACACAAGTAAAACAAGACGAAATCGAATGGAAGTTCAAAGAATTAAAAAGAAACGGCAAGTTGATTTCCTGAAACAAACTTATCTATGTAAAGGCATATCATTGACGATTTCTTTACTCAAATTATCGTATAAACCAGAAAATTTATCTTGAAATGTTTGTCTACCTTTACACCAATCAACCCAAATTTCACTAATTAAGAACTGAGTTTCTTGAAACATCAAAAATTCTTCAAAACAACAATTTTTAATTAACCAGTCCTTATTTAATTGTTGAAATATTTCTTGTTTATCATTGATAATAATTTGTCTTAATTTGATCAATTCACTACCCTTGACTTCCACATCTTCTGCATTCATCTTAGCATACTTCAGTTCATTTTCTTGAATTCTTTTCTGTAATTGACGAATACTATTGATTGATAATTTTTTCGATCGTTCAAATAATTCTTGTAATGAGTATAAATAATCCAAGAAATTTTTAAATTTTTCCAAAATGGTGGTATTTATGGTATAACTTTCATCCACCAATACTTGACTTGATTTATTAAAAAAATCTGATATAAATCCCATTGAATCATTAATGGAATTAATATCATCTTTATTATGATTGGCCATGATTTTATTATCTAAATCTTTATGAGGATAAAGATAATCATCCAAATCACCAAAACGATTAATCATTTCAACAAACTTACTATTATCAAATGCAATTTGTTGTTGACGTTTTTCATATCTTTCCACCAACACCACAATTTTAGTCCAAACTTCAATTAATTTAGTAATACTATTTTCACATCGAGACCAATTTTGTAAAAATTCTTCACCAATGGTGGGCCAAATTGAATTTATAAAATTGGTCAGAATTTTTTGACCTTTAAATTCTAATGAATAATCAATTCTAGCTTGTTTTTTCCAAGTTCCTAAATCTGTAGGTACAGATAAGAAAGTAACTACTAAAGGTTCTTGTTTTAATACTGGATGCTTTACCAATTGATTTAAAAATCTGTGTAATCCACGGCGACGTCTTTGTAAAAATTGGGAATCAGGGGATGATCCTACTAAATGTTGTAGATTAGTATAATGAAAAGTCAAAAAAAAAAAAAAAAAAAAAAAAAAAAAAAAAAAAAAAAGGTCGTGAAAAAAAAAAAATACTCAAAACATACCAGAAAATTTCTTTGGAGGTAATCCAGGTATAACTCTAAAAGGAAATTTTTTTAACAAATACTCTAGTAACCATACGAAATCAGAGTATCGTCTAATAACTTTTTTCGTACCCGCGGGTCCATGCATTCCAAGTTTTAAATCATGAGTGATTATATAATTAATATGTTTGAACAACAACCCTTCTTTTTCAGGGACTTCCTTGATTCTTACCACATCAGGAGTATTAACCAAGGGTTTAAATTGATCTCTAATTGATTCAATGTATTTTGTAATTTCGGAATATTCTATTGGTTCTTGATGTTGTTGTCTGGCAATGACTTCTTCATCAGTACCATTACCAGCTGAGGCCGCAGCAAAGTCTTGCTTTTGTTGAATTGATGAATGATCAGTTAAGATAGGATCGGATAATATTGATTGTTGTTCTTTATTTGATTTAATGGCAGCAGTGGTATTATTTGAAGAAGCGGTTACCGAGGCAGCCCCGGTCCCTGAAGCAGTATTACCCCATTCATTTGACGTTGGATCATCTGATATTGACGATGAGGCTAGTTGTGCAGACAAGGGATCAATGAAAGTATCGGTAACTTCATCATCGTTAGTATAATCATTATTAGATTCAACAAGTAAATCAATTACATTTTGAGGTAAATCTGGTAATCCAGATGATAATTTAAATTGAAGAGTAACAAAATCACCGGTTCCAGGTAAATCAATTTCCAATGCAATTAAACCAAGGATTTGATAAAAATTGAAATCAATGGATGGTGGTAATAAATCATTATCATACAACACGTCTATTATTCTGGTGATTTGATAATTTGATAAAATATCAAGTGGTGTTAATTTATCAAAAATGACTCGTTGTAAATCATTTACTGTCAGAAGATCAGATTGATATTTGGAATAAATTAATTTATAAGATTCAGGAACAACTGATGATGGTAAGGGGGATGTTCCACGACCAGAGTTTGTATTATTGCTAGTATCATGACCGAGTAATTGTGACAGGGTTAAGTATGTACTATCATTTAATGAGGGTAATATCGATGAAGCGTTCAATGGATCATTATTGGGAGTTTCATTGCTGGGAGCAGCCCAGCCATTTTCCCAGGGGTCTTCCGACGAAGCAAATATACTACTATTCATATATGCTTTGCTGATGTATGAAGATATTACCTAAACGGTACGGACAAACCAAAAGAACAAGAAAAGTATGGAAATAGGAAATTGGATGAATACCTTATATTGCAATGGGCAAATGATTGGCAACTGAAGTAATTGAATCAAAAGGCGAGAGAGCGATAAAAAACAAAAAAAAAAACAAAAACCAATCGAAAAAAAAAAAAAAAAAAATAAAAAGAAAAAAACAAAACAAAACAAAAAACTAAAAAAGCAAAGATAGAATAACAAACGGAATACCTGAATAAATTCCGGGCCAGTGAACTTCCAACGCTTCAAAAACACGGGACTCACACTCATTAGCACAGTCTTAAAATCATGTTGGTATTAATAGTTGTTATTAAAAGAGACAACAAATAATCGCTACATACGCACACCCGTGCACCAGATAAGACGAGGATCAACTTTGTTATCACAACAAAAAACACGAAAAACACGCCAAAAGAAGGAGAAAAAAAATATAAAAAGAAACCACCATTAACTTTTATCAAAAGAATATTGTGTTCAAAATTTAATTTAAACAACTGAAGAATCCATAGTTGAACAAATTGGCAATTACACACTCATTTATATCATCATGTCAGTTCTGACTCAAATAAGTGATACTTTATTCAAATATCTTAATTACTTTCATCAAGATGATCGAATTAATCGATTTACATTTGGAATGCATCGAAATACAACACTTCGAAATTTACGTCGATGGAAATTAAGTGATTTAATTTTATTATCAATATTATTCATACTTTACTTTGCGGTTTATAATATTGATCCATTTCAAAGACAATTTGTTATTAGTGATGTTACAATTAATCATCCATTTGCTCAACATGAACGAGTTAATAATGCCGGATTATTTTTTTGTGCCGTTTGGGTACCACTGGTAATAATTACGGTAATTTCATTAATAATTACCAAACCACGTAATAAAATTTATGTGGCTTATGTATCGGTGGTGGGATTATTGGTGGGAGTTTTCACCACTAGTGTGGTGACGGATATTTTAAAAAATTTTATTGGTCGTCATCGTCCAGATTTTATTGCTAGATGTGAACCAAGATTAGATGCTCCTACAGATATATTGGTGTTGGCAAAAGATGTATGTACTACGGAAAATTTGAATCGATTAAAGGATGGATTTAGAACAACACCACTGGGTCATCTGAGTCTTAGTTTTGCAGGATTATTATACTTGTCATTATGGTTGGCAGGTCAATTGGTGGTTTCAAGTGATGAACTGGGTAGTTGGAGAAGTATTTTGGTGGCAATACCAACCTTGGGAGCTTTTGTAATTGCTTTGGGAAGAACCGAAGATTATCGTCATCATTTCATTGATGTTATTCTTGGTAGTTTATTGGGTCTGGTGATTGGATATTGGTCATATCGTCGACAATTCCCTAGTTTGAGTCACGTCAAGATGTTTGAACCATACGAAGTGATTCGTGAAGATCAAGATGATGAAACCAGTGATGTTGGTGCATCCAATGGGTATAATCGCTTGGATAATACATTACCGGTATGATGACCCATTGTTTTTTTTTTTGTTTTTTCTTCTTTTTTTTTTTCTTCTTTTTTTTTTCTTCTGCTTTTTTCTATAAGCTAATTCGAGTTTAAGTAATATATGTAAGAGAGCATGAGAGAGACTTATTTGTATGATAGAAGATTGATTTGGATGTAGAGGTTACCGTAACAACAATGGATGATCTAGAAATGTCGAAGATTACGTGTAAAAATAAAGATATTGATAACCACAGTAATTTGCCTGATTGAAATTGTTGAGTTGTCCATTTTGGTACGAAACAAGAGAAAAACAAAATAAAGCAGCAATCATAGAAACAATCAATTGAAAAGAGAATCAAGATAAGTATCACAAGACTATTGTTTAGGGATGGTGGTTTTGAGGATTGTATCTCTTCTCCTTCTTTAATTCCTTAGATTCCCTAGGGTTATTGTGCGCGCTTAAAGTTGTTATCATGATAGAATTCAAAACCTCAGGATGCTACAGAACAGCAACTCTTTCCTTTCATCAACAGTAATTGACAATCTCAAGGTAACAATCAAGAAGACAAGCAACTCTTTGTAAATCTTTGAGCACAATCAACAATCAACAATTGAAAAGCATAATAAGGTTTTGCAGACAGTCAAAGGACCCTTTATTTCTTTGTCTGTTTTTCTTTTGTGTTTTTGTCTTTTTGTCTTTTTGTCTTTTTTTTTTTTTGGTTTGGGTGAGGCTATTGTCAGGAAATGAAATGAAGTCCCGACACAAAACCCATACACCCATAGTACACCCATAGTACACTACTAGTACACTACTAGTACACTACTAGTACACTAGTGTCACGTGAGAACTATTCCCAAAGATGCATGTGAAAACAGAACAATCAGGACAATAGCAGAAAACACCACAACCAAGTATGAATAAAGAGCTACCCAAATCGGGGAGGGATGGGTGACATTTGCGGCTTGCCAGATACACACGCTCAAAAGTATATAAGACCCTCAATTGTCTTATAACCTTCTTTCCTTCGCTCTTTTTCTGAATCTAATCATTTTGTTGCAGTTACCCGTTTGGTATTTTTGTCAGCTTTTCTTTTGTTAGTGTCAGTTTTTGTGTGTGTTTTGTGTCGTCGTGCCGCGCCCAAAACATCATTATTTGCAGTGTCGTGTCGATTACTACTTTTCCCACTGCCAAACTCCTTTACTCCAGAAGTTTACACCATACAAAAAATAAAAAGGTGCAAGTTTTCCATCTTGTGATTGTTCCTGAAAAAAAAGAAAAGGGCATACTAAGAAAAACAAAAAAAACAAATAAAAAAAAAAAGAAAAGAACCCAAAAGAAAAGAAAAGAATCAACGACTTATCAACTTTACAACCAAACTTGTTTCTTTACTAGATCTTTACTATTTCTTTACTATTTCTTTACTATTTCTTTACTATTTCTTTACTATTTCTTTACTGATTCCTTTATAATTTTTTCTAGACCGGTTTCTTCACTTCTCGTTAGACTTTCACTTCATCCGTTACACTCTTACTTCATTTTTCAGCCTCGTTATAATAATTCATAATCTCATTTTCCAAATACCCCCACCTCATAATGACCACTACCGCCTCAGCTCCCGTTTACTGCTTTATCTCCGGCGGGAACATGCACTGTGTTCCGGTAACAACATTCAACGATGAATCCATAGCCTCCATAACAATGCTGCTGCTGCTGACCCTGCTGCTAGCGCTGGCGCTGCTGACCCTGCTGAAACGTCCACACCATCATCATGACCATAATGACACCGCTCTACACCTGACCGATTCAAGTGACTCGGATCATGATCATGGTGTTGTCAAACCAATCAAAAAAATTGGCAAGGTTACCTCCAGTCAACAATCTCATCAATATCAACCCCCTACCAACGTTAGTGATAATGATAGTACCGAAAATGAATCAAAAAATCCCATCATTCATCCTAGCATCAAAATGAGTATTAGACATAAAAATCTCCTTTATACTCTTAATAATCCTTCATTATCTGATATTGATACCGACGATAAGGTTAAAAGTATCTCACCGGGTCCACTTCCAATTACTTCAGAACATGATGGTGCTCAATTAACCTCTATTCTTGAAAATTATTCCACTCATTCAATTTACCTACCTCAATATACCGTTAACCTTGCAGAAAATTTTGATAATGATTATCGTCAAATAAAACATTTTCTTACCAAAGTTTTCCCCACCACCTGGGTTAATAAATCAAATATATCAATTTCTCAATTAACTGGGGGTATAACCAATATGCTTCTTTCGTGTAATTATACCGATCCAACTTCTAAATTTAGTCATACCGTACTTATGCGTGTTTATGGTCAAGGTACTAACTTAATTATTGATCGTCATCGAGAATTCGTCCTGCACTTGGTACTTAATTCATTACAATTGGCTCCTCCAATTCATGCTAGATTTGCTAATGGTTTAGTTTATGGATTTTTACCCGGTCGTTCATTATCACCTCATGAATTAAAACATCCAAAATTATTTCCTCTTATTGCTCAACAATTAGGTAATTGGCATAATAATGTTAATAGTGATTATATTAGTGAAGGGGTTGAAAAATTAAGATTGTATACTACCAAATTGAAAAGACAACAACAACAACAACAAATTTTAAATTCGAATTTAGATTCAAATAAAAAACAAAAACGTCAAGGTCAACCAAAAAAATCTCTTATTGCCAATATTTGGGATTTAATTGAAGATTGGATTAATGTGGTTCCTGCCGTTAATGGTTTAATTGATTCTTTTAAAGAAAATAATCATGCATCTTCAATTACTAAAATTGATGCTAATAATATACGATCTGTCATTATCGCTGAATTTAATTGGTTAAAATCAACTTTAAATAAAACAGTTAAATCTCCTACTGTTTCATGTCATTGTGATTTATTATCTGGTAATATTATCGTACCCGATACTAAAGAATTTCTGAAAATTAATTTGGAAAATTCAAAAAATAATTTAAATTTAAATAATTTAAATCCAATTCAATTTATTGATTATGAATATATGCTTCCTGCTCCTCGTGCATTTGATATTGCTAATCATTTAGCTGAATATCAAGGATTTGATTGTGATCGTCTGGCAATACCCAATGCTTCTTTTAATAATCAATTTTTAATTGATTGGTGTCGTGGTTATTTAAATCATAATGATTCAAATAATAATGATCAAGTTGATGAATTATTAAATGAAATTATTTGTTATTATGGTATGCCAGGATTTTATTGGGGGATTTGGGCTCTGATTCAAAGTGAAATTTCAAATATTGATTTTAATTATTCTCATTATTCAAAGGCTAGATTACAAGAATATTGGGATTGGAAAAAATTATTCGTTTCAAGAAAACAATGATTCTTCATTTACTTCATTTTAATTCTTCGTTAGAAACTTTTTTTTTCTATTATAAATGTTTATGATAACACATTACGCATATTTAATTATTGACAATATATAAGATTTTTCTTTTTTTTTTCTTTTTTTTTTTTTTTTTTTTCATACATTAGTTCATCTCTGTAAATCAACAATTACAGTCTTATCAGTCTTGGGTGAATGTAAAATTGCAAATTTAGCTCCCTTTGATCCTTCTTTAATTAATGTATTATAAATATTAAGGGCAAAACTTTTGGGGAAATTATTTGTTGAATAAACCACTTTCCTCATCCATTCATCTAATTGTTTTAATGAAGTTATCAGTATTGAATCTAAAATTTCATCTCTTGCATCAATACTTATAACTGGAGTTGAAGCTAATTTTTTTACTAAATCAGCCCCAGCAACTTTGGCATCATTTTCAACCTCCCATTTATCTCGTTTATTATTATTTTTTCTTCCTCGAGGTGCATCATTATTAACACTAATTATTTTTTGATCAATATCAACATTAAACATGGGTCCACTACCAGGAAGTGATTGTTCAATCAAATCAGATTCATCATTATTATGCTCAGCACTATTGGAACTATTCATACTATTACTACCAAAATCACCAATATCTTCATTATTTCTTTCATCAATTTCAGTTCGTAAATAATCAATTAATTCTTCATAATCAACATCAATGTCCCTTCCCGAACTTATATCCTTCACTCTTAAAGGTTTGAATTGATTGGTTGATTTTTTTGTCTTTTTCTTACCAGATTTGTTGTTTGGTTGCTTAATGATAACAACCCAATTGGCACCATCTATTTGAGCTTTATGTAACAAATCTTCTTGTGAGTTGGGGTGTACAATATCACAACTAATATCTGTAGCCCATAAATTCTTAACCAAATCATACCCTGAGTCAATTATATGAGATTCGGATAAACTAGATACTAAAACATCACATCGAATTTTCTTCCATTTTACCTTCGATATCTCAGAAAGTGGTTTGGCAATACCAGAAGTTGATTTGATTCGTTTATCAAAAGTTTTCATTAAAATGAATAAATAAGTAGCACTTATTTGAAACCCAACAGCATAAGGGGTAATCGATTTATTCAAATCTTTGTTGGATAATGCCGATACAAGCCTGTCATATCGACCACCAGTGACGAAAATAGAATTTTTACTTCTGTCATTTTTAAAGTACGCTTGAAACATAATTCCACCCGCATAATACCGACTGTTATAATTATAAAGCGGGTTGAAATAAATTTGGGTAGATACTCCAAGGAATTTGACAATAGATAAAACACCCATCAAATAATCAAGGGCTTTCTCAATTTTTACCAATAAGGGTGAATCAGCCATAACTTTCCTCAATTTATGTTTGGCTCGTTCTGGTTCCACCGTAAAATTAAAGGTATCCATTAAATCCTTGATAATTGTGTGTTGAATCTTAAAGTCTTCTCTCAAATACGTTTTAATCTCCTCTGGAGATTTTCCAAGTCCCAATTGTGACAATACTCCAAAAATTTCAGTCTTCTTTTTTTCATCCATTTTAACCGAACCTCCAAATGCAAACTCTACCACACAATTCAAGATATCTGAATGATTAATCATAATGAAAACCTGAGCATTTTTAACCTTGAAACATGGAAAGGACTGAGAGATTTCATCAACTATCTTGATGCACTCTGCATCGTTTTCCACTCTGCTATGTCTGTCGTGCGTTGCAATATCAAAATTTACCGCACTATATTTATCCGGGGCACCTGTGCCTCGAAGACTAGGCCTGTAAACGAATTCGTGACGATAAAGTTTGGAGAGTGAAATACTGGTTCGACTGAAAAACCGTGCCGTGGGTAAAACTAGATCATAGGGTAACGTTAAAATCTGACCACTTCTATCTAAAACTTCATAGCATCTCTCACGGGATTGTGGGTACGATTTGGGCATCAAAATACTAGAACTATAATCAACAACCCCACCATGAGTTTGAAAGATTCTAAATAACTCGTGGATCATTTGGCTGAATATCAAATAGTCGCTTACAGAATGCTCAAGATGATGAGCATGCGAGTGCTTACTGTAATTATCGAACATAAGATCTTTTGCCAACAGGTACGGCTGACTAAAAAGTGTTTCACGAACTTGCTGTTGCCAAGGAGATGCTGGATCAGCCAAAGATTTGAGCGCCTCCTTGATTATATGATCTTGATGTTCAACAGGAATCCATCCGCTTTGTAAAAGCTCGGAGGCACCTGGTCTTAGTTTAGGATTATGGCCTAATAACAGGCGAATGATATTTTTCTCAGTCTTAAACTTTGCATCCGTAAAGTTAGATGGAAAGTCAATTGATGCCAATCTTAGATTATTCAATGTTGCCGCCCTTTCCATACCCGTGGATAGTGGATAACACATTTCAAAAAATATAATGCCTAGAGAGTACATGTCGACTTTCTCATCGTATTCACCAGTGGCAACCTCTTTAGCGGTGTAAAATACGGTACCAACAACGGTTGAAAAATCTTTGTTACCGGTATCAGCAACTTGGTTATTATCCAGAATAACCGAAGAGAATTGTGATTTTTTTGCCAAGCCGAAGTCTCCAACTTTAATGTTATTTGACTTGTCAATGAAAATATTCATCGGTTTCAAATCTCTATGGATAAACCCTGAACTATGAATGTAAGAGACAGCTTCCAATAGCTGCCTGAAAAGTCTCCAGTATTCGCTTGGATTACCCGGAAGACCCTGTTCGATTAAATTGAGTAGGGTGTTATTTTCACAGAACTCCATCTGAATGTATAAGATAGACTTAGCTTGGTTCAAATTCTTTAACTTTTTGATTTCAGACCTGCTGTGGTTGATTAATTCGAGGCTCCTTCTTGATTTTCCGAAGGAGCTGATGTCACTATCGCTAAGTCTATCCGTTTCTTCACCACTGTCATCGTCTGCTACTGCTTCTTCGTCATCTGAAGAGTTCGCAAATTCTATGAGGTCATCGAGATCGCTGTCATCTGAGTAATGGAGATGAGCATCAAGTGAATTAGCTAAGTAGTCGACCTGGAATGAGTTGTCGTGACTTCTCAAGAATGATGATGATCGGGCGATAGGGCTGTCAAAGTCATCGTCTGTGTCACTTTCAGTCGTCAGATCATCACCCTCCTCGTCATCGGAGTCTACCACACTAGTTTCTTTTGATTCTTGAACTTCTTCTACCCAGCACCCGTAATATCTTACTATGTATTGATGATTCAATCGGGCCAAAGATAGGACCTCGCTGAGTATGACTTCTAATTTATTGGCTTTGTGTTTGATCTTTTTAATTGCGTAAAAAGTTCCTTCCATCCGATTTCGAGCTTTTACTACCTCACCAAACCCTCCCTTACCTAACTTGCCTATTTCTTCAAATTCTCGCTCATATCGAGAATCAATTGCAGAAGAAGGATTCAGGACACTATCTCCTAACGCCACGTTATAGTTTTGATTGGAGAGGCGTCTTCTTGACGGTATTCCAGGAGATAAATTACGCCTACTAGATTCAAGAGCTACGGCTTGCCTCACGGACCTTAAAGGTGCGTTCAATTCGGAATGTTTGATATCAGGTGAATCAGGAAACACAGGCCCACCAATTGCTCGTGATGTAATTTCGGGATTGGTGATTTGATCTATACCATCTCGGAAAAACTTTAGTGCATTGAGCTCCAAAAGACTAGGCCGTTTGGAGGCTTTTGGTTGCAACATTCGTGACAACAAATCGTAAACCGTCTCAGCATTATCACTACCATTTACGTCAAATTCAGGGTTAAAGAAACGTATGAAATCTTCTGGCTTGGGGTACATCTTAGTCAAAGCATTGTGATGTATCATGATTCGTAAAAAAAGTACACCCAAATTCCAAATATCTGTCTTCGACCCACTAGGAAACTCTGGGTCTATCCAATTCTCTGGGATAAAAGGTCTCATGAACCCGTACTTAGACGTTCTGATCACTTTGTTGTTACGGTTTGGGTGGCTATGTAGCATTGAAAGTAGAGAATACCCATACGAAGGATGCAGCAATTTCAAGACTTTTGTTGTGTTTTCATCGTCGTCGTTAGAGGAAATTGCTGTGTTTGAATGCTGGTAATAGAGTTCTGTTTCGACTTCACATACTAGAACGGTTTGTAGGCATATAAGTTTATGCGTAAGACCTGCGTTATGAAGACTTTCAATTCCAGGAAGAAGTTGGATGAGCCATGACCTCGCTAAACCCCAGTCAAAAAAGCCTACGGTATAGGAAATGTCACTTAAGTATTCCGCGGTTTGTGAAAAGTGTGAAAGAAGTCTCACAGTCCAGCAGTTGTCGGATCTGTCAATCTGATAACCATAGAGCTTTATAATGTTCTCATTATCGAAATTTCTCACTTTCTCCAATTCTACTTCGAAAGCTCTAATTTGAGTCTTTCCTTCATCTGTTAGCCAAAAAGGATTATCTAGTCTTACTTCTGTCAATATGTACAGAACTTCAACCCCCTTCTTATCAAACTTGGCTTGAACATCCGGGGACAAGTACGGTTTGACGATATACTGCCGGCTTATTGCAAACAAAATGTCATTTTTTTGTTTATAGGCAATAAAACCTTGCACAGCTTTAAATTTAAATTTGGATTTGCTATTGGGAATCTCACCATATATAGCATTGTCAAAAATAAAGCATTGATCGGACCTGGGTATATTTTTCGGTAGTAGATCAATGTCTTCTTTAGTCTCCCTCGTTTTTGAGCCACCTACTGATGTTGTGGAATGAGCAGAATCCTCATAGTAATCATCTTGTATTCTGGATAGTTGTTCGGTGAGTTCTTTGCTTTGTTGTTTCTTTTCGAGTTCTTGTTTGTGTTCCTTTTCTGCTTCGTTTTCCTCGTAGATACGCCTTGCCATTTGCATACGCTCCTCACGTTCCTCATCTAGTGATAAAACTTTTTGAGTTGTCTGCTGACAATCATCCAAAACATCTTTGATATCAGAGATGATGATAAAGCACACCTCTTCTCCCTGATACTCTTTTATTAGGTCGTTGATTTTGTCTTGTATTTTCTTTAAGTTTGACTTGGTGATATGTTTTGGATCGAGAACTTTGACTATAGGTGACGACAAGGGGTAAGTCGGAGTTAGAGAAAAGTCAAGAGTAAGTGAGACAGTTGGATGGTCTGCACTTTCGGCAGAGAGTAAATTTATCTGAAAATGAGGACTTGGCTTTTTGTTCCATATTAGTTTTGTCGGAGTAATGTTCTTGAATATATCGCCGTATATCGATTCAATGCTATTCAATTCGTCTTGCTGCCTTGCCTCTAGCTCCAGGCTATCTCCTTCATTCATCGCGGATATGAGTTATTGTTGATTAGTTTGACGTGCAATGAAATTCGTCTAAGGGCTAAGGAGGTGATAATAAAAGCATTATAGATCTCATCTGGATGCCAGTTTATTTTAGATGCAGATAGATTTAAGCGCGCGCGGTCTTTGATCTTTAAAGAAAAAAAAAAAAAAAAAAGGTGAGAGGTTCCGTATCCTTCAAAGCACTTTGAAGCTGAGAGGTAATCGGACTCGTTTAAAGGATTTAGATTCAAAAATGCCACCTGTTCATCATATAGAACAGGGTCCTGATACCATAAGGATACTTATCACGACAGACAATCATGTGGGTTACAACGAAACGGATCTTGTAAGGGGAGATGATGGATGGAAAACATTTCAGGAAATCACCTATCTTGCGAAGAATAGAGATGTTGACATGGTCTTACAGAGTGGAGATCTCTTCCACGTGAATAAACCATCCAAAAAGTCTATATATCATGTAATGAAATCATTGCGACTAAATTGCCTCGGTGATCGCCCCTGCGAATTGGAACTACTTAGTGATCCTAGTAACTTGTTAGATGGCGGCTTCAATACTGTTAATTATGAAGACCCTAATATCAACGTGTCTGTTCCTGTCTTTGCCATAAGTGGTAATCATGATGATGCTACAGGAGAAGGGTTTCTTCTGCCCCTTGATCTTTTATCAGTCTCAGGACTAATAAATTATTTTGGGAAGATTCCCGATAATGAACTGATCACTGTATCGCCACTACTTTTTCAAAAGGGAAGATCAAAATTGGCACTTTATGGGATGAATAACGTCAAAGATGAAAGACTTCATCGCTATTTCAGAAATGGGGAAGTCAAGTTCTTACGTCCCAACGTCCAGACAGATCAATGGTTCAACTTACTCGCCCTCCACCAAAATCATTATCAGCATTCTATGTCTTCATTTTTACCTGAGTCATTTCTTCCCTCTTTTCTTAACTTTGTATTGTGGGGCCATGAACATGAATGCATACCCAATCCCGTATTTAACCCAGATACAGGGTTTGACACACTTCAGCCTGGATCATCAATTGCCACATCTCTCAGTGAGGGCGAAACAGCAGAGAAACATGTATTTATATTGAGCATCAAGGACAAAGAATATTCAATTGAGCCAGTGAAGTTGAGATCAGTGAGGCCATTTGTTATGAGAGAGGTTTCACTACAACAATTGGGATTTCTTCCTGGGCCTGCTTCCAAGGATGACATATCGCAGTACCTAATAAATGAAGTGGAAAAGTTGATAGAAGAGGCACATACGCAGTACAGAGATACAAATCCCGATTTATTTGATGACCTAGATGAGGCAGAAGAGCCTGAAATACCATTGCCTTTGGTTCGGTTGCGTGTAGAATACTCTGGTGATTATGAAGTTGAAAATGCCAGAAGGTTTTCAAATAGGTTTGTGGGTCGAATTGCCAACGTGAATGACGTGCTCCATTGCTACAAGAAAAAGCGTATGAATGCTGGTCCCAAAATGGTGGTTGACGATGAAACCGCTGATTTCAAGAAAAGCATGGATAATGAGATTTTTGCGGATGAAGCGACCGCTTCAAAGGCTAGTATTGAAACATACTTGAGAGAATTTTTGGACGAATCCAATATGTCCATAATACCAGAAGATGGGGTTAACGAAGTGATGAGGAAATGCATCGATCAAGATGATAAAACTTTATTAAACGAATACATTGAAAAAACCATGAAGGCGTCCTTGAGCCTGCTCATGAAGATAGATATAGATGATCACGAGTTGTATGATGGGGATGAAGAAAACACTCGCGCAGCTTTCAAAAATGTATTAAACACTTTCAAGAGAGAAAATAATCTCAAAAAGCAAATAGATCAGATAAAGCCGGGTATGATAAAGCCATTTCCTCTCAAGCCATCGACGGACTCAATGAATGTGGATGCAGCTGCTCCCACGACAAAAGAGAATATAATCATAAAACCCAGAGGCGGTGGTCGGCGTGCGGCTCCAAAACGTAAAGCGGCTCCCAAATCAAGCCTTGTTGTAGGTGGAGATGAAGACCAGGAAGACAGTGAAATTGATGAGTACCGCGACCAACATGCACACTTGGACGTTGCCGCATCGGATAGTGATGAAGGAGAGGAGCCTGCGCCACGTCAGAAAACACCGTCCTCGAGACGGGCCGAGACTGCCAAAAAAGCGAGTGCTCCATCCAAAAGGGCAGTTGGCAGGGATACAAAGAAAAGCGCAAGTGTTGCACAAGAAAAACCAAGAGGTAAAAATTCCAATAGCTTACTTGATGACATTATTAATCTAGGTAAAAAATAGATGAGCGTCATTTATTTTCATTATGTTATATGTAGAATTGACATATCACTACAAAACGAAGAATATATACAAGAAAAAAGAGCAAGAACAGGGGCATTGTCTTGATCTAGTCCAATGAAGCAGCCTCAGAAATAAGCTTTTCCATGTCAAAATCAGGGTTACCAGCAGTGAAGTCTTTCAATAATGTCAATTTTCTTTCTGCACCTTCGGAATCGGTTAAGCCACCATAAAACCTTTGTACATTCAAGACAAGTAATTGTGCTTCCTCCATGGTCAACAGCACATCTGGTTCAACTTGGCCATTCATCAATACCAAGTCTGTCTTTTCTGCTAACTCTTGGTGGAACATGAGTGTAGTATGAGGTTTTGCATATTCTTTATGAAGCTTGTATTCGGCCACAGTAGTTAATATACAGTAAGTGGTTTGAGGGCCAACAAAGTTCCATTGAACAAAGTGCATTTCATAGCCATCTTGGTTCTTAGGTAAAGGTAAAATAAAGCTGGGGTTTTTGAATGCTGTTGCATACATGTTTGCAAATTGAAGACTATTCAATGTAGCATTGAACGTACGTTCCTTCTCTTGAAACCTGGCTTTCCAGATATATTGTAGCTCCTTTGATGGTAAATCTTTTGCCTTGTCGAGATCTAAAAATGATCCAAGGGTTTTGTAGGGTGCAACAGGGGAATTTTTTTCCACTGGAGATCTAACCTTGATTGTTTTGGAGTCTGCGTCATTTTGTATTTCTTCAGCCCTTTTCCTTTCATATTCTTCCAATTCTTGCAATGGGTCAATTGCGTTGAATTCCTTCTTTTTAGATTCAATCTCTTCTTTGAGTTTCTCCTGTAACTCGGCAGCGTTATTCAACCCCAACTTTTTTGCCTTTTCTTCAATCTTCTCTTGGTATTTTACATAAACATCGTTAGTTTTATCTGGGCTGGTGGCGAATGTTCTGATCACAGAAGAGGTGATACGAGGCGAAGCTCTGACCTTTATCAGTGATATAGCTCTGGGGATAAGTCTATACATTGTTTGAGTGGAAACTTTGGATCACAAATCGTCAACTAGTCTATGCTAGAGATTTTTGCTAAATAAAAAGACGTTTATCAGAATCAGAAGAGAGCGAAGGAAACAAAAAAAAAAAAACCGAAAAATAGAAATATTCGCACGACTCAAAAGTTTTGACAGCCTTGAACACTACAATTTCATTCCAACTTGTAGCTAATCCTAATTGGTATTACAAGCGGTCTAACGATAATGTTAAGTCTTTATAAATTATATATACAGGTAATAAAATAAGGGTCGTCAGGACATTATGGATTTTCGAAGAACATGATACCATCACAGATCATGTTCTAAATAGCGTAAGATTCAAATAAATAGTTCGTCAAAAGAATATTTTATGAATTCTTAGGTTCTGGCAATTCGTGGACTTTATCAGAGTCATCATTCTTTCTGTATTCTTGTGGTGCGTCTTTAGCATGATGCCCAATGGCGCTTCTGAGAGATTCTGGGATATCTTCGAAAGCCAAATCTGCGGTGGTAGTGGCTACTGAATTACCTTGCTCCTTCAATATATCTTCAAGATTCACCTTATTATCTCTGAATATTTTTAAGTTGTCGGCTATCAAGTGACGGTTTTTGCAGCCTGGGCACTGAATCAAAACAGTTCCCTTGTAATAAGATTGTCTAGAAAAAGCATGGGATGAACGAGTATCACACTTTTTACAGGTGAAGGCAATCATCATTTGAGGAGTGTCTACTTTCAAGGTTGCAGTTTTATCATCATCGTGGGAATGAGATGAGTGAAAACGGACATTGTTAAAATGGCAAGAAAGGCTTGGTTTGGCTATGTAGGGAGTATACAAGAACCGGCCCGGCCTTGAAATTACCCTTGTTCTTCTTGAAAAGTTGGTTACAGCTCTTCTAAGCATGGTGAAAGGTTGGAATGGTTGAAAGCCTATCCTTTTGATTGCAGTGAAAAGAATCAATTCTCTGAAAGATTGCAATCCGGATCGTTTTTTATATTTTTCTTTTTTTCTTTTTCTTTCGATTTTGTTCTATTTTTTTCCTTCAATTTTTTGCTAAGCTGTAAAATGCGATGTCCAAGCTGCGATGCTCTCTGCAGCCTTTCTGAATTGGAAGCTGTCTAAATCTTACAACTAGAAATAGCAATGTGTCTATAAATTATTATCAGGCTATGAACATATGGTGATACTGTGCTATTTATACCAATTACATGCACCAAGAGATATTAAGGTGCCGAGCGTTGGCTGAGTCGTAAAAATCAACATGACAGTGCGTTCAATACTTGAACAATACCTTGTCCTGCTTTTTTTTCATCTTTTGTGTTCTTTTATCCATGATAGAAGATTCGGTTTCGCTTTGCAGTTCTTGTATCTCGGATTTTGGACCACCCCAATCACCTGGATCGAGGTTGACAGGGTTGACCCTTGGAATGACCTTCTTATTAGATTTCTTTTCTAATGTGGGAAATTTACCATCATTTAATTGTGGTGGTGAAGCAATTCTAGAGATTGGAGAGTTGGATCTTGAGGGCATAGCTGAGCTTGAGTTTGATTTTGCTCCCAAAGGGGGTAAAGATGAAACCGATGGGGCCTTTTTTATATTGCTCAAGTAATTTGGTCTGTAGTTTGACGGAGCTTGCGCAGAGTTGATGTTGAGATTGCTATAACTCTTACTTTGGGGCTTTTTGATGACGGTAGTATATCTAATAGGTGGTTTAGCACTTATCTGAGGGGTAGTTGATTTTTTTGGTTTGGGAAGGGTTGGGAATTGCTCAGTAGGTTTTGCTCTCGGTGTGGCGCTACCACCCCAAGAATGAAGAGACAGAGAGCTTCCCGAGTTTCCACCTAAAACAGGATATTGATCCCTTGGTTGAATACTGCCTTCGTATTCTGCAGATATGGTAATCAAATCTTTATACTGCTGGGAAGAGGTAGCAAACAATTCACTGAGCTCATACAAAAGGATACTTAGATCAGAAGCTTGGATGTCTTTGAACATCTCTTTATAATTATTGAGAAGCTCCCTTGACGACATGTTCTTGGATTTGAAGCTAGCATTTATTTCGGTGAATTGCTTGATAGCTGAGGTGTTATAATTCAAATAATGTTTGGCTCTCTCTTCTAACCTCATCTTCTTGATGTCGTAAGAGTCGGAAACGTCATTTGACGACTGTAGTTGGTTTCTTCTTCTATTATTACTAGTCCCACTGGAACTAGTTGAACTAAAAGTAGACAACAGTGATTGAAACTGCCGACTGGAGGAGCCAATAACAATCTTACCATTGGAGCCTGTAAGACCACCATGATCTTTCAACATGTGTGCCGTCAAGTCCAATTCTTCTCTAAATACCACAAATCGACGTTCGACACAGGATGGTATCGAACATACATAATGATCGGATCTGAAGTGGGTATAAAGGTGATCGTAATTTTTGAAGTAATCAGCAGTTTGTGGATGGTCCTGATCACAAATATGACATCTTTCATGTTTATCCCTGATGTGTATGTTCAACTCATCCTCAGAGTAAAATCTCTTACCACGACAATACTTACATTCAGGGTGACCCTTAAAACCTTTCTGATCACCCTCACTTTGATGTTTTTGTAATTGTTTGTAGGTATACGTTGTCAATTCGGAAACAAATGCTTTCTTGTTATTTGAACAAACGTAACAATAATGTTTATTATGTTCAGATTTGACATGTTCACTCAACTCCTTGAAGGTGGGCAAAGTTTCACGACAAATAGGGCAGCCATTATCTAACAACGCTAGAGTATCTTTCTCCACGTAAGATGCAGTGAATTTTATCTGAAACTTTTCATTGGTT
This sequence comes from Hyphopichia pseudoburtonii, assembly GCA_003856775.1. Lineage (NCBI taxonomy): Eukaryota > Fungi > Ascomycota > Pichiomycetes > Serinales > Debaryomycetaceae > Hyphopichia > Hyphopichia pseudoburtonii. Next base: position 967,322 of record CP024752.1, on the reverse strand, counting down.
GCAACAATATCTTTGAAAGTGAAATCTGGATAGTGGCGGTGTGATTGCTCGGTGAAAATCAATTCTTCATTTTCAGTTCTACAAACAAGACAGGCCTTTTTTTCGTATAAAGTTCTCTGTCTGAAAGTACAAACATGACAAGTGATATGGTTACAAGGCGATAAAGCTGCATAGATGATTTTCTCAGCACAGATCAAGCATTGTTTCAGCTCATCAAATTCTTCGTCATCATCTTTCTCATCACCTTGTGATTGAGAATTGGTACCATCCACAGGATCTTGGTTGCGCTTCCAACCCTTGGGTTTGCGTTGTGTTGCGCCGCCAGAGTTACTTTTACCACCTCTGCTTACTCTTGATCTTCTGGCTGAGTCTTTGGCTGCCACTGGGTTGTCGGACATTGTATTTGAGCTAGGAAAAAAGAACGGACAGAAATGGGGTCTTACGTAGGTAAGACTATGTTTCCTCGAAATGTGGGGGACGTTTGCTAGAGGAACCGCAAGCTGGAAACTCCATTGAAGAGAAGTGAAAAATAAAAATTTTCTTTTCTTTTTCAATTTCTTGCGGTTATTCAAAGAACTACGCGAGCAAAAAAAAAAAAAAAAGCTCAAAAAAAAAAAAAAAAACTAGGAAGAAAAAACAGCCAAAAAAATTGATAGATAAAAAGAAAGCGATTATCAAAAATGAATGCAGAAAAACAAAAACAAGACAAAATCACAAAACTCAAAGATACACGATAAGCAAAAGACAGTATTTGAACGCCGATCAATCGTACACTATTGATTTCAAGATTCTACATCATGTTCAACGTTAGTGCAACACTCAATGTCTCTCGCTTGGCTTACAATCCAAGCCTATGTTTACCCCATTCCACAGTCAAGTCATTTGACCAGTTGAACTTACCCTTTCAAATCCCGGGGCGTGAAGGCGCTGTTATAAAGGGGGTTGTCTTGGATAAAGATAACTGTTTTGCAAAAGACCACGATGACAAAGTGTGGCCCGCTTATGCAGTATGTTAAATTTTGTTTTATCTTTAGCGTTGGTATCTTCGAATGTTCACCAGTGTATTACCTGCAATCACCAGTACTAACTATGCTCGTTCTTCTAGGAAACATGGCATAAATTACAGCAAACATACCCAAAAGAGCATTTGCTCATTGTGAGTAACTCTGCTGGTACTAATGACGATCATAATTATGCGCAAGCTTTGAAGCTCGAAAAAGATACTGGTGTCACAGTTCTAAGACACCCAACCAAGAAACCAGGGTGTCACGAAGAGATTAAGGAATACTTCAAACAACAGGGTATCACCAAATCCAGTGAAATTGTGGTTATAGGTGACCGTCTTTTCACGGATATGCTAATGGCCAATATGATGGGATCGTATGGAATTTGGATCAGTGAAGGGGTACAATTGTCCAACAAAATGTTTCCAAAACTTGAAAGACAGCTTTACCATCGCTTGGTTACTCTGAGACAGGATGATCCTTTCTTACCACCAACTCCCGAGAATTAGTGATGCAATCTTATAGCTGATTTTTTTCGAGCCTACTATATTTTTTTTTTTCTCTTTTTTTTTAATGCGTGTGCAAATATCTATAGATTTATACTTTTTTTTCGCACCTATTTTTAAAGGTGTATTTGATTTAGTTCCAGCTGGCAACCACAAAATCAATCGGTTCAGTTTCAGCATTTATCCAATATAAACTCAAGTAATCATGTCAGGTCTTCATACACAATCACATAATGTTCTTTTTGATGCCCCCATTAGAGAGGACCATCCTATAGTACTTGAAAATGGGCATGTAATTCGAAACATCGAATCTATCTATGACCGCAAAATTTTGGAGCGATGCTTTCAGATGTATATGGGTACCTTGCTATGTCAATACATAACGATCTTTTGTTCGGTTCCATTCGATGGTATCGATAACAGGCCCCCAATAGTGATATTCGCTTCACTATATACACTCGTATTGGTGCGTATTGATCAACAATCTTTACATATAAATACAGCATGATTCTAACATTTGTTTCGATTTTTAGTTTTCTGTCTGCGCTTGCTTCCTACCACTTGGTGGCACTTCAATACCTACTAAAGCCTCAGTGAAATTTTTGATTGCAATTGTCCTAATAGAGAGCGTCGGCCTTGTGTTTAGCGTCGTGGCTGTCATCATGTGTTTGAATGCTAAAAATATGACACTGTACAGTTATGATAGCGCTTTGGGCCAAACTGTAGCAATCGATGTCACCACATATGTACAGGTTATTACTTGTTTTTCAATGTTTTTGCATTGCCTTGGGGTAATATTTTCTTTCACTAATGCTATTTTGAGCACAAGGTCATTGAAGAGGTTTGTTAACAAAATTGACAGAAGAACATATGGCAAAAACAATATGTCACTACATTATGACTTACCCTTGTGCGTGGCTCAGAATCAGTACAAGATATATATGCCCTGACCTTAATATCTAATCAGACACTACGTTGATGATTTAATAAAACATAATTTTATACATACTTGTGTAGAACGATGATATATAGTACAGTTAAACTCAAGCAAAAATTGAGTAGAAAGAATATAAGACAGATGAAAATTATAATACAGCTGGGGTCAGCTCGATTGAAACTGATCAACACCTTTAGAAATATGCCATCCATAATGTGTCAGCGGCAGCCAAGTTTCGTGGATTCACGGCTTGAGAAATTAATTCCAAAACATTTTGAGTACTGACTGTAGGACCAGAAGAGGTATTATCCATACTCATAACTCTCTTTATGATAAGTTCAACATTAATACGGACAATCTCCCTCAACTGCTTGTCTTGTGGAATTGGACGTGGAGGGTCGTGTTGGGTACACCATGAAATTACTTCATCTCTGACAAACAATGTCAAGTATTGTTCCAAGTCTGATTCTGGTTCAGTCAAAGCTCTAGCTATGACCAAAATATAGACCGAAAGAATACCTTCCATTGATGTTTCCCCAATTAACTTTTGGATATTCGGGGTCAAACGGAATGGAACCATCTCGGCATTATAGAATAATGGAGCGGGACGACCACCTTGTGAACCATCTAATGAGGCGTTTTTGTTACCTATCTTACAAGGTAACATATCAGAAGTCCATACCTTACCAGAACCTCTGTTGATATGTATCTTTTGTGGTTGTCTTGTATTGACGCACATCATATATGTTGTGAAAATGAATGAAGCATATTGGGAAGTAAATTGTTTGGAGAATAACCAAAAGTCTTCAAATTGAGGATAAAGAGCCATAAAGAAATTTTTCATCACGGTTGAAGGGACAAGTAAAGATTGTATGGCACTCAATATTTCAACTCTAATACTCATAATATCAGGCTTGGGCAATCTTGGATCAAAAGCGGCACGAAGCTTTTCGATAGTATAAATGAATGGTTCATCACGGTTTCTACCATTACGGCGACAAAAGTCTTCGTAGATCTTTTGCATACTAATGTCACGCGAATCGTCATTGATAATACGAATATGTGGGGATAAAGGTACAGCAATAGGTAACGTGAATTGTATGTTTCGGCGACGAGCTTCAACTTTCTTGGACAAAGTATCATCGAAAATACGGAATAATTGAAAAAGGCATTCTTCACGGCGGCAATGACGTGCAGCTGGAAATTGTACTGCAAAAGCATGTAGGCTTCCATCATGACCACGAATCTTCAATCGTTTATAACAAGCATTAGTTCCGCGAGCCAAATCTATTGTTGGGAGGAATCTCTCAATTTTGACGAAGTGCGAATTGTTATCCTTATTCAAGAGGTATTGACCAGGAATTTCAATCTCTTCGAATTTTTGATGGTGGAATTCGCTCAAATGAGGACACAAGTTTTCAAGATTAACCTCAGAAAATCTTCGGTCCAACTTATCTTCTAATCTATCACGCCATTTACGCAATTTGATTATGTATGTTTCGAGATTTGGCTTTCCAATTACAAGATCTTTTTCGAATTCAGCCCTAATTTGTTTTGGGAGAACAGTCTCGGCAAAACGAGTAATGTTAGCTTCAGTTACTGGTGGTAACTTAGCATCGTCTCTTGGATTGCCGAGTCTATTGAGGTATTGAACACCATCATTTAGTAAAGCCACTCCTAACCTGTAGGCATCTTCGTCGGCAGTGCATTTGAAACGCTGGTTGACTTGATCAACCAATGACTCCAAACTTAACGCCAACAATGGGTATGCCGTCTTCAATATGCCCATAATTTCCTCAACGTGTTCCCAAGATTGACGAACCGTATTGAAAGCTGCGCTATTGAGTATATTGGGTCTGTTGTTTTGTGGAGTGGTTGAGCTTGATGGTTTGGTGGATTCACCAGGCAGTTTTGAGTCTGGTCCCGGTTTTTCAGTTTTGACTTCAGTCTTAACTTCATTTTCACCGCCGTTGTCTGTTTCTGACAAACCGTTCCCGGTGGGAGTGGAGTCTGCACCGAGAGAAGCCTTGGGGCCATTACCATCAATTTCTTTGTTCACGCTATCATCGCCAGAGGCGGGTGCGTTGTTTACGTTGGGCGCGTTATTTGCGTTGGGCGTACCAGAGACACTTTCAGGATTAGATAGATCATTACTGTTAACATTGGGGGTAGAAATTCCGTTGCCTGCTGGGCCACTACCATTGGCAGCATTACTAGAAGCAGGGGCACTTGGATTATTCGTGTTGTTGAAGCGATTTGCATTCTGGCGTGATATCTCCATGAATTGACGTTGCTTGGCAGCAAAGTCTTCCTTGGTAGTGCGAAGCTGGAAGTGTAATGCTTGAGGATAACTCTTCGCTATACGAATCAATACTTGTCTCACCAAACGTGCTTCCTTGTGTGATAACAGAGTGAGTAATTGAGGAATGAAAGTAATCCAATACCATACTGGTACCTCTCCTCGGAAATTGTCAAAGGCCTGTGCTAAGGTACCTGAAGCGTCATCCAAACTGATTAACCAAAGAATTCTTGCAAGAAGCTTTCTCGTTTTTCCGTTCTTATAGAGGCCGGCGGCTTGTAGGTAGCAACTTATGGCGTTATTGGCGTAAACCATATCATTAGGATGTTCTTTGAACCTACGATCATTGAACATACCCCATTCTGCCCAGGCTTTAGGCAAATTAAGATCAATTTGGACTGAAGTGGCGAAAGCTTTGTTGGCCTCATCCTTTTGATTCAATTTATTCAAGAACATACCCTTTAAAGTGAAAAACTCTGCCTTCTGTTGAGTTGCAAAGTACACCAAGTTGGTATTGCTGATCACATCAAGACCGGTATGTAACTCATTAGTGTTCTGATAGTGACATTTCACTTGTTCCTTCAATTTCAAAAATGCCTCTTGTATTTCAATGTTTGGAAGCTGATAAATTTTGGTAAGTTGATTGATGCATACTTCCGACATTCCATGCTTTCTAGCAACATGCGCAAACCTGTTTATAACCCAAGCAATCTCATGGAACCCACGATATGCGTAAGAATTGGCGTTTCCACCCGCATTGGACTGTTGCAAAATTGGTATGAATGGCATATAAACCTTGTTGATAACTTGAAAAGCATGTTGGCGCCAGGTAACTAGATCATTCCACATATTGATATCATCCCAGGTATTGGGCAATCTTTCTCTCCAAACTTGTAAAACTCGTTTCAATTCTTGAGACTTGACATCCAAATTCTGAGCGTTGGTGGTAACAAGACTGGCATATACCTGACTTGCTTCCATAAATTCAACGTATTGTTGAAAAGTGTGCAACAATGGTATGTGTGCATTACTAAAACGTTGTGGGAGTCCATGCCATTTTCTCAAGGCCAATTGGATACCTGAGTCACACAATCTCGAGAGATCTTGTAAAGTCTCCTTCTCTTGGCCGAATCCTTGTAAACAAAGGAAAGTCTCGAAGACTTGGCGACGAGGGGTAGGTACATCCATCACACTCTTTACAGTTTGATCTAAGGTTTCCCTATCAGTATTCCAGTCAGCTACTCTCCAACCACACTCCAATAAAAGATCAGAAAAACCTTCATGTTTCGCTAGCTCAGTAAGTATGTCCCATTGTTGTAGCTTTTCCGCGCAAAGTATCCAATGGTCTTCCCAGAGAGCATATTCGGATTGCCCATATGGCAAAGCACCACTACGAGCCTTGATCTGAGCGGTCTCATACAATTGTTGGGCCTTGTCCCAGATACCAATTTGTTCATACGACAATGCGGTAATAGTTTCTGAGTATTTTGCTCGTCTTCTCCAAAGCCCATAGAACATATCGTCTTCCTTTAATGTGGCATACAATTTGGCTAATGCATCCTGAGTGACCTCCCGAACTTCGGCATTTCCATTGATGGATTGCTCCTCAATATTTTCAAGGATGTGTATACCTTGAGACCAGGCATTGAAATTTGAAGCAAGGCATTCAACGGCAAAAGGGGGTAACTGAAGGTCATGACATCTAGCCACCCCTTCTAATAATGACTGTATCACGTTAGGCCTACTATCAATTTGACGAGTGTGATAATCTTTAGACAACAAAATAACCAAAAACCTAGTGAAATCCAAGTGCTCAGAGCGAGGAATAGAAGAGAAGGCAATGGGGAATATTGTTGCCCATGATCTGTGAATAGTCTCGCTGCTCTGATAGAACATGTCAATGAGAGGTTCCAAAACTGTACCCGCTTTCACTTCAGAAACTTTTATCAAAAACTTATTGTGAGTACTGATAAGCTTTTCGAGACCTGAACTTTTATTTTCTGACTCCATTATGTCTGGCGAGTATGGAAAAGCTGTTAATGAAGGAAGTCTATTTTCTTTTGAAACCAAGGATAGCTTTTTATCAAAATCGAAGGAACCGTAAAGCAATTGCAAGGCTTGGTTGAGCCATGGGTAATCTGCCAAAAATTCCCAATTTTGTTCCCTTATGACGTAATAAAGACGCTTGCTGATGTCCTTTTCTAAACTATTATTCAAAATCGACATCAATTTACGACGGATTGAAACATCCGCAGAACGTGTACCAACAAGAAATGGCTGCTCCATACGGACAGTCAATTCAGTACAGCTAAAGGTATCATCTTCAAATATGTCCACTATAATCTGGTAAAACTCCTTAGACAAGGTAGGCTCACCTCGAATCTCGAAGACCATCATTTTGGACAAGATTGCTGCTTTCTCCTTGGTTGTAGGGAATAGATCAGTCCTAGAAAAGACCCAGCTTTTCACGATCCTTATGATTTTTTCTAAAGTTTCCTTGTCCAAGGATCTTTCGATGAGTTGAGCCAAAAGTGATAAAAAGATACGTCTTTGGTCACCAAGGCTAGAAATTCTCATGGATGACAAATTTAAAATCTTTTCCAAAAGTCTAGTAGTCATTTTCGCTTCGTACTCGGAGTTTGAGCCATCCTTGGAGGATGATTGTGGGCCCTGGTGGGTGATTGTGATGTTGTCCTTACAAAGCTTGCTGAAAGTCCTCATTATCAGTGGAAGCAATGCATCCAATGTCGAGGGCCTGTAATTTGCCAAAGTCCAGGAAAGAGTCACACCAGCTGCAACCGATGGGGTGTCGCCCAAGTCTTCAGATACGGTATTCGTCAAGAGAGAAATAAAGCTCAGAATTTCATCATCTTCCTCTTCTCCAGTTTCTTCATCGCGCTCTGAATTGATAGCTTGTAAAATTATTCTCAACACACGTTGTAAAACTTCTTGAATGTCATGATTATCTGATTTCACTGACTTCTCAAGAAGTTTATGAAGATACGGAAGGGTGGTTATAATCCAATCAGCCTTTTTCCACTCCAATACGACACCCAACACTTCAAGGGCATTCAAGCAGTAGCCTAAAAGGTTTGAGGAATTCAAATCATTTGAGAGTAAAAATTTTTCGAAAAAGGTAAGCTTGACAGACACTTCAGACCAGTGATCTGGGCTCAAAAGTTCGTATAATATACCCAATGCCTTCTGACCTAGTTCACTTTCCGATGCACGTTGAGGGCTGATACAGACGTATCTTATCAAAAATGTTACGCAGGCTTCCCTCTGCCCGAATGGAACACTATAACTAGCAGGAGTACTGAAGTCCACTGCCTTCGTTTGGCTCTCTTCTTTATTCTCGGAATCTTCCATATTAGCATCTTCGTCCTCTATTTTGCTTTCCTTTAGAAGCTTTGCCTTTTTTTCCCATTTCAAGATCAATTCAGCTAATTCAATGGCAAGAACTTGATTTTCAATAGCCGGGTTAGCCAAAATGGTCAACTTTCCCATTGCCGTTATGATATTTGAGATGAAATGTTCGCGTGCCACAAAGAAAAGATCTGGGTGTTGAACTATGAACTGATAAACATTCAAAACTTGAGTAACATTGAAACCATCCTCAGATATAACTCGACGAGGCCATTTCAACCAGCTAAGAGGGGCATTTTTATCGTCTACCCTACTTGGCATAACAGGGGCGAGTGTGTCCAAGGCCTTTCTGACTAGATGCCTGGAGTCAGTTTGATGAGTACGCAAGAGAGCAACAAAAACTTGTGTTGCCAATTTTGCTGGAGTTTCGTATGCCGAAATAAAGTAAGATGTTGTAACATATGCAACTTGCTTCGTGATATTATCTTCGAGCTTGATGTAATTCCAACTGAACTTTATGATATCCTTACGGAATTCCTTTACAGGCTCAGGGGCCCACTTCAAGAAAATAGCAGTCAATTCCAATAATTCGAATCTGTAGCTGTCCATGTTACCGGATGAGTGGTCTGTTATTATATCATTTGTAGATCTCCAAATTTCTTCGCATACCTTATTCAACCATAGAGGAGTTTCTTCTTTGGAGAAGAAGGCGTCGAGATTATCCTTAGCTTGAGCTTCGTATATTATAATTGAATTGAAGATCTTCTTCAACAAGGTTATCTTCGCTTTCAAGTTGGATGATGGCTGTGAGATGAAATCAATACATTTACCAAGATATAACTCACGATGTTTCACATCTGAGATGCGAACAATATTTCTGAAAATGTAGTCTTCCAAGATGTAATCAATTTCAAGCTTCAAGGCTGAAAAACGATTTATGGCCGTGAATAAGATGTCTACTTCTTCAGGCTGGCCTTCCATATATGATACAATGATCTTTTGAAGCTTGGAAATAGCTTGGTCCGCCTGGAAATGACTGCTGGAAACCAATGGAGCGAGGCTCTTTACCGCAATAATATCTTCCATCGAGGAACAAAGAAAGAACAAGGTTTCCTTCTGTTCGTGAAACCAGTCCTTCTCATGTTTTGATATGGAATACAAAAGATCGATAGTGTTCGCAAACTTGATCACTTTGATGTCATGCTGCTGCTCACTCTTGAGGTCATTCAATATTTCCGAAAACTTATCTTTTGTCACGCTTCTAAGTTTTGTGCAATCATCCAATCCCGCGAAGTAGGCCAACATATTTCCTAGTTTACGGTTCTTGTAATTTTTCATGTAATATTCCAATGAATTTTCAGCGAAGCGATTCAAAAACTTGGAAACAGGCAATCTGAATGGGGAGTTTTGATGGCGATCTAAGTGACCTTCAAGATACTGCAAAGTACCTATTATTTCCTCCATGAATGTATAGGCCTTCTCGGGCAAAAGATGAAATATGTTCAAAATCGCCATAACGATTTGCACAGTGTGGTTATTTTCCAAATCTTGACCAGCAATTTGTCTCAAGGTATTTATTTGAGCCCATGCCATCAAATGGTCTAATAACTTACGTCCAATTTCAACTCTGAAATACGATATCAACAATTCCAATAATCGAGCAAGTGCCTCGAGACCAGGAACGGTTAATTTCTTATGGTCAGATAAATTCATTAACATAGGACGGAGACCATTTTGAAGCAACTCTTTAGGTAACTTCGCATTTTCTGGCAAACTGGACTTCAACCCCATGTGAGCAGCATTGATAATTTCAGAAGATTTGTTACAAAGTGCTTTGAAAAAAACTCCAAGTATTCTAATTCTAGCTTCCGCCAATGACCCCAACGAGAAGTCAGGTTTAGCAAGAGCCAAAGAGAGCAGCCTTATACATACTACCCTCAACTCTATGAGCTGCTTCGAGGTTCTGTGTTCGTATAAACGATGAATATTGGCCAAAGACTCGTCTTCTGCGTCAACTAAAGCCAAGGCTTCTAGCAATAGTCTGTTTAGCTCGTCATTGAAGGTCAAAAATGTCTCATCGAGGCCCAAACAAAAGGTGATAGCGTCAATGTTACCAATTTGCATTGGAAATGGTAAAGCGCGTAACGGTTTTCCAAAAATTGGAGTTAACAAAAGCTGCTTACATGGACCCATAATAGTAGCAATTGGAACAGAAACTGTTTCGGATAATACTTTCATAGACGCCTGTGATACCTCCCTAACAAGGGGTATGGCACTGGCTAAATCGTAAACCAAAGCACCTACCAATGTTTGGAACGGTTTTTCGAGAATGGTTTCTTTTGATACGCCGACATTACAGTCGTGTAAAATTCTCAAAACGAGGTTCTTTGCCAAATCGCGAACTTCAAATGGGGCCGTTTCGGGCGTATCTCTCAAAATGAAGAAAACGGAGCGGACAAGTTCAAATTGGCGCTTGAAAAACCAGCTGGATGGGATACCAAGGTCCTCAAACATTGTCTTAAGACCTAAAATACCACCCAACTTTGTATGATAAAACTCGCTGTAACAGCAGTGGGTGAATTTATAGAACATAGAGCGAAATAAAGGTGAGTGCAATGCATCTTCATTTGATCCAAATATTTGAACAGTTGCCTTATATACACTGTTTATAGATTCAATCCCCTTCATTCTAACATCCTTGTCCCAGAAGCTCAATGCGTAGTTTAAAGCGTTCAAATAGGCTGTTTCACTTATATACGCTTTACCCTCGTTGTCATTCACAGAAAATGCTCTTTCCTTTTGCACTTTACCGATAATAGAACTACCCAAATATATCAAAGTGAAATGTGTGGTGATACCATCGATTAACTCGCTGGCCTCTTCTCTGACCTCTGGAATCGAGACGGAGAAATAAAGCATTTCCAATAATCGGGAAAAGAATTTTTGTTGTCTATCCAACTTGGCAACATCTTTGATATCAGATTTTTCTAATTCAATATGTTCTTCAATTTTCTCAGCTTTAAGCTTCTCAACGCAATCCTCCACATACGCAGCATAGTTACTAGGGATAGGTGTGGTATCTATGAAAAGCTTCAAAATACTTGATAAATACTTGAATGCACTTATACGATAATGCACCTTCAACCGAGGGTCTTCCAATAACTTGATTGCGGACTGGACTCCAGGAGTAATTGAAACGGGTATTTCACCATCTAAACCGTGTATAGTGAAAAGAGCGTTTATCTCTTGGTCTAATTCGGACTGAGTAATCAAATTATTGCAAGGTTTGAAGTGCTTGTGATTTCTTCCACCCAACTTACCTAATATCCTGATAGCGGTATGGGAGTGTTGGTGATGATAAGGAACAGGCTCAAGATGCTTCCATAAAGCAGCCATTATCTCGTCAATAACAGGCTCAATCATGGGATCAAAGTATTCTGCAGTCAAGTTATCCACGCACAATTCAAATGTACGTAAACCCTGACTCACTAATTCTTGTGAGCCGTTCAAGGCATATACTAAGGGTCTTGTCAAGTAGTTCAAATGTGGAACCAATACAGAGAGACGGACAGGGACTGTCAAACATAATTCAACATAAATGTCACGTTCATAAGGACGACGAGCATTGACAATCATTTTGTTAAGACTTTCCAATAATACGGGAAGAATTGGCATGATTTCCTTGTAAAGGTTCTCAAACCTTCCCCCACTTATGCTTCTGAATAAAATTCTCACTAAATAAGAGTACACAATGGGTTCTTCAGCCTTGGTGGCTAATCTCAACGACTCCAAAATAAGATGGTTCAAGTGTGGTAGTATGACTCCCTCGTTAGCAGTTGGGAATAAATTCACTGACATGAAGCACAACTTGAATAACCTAATCAAGATATTAGACTTAACAAGCTCAACCTTTCCTAGTTGGTCTAATTTAGATTTCAAGAATGAGATCAAAATTCCTGAGAAGTTGGCTGACGTGATTTCACTAGCTAAGAAAAACTGAGGCAAGTGAAGTAAGGCTGCATTCTCAAGCATTGAATCAAACATGAATGGCAATTCAAAACTCACGATCTCATTGAATGATGCAGGGTCAATGTGGATAAAAATCGTGGCGAATATTTCCATTAAGTCTTTTTCTTCTTTTGAAGATGTGATTGGCAAGTTTGGACCACCAGTGGAAAAATCGAAAGCTTTGGCTTTTGGTGCACTTGATTTCGGCTTTGATATTGAGAAGAATCTCAAGCAGCTTATTCCACCCCTGAATAAACTACGTAAGATGTTAGCCTCTTCGTAAGATATGATTTTAGCTGAGTCGTTCCACTTGTCATAGTTGACATACTGGCCCGGGTTCTTTGGGTCTGATTGAGGCGGTTGAGGTGGAATAGGAGGATTACATGTCTTTAAACCAAAAATAACAGACTTCAAGAATGTCATTAACGTTCGGAAAAGGTAGCGGGCATCTTTCAACAAATCCGAATTGACAGCGATCGGCGACGAAGATACCGGTGAATATTCTTCAAGATTGAAAAGATTTATGGGAATGATCTCGTCATCATCTTCTTTCGTCTCCTCGTCCTCCTTAGTCTCGCTGCCCTCATCTTCTTTGTTGTTGGTTTCGCCATTAACATCTTCCATTTCAATGTCAATATCTGCAGGACTTCCATCAGTGGGTTTGATTTGTTTAGCCCTTTTGGAAGTGTATCTTTCAATTGCCTTCTTTGAATCGGATTCTTTGGCGGCCCTCTTTTTTTCAAACTCTTTGTGTTTTTTCATGATGTAATCATACTTCTGGTCTAAGCTTTGAAATCTTTTAGCATAAGAATCAACAATGATCATAAACAACTGTCTTCCTTCCAATTTGTTAGGCAATTTCATGATACGATCGACCAAATTAAGCAAAAGTTTGGCACTCATGATTTGTACTGTTAATGCCAACGAGTCATCTTTCAAGAGATCACAGTATATTCTCACAGTCGACCAAATCTGTTTAGGTGTCAATTCATTTCTGACATTATGAATGAAGTCAGCCACGGTAGAATAAGCTAGCGGTCTTAAAGTTTCGTAAGAAGTGAGCCCGTCACCAATTAAAATTTTCTCATCGAATAATAACTCAATCTTGGGTATAAATTGTGTCCTGAAAGAGGTAGATAAAATGTGTCTAGTGGCATGTAACAATTCCTTACGGGCAACTGAAAGTTCCGCTGGGCAGTCTTGAAGTAATCTAAGTATGACATCAGGAACCACTTTGGCTTGGTCTTGCGATAGATGCTGTGCGGCGTATCCTCGTATAAATACATATGCCAAAAAAGATGCAGCCTTGACTTGACCTAGGATAAAATCACTATATGCCTGTCTGTTCTTTATTTTGGGAGAAATTGAAGTAACTATTTTTTGTTCTTTTAATGCTTCCTCACGGTATATCTTTTGTTGTTCGGCTTGTAAAGTTAAGATATTGATGATTTTAGGTAAGAATGAAGGTAACGAGGTTTGGACTAAACTTTTATAGGATGAGTACAACGAAACCATAGTTATTGGGCATTCAGCTAGTGTTTTAAAAGAGTACATTGCTTTATTTAAGGTTTTGGAAGAGTTTTCTTCTGTGAAAGAGGGAGGGGACATTTCTTTGACGGCCAACTCTTGTTGGTTTTGTTTGTCATCAACTTCAACTTTGTCACTGTCATCCTGATCGTTAGTGTTTTCATCATTATTTTCGTTAGTGGATTCATTGTTGATATTATTTACGGAATCACTATTATCAACCTCATTTGCTGAGAAAGTATCGTTGACTGTTTGTTCCATATTGTCATATATTTGGTTTATGATATCGACGAAAGGTTGAACCTTTTCATCTAGCTTGGCCTTGTAGGCTTTGTGTAAACTTGTGATGATTTTCATACAGAGCACACCGTTATCTTCGTTTTCGTCGACCATAATTTTGACAAGAGCGTCCAAAATTTGTTCAGAAAATGGTTGAAAGGTTTCATTCATGATCGATCGATGAATAACTTCCAAGATGGAGTTTCTCAACTTATGTTCGGGACTGTGAGTTGTAAACGCGATCGGAACATCATTCAATTTCTTGATAAACACGGGAATCAAATTTGTTAGAAAGTATTCATATTCAGTAGCTCCATTGAAGGTCTCAATCATGTCTAACAACTCTGATAACACAGAATGTGCAGTTTTGTAGTCTGCATTATCATCGTTGAGTCGAGACACGAACGTGTCTAATTGTTCAGTATAAGTCATTAGTCTCCACTATACACTTTTATAGTACAAAGTCGGAGCTTATGGTCAAAAACTGCTGAATACAAGAACAGAAGAGTGGAGAAGTATGAAGTACTTGTAAAAGTGAATACTTCCAAGAGCTCTGTTTACGTTCAAAAAAAAAAAATACCATAGTAAACTCGCGTTATTAAAAGGGAAACTTGAAAAAAAAAAGAGAAAAAAGAAAAAGTGGAAATCGAGTTGGGTCCATTTTTGAGGTTGTCACGTGATATTCATGTGACTTTTTGATATACGCACTACTAAACTAAAAATTTTGCTGCAAAAACGTCCACTGCGTGATATTTTTTATTCAACTAACATCTACAAGAGCGACAAAACACGAAAACATGGACATTCTGCATAATTTTTAAAAAACCATTTAGATAGAAGTCAAGCAGGAGAGAATGAAAATTGATCAAGAGCTTGAAGAAGGTCAACTGGACTTCATTTAGGCTTTTTCACGCTACTCATAATTCGATCATCCATGCCTAAAATCGATCCCAATAATGAATCAATCTGAGTGAGATTAAAATAGTAAAACTCTTTTGCTTCTTTTCCCAACAAGAAAAGAAACATCTTCCTGAATGCAGGAGTTATAATTCCATATTTATTGTAGCGCAAGTTGAATTTTACAAACAATATTAGCATCGCTGACATCAACTCGTTCAACTGTTCATTAAAGATTGGTAAGACCTCAGTAGACTGAACAAATGTTACTCTATTGGAGATCAGTTCTTTGACAGGATCCGTACTTTTAATTATTGCATTCTGTAGGTCACGATTTACAAGAGTTTCGTGAGATACGCTTTCGATCTCTGGAAAGTTGGCAAACAAAGCAGGCGGTTTCCCCTCGATTTTGAGTTGGGCCAGATGAAATGAAACAAAAGCTCTATGAAGAGCATAAATGCTTTTCCTTGTATTCATGCAGAAAAGACATTTGAAAAGCGTCGCAAAATTGCCATCGATTAATAATTTCAGAGAGTAAAGCACAGACATGGCGGTATAATAAGTAACAAAAATCCCCCAAACCTTGAAATCCGGATTTATTCTATTCTTCTTTAATTCCTTCCTTAATATTGTGTTTGTTATTGCGGTTCCCTCTGAAATTGACTCGGTATCGGGTGCAGTCCCCACATATTTCAACATCTCTTCCTTGAATGCATCCGACAAATTAGCAGATTGAATTCCACCCTCAATGGTTGGCAAGTTGTCTGTTTTAAAAGAGTACTGCTGTTCCAGCTCAAGGAGTGAGTTGAGTTGACAAGACAAGCATTCAGAGTTCTTTGGGGGTGAAGCTTCATCCTCCAATGGAGTCTCCGTATTTCTTTGTGCTGGTTTCTTGACAGAAGTTGGCTTCTGCTTGACAGCATTTCTTTTCCTGGGCATTTTGATATCCTAAACGCCAGACTGCTTGAGAACTTGAAACTATGGCAGTATGTTCAGTTATGAATATCATCAAATGTCTGATGTGTCGCATGTTTTTTGTGTTTCGTTTTTTTGTTTGTATTTGCAGAATTTACGCGCCCAGATAAGAAAAAAACCATAGAAAAAACAAAAAAATCCTCAACTGTGTGAGTTTCCTTCAAGCACCACTTGAATCTTTGGTGTAATAATTGAAGAACATTCAGTCTACATTGTACAAGGCGACTTGATTCTCTATCACTATTTATAACTAACAATTCTAAGTCTTCTTAAGTAATCAAGAGTTTCTTTTTTTTTCAGGCATTTTTTCCAAAATCATTGAATAAATCTCAATAATTTGTTCAACATAATCATTGAAAGATTGAATTGTTTTATCTCCAACGAAAATGATGGAAAAAAAAAAAAAAGACAAAAAAACAAGTTAAGGAATATATAGAAATCATAAAAGGAGCAATAGATCAAACCGTCAAATTTTGTTCAAGGAGTGTGGTACATTTTTAGCCCTTATTGTATCTCGTACACATATTGCACAATTCCCCACACAAGCCAACAATAAAAATGCGAATGCCGTCCAAGTGAGTGCCTCGGCTCTTTCACCCACTGACGCCTGTAAAGTATACATGGAGGCTGGTCCCACAATCTTTTTGATGCTGGTGACAGCTTCATGCTGTAACATAGCGCCCAACCCCCATATAAGTACATCAAGCGCAGAAAGTATGCAACTAATTCTTCTAGCCCATGGCTTGCCTGGTAACAATGGGATGGATGCCCATACCACCACCAAAAACAACACCACAGTCAAGGCAACGACCGCAAGCAAGATTCGTGGATGACAAGTAGATGTAAATGTACGTGCTACTTGAAGTAGGTCTATTTGAGTAGTGGTAGACAGCTCTGTTGTATCAATGATAGATATTCCAGTGAATTGGGCAAAATTAGAAGAGTTTTGTGAGGCAGCGCAGGTAGTGGATTCCTCCCAGCTTACACACATGGCAAGATAGCTGGCAGTTATCAGCATGGAGGCAAGTTTCGCGGTTTTGTTAAGATCTTCGTAGGCTTCTTCAATATTAGGGAATAAATCTGAACTTTGATTGAATTGCAATTTCATGAGATAAGCATCTGAGAATGTGGATGCTGAGTCCATGCAGCCAATTAGAAGAAATCCAAGAAGAAAAACTGTTATGAAAAGAATAAGTACTATAAAAAATTTAGGAAGTTTCTTGAATATACCGAACAACATTGTGTATTGATAATGGATAGTCGATTGAGCTATTCACAATCCATGTAAGTCACGAGAAGCAAATGCTTACTTATATATCTTGTCTCAATCATAGCTGGGCGTAGTGGTCCAGCCCATTAGTGTGTTAATATAACCTCAAAACATGGTGAAACAACTTTGAAAGACCTAAAATGCGAAACAATTTTGCGACAATTTTTTTATTGTTTTTGGAACCGTTTTTTTCGTCTCAGATCTGCTTTTTCCGAACAAAAATCGAACAAAAGGAGAGAAATAAGAGAGGTTTTGATTTTCAATACAATGTCTTTTGATAAAAAATTAGGGAGACGAAGACCCCCCATTTTCGGTACAGAAATATGTACACGCACAATTCAATTACAAGACTTTTTTAGCGGTCGGTGTTTGTTGATCTAGATGCAATTTTCAGGATAAGCATGTATTGGTCGAGAAGCCAGAAAAGAAAAAAACGAGGACACCTATATATATAAATCTATACATATGTAAAAAAAGCACTAAGATAAAGGCAAGTTTCAATTAGAGTTTGTTTATCGCAAACTTTATTGCGGTCCACACGAACCTGAGGATTAAGCAATGTACAATAATTGGCAAATACGGTGTTACAATTTCCCATGAGCTCCTTAGCTTGAAGTCAGCCACAACAGTGTGTGCCCTCAGCTTCGATTCGGTATTGGTAGATGTACTAGTAGGGTCAATGAAAGTACCATACTGGTAAAAATTCAGAAGGAGTTGATCTTTTTCGTACCAAATATTGAATAGCCACTGTTCAAACTTCTTCAAATCTTCCTCTTTAACATCATCAATATCTACGGTATCATGTCCCAAAGGTATATCCTTGATTTGGAAGCCACGAATATGATAATTCACCTGACTGGGTCCGTAACCAAGCAAATAAAACCTTTTGAGCGTAAATTTGTCTTCACCAAATTCAGAGGCTGTTAAGTCACTATATCCGGTAGTAATATCATAAACCACTTCAACCGTATCACGAAGATTACGCAAGGTCAAAAACAATCCTCGTACACGAGGAATTAAACAGTGATTTAATCGAGGAATTCCCAATTTATCACAAAACTTTTCCGATCTGATTCTAGTGTGTCCAGAATTGACAGTGCCTTCAGGATACAAGATAATTTGATATGGCCATATGCGGTCGGTTCTGGAGCCTTGGGGCCAGAATTGTACCTCCAGGTTGGCCACATTGGTAGATGCTACATGAGTTACTCCATTAGCAGGACCCAATCCACGCGCATTGGCATCGATTGATTTTAACTGATTGGTTAATACCACTTTATCAGCCTCCCACTTACGAGATAAAAACATAAAATTGAAATTTTTCATACCATACCCCAAAACGGGGATACGGGATAGATCTTTAAGAATAATATGCACGCAATCTCCCAAGCGAGCCGTATAGGACAACCACCATATGAAGAGCCAGTCGGTATAAATTTGATGGTTAGAGATTAAAACCGAATTGGGGCTAAGAAGAGTGTGTAAGTGGCCGTTGGGATCCACCGAGAAATTATCTGAGTTAGGTAAAGAGTCAGAATCAAAGGTGATAGATATTTTGCAAGGATTGATCCACAGTGTGAGAAATGCGAGCATTGTAACAAATTGTTTTTTGGTAAGGTTGATTACTGCTTGTCTTTCTGAGGCATTATTTTTGAAAATGGCAAGACCCAAGATTTGAACGCTGACGATTGATAAGCATCCTATAACGAAGAGGAACCCAGCGACAATCGTTCGTACGATTGCAAAGGGGTATGTATGTCTCAAAGACAGCATATCTATAGGGTTTCAGGGAGGAGCAGGTGGATAAAGCGTGTATCTGATATGAAGTAGCTTAAGATATGGCGGCGTCTAATGTATCACTTGCTTTGAAGCGAAAGCAGATCAGACACAGGGTTTATCAAGAAAAATATGCCAGATGCTATCACAACGGTTTAATTGGGGAGTCTACGTGACTTTTAGACAAAAACGAGAAGCAATTGAGGTTATAAGTGATTAAACCAAGGTGGCTGTTACTCTTCGTTTTGAATTTTTTTTTTTGGAGGCGAAATCAAAAAGCATCAGGATCGGGAAGGTTGGGAATGGAGAAATCGCGGCGAGAAAACCAGACAAACAAAAAAAAAACCAAAAAAAAAAAAAACTAAACAGGAAACACACACAAATAAGTTTCAGTCACAATGCGCTACCAAAGCCAACGCCAACAATTCACCATTCAAAAGTAAGACTTAAGTAGACATATCTTTCATGAGTGCCTTACAATAGTCTTGGTGACAATGTTGGGCCTTTTATTGTTCCTGTTGTGAGTATAATATTTTGTTGTCGCGGGACAAGTCGAGGGTTCTTGGAGCACCGATAGTTAAAAGTTAAAATTTGATTGCATTTTGAAAACTAGGATGTGATTGCTTTAATACAATTGTATGATTGTTGAAATTTTAATTGTTCCAAAATGTTGTTTGGATTATTTAAAAGATTGCTCTCTTTAACCTTTTTCTCTTTTGGTCCCTTCTCGTAATAATAACCCGAAGACAATAGGTGTTTATGCAGGCCACTCTATCAAACGACAAGGGTCTTTTTCTATGAGCGCCAAATCAATGGTTCCGTATCGTAGTTACGGGGTAACCAGTAGAACTAAAGGAGATAGTAATCGTTGTGAGTATATCTACCAAGGGCCATCGAGAACAGTTGCAATGCATTGATTGATCAAAGGTATATTGCTGTGATGCATTGATCCATTAACGTATATTGCTGCAAAGCCTCGAGTGGACATAGCTCCAATTTCTCTGCAGTAAAAAATCAAAGCCATTCACTCTTTTATTTGTCTAAATTCCGAATAGCTAGTTTTAGCTAGATTTAGCCACTTCGCATCACTGGCTTTGGAAGACAGCAATTACAACGTCATAAACAACTTCCTCGTCTTGCTTCTCAGCAGGCCCGTTGTAACACTAGCAGGTTAAGATCAAACTTACAACCGACTAAGCCCGTTTAAAAGAAGTCAATCATCGTCTAGCGTAATAAGACTAACCCCTTCCTCTCAACATTATTTCACCAGTCGTTAAGTGTGTTGTCAATACAAATGACTCTTTTGACGTGGTTGTTAGTCATCATCGGCTATTTGAAAATATTTATTCACATGTTCCCCGAATGAGGAATTTAAGCGCTGACATAACTTTTATATGCAGCACGGAAATGTCATATACATACGGCTTTATAACCGTTCTTTCGTTTTTTTTTTTTTTTTTCTCTCTTGTCTTCACTGACAGTGACATCCTATTGGTGATAAAACTTGACTAATCGTGCCTTATAGAGTACACTACTTTCGGAAAATTAAGCAGGCTTCGCTAGTTTACGCCTTGCTTTATTGGTTTCGACTGCTTCCATTCAACCGTTTACTCTTGTTATTTGATTTTTCATTCTCATCCAATACCAATTTTGACATTTATAAGACAGCCTTGGCTCTACCCACTTTCATTCCGAAGTAACTTTTAGCTCTACCTGGATCGACGAGATCACGACACACATTCTCTTGCATTGCTTTAAGCTTCGCTGGTTTTTAGCTCACTCATTTCCTCTCATATTTGCATGAATACTATAAGAACAGTCACATTGAGCCACATAATCTTCACGCTAGCTTGAAGAATTGAATAAATCACTCAATTACCTTGAAATTATGAGTTACCAAACTGATTCTCCTCCTCGCGATGCGACAATAGGGTTGGATCAACCTCAACAGAATCACCAATCTAGTAGGCACCTATATAATGGTAATTCTCAAAATGACTCAACGCACTATCTTCCAGAGAATAATAATAACCATGACCATGGCAACAATGAGTATGAAGATGACGACGAAGATGATGAACAAGAGCATGAGGATCCCGTTAGCATTCATAGTGAAACTATCAATCGTAGAGATCTGAATATTTCCTCAGTACCTTCTTCCCAGCGGGCCAATCGCTATCCTTCCAATGCCCCCTCTATGAGTCGCTCATCTAGTCGTGTTCCTATTGCTAACCGAAGAGGTCTTTTCGCATTTCTCACAATTGTTCCTGAGTACCATAACCCTCGTGAATATCCTAACAAATTGAAATATGCCTTGGTATCAGTAGTTGCATTTGCCGCGATTACGGGTCCCATGGGGACATCCATCATGTTACCTGCCATCACAGACATTGTTGAAGAACTAGATACGAGTGCTTCCGTGGTGAACATAAGTGTAGGTATCTATCTTCTATCGTTGGGTATATTTCCACTTTGGTGGTCGGCATTTAGTGAACGTCACGGACGCCGTAGTGTTTATATTATTGCCAATATAATGTTTTTGGCCTTTACTATCGGGGCTGCATTATCCCCTAATATTGCGGCCCTTGTAATATTACGATTTTTATCGGGTTGTGGTGGTCTGGCAGTACAGTCAGTAGGGGCAGGTACTATTGGTGATTTATTTGCTCCTCACGAACGAGGCACTGCAATGGGTGTTTACTATCTAGGGCCCTTGTTGGGTCCTTTCCTCTCACCCATTATTGGTGGGGCAGTAGCAATGGCATGGGGCTGGAGAGCTACCATGTACACGCTAGTTATTTTCATTGCGGTTAGTCTTATGGCTATTATTTTTGTTCTTCCCGAAACTTGTAAAGGTACGGACATTCTTAAACAAAGAATTCGCGACCATCTTGAAGAAGATGAAAAGCACGCTCCGGGTCAAGACGACGAGATGAATGTTGGAGAAAGTCCAGAGAATATTGTGGGAGATGCCGATCAATCCAACAGTAGTACTGACAACCTTGACAAGTTGGCGCCAGTACAATCTCGACCACAATCATTGGCATCGTCAAAATCTCGCAAAAGTCACCATTACACAGAAGCGGATCTCGATCGTATCGTTACCAACTTGTCCAGACAAAGCTCACATCGCCAGCTTGAATTCTTGAATGAAGAAGATGAAACTCCTATTGTAGACCCAGTGATGCCAACCCTTTCCCACGTTGTTTCCAATGTATCCAATGTTTCTCGTAAAAGTTTACAATATCAACAAAAACAAGGAGTTGAGCAAGATCAACGGTTTCATGATCAATTGGACAGATTGAATCAGCCTTCTAGGTTGGGATCTCGTCACAGCCTTTCCTTCAAACATCCCAAGGAAAAGAACGAATCACTTAACGTGGATCCCTCATCCGATTATCATCATGTAGAACAGCAGCAAGGACAGCCATTCATGGCTCACTCCCGAGAATTTGCATATGACTACTTCATTAGGCCCATGCATGCAGTGATACTTCTTACATACCCACCAGTAACATTGGTGATCACTTACTCGGCCATCTGTTTTGCTTGTGTTTATTTTTTCAACATGACTATCTCCTACGAATATGCTCGCGCACCTTATAACTTCAGCAGTATTATTATTGGGCTAATGTACATCCCTAATTCGGTGACGTATTTCTGCGCCTCTATTTTTGGCGGAAGATGGAATGATCACCTTCTCACCAAGTATGCTAAACTGCATAACGGAGAAATTGTACCCGAACTGCGTATCCTGTGGAACGTGGTGACAGCCGTTGTATTGTACCCACCGGCTTGCCTTATTTTTGGATGGTGCTTGAAGTTTGGTGAGCATTGGGTGACTCCATTGATAGGTGCTGCATTATTTGGATTTGCATCCATGTTGGTAATTGGCTGCACCGTGACATACCTTGTTGATATTTTGCCAGGTAAAGGTGCTACTGGTGTTGCATTGAATAATTTGGTTAGACAGATCTTGGCGGCAATTGCCACATTTGTGGTTGATCCGGCGTTGACATCAATCGGTCCTGGGATATTGTTCTCGATTTTGATGGCAATAATGACAGCAGCATCTGTTTCTATCTGGTTTTTGAAAAAAGAAGGTGCTGCGTTTAGAGCCAGATTTGATCTCGAGCTGTACTACGAAAGGCTTTAGACCCTTTGTGACAGTCTCGAAGTCGTTAATAAAACTTCAATCGTTTATCTCAAGTGTTTCCTTTTATTCAACAGCCTATAGAGAATTTCCCAATCTTTCTTTTTTATTTATACATACAATTTATTTATTCACGAAGTTATTTATTTGTTAAAAGTTTGAGGTCACACCTCCAGGAAGTGGTCGCCCGTTCATATGATTAACCGTTTGACACTATAAAATTTGACTGTAAAGTTATCATGTCCTTGGATTCAGCAGCAGTCATTCAGTATTATGAAGTAAATGGTCGGGTCGAATATGTAAATAATAAGGTAGTTTATTTTGCTAAGGATAAAACATCATCAAACAAGAAATCGACATTTACTCCGACCGTCTTCAAGTCATTCAACTGTGGCCTGATTACATTAATAAACTCCTCAAAATACTGTTGATCCTTGACTTTTAAAATTGGAGCATCCAGTTCTGGGTCACTTGTGACCATGATGAGTGTACCATACAAATGTTTTTTGGTCGATTGAACCAACTTGGCAACCTCATCAATACACCAACTGATAAATCCACTCGAATCAACATCGCTATGCTGATGTCGCCTAATTATGGGAGAGATACACAGATTATATACTGAGATAGCTCTTTTAATGATCGAGACATGAATAATTACCAAGTTGGATAAATAGTTGACAATGTCTATTCGCGTGGATCCCTGTACTCCAACAACTAATTTCGTTATCGTGTTTGATAAGTGACTAGACATGGCTTGCAAATAAGCCGAAATACCTTTATCCAATTGATCAAAGTTTTCAAAGTACTCAATGATTTGAGCAATGTCATCCTTTGTCATCGTTGCAATATTTTGCTGTAGGTCAAAGTTGAGATATTGTTGCACTTTAACCTTTCTACTGCTGATCTTCAATTTGATTACATCTACCAAAAGCTTTATCTCATCTTCGATATTACCTCCTTTATTTTTGGTGACAGCTGTCTCGATATTAGTAAGCTTACCTTCAATATGATTTATCAAACCCACAGATTCCAAATACTTATTATGAGCAATTTCAACATCAACTTCATCGAGTTTGTCTTCAATAGTTTTTAATTCGATAAAAAGTTTGCTCTTGTCACCTTGAGTGGTGGAATCGGGTTTAAAGTTTTTACCAAAATCATGCGACCGATTTCTGGAGTGAACTCGAGCAGATATATCTTGAAGTAAAATGTCTGCACTCTGTCTTTTGAGTCCACTCTTCCTGTTTTGACCACCGTCATCTATATTTGAGCCATCCATGATACCTGATCCGCGAAGCGATTCCCGAAGTTGTCTTTTTTCATCTGTGGTTTCGGAACCATCGATTGATTGGGATATTGACTTACGAACATCGTACAATCTATTTTTTTGTAAAAGTTCATTACTCCCTTTGTTGAAAGAATCAATTATTTTCAAAAAGTGGTCATATCTGTCCGTTTTGTAAACGTAACTCAAGGATTTTGACTTCACATTTATGGCATAGCTTTTATCTTCTTCTTTACCCGAATTTGCCGTTTGAGGCACTTGAATTTCTGACACTTTGATTTCATCCAAAGGCCAGCATAGTAGTGCCTGTAATTTTTTCCCACTGGTACCACCTTCTTGACCAGTAGAATGTTTCTTCGATGCTATCAACATCATATCATTTAAAATGAAGATATGTGTGGTTTTGGTGGCTTTCCAAGTCCCAACATTCACCTCATACCATCGTCCACTTTCAGCGAGAACGTGTCTACCTGGAATTGCTTGAATAAATTTAGAGGCACCCTCGACATGTTTGAACAAGGATTGAAGTTCATTTGCCCACATCTTCTCCAATACAAGAACCGATGATCTATCTTTTCGCTTGTTTGGAACTTTAAGGCCACCAGTGTTGGAAACGCCTCCACGCTTACTACTTCCATTCATTCGCCCAGTCCCATTGTTCAGATCGCTTGCTGAGCTTTGTGTCTCAAATTCTAAATCTAGACGTCTCTGGGCAGATTCTTTAAATTCGTTGAAAACATCGTATAAGTCTTTAGTGGTCACCCTCAATTTCAATAGCTCTTCTTGTGTAGATTTTAAGTCATTAGTTAACTCTAAAATGTTTTTTTGGTTCTCATTGATATTCGTTTTGATGTCCTTGGTAATAAGTGCCTTTTGCTTAACTAAGACTTTATAGTAATCATCAATTTCACCTGCAGTACCATGTGCCAAGTTGTTGATGATGGTGGCTTCTATATTGGAGAATTCATCATTTTCTTCTTTTATACTGGGAGCAATCAGGGCATTATCAGAATGTTGGGTTACTGTTCTATTCATACTGGGCACCGGAGGAAGATTTTGTAAATCGAAAGGTGCCGCCCCAGGTTTTCCCCTGGCCATGGCATGAATACTCAATCTTCTGTTGTTTTTCCGACTCTGAGTAGTTTTCTTGCTGCCTTTACCATATGGATTAGAAACCTGTAAATGTTGGGAGGAGCCGGGTACGCCGTCATTGGTTGAAACAACTGATGTATTAGCGTCGGCGTATGGATTCGTCTTATGTGCCATAGTTGTCAGCCAGGGAGCCCTACTCTGACGGTGAGAGGCTTTAGTTTCGAAATCCATTTTGAGACTGGGTTTAGTTTTTACCTTGTAAATCAATTGATCTGACAAGTAAAGAAAGGTTAATGTTCGATTTATTGAATATGAAGTTTAACCAGATCACAAGTTACTCAAACTACTTTGATTTATCAAAACATCGTTGTCTGGCTTCAAGTCTTAGTTCCTGCACAAAACACAATTCTATATTCAGGCTGGCCAAAAACTAGGAGAAGAAAAAAAAAAAAATAAAAAAAGTATACAAATGAAGAGAGAAAAAACAAGAACCAAACTCTTCAAATTTTGAAAAGCTTTTTTAGTGTTATCTTCTAAACGCAACTATCTCATGGTGCATAGCTATCAGCCAAGGATACTAGAATGTCGCTCACTAGCATGGAATTAAATTACTTGGTGTGGAGATACCTTCTGGAGTCTGGGTTTGACCTAGCTGCCTATGCCCTTGAAAAGCACTCAAACTGCCTGTCATATGAACACAATGCAAACCTAGACATAATATCAAAGATAGAGCGTGGTTGCCTCGTGAATCTTGTACAGAAGGGTATATTATTTACAGTAGCCCAGGAAGAAGCAATATCTGAGCCAGAAAACTCTGATAAACTCTCACTTTTCGGTGCCTTACTACAGGATGAACTTCAAAAACAAAAACAATTGCAAGAAGGTGTTGCCAATCATACCGATTTAGAACTCTCATCAAAGAATAACAACCCTTCTCTTAAGGAGGAACCTCATGCGAATGGAAATCGCCAAAATGGCCAGAATAAATCAACTGATGATGAGGACGTTGAAATGAACGAGGAATCCAAAATACTGGAAGCATCTGACACCAAACTGAAGGAGGAGCAAATTCAATTCACAACAAAGATAATAGATTCAAAGATCAAATTTTCAGAAAGTTTGGTGACCGATTGGCATCCTAAAATTGATGTTTTCGCATATGGGAAAGAAGATTCAACGGCAGTGATCAATGCTATAAATAATGATACCATTGCAGAGTCTGTTACATTAACGCACCCATTCGTTCCAAATGGTACAGCTTCCGATATCATTGACGGAGATCGAAATATCCTACAAAAAAATGAAGTCAATATCGTATCTTGGTCACCACAAGGAAATATAATAATAACGGCGGGTGTCAATGGTGAACTTCGAGCTTGGACCCCTGACGGAAAATTGAAAAACATCGCGAATAACACTCTTACCAAAGAAGCGAATGCTCTTCTGCCTACACTCGAGGAGCCTTCACTCAATACCGACCTCAACCCCACCCTTCCTGTATTGATCCTGAGCCTTATATGGAGTGAAAGTGGTCAATTTTTAATTTCGATAGATGTCAATAACCAAGTCTGTCTTTGGGATGGCAATAACTTAAACTTGATACAACAAATAAGAGCACCTACCCTTATACCACCACTGTCAGCAGAAACTGTGGATGCCTGCTGGGTTGGAGAGCAGAAGTTTGCCTTATCTACCCCTAATAAAGTAATCAAGATATACTCCATCAATTCTCCAACCAAGTCATTTGGCTTGAATGGGACACCAGCTCAAGACTCAGTTGTACCCATAGGATACCTATCGGGGCATAAGAACAATATCTCAATCCTAAAATTCAACAGTATCTCTAAGTTGTTGGCCTCGGCATCAGACGTTGACTACGTTATAAAAATTTGGAACAGTGCGTCCTCAACTGAAAACCTCGAGTTGAACACTGGCACTGAGTCGGATATCATTCCTCACGAGGCCCCGCTCGTGGGCTTATTTTGGCTCAATACAAATGAAACGAGTAAAGGAAATCACTTATTAAGTATTTCGATGGAAGGGACTCTCAACGTTTGGGATGTAATTGACGGCACTTCAGTGATAAGCTCAAAAATTTTCAAGAATGCTTCTAACTTCTCCCCCGATGACAAAAACCAAGAATTCAAATCTACGAACCCACTTATATTTTCCGTTGCCTTATCACCAGATAATAAGTTTTTGGTTGTTGGTGACGACGCTGGTCAAGTGACAATATGGAATGTTGATGTTTCACGTTATTCAAATTTGAGCAAGAAAGATTTATTGAATTGTGTGGCAGTTTATCGCTTTGATCTTTTGAATACCACTGGTGAAGATTCCGAAAAAGTTGAATTAGGGATTTGTGATGTTTCTTGGAATAGCGACTCTCTGAAAATATCAGTCTCTTATAAAGGAACTGACAGTGTCATACTCTATTGGGAAAATCCCGTCAGTACGACTGTGGATTCATGATTGTTTCATGATATGTGACTCCCAATTGTTTCTCACGTCTATCCACTGCACCAAATCTTTCATCTTTCTCTTGTAATGATGATCATCACGTTATTCATGATTCGCACGTTTTGTTCTTTCCTTTTCAGGCAACTTACGACCTCTTTGCCTCTAACACACAAAATTAGGGCCCTGCCTTCCCAAATTTCTACTTTCATATTCAACTTTTATTTTCTAAATTTTTGTCTTTTCTTTGTTGTTTTTGCTTTCTTGAATTTGTATTATTGTATTCTACTTTTTTGTACATATTTTTTAATTTTTTTTTAATTATATTTCCAATATGAATTATATATGTAAGTTTATCAAATTGTGTAAATAAAAGCCATGTTGTGTTGGCTTCACGTGAGAACTAAAGTGAAGGGGAAACATTCGATTTGAGAAATGAAGGGCCAATTAATATTTTACTTGGTGGCAGTAGAAGTAGCAGTTGCAATGGTGGAGGCGATGGTGGAAGAGACTGTTTCCGAAACTTTACCTATGGGTGCCTTTTTAGCATTAGGGAAGATGAATTCAATGTAGCAAGTAACCAATGCAATTACGGCAAACACAACTCTCAACAATGGAGGTTGTTGTTGAGCAGAATCTTCGGTCTCTGGCTTATTGGTAGGTTCATTTAAGAAAGATTGGATAGCCAAGAATAATGATGACCATGATAACAACTTGTTCCTCATGAACATGGCAGCCATTGGTAATGATTGAGCGACTACACCTGAAATTTCGGCACGGGGCTTTGCTGGGGTGTGTTTATAACTAGAATGCAAAGTTAGTACATATATTCCTAGGTAATATGGATGTCGTTATTGAGTATACGACTCCATTAACCACGATAGACGAATTGAAAGTGGTATCTATTGGGAGCACTGTGAAAAGTGTAGACATACGGAACAACCAAATCCTCTCTGATAACTTTTGATGACATATTGCTTCTTTGTGGCCTATTGCTTGTATGTTTGATGATCTTGAAATAAATATATGTATGTTCAACTAATTATTGCCCAAAAAAAAGAGAACAATCTCAAATTACGAGTGGAGTGAACAAAAAAACTGCGAGTATTTACTGTGGCCATATAAAAAAAAAAAAAAAAATGAAAAAAGAATGAAAAAACAAATGAACTGCGAAAAAAAAGAAAAAAAACCTATAAAGCACTATATGAAAAGTAGATCTTTTTGGCCATAATACATGCCGACTATAACGAGTACCATTTCTATAGTGTAACGTGATACTGCTTTTATTGTCAGCAATCTGAAATCACTATCGGCCTTTTCAATCTTCATTTTATCTAGCAATTTGCGTGCTTTTTTACCCAAATCTCGCACAATGGAACATTCAGTGTATTCAAGAGGGTGATCAAGTCGAAGAAACACGATAAAGATCCATCTGGATACGGACTCAGGCGTAGTCATACTAATCCATTTTGTGAAGTAGACCACGAGTTTAATGATAGTGGGGTGGTCAAGTTGCTTGAAAAAAAATTGTACGGAAGGAGGATTTTGTTGAAACACAAGAGTTCGCCACGCTGAAGCTGACTGAGGCACGGCCGGTATATTAGAATCAATGGCTGATATATCAGAGTCCATTTGTGATCTGACTGTTTCCTTCAATTGTAGAAATTGCAGTATCATACTGTTGGTCCATGTGGGGTCAATTAATTGAGGGGCTAGTCGCGATTCTTCCAGGTTATGTTCATTTGGATCTGATAGAGATTGTTGCCCTGGTGGCAGTTTTCGTGTTGCATAATAGACGCATCGGTCATTTTCAGCTTCTTTTCTTACCTGATGAAGGTAGTTGTTCACTTGCAAAGTGGCGTATTTGTCTTCCAGTGCTTGGTCATGATGAACGTTTGCCCCAGGAAATACTGGATGCTGACCAAAGACTTCATCTAGGGGCCCCTCGTGATAGGTTTTGGTTGAAGTCTCTTGAAAATCATGCGGCCTCGATCCCTTCGAAGTCATTATGTAAAGAGACTAGTTGGGTTGAAGTCATCTCCACACTTTTTGGGCATCTTTTTATATTTGTTTATCCTTCTCTCACTGCTTTGAATTTTTTTTTTTTTTTTTTCTATTTTTTTTTTTTTGGTTGAATTTCTTTTCTATTTTTTTTTTTTTCGCATTACAGAGAGAAGCAGGGTTCTCTTTATTGAACTTGAGTTTAAACGAGTTTTTGTAAAAGCAAGACCCAATCAAACACGCTCATGCTGAAAAGAACAAGAGGTGACAGTGAAGAGGATGATATAGGTACCAATAGCCCGATTTCAAGCGCAACACCTACGGTAGTTACCCCCTTGATAGAGTGTACTTTACCTCCATGTCACAGCGCAAGCCTGGCATTTCAAAGTTATCAAGCATATGAAACTCACGTAGTGAACTATCATAGTTATATTTGCCAGCAATGTCGATGCCGCTTTCCTTCGGAACAGTTCTTGGAAATCCATATTGACGAAAATCATAACCCGTTTTTCCAAATAGCCAAAGAACAAGGAAAGAAAATGTACAAGTGCCTACAATTTTCATCTAGCGCCGCTGGAGGTTGTACTAAGATTTGCAGTGATCGCAAAAAGAGGCGGTTGCATATGATTGATAAGCATGGATATCCTCGTGAATTCAACTTCGGAATCATTGATCGAGGGATAACATGAGTTTGAGCGTGGTGTATTGAAACCTAGAAAAAAAAATACCAAGAAAAAAAAAAGAAAAAGAAAAAAGGGAATGATGCAATTAAATATATACGAGAAAAGTGAAGCCTACAGCGACATTGGAACCGGAGTAGCACTGGCTGAATCAACTCTTCTCTTTTTACGACTAGCCACCACCGGAGTTTTCTTCAATTGTTGCAAAATGGTTTGATCAAACTGAGATTGACAAGTGGGACAAGTCCCAGATTCAGGAATCATACTCATTATGCATAAACAAACCGAGCACACATAACCCAAATCGACCGATTTACCAGTGATGAAACAACTGGCACGGTAATTAACGTTAGAATTGGTAGGGAGAATTATAGATGGTCGAATTGAAGGTTCAATGAAGAACGCAGTACATAGAGTCTGGATTAATCCTTGGGGTTGATCAATATGTAAATAAACACCAGCAGTAGCATCAGCAGCTTGTTGTAGATACGAAGAATCTTTTTGTCCCAATTTTGCCACATCAATTGACAACTTCATTTTTTGGGAAGCAAAAATAGTGTTCATTATTGGTACGTAATTTATGTTATCATCATCGCTGGCCGAAACGACAAGAATTCTCGATTTAATGGAGGTTATATTGGAAGAATTAGAGCCAGAGGCACCGGCTCCACCGGCACCACCTGCCCCACCGGAAGCACCCGCACCATTACTACCACCACCACCAGAGCCCGAAGCACCAGTACCACCACCACCACCCGCACCAGTGCTGGTGGTGGAATTTATTGCTGATGCGGTGGTTGTTGTTATGGATTGATCCAAATTAAGCATTCTATTTGTGTAAGTGAGGGCTAAACTAATAGCTCCTGATAATGTTGAATTATTATGAACAGTACCATTGTTTTGAATCGAATTGGATAATAGTGATGATACGCGAGATATTTCGTCATTTAGTTCTCTTAGAACCGCTTCGTCAACCACTCTAAATTGACGGTACATTCCTTTGTTTATGATCCCTGGAGATGGTTCTTTGACAAAGGCCTCCTCTTGATCATTAGAGTTGGAGGCAGCCGATGATATTAGACGATCATCATAGTTTTTCTCCGGATTTGGATATAGAAATTTAGACCCAAAAGGGGAACTAGCAATAAATGCCACTTGATTTGAGTTATTGAGGGATAAGTGGGCATTTAGGAACACCAAGAGAGACTTGGTGACATCTTGTAAAGAAATTTCATGTTTCACATCAAACCAGCCTTTCGGAGTGATGTCAAGTACCACGGTAACTAATGATGGATCATCACTTGTTTCATCTGTATTAGTAGAAAAATCTGCAAACACAGAATCCGTAATAGCATCCATTGCAGGTTTTTATTGTCAGGCTCCGGTCTATCAATTGTTGAGATGCGTTGTTAAAGTTCTATACTGCAAATCTAAGCTGATTGCCGTTTTGTATTTTTTTTTTTGCTTCAGTCTTGAAGATACATCCGTACATCAGTTTCTCTATTTTTTTTTTTCTTTTTTTTTTTTTTTTTTTTTTCATAATCATACGCCCATACACCATAATTTTAAGAAAAAAAAAAACAAGCCACCAAAGTTCAAATTAGGAAATTGCGCACGGCTTCGGTGATTTCCATAAAACCTTAATGTTTTATGGGTTGTTTGCTTCTTTTTTCTCTTCTTTTTTTTTGTTTTTCTTGCCCCCACGATTATTCTCCCCCACTATTCTGGAGCCAAATTCGTTTGTTTTGTTTTTCTTTTGCTTCCGATCGATCAAACTTTGATTCTTGGTAAACTTTAATCTTATTCCGCCCTAACTTCATCCGCCTCGATGGAGCCTGAACCCATCGGAAACAAACAAACAAAAAAAAAATACCAAAAAAATGAAAGGAGGCCAAAGTTTAGCAACTACTCCGGTGTTACATCATTTCCTAAAGGAATATTAAAGTCAAACTATAAAATACAATTATACATACCATAATGCTGAGAAAATGCAAGCAAATAAAACGAAAAAGGAGTTAGAAAAACTGAGTTCCACCAAAGAATAAAAAGAGAAAGAAAAGTCGGGAAAGCCTAGCTAGAACAAAATGGACTAAAAAATAAAATGAGAGCTCGAAGCACAAAAAACGGGAAAAAAAAAAAAAAAATACAGGTGAGAAAAATTAGGAAAAAAAAAAGGGAGAAACGGTCTCGGCGCAAAAATGAACAATCGCGCCATCGGTTACCAAAACCAAATTAAAATGATAATGTAGTATTAAAAGGTTTAAATGACAAGAATAATAAAATGAAGGGGAAATATAATACAGGTTGAGTGAGGATGAGGGAAAAGCACTGCTCTTTAAGTCAAGTGTAATGCTCCACCATGAGCACGAAAAAATTTTGTGTAGAGTGAGTTTGTGAACTTTGTGAAGGCAAGGTCAATACAGTAAAACAAAGACGAACAATGACGCAAAAAACAAAAGCAACAAACAAAAACAAAAAACAAAAGCCAAAAAGCAGACATGGAAATAGTACAGGGAAAACGCCAAAAAAAGTGGGGGATTGGGGGACGGGATGAGGGGAGGTAAAATTTGCCTAAGCTTCTTCTACCTTCTCCTCGCCGATATCCTCGAACCAATCATGAGGTCTCTCTTTGATGAACTTGGCCATTATGTCAACACAAGCAGCATCATTTAAGTTAACAACCTCGATACCTCTTGAGCGTAAATAATCTTCACCGCCCTTGAAATTGACATTTTCACCCAAGACAACTCTCTTGACCCCATACATGATACAAGCACCAGAGCACATATCACAGGGGGACAATGTAGTATACATAGTACAGTGTTTATAGATACTACCTTTCAATCTACCGGCGTTCTCCAAAGTGGAGATTTCACCATGTAAAGTAGGAGATTGTTTTTGGAAGCGCATATTGTGTCCACGTCCCAAAACGGTACCATCTTCATGAATTAAGGCACCACCAATGGGGACACCACCTTCTTCGTAACCTATTTATATATGTTAGCTCGTTTCTTGCGAATCAAAAAAAAACACAGTATAGTAAAAGAAAAGAAAAGAGAGAAGAACTCACATACCTTTGATTGCTTCTTCGAGGGCAATCTTCATACCCTTGACATCATCGAATGGCATATTGTTTCGATTTTAAAATGAGTGGACAAAATTTGCAGAGTTTATCCCTATGAAAAGTGTAAGGAAAGATATAGACTGTTTAAAAAGCGTAATGTCTAACTTACTGGGGAATGTCTCATCATTTATAAACTTACGAATGGGGACAAAAAAGAAAGAAAAAAAAACAGAGAACGAAAAGAAAAAGAAATTCAAAATGAAAAAAAAAAAAAAAAGCAAAAAAAAAAAAATAAAAAACCCAAAATAAAATTCCGCGTGAGTGTCTTTTGTGTGCAACTTGAAAAGCACAAAAGCGCAAAACTGCTTCATTAGTTTGTTACTCTTGACACACTCAAGTTTGAGGTACAATCACACAAGTGTTACGGTTGCGGTTGTGGCCTCCGCAAAAGTGAATGCTTTTTCGTTATTTCGATATCTATTGAGGAGTTCTCAAAGCTCGATTCGAAACGAGTTGAATATTACAATAGACACGACATAGATTCTGCTATACTATAAGCGCAATCTTTCTATTTGCTTTGTCTTCATGATGTTTTGAATTTAGTTCAATGCACGTCAACTCAATATATAGTCTGGCTTTAATAGCCAACCAATGGCATTGTACCTATCAAGTTTCAACAATAGAAGATCGAAATCCACAGTGGAACTGGTTTGGAGACTCAAAGTTTGAAATTTGTTTCCGTTTATTCGCTTTTCTTTTGTTCTAAAACAACTAGAGTACTCCAATGCATTGTGTAATATTCATTTTGTGGACAAAATGATGACACCTTATAACGAGAAGCCACACAACAAAAAGAATGCGGCAATAGTGGCATGAGAAATAGAATCCCAAACAACAATAACTGAAATTATAATTGACCACTCACTACATTCTTTTAGCTACTGAAGTGTGATAGCACTGCCCTCATTTTCTTGTGCCAATCTTTACCGGTTATTTTAAAGGGGCCTCCGTTCGCTCAATACTACCAATTAGTTTTAAAATAAAGTTGTTTGAATTGCGAAGCCTTATAAACGGTTGGCTCGATTCTCATCCCCTATTCTGTATTTTCTGTCTTTCAAATGACCATTTCTTCTTCCTATTATTGACTTGCATTGGCGAGATCTCACCAGATTTTATTGTTAATTTTTTTTTTTTTTTTTTTTTTTTTTTTTTTTTTGTTTTCTCTTTCCTCCGCCATGGGGCGATGGAACCATTCGTGCGTGCAGGAAAACGGTTTTTTCTCTTTGTTTAGATTACTTTGTGTAGCTCCAAAATTATTTATTTTTCATTTAGGGTTACAAACTGTTTGTTCTTTCAACGGCTTTTCGGCAGCAGACGAGAACACTTGAGTGTTTTTTCGAATGAAAAAAAAAAACTTGATTCATTATATAATCTCATGTGGTGAATCAGATATCAACAAATGGTATCGGCCAATGAAATTCTGCTGTATATACTGTGAACTCGTCAATAACCCCATGTTTTCCTTTCTGAACAAGCGCAATTATTATTATTATTATTTTTCATGCCTTTTATTGTTCAACGCTCCTTGTATCATTTTTATGACTCATCGCTCATTTACACAAAGCTCGTATCGCATAAAATACCCAAATGAATTATTTGTTTAGTGAAAAGGTACTATTGTTATCGCACAACATTCTCCCACAGCTAAAAAAGAGAATGATGGTTGTAATCCACTTACTTTGCCACTGAGGTTATACGTTTGTATTATTGTAAGGACAACTGCTTCAGTATCAACGTCATATCAAAATGTTAAAATTAATTAGTTTGATTGCAAAGTGTCATACACAATTAAAAAGAAAAGAAAAAAAAAAAAGGAAAAAAAATACCTAAAAGAAGTGAAAAGACTATTTTAATGAAGTTGAATTTTTGGGTTACTTGTACAAGTTAATACACCCATTTCTATCCACTGAAACAATCATGTCAAATGGCTTGGTAATGAGATCAACACCCGTTATTGTATCCATGTGGCCAATCAAGTCATACCGGTAACTGTTGTCACCAACAGCTCCTGTAGTGTCAAATCTGTTAATCAGACCTGATTTGCCTCGGTTGCGGTCACCAGTTATATCACGCTCGTTAACATTACTAACCGTCAGGCTTACCTTATGGCGAGCGAAAGTTGACTCAGTAGGTGTCTTTGTGGGATTAACCAATCCATCTCCACGTGTGTCTTGATGGTTTTGAAGCGCAACCGATTCAGAAATTTTGGAGGAATTCCACACTATAAGCCTACGATCATAGGTAGCACTGATAAAATAATCATCAACTCCTCCTCTACCATCTGTCCGTGGTTTATTGAAATAACTCAATGCAGTCATACCTCGGTTAAGGCTTGCTTGGTTGCGGCCCGTACCATCGTCAATTTGATCCAAGCCAAAGGATAAATCAGAGAAAATATCATCAATAGTAATTTCTCGATTTTCATCGATCTCTTCCAATTTATAATGTTTAATTTTAGGGGTCTTGATATATGCATTGTATACTTCACGACATTGAAACGATGGAAGTTCCCACACGATGAAGTCACTATCTTTATTGCCACCAACCATTGCGAAATAAGTATTGACGTGACTGCTGCTGTTTCCGCCAGGAATCCGACCATCATCACCATCGTCATAACGGCGATTATTCCCACTTCTATTCTGGGCACTCTTATTACTACCGCTACTAGCGTCGTCCATCTTGAAGTGAGGAGAAAGTAGTATCAATTGATTTATGTCAAATTTACCATTGTAATTCTCATTAGCGTCCTTCACTTTCCATGACCTAATTAAAATTCTGAATCTTAAATCCCATAAAGAAAGAACACCTTCGTTCGTCCCTATCAATAACCAGATTTTGTTGTGTCCCACAATAAAACTATTTGGAATACCATGGTTCAAAGGATTTTGCAAAACGAATTCTTTTTCCATTTTTATGATATCATAACCAACAATCTTACTCTTGGTTGTAGTGCAGATGAGGTACGACTTGCTGTTTGTGATTACGAAGTGTAAACATTTAGCATAATGCTGACCAGTTATCTCATTTCCGGCTCGTGATTGAGTGTGATGCAACTCTTCATTGGTATTGACACGTGAATCATCATCGGGCTTTTTAAACATATGATGATTGTCGCTAATTTTATCCAATTTAGCGTGACGAATAAGCACTAATTTGTTATACTTCACGATTTTCTTATTTTTGTCTCTGGTGATGTCAATGCGAAAGATCCGAATGACTCCATCTTTGGTGGAAATTGCAAACACGAAACGATCTTGCATAAATTGTATATCAACAATAGCCGACTTCAAATCTGTCGATAGTATTGATGTCCTCGAGATAATGTTCCTTTCCAACTTGGAAGTATCCCATATTTTCAATAAACCCAACTCAGATCCAGTCACAAAGAACTCGGAAGTTGGACATGTTCTTACAACGTTGATTCCATCAATGCGATTGCTTCTGTTATTGCTGTTTATATGAGCTACCACGACCCCCTTTGGTTTGAAAAAGGCATTATCAATACCATTGTTGTTACCATTCAGGTTTCCGTTCAGCGACACGGGCCTGCCGCTAATTTTAACGGCATCACCAAATTCTGGAAAATTGTTCAATGTTGGATCAAAGTCAACATTATGTAAGTATTTCAAGATGAACGGATTATGCCCATTGTAGCTATGTCTCATATTGTTTGAAATAATATTATTATTTGTAACGCTGTAGACTTTATGTGTTGATTTAGTATCTTTTGTCAGGTGAGTATGATGATGATGATCACGACGACTATATCTTTCACGGCTCGCCATCCCACCTTTTCCGCTATTTGCGTTGTCGTGGCCAAGTTCCAATTCACCAAATACATTGGCTTCAACAGTTTGTAATGATGCTTTTACCCTGCCAAAATTAGGTAATAATAAAGAATTTGAATCACGTCTTGATCGAATCGACATGGTATCATCGTTGCCTTCAATGTCTGTTTCAGTAGTTCTTGACTTGTTTGAGATGGGTTCAGTCTTAAAACACACATCAAAAAATATATTTCGTGGAGAAATGTTGACATCTTTCACAAGGTCAAACTCACGTTGAGAACTGCTAAGTGGCAGTGCTCCAGCATGATTTCGGTTGATGTGCGAGATATAATCACGTAAAGCAAACACTTTCCAAAGATCTTTATCATCTAATCCAACTGATTTGAGTTTCAAAATCCACTGTCTGTCCTCCGGTGAGAGCGGTACATTAGCCATAGCATTTTCAATACCATTGTTACCATCGCTTGTGTTGTGACTTTCCCCACCATTGACCCCATTACTCATTTGAGGAACGTAGACAGATTTTCCCATATTTTTTGAGAAAGAAACTACACGCATCGCTGTTTTCTTATTACCATTTATATCCGTGAACGCTGTGAAATTTCTGTGTTGCCAGAATAAAGATCTTGAAGAGGCATTAGAAGACCAAGTAATTGCTGCCTCGTAAACTTGTCTGGTGAGTGGTCTGGTTAAGCAAGGATATATGGTATTCCAATCCAAAGTTGCAATGTCGTAGGATAAAAAATTTTTGATTAGCGGGTAAAGAAAGCAATATCTATCGGCATCCAGTAAGTTTTCATTGATGCTCAAAACCAAGCAAAGTACTGACTGTCTAATCCATTCATTTGGATGTAAGAGTAAGCTGAGGGAGTTCAGCAATAATTCTTTGTAAATTGAAAGTGTGTTGAATTCTGTCTTGGGATTAGTCAAACGATTGCTAACAAAATGATTGAAGATTTCTAATACTTTCAATACGATAAATTGTTCCTGGTCACCTAATGTTTGAATAAGGAGTGGTAATAAATATTGTTCAAAGGAAAGTACTCCAACATAAGGTCCAAGTTCCAAAATAGATGACAAAAATGCAAGTCTCAATTGATAATTGGGATCATTCAAATATGTTATTAAATGTGGGAGGATAATATCATTTGTTTTGTTAATACCAAAAAATTTACACAATGGAAGGATGTTTGAAACAAGGCAAATTTTTACGTTTGGATTCAGGTCAGTCAATAAACTGAATGCCAAATTTTCGAAATCAGAATCTAGTTGTTCCTTTGGAATGTTGAAAGTATTGTACGAATTAAGGAGCTCTTCATCATTGTTTGATACTAGTCCACCACTTAACAAATTTGATTGAATCATTAATCGATTCTTGTAATCTTTAATTGCCTTGTTCTTGAATGTTTTAGACATCATCCAAAACCGTTTAGAAGTTTGTGCTAAGAACGGCAAGCATGCAGCAAGGGTTATTTTCACAAGGGCTTTTTCACCATCCTGCTCTTTATTTGAGGGAAGTAGAATCAATTTGTTGAAGATTGGTAAGAGGTATTCCGGGAATATGAGAACATTCAATGGTGTAATATATGAGCATGAAGCTAGCAAAGTTGTAATTGATGCAAGGGCCGAACATGCCACCCTCGAAGACACGTTTGAATTTTGCATTAATTTAATATGAGAGCGAAATTGATTTTCTTGTTGTTGAGGAAAGTATAAGTCAGGTGATGATGCTTGTTCGATGTAATCATCCAATAGTTGACATAGATAAGGGAGCGACCTGTCCAACTTTGCTTCATCATTTATTCGCTCTGACAATGCCACAATAAGTTCGCAAGCTTTTAACTTTGAAGTTGGTTGCTTGAGAGTCTTAAGAAGTGAAAAAATGAAACTTAAAATGACCAAAGATGCATGCCCTTGAGAAGATTGGCCTGCATCTGGGAAAGCACAGGAAGTTTTTATGTTATAATTGAGAGGCATTCCTTTCAAATTTAAGTTGAGTGGTATCAAGTTGGTATTGTCCTTCATTGTTGTTTTATCATTTTGATCGTCGGTTGGAGAAGAGTAGTGGAAGTTTAAATGTTGAGAAATTTGATCAAAACTTTGATAAATTATATCAAGTTTCAAATCACTTGGTGATGTATTATCATCACCATCAGGTACCACGAATGAATCATTATCATTTAAATTTGACATAAAATCATATAAAAAGTCATAGAAAAAATCAGGGAAACATATTCCTCTATAATCATGCAAAATTGATTCCGCTGATGGTCTCAGTTGTGGATTTAAACTTATTAATTTTTTAACAATTTCTTTAATGGTAGGATCCAGAATACCTGATAAATCAGGTACGTATTCTTGTTTCATGTATTTAAATAATTGAGATAATGTAAATGTAGGCTCACCATCTGAATATAATTCAGCAATAACGCAACCCAAACTAAAATTATCCATTTGATCGGTTAAACCTGAATTCCCAGTAAAATCACCATTATCATTGAATTTAAGTGATACGGCCCTTGCTGGTGCACCATCTTGTTGTTTTGATTTATAAAATCGTTCGGGTGCCACATAACATACTCTTCTACCTGAACTATCAAAATAAAAAGAATATTGATTGGGATTATCTTCAGGAATAAACGTAGGTTTTGTATATTCTGCAAAATCAGTCAACATTAGCCAATTCCACAGAGTTACCAAGTAATTTTCCAGTTTTAAATCACCGTGATGGATACCTAGAGTTGAATGTAGTAGTTCATTAATTTTCAACATTTGAAATACCAAGAATAATTTTTCAATTGGTTCTAAAAATGGACGAATTGAAAGACGATCATAAAGATTGGTTTTAACTAGTTGTCTTACAAGATAACCAGCTCGATCAGTTTCAATGATTTTATGCCAGGGTAATACATTATTATAGCTTGAAAGGAGAGATGCTTCTTTAATAATGAGTTCATTAACGTAATGTAAATTAACGGTAAAATTGGCCAGTGGCTTAATAAGTATTTTAATAATCACCAAGTTACCATTACTATTATCAATGGCTTTTATAGTTTTAAGGAATCGACAATTATTAATCAATTCAATATATTGCATGTTTTGCAAAATATCAACGTAGGACGATATGGCCACCGTTGGGGCTGAAGGTGCCAAAAGTGACAACCGAACCCCCATTATGATTGATGGAATTGCTTGCTTTTGGTGGGGTTTACCAGTGGTAATGTGCAAGAAAGATATATATGCTGATTCATAAAGTAGACGTGACTATATGTATATTGTATCCCAATTCAATTGGGGAAAGTCCGCGATAAACAAAAGCTCACACAAAGCAAAAAAAAAAAAAAAAAAAACATCAAAAAAAAAAATAAAAAAAAAAAAAGAAGAGTTTGATTCTCTTTTTATATCAATAGAATTGATTTTTACATGAAAAACTGCTTGATCGATAGCTTGAGTTGCTCATATTGAGCAAAATATATGGTAATAGTAATAATACAAATTGAATTAACTAGTGTAATAATAACTAATCAGAATATAAAGAACTAAAATATTTTCAAAAAACAATAATATATATGAAGGAAACAAAAAAAGAATAGAAGCATATAATTATACTATTGGGTAAATTAGAGAAATGGGAAAATGGAAAAAATTATACAGTCAACTTTTTTTAAATGTCTAATTTAGCTTTACCTAATCGGAAGATTGAAAGTTGAGAAAGGGAAGGGGGGGGCGAATTCATTATAAGTCATTTCAATGTCTGTGGGATCTATTATCAACAGGGGAGGTATCATCATCATCATCAATTTCAAAGCTATCGAATCGTCTCAAACCAACTGTTTCTTCATCATCAAATTCAACTGACCGATTAACTTGCATTGATCTTCTCATTGATGAAAATCCGCCGATGCCATTATCCATTGGAGCCATATCCTTACCATTATGAACTCCAAAAATTTCACGATTTCTACCTTCATTATCTTTTCTTGATATATTTAATAAATAAACTCCACTGAAAATAATCAAGAATCCAATCAAGAGAGAAATGACATTGATGGCAGAGGTAGTATTGAAACCACGGAATAAAATGAATGATGCCAACAATGTAAATGTAGTGAAAGTAACGTAGTATAAAGGATTAACGATTGAAGTATCAAATTGATCCAAGGCTTTATTGAAATAATTCATTTGGGTAAAAATACAAAGAACCACGACAATGATGAAAAGATAGGTTGATACATGAGTAAATTGATTATTACCACCCAAGGTTAATTTTAAGGCAATACCAAAGGCTTTAATTGACATAACTGAAATGGAACCAACGGAAGAACAAATTGATAAATAAATCATGGGATTGGTATGACCATACTTGGGAACAATTTTATAAATCATGAATAAACAATAAACGGTAACCAAGAATGCATAGAGTAAGAAACCTGGTTTCATGGCATAACCCAAAATTTCATCCACCGTTTCAATTTCTTTATCGGGAGGAGCATGAAGTACAATAATTACTGAACCCATAAGACAAGTAGCACAACCCATCTTACCCAAAGTCCCCAATTCTTCCTTCAAGAAAATGGCCGCTAGTACTGCACCAATAATGACGGATAATGCACCCAATGGAGTAACAAGAATAGCGGGAGCAAAAGTATAAGCGGCAAAATTAGCCACTTCACCCAACGCCATGGTAATCATTCCGGCCCACCAAATGGGATTCTGTAAATATTCAAAGCCTTGTACGTTATCACTACCGTTACGGGCGGATGCATCTATCAAACCTTTTTTTGTGATGATGAACGATGTACCGATGGCCAAAGAGGAGGACATGGCAAGAGCCAATCCAATATATTTATCGTCGACCATTATGTATTGATGTTAGATTATGATTGTATGTGATTGCGGATGGGAATATGGGGAGTGATGTGTGGAGTGTACGATGATGGAAGTAGCAATAAGGCAGCAGGGGTATACTGATGAAGTAAAAGGTTGATCAGCGTGAAATTTTTTTGATGTTTCAAATTAAGTCAAAACAAGAAAAAGAAAAGAAAGACTGAATTCTAATAAAAAAAAAGCAGTAGTGAATAAGTAGAGAGGGAAAAAAGAAAAGACAAAATCACACAAATGAAGTGTTGACACTCGAGATAATTGGAAAAATGCTGGGGTTGTTGACTAGGTCACCGAAGTAAATACAAACAGTTTCAAGTAAATGAGAAACAAGGCTAATCACAACAAAACCAGATCTAGGGGACCTTTCAACGAATGGAACACAAAACAGGATATTTAAAGCAAAAAGAGAGACAAGAACAAATAAAACAAAAAAAAAATAAAACAAAAAAAAATGAAACAAAAAAAAAAAAAAAAAAAAAAAAAAATACACACAAGAATTGCAAGAGAATCAGAACTTAAAAGAGAACAAAATACAACCTGAATTTCGAAGTTAAGATCAGGGTAAGTAAGTTTTCACGATTATCTTACACTGATCAAGAGATAAGGCAATTACGTAGAAACAAGAATCAAATGGAAAAAAAGTATTTCATCGATAAAAATAGCTTTACCATCTACTGATACGCTACTTACAGCTCTTCATGCAAAGGAACAAAACAAGAACCTGAACAAAAGACCGGAAAAAAAAAATACTGAAAAAATGAAAGCTGAGCCTAGAGACCACCAATGTCTAATTATATATAAATACTACATTGGAGAATAAGTGTGTGCTGATGATCAAATCTAAATTTAATTCTTATTTCATCTTACGCGTATTCTTTCGCCGTGTTCAAAGACAACGAAAAGACACCAGAATATTTGTTAGGGATCAAAATGTTCCTAATTCGAGAATTAACAGAAAAAAAAAATAAAAAAAAAAAAAAAAATAAAAAAAAAAAAAAAAAGGCAGTGTTCCAGGCTTAAAATAGTGTACGCAACAAAAACAGAAGTAGTGTGCACACCGGTATTTCCTCATTTGGGTACACATGAACTCTGGAAGCTCTGGTGTATGGGTGTTTTAGATTTTTCTGTTGTTGTTTTTTGCATCCACAAAATGCTCCATACAATTTTGAATACGATAAACCCACCTCTTCACAGCTCCTCTACCCCGCTCCAACAACTATGCTAAGAATCAGACCAGTGTCTGCTACTCAGA
Source organism: Hyphopichia pseudoburtonii (assembly GCA_003856775.1). NCBI lineage: Eukaryota > Fungi > Ascomycota > Pichiomycetes > Serinales > Debaryomycetaceae > Hyphopichia > Hyphopichia pseudoburtonii. The sequence goes on along the minus strand of CP024752.1, from coordinate 923,756 downwards.
TACTTAACTCGGTGTCACACAACGTGCCCGAACTACAGTTACTCTTCAATCATTGTCTTCATTGTTACGCTACCTTGATTCTTTTCCAATCAGCTATTTACAACTTCGCATACCCCCGCTTGAACTACCTTATATCCACAACTTCGGTCACACTTTCTCTGACCATGCTGAGGTTAGTCTCCAACTCCCGCAGCTTATCCCTGGCCATGCTTCATGTTGTCTCCGCATTCCTTAATTGCGATTTGGTTAAATTTGCCTGGATATTATCTCATTGTACTACCGTCCTGGGCTCCATCATCTTCATCTACAACAGTTATAACTTATTTCCCAACAGCAACGAACCCCTTGTGTGGATCTTACAGCCCCAAAATGCCTATGTGATGGCCTTATGGGGTGCAATTTTCACATATCTGTTGGTAACCTATAAATACTTTCTGTTCTTAACAACATCATCCACTCCAGTGATCAAAATTGATGATTCAGATCAATCTTCAAATGTTCAACTAACAAATATGGAAAACACCCAACTTCTCGCCACCGCTCTCTTGACCTATGGTTCCTCCCACCAACCCCTGCTTTTGAAACTCTGTCCCTTCTTTATTTATTCCACCATGAACTTATTCAATTACCTCATCACTGATCTTTTCGTATCTACCTCAATTGCTCCTACTTTACTACCATTTTTGAATTTCCTTGAAGAACCTTTACTCGTGCTTGCATGCTATTTTGAATTGGCCACCTTATTCTTGTTCTTACATGAATCAATACAAAATCGGGCCATTACTCCATTTATGTTGAATGCTTTATTATACTGCTCTCGCTTGGAAACTTCTTATCCAAGTAGACTCACTCTCCATTCGGTAATCAATCATGTATCTCAATTGTTGTCAGCTTTCAATTGTCCGGCTTTAGTCATTAGTTCATGGAAACTGTTTCAACAAGGTTTACTCAAGTTGATTCCTATCCCCAACACTACAATCATCAAGTCTGAATCTGAATTTGATGTACCTCATCAAAAGAAACCTGTGAAAAAACATCCGATACCCCGACAACGTAATGGTAGTTTTACTCCAACTTATTCAAGTATAGAACACCCTTTACCAAGAAGTCTGGTAGGAAACAGAATCTCCTCTTTGGTATTTGATAATTTTCCCGTTATAAATGATGTACTTTCATAGTCAACTTTTTAGTATATTCTCAAAAAAAAAAAAAAAATAAAACAAAAATTCTATTAAATCTATTTAATCTGTAAAATCAATTAGATGAAAGTTCATCCTTCATATCCTGTAATTTATTCCATCCTTCGGAATCTTCCCACATAGCCTTACCTTTAGACATCAATGATCTAACTGAGGTTCTGGCCTTATAACGCCAATCTTTACAAACCAAATCATCAGCACCATGTTTACCCGGTAATTCACCCAATGATTCATAAGCAGCAACAAGATCAGCACAAACTTCAACCGCATCATTCCAAATGGTTTCATCGGTATCTAAATCAGCACGATGTGATAATGCTCTATATGCTTTCTCATGACATTCAAGTGCAGCCCATGGTCTACGACGCCATAATTCAACTCGAGTAACAAGTCTCCAACATCTAGCAGAAGTATTTATAACATTAGGAAGCATGTTACATATAAGATCAGTACAGGATGATTGATAATGAGTTAATCTTGGTTGAACACCTTCGGTTTCTTCAGTTAAATTAGGATATTCGGTAGCTACCAATATTTCCACCAATTTTTCCAATACTGGAATATCAATTGAAATTTCTCCCTCATTTTCACCTCTAATTTGAAGTACTTCACGAGCTGCTAATAATACATCATTCCATTCATTTAATTTGGCAGCAACAATAAGATAATTTTCATAAATTCTCCATGATTTTTTAGCTTCCCCAGCACTTCTAATGGCTTTTTTCAACGCATTGAAAGCAGGTCTAATTTTATTTGTTCTTAATAATGATGTGGCTAAATTAGACCAAGCATGAGAATTAGTATCATCTAATGCTACACATCGAGTAAATGCTTCAGCTGCTAATTCATATTGTTCACTTTCTAACCCACAACATCCATAGAAGAACCAATGTTCATATGAAAGTGGATTCACACTAAGACATTCATTCATATTTTTAATTGCCAATAATAAATTTTTACTTAAACCAGAATTGGCTGGTGGAGCATAATAATAACGTGATAATGAGGCCTTGGCTTTATAATAATGACCAATATCCCAAGCTTGTTGCCATAATTGAGGATCTTGTTTGATATCTCCCAAAATACTAACTGCTCTGGCATCTTCAGGATGAGATTGAATTCTTTGTTGTATGATACGTTCGGCTTCAACTTCATTATCAAGAGCAGCATAACATAAGGCAGCCTCACATGTCATATTTAAACGTTCATAAATTTCAATTGCTGATCTTATGATACCAATCGACATGTATTTTTCTGCAAGTTTGGCATCCATTGACCATTGAGTCATTAATGGTAATTGATGAATAAATCTTAAACGAGATGCCACCATAGATGTTTTCTTGGTTGAATCATCATCAATAGCTTGAGGAATCATTCTAGTTTTGATTTTAATACCAACTTCTTCAACTAATGAAGTCATTTGTAATATACCACGCTCAATTGTACGTGCCTTATTAGTTTCAAGTATTGAACGTTCCCATAATGATCTACTGAACACAGACCAATTAACCGACTTAGATTCAGTATATAAAATTCTTGATACCAAGGCTGCTAATTCTTCTTCCACTAAAGCATTACCAAATGGAGACGTTTGTTTTAAAGTGGTTAATCGTAATAATAATTGAATGTTATCAAGGTCATTCAATGGAGGTTGATTGTTAGGGTCCAATTGCTTTAAGTCAGCCGGAATATCTTCTTGTTTGATGGCAATTGGTATTAACTTTTCTTGATCATCTTCATTGTTGCTGATCTCATTCAAATCATCAAATTTAATTTTCTTGGAACTTGGTCCTTCATCAGCCATTTCAATGTCATTTAATGCTTCATATTGAGGTCTTTCTAATAATAAGTCGGACTCAAGGTTAAAATTTTCTGGATTATCATCCTCATGATCTTGTGGTGAAATATCATATAGAGTGGTATCCCTACTCTTTGCTAATAAAATTAAAGCGGAAGTATGGAAATTTTGATGCTTCGTCCTTTTGGCCTTGGCACCTGATAAAACAAAATCAAAACCCGAAATTTTACGAGCCTTGGCTAAAAATGGAATCGATAAGTGTTCAGTACCGGCATGAATTCCACTTCTGGCACTTTCTAAGAAATAAATAAGTTGTACATGTTTCTGTAACTCGGGATTATTGTCATGGGAAGAGCATAAGCAATTCACTATTGATGGATTCAATAACATTGAAGATACTGATGATAGAATACTTGGTGCTTCAGAAAGTACTGATAAGTGTACTTGTAAACATCTTGCTCTCCACCATTGTAATGAGGCCTGGACAGGATCTTCACGTAAAGAATCGGTGAATTTGAAGGTAACGTCGGAAATTTGTTCAATAGTTACATCTTTGTTCTTGCCGATTAAGGAATGTGAAGATTCAATACCACTTAGTCTTTCAAATAATACAGATGCAATAATAAGAAACAAAGGATCAATCATTAAATCGTATGCGGCTTGGCCCTCAACAGCTAATAATTTGATACTTTCGATTTGTAATAAATTCTCATCAATTCCTTTGAAGAAATAGTCTCGAGAACTATAGTCTATAGAAGGTCCAGTGACATTAATTTGAATAAAAACTTGTAGGAAAGCGATTGCAATTAATTGTAAATGAAGAGCTGCGAGTTTGTCATCATTGAAATGAGAACGAAAAGTTTGAATTACTTCACCAACGAATTCGGTAAGCACGGTAGATAAACTTTGAGATGGATATCTATCTAAAGCTTTTTTAGAATTTTGACTAAATATTAAGGCAGTGTAATCTTGGTTGGAAATTAATTGAGAATATTCTCCTCTTAAAATGTATAATACAGGGTTTTCAATGGTTTTCAACTCACTGGAGATATCACTAGGTGATGAAAACTTTTCTGGTGCTAACAAAAGCACAAGCTGTGACAATATTTGCCTTAAGCCCTTTATTTCATCCATACTGTCGCCAGGTAACACTTGCTGATTCTGATAAAATGGAAAGTAAGTCTCGATGAGTTCTTGATCTTTACTAATCTTTTGATTTTTCACTTTTTTTTTTTTTTTTTTTTTTTTTTTTTTTCTTTCGCATTCTTCTTTCGCATTCTTCTGTCACTAAGAAATCTTCGCAACAATCCCAGAGGAAAGAGTAACCTACACAATTCTACTAATGAAAGGGTATCTAGAACATAAAAATCTTGCTTAATTCTATATATGTACGTTTATATTCAGATGAAAATTTACACCACATCTGTGCTCCTCGTAGAGTTTGACGAAACTTGACATGAGCCTTCAGCACAAAAATTCTATTATGTGTTATTGTTACTAGAACTGCTTCCGCCACCAAAGAATGACAAGCGTTTTTTGTTGGTGTCCAAATTTCCACTTTCACTTCTCTTGTGTTCTGATGACTTTCTACCTTTAGGTTTTTTCAAGGAATTCCTAATCGAGATTCTGTTCATTTTCGAATTGTTCTCGGGGTTCTCGTCATCGGAAGCAAAATCAATCACTTCTTCCTGAAAGGTGAAGTTAGCAGGCTTTTGCATAGATGAGAGTCTCTTCTTAAATGCGGGCTTCGCTTCTGCAGGTTTTGTGCTATTTTCATCCAAGTCCTGTAAGTCTAACAAAGATGGCTCATTTTGTAATTTTGTGAGGTTGTTATCTTTCGTCTTTGGTAAAACCATTGGAGTCAAACTTGGAGTTCCTGAACCTGAACTTGAAGAATCTAAACCAACTTCCAAATCAATCAAATTAGGTTCCTCCTGCTCATTGGTAATTGGTCTAGTGTTATCCAGACTGTTAGGATATGCATTGTTATAAAGTGACATGTTACCAAATTGTTCCAGGACGTTGACAGCACTTGATGAGCCGTGGCGAAGACCTTCCTGATCGTTTAATCTCGGCACAGAATTCATAGTTCCTGGATGTGATGACACTTTAGACATGGCACTGGTCGATGGGGCATTAGTGAACTGACCCCAAGGGTTGGCGTTCTTTCTATCTGGAAGCTTTGGCTCCTTCAGTTGCAGAGGAGAAGAGCTGGAATGAGTGGTTGGTGTATACTGATGTTGGAGAGGTTGCACTTGTTGAGCTTGAGCGGGTGAATTGGTAGCATTTTGCTGGGGTATACGAGAAGTCAGCGAGTGCAGACCTAGGCTAGCATGAGGTGGCTGTTTCTTTGGTGGGTATGGAAAGGGATTCGTTTGCTGCGAGCTGAGAAACGAGCTTGAGCCTAAAGTTGGGACGGAAGGCGCGCTTGTGTATTGGGACTTGGCTGATTGTGGCTCTGGTCTTTGCCTCGTAGAGACATAATTCGATAATTCTACCGACGACCCGTGTTTAGATTCCAACTTGGATGCCAACTTGTTGGAGTCTTCAGGGGATGGTTCTTCAAAAATGTCCTGACCCACCTCCTCTGTTGCTTCCGTGGTCTCAGATACCGGTGCCTCCTCATTATTTTCTTGCTTAGAGATTTCATCAAGTGGCTTGAAATCCAGTCCACCCGAAGTAATAGCCTCCGAAGGTGGCAGTCTCACGTCACCTTCATCAGAATCACTGCTAATGTCATCTTTCACGATAAGACCAGGTGTTTTAGACTTGGTACTCAGGCCTGTTTTTTGAGGCTGGTTACTCAAAGGTACAGGTGATTTGGTGCCTCCAGCAAATATGTCATCCGCCAATTTCTCAGCACTCTTATCAATTTTTGAGTGCAGTGTCTCCCATGCCTCCTTGGATTCAAAAGCTGTCGGGGCCTTAGACCCTTCTATGCTGTTGGTTCTTTTCATAGAAGGACTCGATGATTTAACCGAGCTACCGTGTTGATTATAATGGGGCAGCTGATATTGCTGTTGCTGTTGGTAATACTGAAGCTGGGATTGATAAACTTGATGTTGATAATTGTACTGTTGAAGTTCTTCGTGATTCAATTTTTTAATCTCGGGGCTAGGAAGCACAACCGGTTTGATGGGGTACAGAGGTATATTGATGGGTTTGGTAGAAACGTGGGCAGCTGACGGGCTCTTTGATAATTCAAAACTTTTTGCCAGGGATGATGTTTGATCTCTTGGTTTATCAGTATTATCTAAAAGATCTTCTAATGAGGGGAAGCGTTCCTCAACATCATCTAAATGTTCTAGTTCTCCCAAATCGTCCGAATCATCGTCACCTTCATTGTTCTTGTCGTTTCCTTCGGCTTGTGGTGGATTCTCCAAAGAGGCCCTCTTTTCTGGGACAGGATTACTCTCCGCGTACAGCTGCTGTTGTTGAGGTTGCGCTGGTACTGTTGATACTGGGCCTGCTGGTGGTACAGCAGGCACCTGGGGCTGTACTTGCTGAATCTGTTTAGGCAGTGGAAAAGTGGGCGCCTGATATTGACTTTGGGACTGACCGGGCGCCGGAATTTGAGCAGCTGCTTGAGAGTCTTGTTGCTGAGGGTACTGCTGATACTGTAACTGTTGAGGGAGTTGTTTTGGAGTGACAGGTGGGTGTTGTTGTACGGTTGAATAAGGCGTAGACTTCAGCTGTAAGTGAGTGGCAGGGTTTACTTGAGGTGATTTCTTAGCCGATTGGTCTTCACTCGAGCGCTTGCTTGGTAAGTTGGTACTGCTACCTTTTGGTGTATCAGACACGGGCAGTCCACGGGCAAGCTTCTCTTGTTGTGCTTGAAGTTGTTGTTGCTGTTGCTGTTGCTGTTGAAAGTACAATTGTTGTTGCTTGAGTAACTCATTTTGCTTGTGACGTTGATACTCGTGTAAAGCATTAAAATTGTAATTTCCGGTGCTGTAGAAGTCTTCGAGACCAAGATCATTGAATTCTAACTTCAACATGGTGGATACAAGCATAATGACCTGAATGATGTTTGGTCTGAATAAAGGACTTTCTTGTAACATTATAATGATCAAGTTTTTCAAGTCACCTGAAAAACTTGGGGATGGTAAAAACTGAAAGGATGCATGAAGAATGGCGATATCACCATTGGCTTCGAAAGGAGTTGTATAGTAGCATAATTTATATAAAAAGCAACCCAATGCCCAAATATCTGATTTTTCATCGATTGGAAATCCTCTGTATAAATCAATCATTTCGGGTGATCTATATTGCGGAGTGGTTTGATATAAAATATCATGACTCAAGGTTTGAAATTCTTGTTGGTTTTGTGGGGGCATCAACGGCGAACTGGTGGAACCAAAATCACAAAGCTTGAAATCATGATGTGAGTTGATAAGAACATTTTCAATTTTGATATCTCTGTGAATCAACTTTATTTTATGCATTTCATAAATACCCAATGAAATATCAAACATGATCTTTAATATTTCTGGCTCGGTGAGTTTTGTTTTGATACGATCATTCATATAGTCTAGTAATGATCTATTTGGGCACAATTCCATGAGCACCAACACTTGATAAGTTCCGTCAGGTAATCTTTCGGCATGGGAGTCATAGTATCTAACGATGCTGCGAGCATGACGTAAAATCTTCATGACATCAACTTCTTTTCTTAGTTGATTTAACCCATTTTTGTCAGGAACAATGACTCTTTTCAAACAAGCTATATCATCGCCTTCTTCATCCGGCTCGATTTTCACTTTATAGATGTGAGCAAAACCACCTTCCGATAGGTACTTGAGAATGGTAACCTGATGACTTCCAACGGGAAGCTGGGTACCTTCCGGAAGCTTTGGGAAATTACCCATTATCTATCGTGCTTGTATGTATGTGGGTATGTATATATATGTAGATATATATTAAGGGGCAAAACTTTATGAAAGATTACGAAAAGTGAAAACGGCTGTTGCAGACCACGACGGACGGAGGAGTAACTATGAATTATAAATGACGCCAGTTATAGGGCTATAGTATGCGAGGGACTTGGATGGCAATTGATACAAATTGTTTTCGGGCTTAGTCAATTGGACAATCAATTGATTTAGGCCAACTATCGTATTACGTATGTCACCAAACGAAAAAAAAAAAAAAAAAAAAAAAATAGAAAGAAAGAAAGAAAAAATAAATACTACTAATACAAAAAGAAAAAAAAAAAAAAAAGGTTATCATTCAAATTCTTGAGTGCGCAGCTTAGCCCGCCTAATTTTACAATTCCCACACTTTTTGGTCGGCTTCTGGGTTGTTTTCTTTTTTCTTTTTTGGCGGTTTGTTCGTTTGAGATTTGAGCCTTTAGTTCCGTTTTGTGTTTGTGCGTGTGCACGTAATGAATACCTTTGTGCACCAACAATGTTTATGAAAACAGTCGTATTATGTTTGAGTAACATCGTGGTACTATTGCTCAGGCTGACCCCCTTTGTTTACATTTCGTGGCACCAACGTTGGACACTCGTTGCAAAATCGTCATGAACGGTGAAGCTGCTTAAAATTAATTTTGGATCGCCGGCTGCTACAATCTACAAGCACCAAATTGAGTTTTTAGCCAAATATTATTTGAGACTCCCATGGTCTATAAGATTGGAGATGTTTCGAAATTACCGGAACATCTGATCACATCAAGAACACAAATATAGCAGACAATAAGAAAAAAAAAAAAAAAAAAGTATATGGAAGATGATGATGCTAGGGTCGATATAAGCCAGCTGGTGTGATGTATCTAGATACCACTACTCAAAACATCTCCACTGCCAAACTCCTCTTTGAGTAGTTGTTCCAGTTCATCGTAGGTGAACGGTATAAAAACGACTTCTGACCCAGAGTCATCCTTTGTAAGTACACACATTTTATGCTCCACGAATTCTCCCAATATCGTCCTAAAACTTATTTCATTAGAAGTAATGAAGTTTTCCAAACATGCCGTATATATGGTCTTGAACGTGTTAGAAAGCTTGATGTTAGCTCTGAGCCCAGCACGACTTGCTTTAGTTGCCGCCGCATCTTTCATTACTTCCAATTGCTTGATAAGTAACAATTTATAAAGCTTACGAGCGTTACTGGTCAAAGAACTCAAAACGTATTTGGCACCCTTGTTACCAACAAACTTTTTGGACTTACCCATATTGAGCACATCCTTAAATGATAATTCCACGTTATAAGGATCATATGTGGTCAAGTCATGCCATATAAAATTGTAGTTTTTCAATCTAAACAGATCCCATAACAAACTGGCATTGATGTTATCAACAGATGATATCAACCAAATCTCAGGGAGAGCACATAATTGAGATAATAAGTTTTGCGTCTTTTCATCTCTTAACGACTCACCATCTATGTTATGAATGGTCAAAATTAATTTGGGTTTGATAATCTCACCTTTGGAATGTGGTGCACGATGCTTATTCATAAACTCAATGACAAACGGTACGGTTTCGGATACATGCTTCGGTAACTTTAAGTTGTTGGCCCTTTTGGTTTCTTGCGAAATTAATGCTAATGCAATGTCAAGCATGACGGTCTTCAACTTTGTAGCAGGATTGTAGCCATTAATAACCAAAATCTGGGGGTATTCGTCATCGAAAACTTGCTCATACCAATCAATGAGATAATTTTCGACAAAATCTAGCAACAACTTAACTTTCGACCCAATCCCATAAAAGTTAAGGTTGAATGATTGTGTGAGCTCAAAGCACCACTGATGGTAAAGCAGCTTGTGTAATTGATTAATACTGTGTCTTTCTTGACATTGAATGAGTTCAGAAAGTTTAACGTAAGGAATAAATTCATCATAATCAATTGTTGGGGCTAGGACGCTGAGCGAATTGATGCTCGATTTCAACCTAGTGCTATGCTGTTCAAAATAACCTTCTGATCCTTCGAGGAAAAAGGCACGTTCATCAGCTAGTTTGGTTCTGTACTTCGTTTCGAGGCTTGAATGTGGAAAGTACTCCTTTATGTATTCTTTGTCAACAATCTCTCCATTTTCATCCAATTGTGGGAGAGGCATGGGTGTGAAGCGAACCTCTGATGTCGTATCGTGGCGTAATGGATCCTTTCCATTATCATGATTCGCAATACCACTTACCACAGGAATTTTCGAGAATGTACTGTCGCCAGTATTGCTGAAATTCACTGAGGGAACCGTGGTAGGTTTTTTGGGGGATTTTTGCGATAGTTTCTTGGGGCTCTTGTTCTCTTGGAAAAAGGCATCATCATCCATTTGAAAAATACTCTTCACTTGTCGAATCACATTGTCAGCATTACTGGGGCGACCCACTTTACGTTTCTCTTTGACTGTCTTTGTCCTGGGACGGCCCAATTTTCGTGGTGTCGGTGTAGCCGCGCCTTTACCCCTCCTCTTGGTCTTACTGGGTGTTTGCGGTTCATCTACCACGACATCATCATCACTGTCTTCAATTTGCAGATCTTCTTCCTCGTCCAGATCCTCTTCTGAATCGAACTCGGCGATATCGTCATCAACTTCTTCATCATCGTCATTATCCAGAGCGTCATCTTGTAGTCTTTGGCTCGCTTTCAAGCGTTTATTCTGCCTGGTGGGTAGCTCTCTTTTCCCTGTCCTCTTCAATTGAGAAATATCTTCCTTTGATGTAGAACCTAGTTCGTTACCCTTTGAGGTTTTTTCTCTTCTTCCCCGTTCTTTGCCTGACTTCGTTGTAGACTCTTCCTTCTTTTTTCTTCCACGAGTTTCCAATCGTTCCGGTGCTTTTCCGCTATCAATTGACTCCTTCTTTTTCCTTCCACTACGTTCCTTAGGTAATTCCGATATGTCTTCTTCAAACTCGACATCACTTCCGTATGCTCTTTCGTAGTCATCATCCTTTTCTTCATCTTCTTTTTCTTGGTCTTCTAGTTTGAGTTTCTTGGACTCCCGAATTATACGCCCAGCCAATTCTTTGTCTTGTTCGTTCAAATAGTCATCATCTTCAAATTCATCATCCATTAATCGTGAATAAATACTTGAATTTTTATAAGCACGTTTTCTTGCCGATTTATCCAAATCGGGTATCGATCGTTTTTGCGGGGACCGTAAACCTGCCCTTCCATTGGGAGTCTTGATTGGGGATGGAGCTCTTGAAAGCCCTGGTGAGCTTCTGGAAAAGTTTAAAATTCCTCTCTTAGTGGGCAGTAATTGCCTTAAATTAGTCGAATCTAAGATTGTTGCTTGTCCTGAAGAGGAGCGCGTTGGTGATATGAGTGCTGATCGCAGGCTCCTCGGTGTGAGAAAAACCAGTGAAGTTGGCGAAGAGCTGCCATCTCTTTCTTTTGTGGGCAGTTGCTTTGATGGAGACATATTCAAATTTCAAGTAGTCATCAATCTCGGAGCTCTGAATTATCGATATATCGTGGTTTTTTGTAGATTGTAACCACGGGAAGAAGTGAACTAAACGGAAAAATAAAAAGATCAAAAAAAGAAAGAAAATCAATGCAGAAAAAATTGGTGTACGGTTCGTTTTTTTTTTTTTTTTCAAGTTTTTTCAACTGATGCTTTCGATGGATTTCAAAGACAAGCACCAATGAATGGGCATACGCCGAACCTCTAACCCTTAACACAAAGTTGTATCATTGAGTTCAAGCATATTCGGCAAAAAATGTTGTCGTTTTGTCCATACTGTTCCAACATGTTGTTGATTGGGCAGGGAAATGATGGGGTCAACGGATTCTACTGCCCCACATGTCCTTATGAATGGAAGTTCCAAGGGCTACTGATTTACGATAGAAGAAAGTTGTCAAGAAAGGAAGTGGATGACGTATTAGGTGGTGAAGGTGCATGGGATAATGTTGATCAAACAGGGGCACAGTGTCCTATTGACGCCTGTGGTAATGATAAAGCGTACTTTTTCCAATTACAAATTAGATCCGCCGATGAGCCGATGACCACTTTCTATAAATGTACCAAATGTTCACATCAATGGAGAGAAAATTAGTTTACCATCCAGGCCGCCTACTTATCCTATCCTACACCTTTTGCATATCATCTCGCGTTATCACGCGTGTTTCCCAACATTTAATAAGAACCTTTTCTTTGTACAATAGACTCGATAATTCCTTAGAATTTTTGTAAATAATATATCATATCTGAATAATGACAAGCATCCTGTGTGAAAATTGGCTCTACAGTTTAGTTTTTTTGTAGAATATTTATGTTGATTTGAGGTCCAACCCAAACCAATACAACGCATTAGTTTGTAATTCGTCTGATAACTTACTTACGGCATCCTCATCAACTTTAAGGTCCGTTTTATAAAAAACACTGTGTAATCCCGAAAAAGTGTCCAGATAGTTTAGCTTAAACTCGTTTCTCTCTCCGCGTTCCGATATCGATTGAATCTGTTTTGGTTTTTTGGTGGGAGGCATACCTGTTAATGAAACCTCAAACGAGCTATAGCTCGAAGAGACAAACGAAGCTCTCAGTTTCATCATTCCCTTCCTTTGCGGCTCGTTGATTCTGTTCAAACGAGGCCGAAGCGTACTTAAGGGTGGTTTATGTTGAAAAGCATTTGTGGGGTGTAAATGCATCTGAGTGCCAACCGGAGTTTCTTCCACTATTGTGGAAGCGGTTGAAGTAAAAGCATTTTTGTTTTCAAAGTTGAAATGCCTCGACTCATTTGTGAGAGTACTTGCAGCATTTGCACATTTAGAATGCATGATACTTTCGAAGGAAAATTCGAGAGATGACTCTGTTGTTTCCGAATCAGAGTGATCATTGTGCTGTAAGACCGTGTTTCCAATACGTTTGGCATGATTCTGATGAAGCCATATGTCTTTCATTCCGAACCCTTTATATTTGTTCTGTTGTTCCTCAATAAATTCTTTGTATTTACCCTCTCCACGGCCAATTATAATTGCTTGCAATTTCATGTCTTTTCGTCTTTGCTTGATGAAATCCTTATCATTCAAGAACTTGGCAGTCTCGCGTTGACCTAGAAACTTGAATGTTATCTTTGAGTCATTCTTTTTTGGACTAAGGTTTTCCTGTGGTGCACTCTTAGCGCTGTTTCGTAAAAACTCAGCAACGAAGTTTTCCTCTTGTCGGCATTCGTCGACACTCCATCTATTAATTGTCGTGATTGGCCTATTTAGTAATAAGCTCGAGGGTTTGCCAAATTCCTTGCTTTTTTCATAGTCATACAGAAAGAAGTTAGACAGACAGAGTGAACCAAACATCCTCGACACTGAAAGGCCTCGCATCCACGATTCTTTCGACTCAACGCAAGGATATACTTGGCGTGTATTGAAAATCGATATGAAGTTTTTGGTTTCCGTGTATGATGAATGACGAGAAAACACAAGTTTTATGAGTGTTGGTAAAAGTTCATGTCCGTTGTGCGGTAGTATCCAATCGTGATTTCTGAATCTATAAAGCCTATTACCCATTGATGTTTCACCTATCAATGTTAGGTCTTTGCTCTTCTCATCTTCTGAGAGGCTTGCAAGTTTTAAGGGTAAGCACATTCCCGCGAGATCTCTTATATTGAAATCAATGCACTGCTTCACTTTGATAGAGAATTTAGGTTTATGAGCGAAGACACAATTTTCCGGATTGTTTCCACACGCGTGGAAAATTTGATGATTTGGAGGAATATCGCCGTAATTAATACTCTTTAAAACACGCTTAGATGGACCTGATAATACATTTATCCTCTTCTGCATCTTTTCCGACGCGTGAAATCTTGCATTTAGAATATGAACAATCAGACTCCATGCTTCTTCAAAGCCAAGGGTACTATCTACGAAATAAAATTGAATATCAGGGTCGTCTTTGGGAAACAAGCTAAGCAATTGTGCAGCTGTATCAACCCCCTCAGTATTGGGGACCATTTCGATAAAAGGCTCTCCTCGATAAGTAAATGTAGAGTCGAAATAGATGTTATCCAATGTTTTGAAGGAAGTCGTATATGGGAAGAGATATGGGTTCTTTCTTAGCGATAAAGTCCACCATTCTTCAGCCCTTAAATCCCCCGTAACCAAAACAGCCTTTCCTAACCCTTCGAGAAGTACCATGCATGATCCTGGACAGTGATAGGATTGGATGAATGTCATAACGATCTCTTCGCCATCCAACACAAGCATGTGCGGTTCGTTGTATTTAACTGTGCGGAGATGGTGTATTACCCGGCGATATTTGGGGTCATGCGACACAAACATTTTGGTGAGCTCTGAACAATAGACAACGTTGGAGAAAGAGTCGTTTTCAAGCCCTGTCAAGTGGTCAGAGTGAGCGTGGGTTAATATGAAAATATTTGCTCGCGCATTAAATTTATCAACAGCGATACCTGGAAACTCCTCAATGAGTCCATGATGAGTATTTCCCAGTGCTGTCATGGTAAATCGAGTAACAAGCTGGGTGTATTATGAATATCTCGTCCTGAAGGCTTCCGGGCGGCTGCAAATTTACTATTGCAGGAAATTTTGCTTTGTTCTTCTTTGGCTGTCATGGAGACGCGTTCGTGTGGATTTTTTTTTTTTCGTTCTCGCTCGGATGTGTGTGCATGAAAAGCCAATTTGGATATGTCGCAAAAGACGATTTGACAATTTCCCACAAGGAAGTTACTATTTTCGAATCAAATTGGGACCATGAATCACCACTTCAAAAAGAATCCTGATTGATCCCACAAGTATTCATCAACATAGTGCATTGAGCAAATATGATATTCATTGTTGTGGTGATGTTCCTAATATAAATCATCTTTCGTATGTGCAATGTCTCTTAAGTCTGGAATAAGCAAAAGAATCATTCAGTCAAATTCACAGCAAAGAGGGCTGTTGTGAAAGACTTCATAGGGTTTTGTTACTCACTTCGCATAATAATTATTGTCTTACATATGTGGTGGTCTCTTCGTTTACGATATTTATGTGCAATTCTATTATTCAAATTACAAATTTACTTATCTATATTAGTATGCCATAATACTCGGCGCGATGATATTTCCAATACAATTCTTCCCACTGAACGATAAATCGGTCACTTATTGGTAGCAACAAAAGCCCGCTTACACTTAAACTTTTGACTCTAGCAAGCGATTCAATGTATATAATCTTGGTATCACATAATCCGAAGAACTTTAAAATGAACAAAACGTATGCCAATGGAACGCTCGTTCCAGGTCCATTGAGAAGCAAAATTGAAGGTATTTGTGGTAGTGCTCTCAAAGTGGTTAATGTAGATATCAAGGACTTGAGAGTGCTTTGGATAGATGAGATTATGGGTTCACCAACACTTCTGGCTCTTGGAAGAGCAATGTAGGTGGCATTGTGTTCGGAACTTGCTAAATGAGCTTCTTCAAATTCTTTTCCCTTTATCAAAGACGTAGTGTCCCCTGATGATGTTATCCAGGTACGTGAGAAATTATTCATATCAACATTAGATAGTATGCGGATCATTTCACCCGTGTGGCCGCCTGATCCAAGGAGTATCATGATGTTGGAGCCTTTCACCGATGAGGAGATATCGGTAAGGGACTTAATCGTTTTATCTGATTGGGGTTGGTACACGCTTCCAACAGCGGGAAGTATGGAGATAAGTCTTATAAGAGCCACGAAGATGGGAAGTAAGAATATAAAGACTTTAAAACATAATTTGGTCTCGTAGTTCATATTGGCATGCTCGAATTTTTTGTTCTTCAACAAATTTATAACAACGGTATCTTTGTATACTGTTGAAAGTGAGCTGCTTAAGTTATAATATTTGATATTTGAAAGCGCTATTTGCTTTAATTCGTGAAAAACGTTCGAAACACATCAGTTGTTTCAATTGTCAATTTGCGAATCGCGACCACGCACAAAAAAAAAATACGAAAAAAAAACAAATCACATACAAATACACGAGACAAAAATTAAAATTAAGAAAAAAAAAGTAAATTCTACTATGAGACTTCAATAAGAGCAGAGTTCAAAAAAGGATTCGTGCCTTTGAAGAACATTTTATTGAACTACAGAGGAAACTCTTTTAATATGGAGTGGTTATAATTCGACATTTTCACTGGTAGCCTTGTAGCTGACTTTGTTTGAAGCTTTGGGAAGTGCTTGCTGGGGCTTCTTATTTGCATTTTTGTTGTTGATCTTGTTATCTTGCTTACCGACCACGGGCGCAACAATTGACTTTCGATTCAGTTCGGTCAACTGTTTCAACACTTTCAACACTATCAAGCCTATCTTCTTATGTTCTTCATTGGTCGTTCCGAGTGACTTGGGCTTACCCCATGCAACCCTTACCGGGTATCTGTTTTCTAATATCAAAAGACCAGCTTTTGCATCAGTGTTCTTGCTATCGTTGAGTCCATTATCACGAACCGTGGCAGCAAATAGCTCGGCCGCTTTCCTAGTTGTAAATGAAACAAACCCGCATTTGGCGTTGTGCACTATAGTGATATTTTTGGTCTTGCCAAACTGATTACAGTAGTCGGAAATAGCGTATTGTGGGGTGTCATCGTTGATGCCGAAAATGAAAAACGATACCACGCTGTGATCAGCTGGAGTATTCAACAGACCTCCAAATGGAAGCTTGGATAGTATCTTGGTAACATCAACACTTTTCAATTTGTCATTAATTTCTGATTTTTTGTTCGACTTTGGACCTGATGATTTGAGTTTGCTGTTGGTATTCTTTTTCTGGTCGATGTTCTTGGGCTCGTTCAATCTCTGAGCTAATTTGGTAAGTATAGCTTTAGCCTTAGCTTCATTACTTTCTTCCCCTGAATTTTTTTGAAATTTGGCTTCTTGCTTGTCACCCATTATCGCCTTCACCTCCCGGTTTGTAGAAGTCTCTTGTGTAAGAGCCAAAGAATTGGGAATCCCCGCCATTTTCAATGCAGCATCTCGTATTTCTAACGGGATTAGATAAGTGATATCTAGCATGCATGACTGACAACCGTTTCTAGCCCTGGCACATACCATGCATATAATGGTCTTCTTTGATTTATTGGTGGCGTTCGGAATATTCCATCGAAACACAGTGAAAGGCCGTGTACAAATCTTGCATTCTTCTCCGTGTGGTTGTCTTATCATTTTGATGTGTTCATCACTACCGCAGCAGTTGGCACAGATGGCCGGGAATTCATCTGCATTTGACATATTACTGGACGAGGATTTTGTTGTGTGTGTATAATGTATTAACTATTAAACGTTTAGTAATCACCGAAAACAAAGTTCATTCATAGTATGGAGAAGTCATCTCAAAAGTTGCGCGCCAAAACCAAAAAAACAAAAATAAAATAAAATAGAGACGACTCTCAATACAAAAAAAGGAGACAAGCACAGTTTCAAGTGAACTTTACAAGTGATGGCCAATTAAGACCCTAACTTAGTGTACACCATCAAAGAAATATACTTGAATCGTAAAGTGTACAAAAATAACAAGTCCCGACTTAAAGTGTTCACTGAACAAAGTTGAGCAAAAAGAATACAATGGCGAAGACTTACAATTCAAGGTACGGTTACATTTCATTGATCTACGGTTTTGACCTGAAGTTTATCTTGCAGCCTATAACCATGATCAGGTATGAAAAACATTCCAAAATGTTCATTCTTCTCATACCTCTCTTAGTTACAAATTTAAAAAAAAAACTTCTGATCAATATTGATTTAGTTTGATTTTAGACTATGTTGAATGTTAGTATTTGGTGATCGACAAACGGTCATTCAATTCAATTTCGATATAGTGTCAGCATATTGGCAAGATGTAATAAAGATTCAGTGTTAAAAAGCTCTGATTTATTTTTGTTCCACACGGTGATTCAGGTGAAGAAATTCGTAGTTGTTATAAATTGTTCATCAACTAATATTCACAACCTTGCCATTAGCCTCCTAAATTGAATAAGAAAATGTATGGTGGATCGTAAACATACCATTTGAAACAAACGAGTGTATTGCACTCGACCAAGACAATTCGTAAGGACTTTCAAGTGCCCTTAGAAATGTCCATGTTGGCATTATGTATCAGAGAAGAAGTCGTAACAAGAAAAAATGTCAAAAATGTCATATTTATACAAAGTCTTCGCGGAAAGTAAAAAAAAATTGAGAAAAAATCAAAGGGCAGGAGAAAGAAAAATTCAATGTGTTACCCGCCAAACATGCTCAAGCCTATAGGGTTATGTTGCAAAATACAATCTGAAAATCGATACTTACAAGTACAAACGTCCACCTTTAAATGGAATGATATATTTATTAGTGGAAAGATTCTATTATGTTCTTGATAGCAAGATTCAAATCAAATGTATTCAAGAGTGCTAAGACCTTATCAAGGCTCGTCACAACTTCCTTGTCCAATTTAAGTGACAAATACATTTTAGCATCCAATATACTCTCAGTGGTAGATGTGAATACAAAGTTATCTTTAGACCAACCTACAAACCCATCAGTACCCTTCTTTTCTGCAAAGCCATGTATACGTTCTATATCATTTAATATTTTGAACTTTAATGCACTTAAACTTTCAATCGAAAATGGACTTCTTTTATGGGCTTGTCTGATAGCATTGATGATTTGTATCCTCTTAGTAATATCGTCTCGGTATAAATTCAAGCTTTCCACCTCAAATGGCAGGTCTTCGGCTTGCAAATCTGTTTCTGTCAATCTGTACAGTATTTGGGGCTTGGATTGTATGAAGTAATCAACCAAAACTTTTTCAGATACCCCATCATTGAACAAATCCAAAAATGACAGGGCGAACATTTCACAAACTATTGAAGGGGAGTTCTTATGAGAAAGCTTAAAAATTTGGCAAAATGCATCCACTGCCAAGCACCGAATATCATCATCGTCATCGCTTAAAGAGCTATGAATAATACAGACCGCACGGGCAGTGAATGTATCTAGCTTTCCAACCTTGGTCGATATAACACCAAAGTGTACCACGGCATGTATGGCTGAGAAACGAACCGTAAATGGTGTAGCATCATCCGCGAACTTTTCGCACAAGTCGAGAAATATACCTGCATGTTTGGTATAGTCATCGTCGTCACATTGCGCAATTATTGGTCCTAAAGCGTCCAAGGCTTTTGAGTTCACATCCTCGCCATAATCTCCAGCAGCGAATGAAAACAACGTAGTAAGCGCATTTTCATACTTACTGAAAGAGATATTTTGAGATGAAAGTGCTTGCACCAACCCCAACGCATGGGATCTGACGTGGCCCCAACATCTATCATTATTCACAAGCTGCCATAATTCATCAAAAAATTGTGAGGGGTCAATTTTTTGATTACTGTCCTGGATTTTGAAGTCACTATCAGATTGTATGAAAATGTAAAGATGAGAATTACAGAAGTTAATGGCGGTCAACAGTAGTTCATACTCATCAACACATAGTAATGAAAGTGTGATCAAATCAACTAATTGCTCATACATGTGAGCCTTGACATACTGGTCTAGTAAGAATGTCATGAGGTAAGAAAGTGCCAACAGCCTACTACCTTGCAAGCGCTGACCCAATCTATCAGTCATCAAACTTTCAAGCATCAAATTACCCAAATAATGAAGGAGGCCCAATGGGATCAAACCAGAATCCGGACCTGGACAAAGAGCATCAAGGACTGAAAAATATGCATTGGCAGTTATCCAGTTAATATTAGATCCCAAAAATGTAGTATACTGAGAATAGACTTTCGATCGTAATTCATCATTTATGCACCATGAGACAAATTTTCTACTCTTTATTCTGCCAATGATCTCTTTTATGGTCAATAAGTATCCATGAACACGATTCTGATCGTGTGTTTGTAAAATCTGGCAATCCATTAACAATTCCTCGGCCATTGTGATTAATTGAGAAGGACACAAAATAGACACAAACAGTCGAGCAGCCATTTCTCTGATTTTCCAGTAACCATTACCTAAGCAATAATCACGTAAAAGTTGCTGGAATCTATTCATGCTAATAATGTCTTCACTGTCAAAGCTCTCCAATCGCGATAAAAGTGTCAAGATTGGAAATATTAAATCCCACTTGTTATCACTATCATTATCGGTAGCAGTAGCATCCCGAAGCAAATCATACAAGATGTCGTCTATACCTGGGTATTGTGAGAAGAAGACTTTGACCGATTTACTAGGTAAACTATCTCCCAACTTATCGGTACCAAAAAGACGATTTTGCAATGCAGTGAATAACATCACCGCACAATTTCTAATCGCCCATGTGCTATTATTGCAATTACTCAATGCTAGTTGAAGTGCTTGACGAATATAGGCGGCGCTTACGTGGGCAAGCTGCGCGTCGATAAAGATATGACGCAAACAATTGAAGGCGTGCACCTGTGGAATGTCCAATTTTTCATCAGCGTTGGGGGTGTAATCTAGTTGGGCGATGCGAAGTAATTCCCTGAATGTGACACTCATTGAAGTTTCCGAGTATTTCGATTTGGTTGGAATACCAATTTCAGCGGTGAGTATACCAGTAATTAGGTATGGTAGACCACCAGAACGTCTTGATATATACTGATTCTTAGATTCTATAAGCTCTAGATTAGCATTTAACCAAAGACGAGGATAGTGTTTGAATGACTCGATGCCGCTGAATATAGTGCATATTAATACAAAAGAGGGGTAGACGGAGGAAAACGCACCTCTGTGTTTCACTGAGGCCAATTGATCCATTATCAATTTAGCGCTCTGTAGAAAACATGAGTCGCTTAACTTTGCGATACCATTTGAATTCGTGCCAAGCTTCAAGATAGCGCTGAGAAGAGTTGTTGACTCTTTGACTGCTTTCCAACCAAACCTCACGACCACTCGGTTTTCAGCTCCTGCAGTAGCAACAAATTCCTCCTCATCATCAACGTCGTTGATAACTTGACCCAACTGCTCGGTGGTATTTGAGAGCACTGGCATTATTATTTCCCAAAGTTTAATCACACGCTTTTCAATGATTTCAGAAAGCATTATATTGAGCCCCTCATAACTTTCATCTTCAAAACAGAAAGATGGATTGACGTTCTCCAAAATTAAACGAATCGCAGTATAGAAGCCATGCACGCGCGCCTGATTCACTAGGCCAGTATCGTCAGCCAAGCTATAACTTTTTGATAATATGCTCAAACCAGCATCTAATTTGGCAAGTAGAAGGTCCATCAAAAACTTTAACTTATCCCATTGATTTGATTTGGCATAAACTTGAGCTAAAAACTGGAGAATTTTAGCTCCACCTTCACTTTTCCTACCTTTTAAATCATAGAGAATCGTAACTGTCTTCTCTATCAACAGTGTGTGATTGTCAATCAGTTGTTGGTCATCAATCACAGACAGCAACAGCTCAGTCGGACAAGCGAGAAGTAACTGAGCACTTAGTTGACGCACATCTTCGTAGTTATTAGTGATGTTGTTGAACAATAACTGAATTGATTCCAAGCTGTAAATAATAATCGGAAATGGTAACTTCTTGGAATCTTTGTCGTGGAGTTTTAGCTCAACAAACACAGCTATGATTTGTAAGGAGAGGGACAATTGGCAATACGAGGATACAGGTCTGATGGAATTGGTAGCAATTGATATGACCTGTCGAAGAAACTTGGCGCTGTTTTCTAAATACAACAGTTTAGTCGAGATTAAAGCCTCATTGTCGAGCGCATTGGGCGACTTCGTGAGTTTGTTGATCTCACGCTGAGTCAGACAACATGAATCATGTACTCGGATAATCACATGACGAAGAAGAGAAACAAAGTCAATTCTTACTTCAATTGTATCCAGATCTTTCAAAAAAGTAGGTATTAATTTATGGGTGATTATGGTATCGTATACGTATTGTGGAACCGGTTTGGCGCCTTCTTTGGTAATAGAACCTACGAGAATTTGAAACGCACCGAGGCGGAAACGTTCGTTTTGGTGAGTGAGAAGCTGATATAGTGATGATACTGGGATCATTGATGGTGATAAGGAAGTTGAAGAAGAAGGTAATTGTGTTGGGTTGGGGTTGAACGGATTGGAGATGATTGACAAGTCCTGTCCAATCTTTAAAAGGCCTATAACCAATTCTATATCACCTTCATTTAATGAGGATGTAGATTCATCATGTTCGAATTCAGTTGGAAATGTTTTAGTAATGAATGTATGATAGGACTCTGAAGACGCGCTGAATAACAAAGGTAACAAATATACCAATATGTTCTTACGAAGTTTGGTGTTAGTGGTACCCGCCAACAATTGTCGCCAAAGCTCTTCCTGTTGATGTAAAGTTGAGGGTGACAATAACCTTTGGTACAATGCCACAAATGCCTTAGCAGCTGAATTTGCCAACGCGTTAGACCACATCACGTCGATACAATTATGAAGAAATTCAGGAAAAGTTTCAATTATTTGGCATATGGAAGTCCCTGCTGGAGGCAAGTTCTTTATCAATAACTCCATGAGGTTGTAGTAGCCTTTTGTGGTATATGGTAAGCTCAACGTTTTTCTGATACAAAGCATTAATACCCCTTGATGGGCAGCATCTTGAGTAAAAGTTTCGGAATACATAAGAAGTTTGGGTAATAATGATGACAAGGAATTGGCCAAAGGCTTCGATCCTTGCTGTTGTAGAAAATCGGCTGTATGTGAAAACAAGTTCACTAACTGAAGCTGTCTTTTAACCGTAGCATCATTTTGGGACAATGTAGGGTCGATCTTAAGCACCTGAGTTGATCTAACAAACCAGATGGCAAGAGTATCGCTGGCTAGCACTCGAAGTGTACCTAAGCCTTGAGTGGAGAGAAATGACGCATTAAGATGTTCGAAAAGTTCATCTAGTGTGGTGAATAAGTGTGAAGATAAAAATTGTTGAGGCTTATTAGAAATGAGATACTTCTTTATGGACTCCAATTCGTGTTTCTGCAATGGGTGAAAAGAGATGGACGATCCCGCTTGCACACGTCGGCTAGCTAGAAATTGATCTATGCTTTCCTGCATTATCCCTTTTACTATGTTGATGTTTTTCGACTTTGCGTGTACTCAAACAAGGTTGTGATGCTGCTTAAGATACTTTCGATGAACGTGAAAAATAGACGCGATGATCTGCCTCTCCACTCTCTACCTTTTTTTTTTCTCTCATGTCCCTTTTCGCATCTCTCTGTCGGCTTAGTTGTATAGTATGGGTGTACAGGTGCTTGATTCACCGAACAAGAAACAAGAAAAAAAAAAATAGAAAGAGAAAAGAAAACACAATCCTTTGGATAAGAAGTCTGTTGTGGAACTTACATTGACTTTGAAATTTGCATCATCATCTAATAATAAACCCTTCAACGTTAAGTATAATACGTGGGCTCACTATAATCAGACGCTATCAAAATTCATCATGACCCTTTCCACTAAACGTTTATACGAGTACTACTACTACCACTTCCCACACTACATGTTGACCAAGAATGAATCATTCCTTTTGCATATTTTCCTTCTCTCATTTGCAGTGTTTGTTGGCTATGGTCTCTTTTCATACTTGCCTGCCCATTTGGTATTTGTGATATCGAGAGCTTACTATTACTTGTTTGGCACTGAAGGGTCCGCTGCCGCCGCTGCCGCTGCTGCTTTCTCGTCTTCTAGAGCTGCTGCAACTACTGCTGCTGCAACGGTCACCAATTACGTGGCTGCTAACGTATGATAAAACGTGGGCATTACGGAGCAGTTGACCTTTGCCCTATTTTTTCTATTATCTTGTATTCCTTCGCACCGTCTTCATTATTAATGACTCCTTCACTTCGATTAATCTCATTTCCCCATCTTCTTTTTCTTCTTTTTCTTCTTCTTTTCTTCTGACGCTGCCTTCACTCCTACGCTAGTGTCTCTTCGCCGTTATCATTAGCTTCGGTGTTCTGGGTCCAGTCGTTCAGTCTTTTTATTATTCAATCTTCCCGTTTTTAATTACTCTAGCTACACCCTATTGGGTTTGCTCGCTTTATTTCTTTATTTTTTTTTCTTTTTTTTTTTGGTCTTTCCCCAGTGGTCGATTAGTATCATCACAGGCCGTTTCAAAAAACAATACATTGCAGTCTATCACTCGAAAAGTTGTGTTCACGGGCACATGCCGTATCTCTGTAAACTTAAACAAAACAAAACTCGAAAAAGAAAATACTCGCACGCGAAAAATTCGAAAAAAAAACTAATCCAAAACAGTAAAAGGTAAATAGACTGTTATTCTTTTGCAATGGAGTAGCGAGCTGCTGAAAAATTTACTGTCGTTGAGTTAAGACATCTTGGCTTTGGAAGTTAACTAAGAATGTAAAGATTTAGTATGGTAAATACAAGTTCAACGAGTTGATGTCTCAATGTCGTATCTGTAGAGAGGCGGAAAATAAAAAGGAAAAAAAGGTGGATAAGCTAACTAAAAAAAAATGATTGTGAAAAAACAAAAATTCAAAAATCAGAAATCAAATATCATGAAACAGTTACGTTATATATGATTCAGTAGAACACGTCGCATATATCCTCCCCAAATTGTACACCTCGAAGATCTAGAAAGGTGCTATCGTCCGCCATCGATTATGAGACGATCCAAACCAAACGCGCCATTCAAGCCGCCGCGTCTAATAGCATCCAAGAGCGCGTCATCTTCATCTCTGTCCTCCATAACGCCAATAACATCGACAAGTTCTGAATCTTCACCCACACTCCGTTCTTACACTAATTACGAGACGCCCGAATCAACTAATTGTAGTGTTGAAGAAGATCACATATTAACTAATCCTCCTAAACGTATCAAAGTTGCCGCTGACAGACTAAAGTTGCGACCCTTGGCTGTGAACTCCTTGAATGCTAGCACCCACCAGCAGTTACATGCGAGTACATCCGAAAATAGCACAAACAATAGATATTACGTGGTTCAATGGCGTAAATGTACCACTAAAAAGAACAAATCCTGGGACGGTGATGGCTATATTGTAGCATCATCAACGGGTATAACACTCAAAGGTGATACCAAGGGCAATGGTCAATATCGAATCATGGGTAAAACTAATAAACCCTCGGTTGATGGGATCTTGAAATTTGGTTCTTTTGAGGCAGAAGTCGATTATCAAGTAACCAAAAAGGAAGAACTTTCGTCGCTCATTGGTAATGACAGTGTTCCAAACATTCCATCGTCATTATCTTCTTCTTCTCCTGCTTCTTCGCGACCTGCTTCGCGAGCCTCTTCATTCAATGATAATGACAATGAAACGACTATGGCCTCACAATCGGCAACTCGCCCTTATATTAAGCATACACTCGTACCCGGCCATAAAGCAAAGGCGTTTACCCCCGTTGCTGCCCCTCTGGCCCCCGTCACCAAGAAGCCTCCCCTCTATAGTTCTGCTGCTGATGATGCTCTTGTCTTACCCGCACCTCCCCTGCCTAGCACCAACACATCACATATCGTGGAGGTTGTGGTTGATCCGCACATCTCTCGTCGTTTACGTCCCCATCAACGTGACGGGGTAATCTTTTTGTATGAATGCCTCATGGGTTATCGCGACCTGCGAAATCACGGCGCCTTGCTATGCGACGAGATGTCACTCGGTAAAACCCTCACGACAATCTGTTTGATTTGGACCCTTCTCAAACAAAATCCCATAAGCACCATCAAACTACCCGTGGTAAGAAAAGTTCTTGTTACATGCCCAGTCACTTTAATTGACAACTGGCGCAAAGAATTTAACAAATGGCTTGATAGAAATCGTATAGGTGTGCTTGCGCTAAACAATAAACCGGGTTCCTCCACGGCAAAAGATAAGCAGGATATCGTCAATTTCGGTAAGACGAGAGTGTATCAGGTTCTCATAATGAGCTATGAGAAGATGTTGAGCTGTCAGGAAGAGTTGGGAACCGTCAAATTTGACATGGTGGTTTGTGATGAAGGGCATCGATTGAAGAACAGCGCCAATAAAGTAATCAAAGTGTTCAATGACAAAATTAAGTGTGAGCGAAAAATTTTGCTTACTGGTACTCCAATCCAAAATGATTTGGTAGAATTTTTCAATATTATTGACTTTGTGAATCCGGGAACACTTGGTAGCTTCAAGTCTTTCCAAAAAGATTATATAAACCCAATTCAACGATCAAGAGATGTCAACTGCAAAAACAAGGATACTATAAAGAGGGGTGAAGCTGTGTCAAATCAGTTGATTCAGCTTACACAGAATTTTATTTTAAGGAGGACCGCAGATAGCATATCTCACTTCTTGCCTGATAAGACTGATGTGATTATTTTCTGCCCTCCTACTAACGTTCAAATTGAATTGTTCAAGTATATCATCAAACTGAAAAACTTTTTGACATTATTAAATGGAGCCAATTCCAACCCAAACAATTCACTCGCATTGATTACGTTATTTAAGAAAATATGCAACTCCCCTTCCTTGGTGTCTAAAGATAAACTTTTTCATTCCCTCGTTTCAGGTCAAGATGATGGAGACAATAATTCCCTCGAAGGACCCAATTTGAATATGGACATTTCCAAACTAACTACAAACTACGCTAGTTCCAAAATCAACTTGTTGATTCCAATGTTGATCGAATTCAAACGGCTTCAAGTGAAAACAGTTCTCGTCTCTAACTATACGCAAACATTGGATTTACTACAGCTTATAATTCAGAAGTTAAATATGACGTTTTCCCGACTCGATGGTAGTACACCAAATAAAAATAGGGATGCTATCGTCACTTCTTTTAATAAATCTCCGGACATCTCAATCTTCCTCCTTTCTGCTAAGCTGGGAGGGGTCGGCTTGAACTTAGTGGGTGCATCGCGCCTTATACTTTTCGATAATGATTGGAACCCCTCAGTTGACTTACAAGCCATGGCCCGAATTCACCGTGATGGGCAAAAGCACCCTGTGTTCATCTATCGTATACTCACCACGGGTTGCATCGATGAAAAAATATTGCAGCGGCAGTTGATGAAAAATAACTTGAGTGACAAGTTTCTCGATGGTAAAGTTGATTCGAAACTGAATCTGTTCGATTTAACTGATTTGAAAGACTTGTTCACCATCAATGAGGAAACATTAAGTAATACCCATGACTTATTGGAGTGTCCTTGTGAGGGAGATGGTGCCAATTTACGAGATATTATATTGGACAGTGAAGATGATGAAAATGAAAATGCAAGTGATGAAAGTGATGACGATCCTCCAGGGTGGATAAGTGCTTTAGATTATAAACAGGAGGATGAACGCCCCAAACATAAGAAAACATCCATAAGAAATGCGTTGGCAGATTATCGACATTTTAATCCTACTAAAGTCCTTGGTGGAAAAGACTGTTCAACTGAAGATGAAATAATAAACGAGATAATCAAGACAGGAGCAAGAAAACCTTTGCCCATTTCCTTCATCTTTACCAAGTTGAGTTCGGGAAAAATTGCCGATGCCGAGAGTTAGGTTTTCTGTTTCTTGTCGTATAGGTCCTCATTTATCTGCCTGATTTTTTTTCTGATAGAACTCATTATTCGTCGGTGAAAATCGTTAAAGTTGGTATTAGTCTATAAATATTTATTATATATGTTTTTAGTTTTGTTCATACCTGCTTTTGAACGCACTTTAAATAGATCAGGCACCATTCAGTAATTTTTTGATTCTAGCTTCAGCGGCCCTAGCCCTTTGTTCTCTCATCAACCTCATTTTTTGTTGTTCCGTTAAGCCACTTGTCTCTGGAACTTTGTTGTAAGCCCTACCGATACCGCCATTTAATGTACCGCCAGATGAATAGGTTGGCTTTTTCAATTCCAACTCGGTCTTTTTGGCAAGCTCTTCATCAATAATCTTTTTCTTCTCCTCACCTTCTTGACGTTTAACTTCCTCTTCTTCCTTCGCGAACTCCTCTTTTGATTTGGCTTTTCCCACCTTGGCTAATTTCCAATCACAAAAATCTTCACCCAAATTGAACCTGGAAGTCTGGAAAGCTTTTCGTGTGCTGTAATCAGAACTTAGTTCGAATGCAGTTCTCCCAAACTCGTTCAGTATGGTTGGATCACATTTCAAATTAACCAACAAAACTTGCACCATATGGTGTAGCCCGTGAGCAGCCGCATAGTGTAATATCGTTGGACTATGCTTGAATTTGATTGCAGGAGCCAATTCAAAATTACACGAAAGTTTGTTTTTTTTAATATAGTTTATAAGCATAGGAGCTTTGGATTTCTTCAAAAGATTGATTAATTCAATCGAGTGTTTGGCCTCGGGTGAATTATCAATCTCTGCATCGGGCGAGACTGACTTGGACGCTTGTCTTTGGGAGTTCAACAATGCTTCACGCTCGTTTTGTAACTTTTTGTTCAATTTATCGTTTGATTGAGGAATGTCTACTACGTCTAAGTAAGACAAGTTGACCCAAGCTTTTTTCAATTCCGATTTAGTCGCCCTCTTCGTGGTGAAAGGAAAACTCCTAATCCTGGGATCATCATTCTTTAGTTGAGCTCCTTCATAGCCAACTATAATCCTCCTATTCGTGGCACCATTAGCTCTTATAAAAATAGACTCACAATTATCCAAGTACCCTTTCCAGGAGCCTAGTAACTCTCTTACTTCGTGTATTAATGCTTGCTCGTTATATCTACGGATACTGGAACCTGCAGAATTGGCCTTTCCTCTTGCATTGTCGCTTGCACTTTGGGAGCCACCTTGCTTTCTTCTGGTGGTATATCTATGAAATGTCTTGGAGTCTAGCACTTCAACCGCTTGCTCTTGTTTGGACTCTTTGGAGGAGGCATTTCCTTTCGTGTTTTTGCGGTGATGTGAAATGATAGCCCCGGCAAAATGACCACCTCCAATCATGAACAAAGCCAGGTATTTATTTCTGACCGGTTCTTGTGAATAATGTTCAATGGTGGATTTCGGGTCGGTTAATAAATCTTTTTCTTTGAAGATTGATTTATAGACACCAAAAGCCTTAGTCTTTGGTAAAATTGATGATTTGAAAAGAATGAAAGGGGATTTGGTGTTAAGATGACTCACAATATTTTCTTCCTCAAGCATTTGATTAGTTCGATCTTGCACGGAAAGCTTTTCAAAGATAGTATCAAGCCTACTAGACTGGTCTCTGTTATCATCATCCTCTTCATTCTCGGATTCGGACTCATCATCAGTACCAGAAAGACTTTCTATAGACTCCTGTTCTAAAAGATTGTCAAAGTCTTCCTCACTGATTGGTGGCAAACCACCCACTGATCTCTTTAAATTAAATCTATGCAAATCCGACTTGTAGTGTTCTCTCTTAGAAGTTGAGTCTGTCGCAAACTTTATTAAGCATGTTGTACAGTCGTTACTAGTGGAGATTTTCTTGTCTAGAGGTGGAGTCAAATCTTTGGTTTCAGATTTTGCATCCTTCAGTGACGGGAGGTCTTGAGCTTCAACTTGAATTGTAGACGAGTTGAAATAAATAAGCTCTAGAGAGCGATATACTGGCTCCGATATATCGTAGATGTAGCAGTCATCCTTGTTGATTTGGGGTTCTTGTTGCTCCATGTTCACTACCGATTGTGTGGTCTATTTGTTGCTGAATGGAAGTAGTGAAATCAATGATTTCAATTCTAGTTTTTTTTTTCTAGCGATTTTGTTTTTTTTTGTATCAAACATTTGAAGATTTTGTTTTTGCTTTCGCAAATCTGAAATGAACTTTGCTCTCTTTTGTCTTTTTTTTTTTTTTTGCATCAAAAGCAAAACTACGGACCAGTCTCCTTATTCAGAAGAGCTTGGGAATTTACAAGAGTTTGTTAATTGAAAGAAATTTTTTTCGGAAAACCCATTATAACGAAACGTTATATTGTACATCTAATTTTAAGAAAGAGCCCTATAAGTAATGAAAGAAGAACAGTTTTTAGTCGTAACGATGGAAGATTATAAATACTGTGCAAAGAAAAAGTCGTCATAAAACAGGTAAAGGAGAAAGAACGTAATTCTGCGAAAAGAAAGAACAGAGTTCTGAGATAATGTGTATGATTATTGAGATCCAAACTTGTGACACTCTTTTAAGAAGTGCTCAATTTTTTCTGGTTTCATAAATGGATGAGTACCGTGACCGAAATTTATGATGTAGTTTTGCTTACCTCCGCCAAAACCTTTAATCATTTGTTCCACCTTGTGAGAGATGATTTCATCTGAACCGTAGATGGTACCAGGATCCAAGTTACCTTGTAAAGTTATTCTTCTACCATTGACCACTTTGACAGCATCTTCTGGTTTGTACAACCAATCCAAAGATACGGTATCGTAACCAGATTCGCATAAATCATCCAAGGCATACCAAGCACCTTTGGCAAAAACGGTGAGAGGAATTTTTTCGGTAATTCCTAATTCGGTTAATCTGTTAGGTAATCTTTCAGCAATTTGACGTAAGTAAGGCAAACAAAATTCATTGAATTCATGAGGGCCCAATTCACCAGCCCAAGATTCAAACACTTGTAACATTTGAGCCCCGGCAACAACTTGTTGAGCCAAAAATTCAATACATGCATCGGTCGTTGCTTGTAACAATTGATGAGATTCTTGAGTATGTTCATAAATCCATTCTTTAGCAAAACGGAACATTTTAGACCCTTGACCTTCAGTCATGTACACCAACAATGTCCAGGGAGCACCAACAAAGCCCAATAATGGAACACGCCCATTCAATTTGGTTCTGGTTAAAGTGATGGATTTATATGCCCAGTCTAATTTAGACACCACATCTGGTTTCAAATTTATTCTTGATAAGTCTTGGGGAGATCTTAAAGGATCCGCAAACACGGGACCTTTACCTTCGACCATGTTGATTTCAAATCCCATGGCTTGAGGAATAACCAAAATATCACTAAAAATAATGGCGGCATCGATTAAGCCGTCAAAGTGATCAATAGGTTGGATGGTAATCTCAGAAGCAATTTCTGCATCACGACAAGTTTCAAAGAAATCACGACCACCCTTAACTTCATGATATTCGGGTAAGTAACGACCGGCCTGTCTCTTTATAGAAGGAATATAAAGTTAGTCAACCAAATCTTAAAACAAAAGATAAAATTTCAGAAAGCTGAAAAACCTGGAGAAAAAATACATACCATGATCCAGATGGGAGGTCTTTCGACCTTTTCACCCCTTGCTGCACGAAGAATCAAGTCATTTTTCAATGGTGCGAACTTTGTCATTATACTGCTTTGTAATGGAAGTGATCAATGGATATAACGTTGTGTATGTGCTAATCTTCTGCGTCGTTTGGAATTGTGAAAAATTTCCCCCAAGAAAAAGAAATCAAAAAGATCTCATATTGCTACAAAAGTCTATCGGTGGTTGAGTCACGTGCTCTTCACGCTGGAGGAATGTACGGGTGGATGTTTACTGTCTCATTTTTGTTTTTTCTTCTGATTATTTTTTATTTTTGTTTTGTTAGGGGAAAAGGCTGATAACATAATTCCACCCTTTTTCCTATTGTCGCAGTCGAGAAATTAGGCTTTTTGTATGGGATTTATACTTTTCGGGACTCTTTTATTTTTGTTTTTGTTCGGGAACCCCTACATTTAGAACAAACAAAAAAAAAAAACATATCTTATCCACAGTTTAGTACTTCCGTTTCTCCCAAGCGGTTACATCCTCAACAACATAACACCTCAGCTTACTGTCTGAAATAGATCTCTGGTCTTCTTGTCCAGTGTCTCCATCAATCACAATCAATTGATAGACTTTCATTCACTGTCAATCATCCCAAACAGTCAACCAAATAATGAGTGAATACGGCGTCTCAGGCTCGGGGTCGGGTGGTGCTGAACCTACGTCTCCTCGATCAGTTAGTTCGAAGAATGTTCAATCTAGTGGCGCCAGTGGCAATTCCTTACCTCGCAATAACCATGAGGCACCACCACGTCTTCGAAACAGCGCTTTACCAAAAGATTCTGCTTCATCCAAATCTCGCCCTAATGTTTTCATTCGATTTATCAGGTCCTTTTTTGGCTATAGGAAAACTTCACTTACCTTTCTTGTCATATTAACATTCATTTTCACCTACGTGTTTTCCGCTTTGGACAATAACTTGGATTACTCGATTTCTTTACCATCTGATGCCTTGGAAAATGAGGTTTTACAACAAAGTTGGTTATCTTTACAAAAAATTGCCAAGTATAAACACACATATGCCTCTCATGGTAATGACTACGTGCATGATTATTTGGAATATCAAATTCAAAATTTGACGCAAGAAAAATCCTATATCGAATACGATAATGACTTGAACTACACCAATAATATTGCATTTAGAACCAGGTACTTGACTTATGATGCAGTTTCCTACTACGAAAGCAATAATTTAATCGTCAGAATTAATGGTTCCGACGAGTCATTACCTGCTTACTTGGTTAGCGCCCATTATGATTCAGTGCCTTCCAGTTATGGTGTCACCGATGATGGGTTTGGAGTGGCCACATTATTAGGATTGCTCAGATACTACTCATTGACTCAAGTCAAACAACCAAAACGTACCATAGTCCTCAATTTCAACAATAATGAAGAATTCGGCTTATATGGAGCAACCGCCTTTTTGTATCATCCTTGGTTCAGACATATCAAATATTTTTTGAACTTGGAAGGTACTGGGGCTGGTGGCAAGGCAATTTTATTCAGAGGAACAGATAGCGGGGTCATAAAATACTTTAAAGGGGTTAGGTATCCTCACGCCACGTCCTTGTATCAACAGGGGTTTAACAACCGTCTCATTCATAGTGAAACTGACTACAAGGTTTATAAAGAGAAGGGAGAAATAAGGGGCCTCGACTTGGCATTCTATAAGCCCAGAGATATTTATCACACTGGTGGAGATAATATTAAAAACGTCAATATCAAATCTTTATGGCACATGTTATCCAATTCAATTGACTATACCAACATTATCACTTCTCAACAAATTGATTTAGATGATGAGTATTTGAACCCTTCATATACATCAGATTCTCAATCGGGCCACGAATTTGGCGTCTATGCCTCATTCCATAACTGGTTTTTTTCCGGGTCCATCTCCCAGGTCATCATATTCAATATCATAGTGTTAGTGGCTGTACCGCTTATTTCCTTCCCCTTATTATTCCTTATCTTTTATTATAGAAGAAACTGGGACATTAGCTTCATTAATGTGATCAAATTTCCTGCTTCTTTAGGAATTTCAATTTCAGTATTGAATATTTTCACTGAACACATTTTAGTGAATATAAACGAGTATTTACCAAACTCGTCTTACCTATTATTGGTGATCACTTTATTTTCATTGTTTTTGATCTTGAACTTTATTGTGTTGAATGGACTCAATTGGGTTTTCAAGGGCTATAAAGGTACCAATCACGATGAAAAACTTATTGTCATCATTCAAACCTCACTTCTTTACTGGATTGCCTTGATCTGGTCCACTATCAAACTTTCTCAAAACAAGATTGGTGATGATCATACTGGTGAATTTCCTATTTTGTTGCTATTCATCTTCCAATCGCTTGCGGGATTATTTGGCCTTGTTGGTTGGACATTCAGAAGATCTGGTTACCCCACTAATAACAAAGATTACCAGGATGAAACCAGTCGTCCGTTGTTGAATGATAGATCATCTGGTTACGGTGCCAATGATAATTCAGGTGATGAGGATGATTATGAGTTCAATGAGACAGGATATCTTTCACTGTCATCATCATTACTTAGTCGCAAATCAGATAGTAAGACTGGCGTAGCGAAATATTTTAGTTACGACTGGTCTATTCAATTTCTCATCATTGTTCCTTTATCCTCATTGGTTTTATATAATACCGGTATTCTTTTATTGGATGGCTTAGTTAAATCAATTCAGGAATCATTAGCTGCTGAACAATTAATTTACAGAGGAATTCAAACGTTTGCCATATTATGGGCCTTACCTTTCTTGCCATTCATTTTTAAGTTAAACAGAGTAGTAATTTTCGCTGCAATCTGGATTGTCATTCAAGGAATAATATTAATCTCCGTTACTTCTCCCTTTGATCAGGCCAATCCTTTGAAATTAAGATTTCTTCAAACCATTGATTTGAATACGCAACCTCATGGTAATTACATCTCTGTATCAGGAAGAGATAACTTTTTGATTCGTGATATTTTGCAAGATATTCCCTCTTTTAAAGAATCCAATGCGACTCTTCAAGTTGACTCAATAGGTGATGGTAATGCTCTTTACACCTTTAATAGTAGCCTCGCTCCTCAACTAGTGAATGATGTTGACTCCTTGGAATCATACTTGAAGATTAATGTCCTCAAAAATTCTTCTTCAAACACGGACTACCCCTTTGGCTTATTGACTGGTGAGATCGAAATCAATGCTCTCAAGAACAGAAATTGTAAATTAAACTTCAATCTTTCTGACTCAGTGGCTGAATTGTATGGTGAAAGGTCTTATTTCAAAGATACCCCTGTTAAGAATGTGATAATCTATTTGAACAAAGCTTCTGACAATGAATCCTCTTCGGAGTTGATACGTGATGAAGTCGAATTAAAAGGTATACCAGAAGGCTTTTCAAGAGACAAGGATGGTAATTACATATACAAAGACATTGTTGGTATAGATCAATTGGACTTGAATAAGTTGGATTGGGATAAACCCTATCATATTGGTTTTCAATGGGTACCTAACTTAATTGACTTGAAAGATGTCAACTCGGCAGGTAAGATTAAACTTAATAAACTAGGTGTTAATATTGAATGTTTCTGGGGTGAAGATGGTTTTGTCCCAACCAAGGAGGGTGATGTTAAAGAAAAAGTTCCTGCTTTTTCTGAAGTAATTCATTATTCCCCTAATTACGTGAGCTGGGCTAATAGAGACAGGGGCTTGGTCTCAATTACAAAATATATTGAGGTTTGAACCACTCTCCTTTCTAACTAAGACATGCTGAAACCACTTTATCTCAAGGGAAGTCTTGACATATTTTTTTTTTAGTATACGATTGCTAGTCTTGCGATGCTCACTTTTGTTTATTAATGTATTTACGTATTTCAATCTCACAGTATGATTTTATAGCATAATAAATTGTCCGCGAAACCGGCCACCTTTTTTGCAACCACTCTCGACAATCAAACAAGAGCTACTCTTGACACAAAAAAAAATTTCATTATTCTTCGGGTATAACCTCAAAAACAGCAAAAAAAGTATGCGAATTCTGTGGATCGAACACAGGACCTTCAGATTAACTGTGACTGGAGTTTTTACTTCAGTCTGACGCTCTCCCAACTGAGCTAAATCCGCAACTAAACCCACGGCGGGAGTCGAACCCGCAATCTTTTGATTAGAAGTCAAACGCGTTAACCATTACGCTACGCAGGCTTTTTGTTGAAAAAAATTTATTTGGCATGTTTGAGAGGTAATAAAATAGCTAAAATTTTTATTTCATAAGCATTTCGGTTTTTGGTGAGATCTAGGTCTCATCATTCCGCCTACGCGTACATAAAGTATGTATTCTGTAGTATTTAATTGCTTAATATATATTTAGGATATCGTGAAAAAAAAAAAATTTCAAAAAACTTGGTATCATTTTACCTCTCTCGCAACAACATCTAACAGACTAGTTAGATAGAACACACTCTTCACCTCAACTCTCATTTCATCTTCACAGGCGATTTTTGGTGAGATCTAGGTCTCATCATTCCGCCTACGCGTGCATAAAGTATGTATTCTGTAGTATTTAATTGCTTAATATATATTTAGGATATCGTGAAAAAAAAAAATTTCATTTTGTTTCATCTTCAAAGGCGTTTCTAGCGAGATTATTTATCTCATCGTCGAGCCTATTCAAGCATAAAATTCATATTCTGTGATTTATAATTTTTTATGGTATTGTTAGGTTATCGTAAAACAAAATAATACGACAGTAGGCTTTTGGCCGTATTGACATCTCATTGTTTCGTCAAAGCTTACATAAAAAATATATATGTACTTTTACATTTGATTGATATAAGATCAAGAAATTGTGGGAAAAAAAAACTCCAAGAGGACATTTTGGGGGCCTCTTTTTTCACGGTTCCCTTATACTATCAAAGGCATATGCCTCGTTGAGCTTACAGGCGCTGGTGTGTATTATAAGCAAATGAAATGGGTTTCAGTTTAGAGACCACTCCAAGGAAATTTGTAAACCTTGAATCTGATTCTTCTCCAAGTTTACAAATTGAGTAGCGCATATGTTTACACTAAACCTTTAATTTAAATATTCGCTCGACATTCCCGTACAAAAAGTATGAAAAAGCCGAAGATTGATTATAAAGTGGTTTGTAGGAGGAAAATAGTAGACAAATTAAGGGAAGGTAATACAAGTGTTACGAATGGAAGGTTTGCAAAAATGCAGGAGAAGCCAATTACTTCTTATTTTTGAAAAGACCCAATATCAGTGAACTTGCTGTATTATCACCCATTGATATATTCTAGATGGTTACTGAAAGTCAACCGAAACCTGCAGCTGAAACCAAAAGTTATGTTTTATTCTTTTCGTAAAATACCCATCAAAAAAAAAAAAAAAAAAATTTGACTTTCTATGTGGTATCCACGTATAATAGAAAAAAACAATACATTGAAAGCCACACTCCAAATTTTCATAGGTAATCTGTGCACATAATAGAAAGTGTTGTCTCGCCTTTTATGGGAGAAATTCACTCATTTCTTTCAAAGTCTTCACCAAATGTTCTCATTTATGAAAACAAAGAACACCAACTAAGTCAATAGAAGAACAAATATGAACTCCAAAGTAGAAAAAGAAAAAAAAAAAAACTCCAATTACCCATGAAGAACCAATGAACTCCAAGTAGCTATTTAGGTTCAATTTGTAGTAGTAGATTAATAAATGATATAGATTTAGGTATTATTATTTATAAAAAAAAAAAGAAAAAACCAAAAAGAAATAATCTTTTTTAGTTTCGAGATGTAGTAGTAGGCTTATAGTCGATATAGATTTAGATATTATTATTTAGAAAATAAAAAGTTTCCTTTTTTTGAAAAAAAAAAAAAAAAATCTCGATCGCATAGATTTGGTGATGGGCTCACCACTAAGAAGTATTTTATGCGTATAGATATTTCGGTCACTTTAATACATAAGGTTGTGAGCTAGAATCTTCTATGAAATTCCATTGATACTTTTTTTTTGTTTTATCTAGGATTCAGTAAGTCGGGCTTTCAGCATTGGATTTAGATCTAGGGTATTCCACCTCGATCATTGTTTTTCACGTCCACATTACTTTTATAATCAGTTATAAGCCCACAGAAGGTTTATTAGCATGTGTAAATAACAATTCAATTGTGTTTTTAAATTTTTAGAATATTTTGATGTTGTCTATGCTTTCTTAAAAGATCTTAAAAAGGGAAACAAGTGAAAATAGAGCAAAAAACCGAAAAAATTGCAAAAAAAAAAAAAAAGTAAAGTAACATCGTTTTGCAAAATTAACTTTATTAATTCATGTTACAAGATCTACTGAGGACGTATACTTGTACAAGTCAAACCTTAGTAGCTTAGAGTTGCTATGAGCCCCTCTCATATATGATAATATTGGGGCCGCGTGGAAAGGAATCGAGCGCGATCATTTTTTTTTCTCCGTTTGTGGCGGACTAGGTTTGTTGCAAAAAAAAGATTTTGCGCAATTGGATTTTTTTTTTTTCGATTAAACTTTTGCAAAGTTCATTTATTTGCCTTAAGCGCCCAGATAGAAATATACTTCGCTGACTCCTTTTGTAATACTGTTATATCATACATTAACAATCAGAAGTAAAGAACCTGCACCATGAAACTTGGTCAATCCATTGCAATATATTTGTCATTGTTGCATTTTTCTTGGGCGTTTGTTCATCCCATCACCACTCATGGGCGTTATTTTGTTGATACCGTCACCAAGGAGCCGGTATGTTAGTCTTATTAGTACAGACTTTTTTTTGAGAATTACGATACTAAAATAATTCAATA
Organism: Hyphopichia pseudoburtonii; assembly: GCA_003856775.1. NCBI lineage: Eukaryota > Fungi > Ascomycota > Pichiomycetes > Serinales > Debaryomycetaceae > Hyphopichia > Hyphopichia pseudoburtonii. The sequence continues at coordinate 885,844 of CP024752.1, read as the reverse complement.
GTTCTACATAAAAGGGGTAGATTATCAACCCGGGGGATCGTCTGGAGTTTCTCAGAATAAGGACCCGTTATCAGATCCAGAAGAATGTGCGAGAGATATTCTCCTATTTCAAGATTTGGGGATCAATGTATGATACACTAATTTTTTTCACTGTCTCAGGAGATATTGAAAACATATAGTTGGCGAAACTAACATCTTGTCTCAAGACCATCAGAATTTACTCTATAAATGCTGAATTGAATCACGATATTTGTATGTCGTTATTAGCAACTGCAGGAATCTACTTAGTTCTCGATGTGAACTCACCATTACCAGACCACCACTTAAATAGAGTACAGCCTTGGGAGTCTTATAATGAAAGATACTTGGAAAATGTCTTCAAGGTGGTTGAGCTGTTCTCTACTTATAACAATACACTTGGATTTTTCGCTGGAAACGAAGTGGTGAATGACAAACTATCTGCCAGGGTATGTTTCGGTTTTTCTCTTCTTGATACTACTCATGAAGCTCACATCGATGGGTAGAAATGAATACTAACGGTTTTAAAGCACTCTCCAGTATACGTCAAAGCTTTGATTAGGGATATCAAGATGTACATTGAGTACAACTCACCTCGTCCTATTCCGGTGGGTTATTCAGCAGCAGATGACTTGCAATATAGAATGTCTTTCTCCGACTACCTCGAATGTATCGATACAAACTCTGCTGACTCTGTAGACTTTTATGGGGTCAATTCTTATCAGTGGTGCGGAGAGCAAACATTTTATTCCAGTGGCTACAATGTTCTTGTTGATGATTACAGCACATATAGCAAGCCAGTATTCTTTTCCGAGTATGTCTCATGAAACAACATTCGTTATAAATTTATAAAGCGTTATACTAACTTTTTTTTCTTCAAAGATTTGGCTGTAACGAAGTTTCACCTAGAGCATTTGATGAAGTACAGGCTCTTTATTCCACGGATATGATTGACGTGTTCACCGGTGGCTTGGTTTATGAGTTTTCTCAAGAGCCAAACAACTACGGTCTCGTTGAAATAACTGAAAGCGGCGATGTCAGACTATTGAAAGACTACATGGCACTTAAGTCTCAATTCGAGGTATTACCTGAAATTGATTATAGCCATGTGGCTCAAGCAATGCGGAAAAATGCAAAACAGATCCAAAATAAATTAAAAACACAAAAACATGCTTTACCCGAGTGTGAGGCAAGTTATAGCAACCTTGACATTTCCGAAGGCCTACCTGAGTCGATTGCAGAGGAGTTGATACATTCTGGTGTTGATATTGAGAGAGGAAAGTTTGTGCCAATAGATGACAACGATTTGACTATCTCCTACAACATCCTAGCCACAAACGGCGAGCCCTACAATCTCAAGCCTTCCATAGAAAGAGTAATTGATATTATGTCTGGTCAAGATATATCCAGGCATAACCATCTAAAAGGATACCATAATTGTACGTATAATGATTTGGAGGATAGCGGTGACGATACATCGGGATATTCATCTTACATGACTGCAGATTCGGATATTGACGAGACTAATGAAAATTCAGTACATCAGCTTTTTAACAAGGCATCGATGTACTTGAGGCATTTATACAAGGCGGTGTCTGAGAAAATATCAGAGGTTTAAACGTACGTCGACTTGCTCTTCCTTTAATAAGCAGCTTTCAGATCATACTAACATTAAATTATAGCTGCCCCCTCACCTTCTCTTGGACTTGTCAAGAAATTCGAAATTGCTTTCATTGTAACCTTGTTATCTAGCTCTGTGTATGTTTTATTCTCTTCATAATATTATTGAATTTCTTATTCATGTTTTTTCTTCATTTGTCCTGATGTAAACAGGATTTAATGTGTGGTCTAGAATCTTCACGTTGCATTCTTCATTCCCTGTCAACAATGACTTCAAAAGTATTGACCACTCGGTCAGGTTCAATGTTTTAACTGTTCTTGGATCAGACGTTGGATCACCCGAATCTCCCGTTGTAAAACCACATTTGACGCATTTGTGAACTACCGCAGGTCTGTCTTTGAGAATGATGGTCAAATTTGGAACATGGGAAAGGTAGCCAAGAAGTTTATAGAATCTATCCGTAGGTGTTTCAATCCAATCGTCTCCTTGTTCATGCTCAGAAAGTTCGCGAATGTTATGAGTATGTCCGTAGCTGTCAAATAAATCAAAATTTATCAAGACGAGCTCTTTCAAGGTTGCATAACCACCTTGACCAGAACAAATCAATTTGAAAAAGTTATTATATTTGGAAAAGCAAAAGTGTTTGTCTACAGCATCATCGTTTAATTCAAAAAATATTCTCGAGCCGAAGTCGAGGATAAGCCTTGTCAAATTACCATTTAATTTGATAAAATCAATGGTAGACAAGTCATTTCCGGTCTGTATATTAATTAGTTGCAAAGTGCTGGTGTTGGAGAACAATCCATTTGTTGGCTTCTTAGCTGGATGCTTGTTAGGAGGGTCTAAGTACAAACATGAAACAAGGTTAAGAGTTCCAATCAAAATAGGTTTGGGGACGGCATATTCAGCTGGCTTAGCTTCATTTATAACGAAGTTACATAATGTTAAATTTTCAATATTGTCATAGACATTTAGGATAGATGAGACATGCGACAGTTTGAATGGTAAACTCCAACCACTTTGGCCCTTTAAAACCAATTTTGGTAGAGTTCTTGTGGGTTTTGGTCTTTTGAAATGCGATGAGAAGGAATTAGGATCGTAGTTCACAATTTCTTTGGGAAATGTGAATTGAGGTGAGATTTCACTAATTTGAATCACCTTGAGACCATATGCTTCATTTAGTAAGGACTTGAAGGAATCTATGAATACTGAATAACATCCTCTACTATTTTTCACATCACTTTCAACATTATAGGAGCCGGCAATGTTCGTTTTGATCTTTGAGGAATCTTTGGGTGCAGGATTGATAAAATGCACAGACTGAATGTAGTTGATCTTGGAACTCGATTCATTCAAGCCAAGTTTCCTGGCGAAAGAAGTCTTCAAAGCCGGGAGATGACACTGAGAAAAAATTTCGAAGTGTGAAGGGCTCTTGAAAACGACGTGCTTGTATAAATACAACTTATTGATTATAACATTTATTTTGGAACACACTAATGCAAGTTTTAGTAATGTTTTAATGTCCGAGCTCAAATACAGAAAGATTTCAACTAAAATCTCATAGGGTAGGGAGAGGATGTGAATAGGCGGATAAGAGTCGGCAATTTTTGATCTTAGGGCAACCTTTTTACGGCCCATTAACTGATATCTTATCATGATTTAATGCGATTTTCTAGTTCTGGTTTCTATGATTTCCTCAAAGTCTGTGCTAAAAAAGGATCAGTTGAGAGTAGATGCGACAAGCGAAGGAATGAATTTTTGATGTGAGGCTTCAATAAGCAATTTTTGTTTGCGTGGGAAAGATATAGAACTGCGTTGTATCTTGTGCTCAAATTGTTATAACAAATCTCGATTCAGATTGAACGGCCTCTCGCCTTCATTGTTTGAGAACTAAAGGCCGCCCTCCCCCACGTTAACGTGGATCCAAGAAATTATGCCCGCCTCATCATCAAGAAAAGTAGGCCCATACACCACTATTTATTTATTTAATTTTTTTTTTTTTTTTTTTCCTCTCTAACTTGTTGATTCGAGATAACTAAAACAAGAGCGTTATATATCTGGACATCAGGTTAATCAATACTTTCAATTCAAGCAAAATATGGCCGAAGAACAAAGAAAGCTCCTTGAGCAATTAATGGGGAAAGAAGCGATGATATCGGCTACGACGAGACGCCGGGATCCGGAGATGACAAGCCATAAAGTGTGTAAGAGTTTCTTGGTAGGCACTTGTCCACATGAATTATTTGTGGGAACAAAGCAGGATATTGGTCCATGTCCACGATTGCATCTTGAAAAACATAAAATGGAGTACGAGTATCGAACTAAGCGTAAGGGTGAACGTTTCCCTGATTTTGAGTATGAATACTACAAGCATTTGCAATCATTTATAGATGATTTGGACAACACCATATCAATGGCACTGAAACGACTTGAGCATACCCCCGAGGAAAAATTCAAGATATCAGAAGTCACTAAGGAGCTAGAGAAGCTTGATACAAAAATAGGGTTGATGACACAAGAAATAAACTACTTGACACTGGAAAATGAAAATTTGAAAAGTCTACACGAAAGCATAAAATTGGATGAGTTATACAAACAACGTGAAGAACTTGCGGTGAAGGCGAGAAATATAGCAGAGAATGTGGGCCAACAGTCACAGCAAAAGCTTCAGGTGTGTGAAGGTTGTGGTGCGTATTTATCACGGTTGGATAACGATAGAAGATTAGCAGATCATTTCGTAGGTAAGATACATTTGGGATACGTTCAAATGAGGACCACTTACAATGAACTACGTAATAAGTTTACACGAACGTCTCACTATTGATCATGTGTAACCAAATCATATACTCATGTCGAAAGATCACTGTGTGGTCATTTCTCATACTCAAGTTTTTTTCTTTTTTTCCTTTTTTTTTTTTTTTTTTTTCATTTCATTTTGCCTTTTTCATCTTCTTCAGTTCTTAAATGGTATTTCATTATGTATAAATATAAACACGAATAAACAAAACATGAAAGCCCTTTTTATCATGAATTCGAAAATTCTACGACTATTTAAGCATCTTTCTTGTTGAGAGGTTCAGCATTACCGATTTTTTCTTTTGAAACATAATCAATAGCAGACAATCTTTCAGCCAAGATAGGATGAGAGTGGTGGTAAGAAGAATACAACCAATCAGCATCCATGGTAGACAAGTTTTCACTCAACAATTTGATCAAAGCTCTGGCCAAGTCATCAGAGTAACCAAATTGCTTGGCGTAGGCGTCGGCTTGATACTCGTTCTTTCTAGTCAATAAGTTAAGACCAAATTGAGAAACGCATTCAAATGGTTGAAAGATATCACTAAATAATGTGAAACCAATGATAGTTGGCTTGACATTATAAAAACCAAAGGAATGATACAAAGAAGCATTCTTAATAAAACCAGAAAAGGCCAAAAAACAAGAGAAGATATGAGCTTGAGTGAACAACAACATTTGAGGCAAGTGGTTCAATTTCCAGTGTCCGATTTCGTGAGCCAAGACTGCAACAGTTTCTTCAACACTCGAATGTTTGATCAAGGTATCATATAAAACAATTTGTTTACTCCAAGGCAATCCAGTAAAGTAAGCATTTGAATGAGATGATCTTTTAGATCCATCAATAACGTATAACTTAGTCAATGGAAATTCTTGTTCCGAGGCCAATTTTTCAATTGCGGTTTTCAATTCACCATCTTCCAATGGACTGAATTTATTGAACAATGGTTGAATGAAAAGAGGGAAAATAGTCATACCGACTAATTGTACAAACAAAACAAATCCACAAGTGTAAAAGATAAATGAATCACCGTAGTAATCAACAATTTTCAAGAAACCAACGGCAATGGCAGGGCCAAATACCATACTTAACAATAATCCTTTGATCAGATCAGAAATCCATAAACCAATTGTCAGTTTGTTGAAACCGTATTTTTCTTCCAAAACGAATTGACCGTAGTATTGTAAAGGTAATGAAAAGATCAATTGAGAGATCAAAGTAACGTGCATGAAAAAATAGGAGTGAGTGATAACACCGCTCATAGCCTTTGGCAAAATTGGAGCGAATTTTTGCATCACAACACCACTGAAGTTCCAAATTTTTGGAATCACATCATATTTAATGGTAAGAAGACTTTGAACGAGGCTGAAGGTACTCGAGAAAAAGCCGAATCTTGATTTAGCACGAGAATAATCTTGAGATTTATCAAAAGTTTCTTGTTTGACCTCAGCTCTCAAGGAAGGAGGAGGAGTTGTTTTCTTCAAGACTTGATATTGTCTGTAACTTAAATAGTTTTCAAAAGCAAATTGAGCGATGGTTAAGCCAGTAATTATGGCTTTCCAGTTTAAACTGGGATCATCAAGGAATGAAAGGGCCTAATTGGAAATCGCTAGCGAAACTTGGGTAACGTCCCATTCGCAAGCTTTTTGGTTAGTACTGGTTCATTATTTATGATCGATATAAGCCAACTTCTAGACGCAATTGATTTTGTATCGGGATCAAATTCACTTTATATTGTAGGAACATACAGAAGCCAATGTGAATGCCATTTCTATGCTTTATTCAGTTCAGTGATGTTGATAGAATAGCCGCCAAAGTATATGAAAAATTATTTGTTAGCTTACGTATCTACTCTTTGCCTTTTTTTTTTTTGTTGTTGTTGAGAATGTCGTGTGTCTTACAACTCTTGACGTTTAACTTTTTCCCCTCCAATTCCTCAATTTTGTTTAGCTTCTCCATAAAGAAAAAAGCCTAAGAAAGGAAAGCCAAATAAGATCAGTTAAGGTGATTATCATTACAAAGTATTATAATGGCATGAGAAAAGTCAAAATCTACAATGAAACGCAAATATACGAGCTCCAAAATCAGAGCCTATGAGATACATAAGACAGATAAAAAATGTGTTTTTTTTTATTTGAAAAAAAAAACAGATAATGAATATTTCTTTTTTTTTTTGAAAATCTTTGAAACAAGGTTCTAAATAAAACGTGATAAAATCTCTTTCTTCTTTTTTTTTTTTCTTTTTGGGGGGCAACTAGGCATGGGTGCCAAAAAAAAAAAATAAAAAAAAAAAATAAGTCGTGGCTAAGGAAACTAAAACTGAAAATATAATGGGATAAATATTTAATTATTGCAAGTCATACATCATTCCATATTGCATACCAATTTAGGTAGAATTCTTGGGGTAGAAAACTACTTTTCAATGTTTTAGTATGTTTACTTAGCTTCAGCAGCCAATTTTTCAGACTTAGCGATAACGTCTTCGATACCACCAACCATATAGAAAGCATTTTCTGGTAAGGAATCGTATTTACCTTCCAAGACATCCTTGAAAGATTTGACGGTTTCAGATAATCTGACCAATTTACCTGGAATACCAGTGAAAATTTCAGCAACGGCGAAAGGTTGAGACAAGAATCTTTGAATCTTACGAGCTCTTTCGACAGTCAATTTATCTTGTTCAGACAATTCATCCATACCCAAGATAGCAATGATATCTTGTAAAGACTTGTAGGCTTGTAAAGTTTGTTGAACACCAGTGGCAACATCATAATGTTCTTTACCAACAACGGTGGCATCCAATAATCTGGATTTAGAATCCAATGGATCGACAGCTGGGTAAATACCCAATTCAGAGATACCTCTAGACAACACAGTGGTAGCATCCAAGTGAGCGAAGGTGGTGGCTGGAGCAGGATCAGTTAAATCATCAGCTGGCACGTAAACGGCTTGGACAGAGGTAACGGAACCCTTTTTGGTGGTGGTAATACGTTCTTGTAAAAGACCCATATCGGTGGCCAAGGTTGGTTGATAACCGACAGCGGATGGAATACGACCTAACAAAGCAGACACTTCAGAACCAGCTTGGGTAAATCTGAAAATGTTATCGACGAAAAGCAAGACATCTTGACCTTCAACATCTCTGAAGTATTCAGCAATGGTTAAACCGGTTAAAGCAACTCTAGCTCTAGCTCCAGGAGGTTCATTCATTTGACCGAAAACCAAGGCCACCTTAGATTCACCTTCCAAGTTAATGACACCAGTTTCTTTCATTTCACGGTATAAATCGTTACCTTCTCTGGTACGTTCACCAACACCGGTGAAAACGGAGAAACCACCATGGGCTTTAGCAATATTGTTAATCAATTCTTGAATGAAAACGGTTTTACCGACACCGGCACCACCGAATAAACCAATCTTACCACCTCTGGCGTAAGGAGCTAACAAGTCAACAACCTTGATACCGGTTTCCAAAACTTCGGCAGCGGTAGATTGTTCAACGAATGAAGGAGGTTCAGCGTGAATTGGGTTTCTTTGTTTAGTGTTGATTGGACCTTGTTCATCAATTGGTTCACCAATAACGTTAATGATACGACCCAAGGTTTCACGACCAACAGGGACGGTAATTGGAGAACCGGTATCAGTAACTGGAGAACCTCTGACTAAACCATCGGTACCATCCATAGCAATAGCTCTGACGGTGTTTTCACCCAAATGTTGGGCAACTTCCAAAACCAAGCTTTGGTTACCATTTTTCAAGGTCAAAGCATTGAAAATGGCAGGTAAGTTACCTTCTTCGAATTGGACATCGACAACGGCACCAATAACGGCTCTATAATGAAAGGAGATATTTTGTTAGTATAATTACATTCGTGGTGGTACAGACAATTTGTTTGTCCCCTCCTTCTCTCACTCAAGTAACAATTCATAGATCAATAATCAATATGGTTAGGGCAATTGCCATGCATGGGTGCACGTCGGTCAATGGAGAGATTTTTTGTGTCCGAAGTAGGTGCACACTAGAATGAGAAAAAAAAACCCAAAGAGAAAAAAAAAAAAAAAAAAAAAAAAAAAGAATTGAAAATTTTCATTGGTCAAGATCGGGACCCGTGCAATTTTTGTGTGCGCAATTTTCTGAGTTTAACTGGCTAGAGAACGAGCAAAAACAAAAAAAAAAGTAGCGTACACTGGGAAAAAAAAAAAAGACAGTAGAGAGTGAAAATTGACCGACGGACACGCACAAACAGGGAATATGATTGGTGTGGAGCACCTTTCTTGTAAATGAACATAGGATATGGAGATACGTAACTGATTTGAATTGGTAAGGCATAAAATCATGAGAGATCAATTCATTTGAATTGTAATGATTGATCAAGGGGTGTAATTTTGATGAATGATTTTAATTTTGATTCATTCAAGATCATGATGGGAAATGAAATTTAAAGTGGCAAACGAACAAACAATTTCAATGTCCAAAGCATATGACATTGGTGATAGACAGTAACGATTTAAGGACTGAAGCAATTGATGAATTGTTCCATGATGAATTGGAATGAGGGAGATTATATATGTTGGGAGGTGATTATTCAAAATACATACCTAACCTTACCGGCGACTGGGGCAGCGGAAGCTAAACCTCTGTTGAAAACAAAGTTACGCTTGGCAGCAGTGAAAGCATTGCGTGAAGCAGTATTAAATAATCTTGGAAGAACCATCGTTGATAACTTTGGTAATCTAGAGACTAATTAAGAAAGAAGAAGTAAAGAAGAAGTGTATTTCTATTCATTTTTTTTTTTTTTTCTTTCTTTTTTCTTTCAACAGAGCGAGAAAACCAAAAAAAAAAAAAAAAAAAAAAAAAAGCTAGGTAAAAAAAAATCCAACGAACGAATCCAATTCTCTCCATGAACCAGTAATAATTTTCACCGCACAAACTGAAAAACTACTATGGGTGCGCGGGTATAACACTATAACTACTCGGTAGACGCACATCCCGCAACCGCTAACAAAACAAAAATTAAAAAGGCACTTAAATCATACGCTAACAAAACAAAAATAAAATATACCACGCACCAAAAAAAAACGAAACAAAACAAAAAAAAAAAAAAAAAACAACAGGAAACAAACAAAACATTTGAGTCCGAAAAACTGAGAGTGTGCAAGTTCGCGGTTTGATTGGTTGTTGAAAAGCAGGTAGTGCACCGGTACAAAACAAACAAGTAGAACGAATCTCCATACCCGGGCACCCTTTCAGAGTTCCGGATCGAAGGACTCAAATGAAGGTACGGATGGGCTGCAAAGTATACTACAAATATATAGAGTAACCTAGTGTCCAATTCTTAAGTATATATTCTATAGTCCATTGAGGAGTAGTTTACACTCTTCGATTAGATCTTGCATGTGTTGTGGGTACACTTCATACACCAATGTAGAATTCTCGGGAGCTCTCTCCGCAAATTCCCCACACAGTTCTAAACAACACAGTAAACATAGTCTGATTTCATCCTGTTCGTTTAGTTGTTTGAGATTACACGTATTTTGAACCGCCGTCATCTTACCCATCTTATGTTTCGGTGGTATATTATGTTTACGAGATGGTTTTATCGTAGTCTTGGCATGGGATGGTTCGACTTCTAAATTTTGTATACGAGTTGATCTTCGGCGTTTACGCCTTGACTCGTGATCATCATCGGCATCAACCTCAACTTTGACTTCATGCTCAATTTCTGGTTCTTGTGATGCTGTTCTTTTAGCTTCTTCGATCAATCGATTCCATTCATCAGCTTCATTCTTTCGTTCTTCTTGATGTTTAATTTCTTGTATTTCAATGTCTGATATGTCATCCTTGGATAACAATGATAATTGTTCAGCAGATACAAGATTAGATAATTGTGTAAGTTTACTTCTATGTTCATCATCACTCAACTGATGTTTGACCTGCTCATAAGGAGATGATTCCGGCGTTAGTAATTGACTAATGGAGATTTTTGAACTTGGTTGCGAAAATTGGGATTCTTGCTTTATATCGGGTGTGTTCAATTGGTTCCTATCAGTATGTGTGGTAACAATGTTATCAAACCTATGACGTTTGTTATCAATTATACAGTATTGATATGAAATATGAGTACGACATATGTCACATAAATCATCCTCCTCTTCTTCTTCACTTTCATCCTCTTTTCCATTTCCTTCCAATTGTTGTTTATTTTCATTTTGTCTTCTTGAATCCAGTGAAAAGTGACCAATTTGTTCATCCTCGAATTTTCTCTTTTTGAAAACTCGTGGTTGATATTTAATTGTAAAATTGTTTTGTGACTTGTTAAATCGTTTCAATGATGTGGTTTGTCGAGTATAGAAACCTTCAAAACTTAATAAACAACGACGAATTAAATCAATACGACTGGCTTTATCATTACCAACATCAACAACTGATAAGCCACCATTCAGAAGAAATTCACGAAGTATATTTTCCACGAGTTGATAATGATCGAAAACATTCTCTTTTTTAATAAGTTTATAATCATGAATTGATTTTTCTCCAAATTCCAACCATTGTGGCATGGCAAAATTAACTGCCTCATTAAAATTAAATCCACTATTAAATCCAGCATGATATACTCGAGGATAAGTCACCACAAATTCATTTGGTTGTTGATCAGCATACATTACAGGAATTCCATTTTGAACCAATGTCATGGGTGACATTAAAGTAACTAATTGATGTAATAAATCAGGTTGACGTTGAAATAAATCAGGAGCTGATTTACGCATTAAAGATTCAAATTGTTCAGAATATTGTGATGGAATTCCATACCATTTTTTAGTTGCTCCCATATGACAATAATTGGCCGATAATGTATAATGATCCTCAACATGCCAACAAAATGTCGATAATAATGATCCAATATAAATCCAGGGGATCGTCATTCCTGAAATTGAAGTATTGATAAAATTAAGTAATGAACCTTTGGCAAATGGAAGTTTGGTTAAATTACATGGATGTTGTACATAATCTTGTACTGCAGCATTCTTAATGATCATTTGTTGTAATTGAGGAGTATTTCGCATGGGAAATCCACTAATTTGACCGGGTTTTAAATTATGAATATCGGCTCCATATTTTACCTCTAAATCTGATTTTTCAACTTCAACGAATTCCCAAAACTTTTGTTCAATAATATCGATATTTAAAGGTTGAGTGATATTATATTCTTGTTTAAACCATTTTTCAAATTCACCACACATATTATAAAATTGTGGTAGTGTATACTTAATTTCGGTAGGTTCTTCAAACCCATATTCACCAGTTCCAATCAAACATCGATCACAAAACCAACTACCACGAGGTATAGTGGTTAGTGGAGGTGATAAACATCTCATATGGAATGGATTATCACAGTTATCACATAGAAGAGTAGTGGTGGGCAGATTATTCTTACCACATACTAAACATTTGGCCATTTCATCTTCCAGATCACTATCAGGGAATTCATAATTTTTATTATCATTATTCAGTAAAAATTGAGCATATGACTTGATATGTAAATCATATTGATCCGATAATGATCTTGAAGTAGGCGGTAGACCAAATTTAATATTAATTTGTGCCCATTTGCCATCATTCAATTCTTCAACACCTCCCAAATTTTCAACCGCACAATAAAGATCATAATGATAAACCTTAATCGGTTTTTCATCATCAGCTTTTTTTACTTTAAACTGTAGTTTTAGTTGCTTTCTACCTCTCATTTTTAAAAACCGATTTATATTGTTGGTGAAGAATTTACGACTTCTGGTAGTAATTCCTAAATCACTAAGTCGTTGATGACGAGTATGAAATTTGAAATCCGGCAGAATTGAAAATGGTGGTCTCCAACCTATTGGAGGGACCACTTTAACCAAACCATACTTGGAACCTATAGCAGCAATATCTGGTCTTGACAAATATTCAATAGGGCTGGCAAATTCCGCCTCGGTCGGGGTTAACACCGGACAAGGTGTCAATCGAGTCTTATCGAATAACATCGCGATTTGAAATTAGCGACTAAAGCAAGTCAAGATCAAAAACAACAAAAAATTTCAGTAACACCAAGACCAAAAAAAGTACCGTGAGATAAAAACAGTTATTCCTAACACTTAACTTGAACCAAGTGTTGAAGAAGAATAATATGAACTAGACTGAAAAAAATGTTCAAATGAAGCAAAAAAAAAAAAAAGGGTACCTCAATCTGTATATTCAATTTTTGGCAAAAAAAAAAAAGAAAAAAACGAAGAAACAAAGAGAAAAAACAAAAAAATCAGAAAGCCGAAAAAGAAACAAATCTCAAAAGTGGTCTGAGTATACGGTAGCAAACACAGAAAATGTTGAGAAATATCACGGAATTGTAGTTGAAAAACAACGTCTCGAAAGATGGGTGTTTGTATTATATGAATAATTTGTGGGGAAGGTTGAGTTGCGTAGATGTAATAATTTATCCTTTTGGATTAAGTGGTCTCTTTTTTTTTTCCTCCTTTTCTTTTCTTTTTCTTTTCTTTTCTTATTTTATTTTATTTTATTTCGTTTTATTGTTTTTGGTCTTTTTTTCTCGACGTGCAACATACTTCCACACTTGATTTTGCCGCTGATTTATTATGCTGGGGAGTTTGGCCGTCTCCGTGCCGGCATTAAGTGAGGATCTTCGTTTCCCCGGGGTTACAACATCAATTCTCAGTCAAGAGTCGCTGGGAAAGTGGTGTCCGCTCAGGGATCGCTGACCATTCACAAGCTAGTACATGTAAGTTGTAGAATGGAATCAGTCGAGACTGCATGCTAAAGGTTGTGACTCAAAGTTGGCTGCTGAAACAGATCTCTGTCTCACCATTCTCAAATATGGGTGTATGGGTGCAAATTAGATTTTATTATCTAGATAAGGAAATTTCTCTGGCCTGACAACTATTCAGAAAGCAGGCCTCATATGAGGACAATAAAACAAATGGCATCCAATACAAACCAAGTACAGGCAACATTATAGGACTTACCTTACATAGTTACTAGTTTTTGAATCTTTGCAACAACTAAGGGAACGGAAAAAACAAAAAGAAAGCGACGCAAAAAAAAAAAAAAAATAAGATTTGCTGCTAGCTGCACCGTTAATGGCATGGGCTAGCGAAATCGGCCGCGCTATCAAATTTTCCAAACTCTACGGAAAGACAAACACAAAAAAAAAAAAAAAATCCAAAAAAAAGAATTGAAAAATTAACAAAAGGGCATAATTCCGTCACTGTAAGAGAACATCAAGATAATAACAGTTCGTTAGTTTTTTTTTGCTTATATCTTTATCACAATTCTCAAAATAAATATGAAAGATTATACAATAACCGTGTTAGGATGTGGTGTCATGGGTACTGCTGTCACCTCAGCCATCCTTAGTGCCAAATTTGAACCTTATCCAGCTAAGATCATCTTGTGTACTCATAGCGACAAAAGTGCAAAAAAATTAAAAGAAAAATTCCCACAAGAAATTTGTGAGGTCTCTCATGGGATTGAACAAAATAACAAGGCAGTCGCCCAGGCCGATATTGTCATTCTTGGTTGTAAGCCATTTATGTACAAATCAATTTATGAAGAGGTCAAATCATCTTTGACTCATGAACAATTGTTTATATCTTTATTGGCTGGTGTCACCGTTGATGAATTGACGGTATTTTCCAAATATGTTGCTAAAGTCATGACCAACACTCCAGCCCAATTTGGTTATGGGATGGCTCATATTGCTTACAACCAAGAAACTGAAGCAAAATATTCTGATCTTGTCATGAAATTAATCAATCCTATAGGTAAGGCGGCTGAAATCCCCGAAAAATGTATGGACGCATCTACTTCCTTGGTTGGTTCTGGTCCTGCCTTTTGCTTACTTATGATGGAAGCCATGATAGATGGGGGTGTTAGAATGGGATTACCATTTGATGTCGCCAAGGAATCGGCTGCTAAAGTAATGGAAGGTACCGCAAGAATGGTGATGGAAACTGGTGAACATCCAGCCACTTTGAGAAGTAAGATTTGTACTCCTGGTGGTACCACCATTGGTGGTATTTTGAAAATGGAAGATGCTGGCGTTAGAGGTGGTATTGCAAGAGGCATTGAAGAAGCTGCCGTTATATCTGCCTCCTTTGCTAAGAAGAAGTAATTTCACAACTTTCGATAGTCGACTACGTAGGAACTTAGATCTTTGACCTTGGGTAGGTAATGCATAATTTTTTTTTTTTTTTTGCTAATGTTATCAATAAATATATATATATTGTATTTGTAATGCTCAATCATCAGTAGATGACAATGCCTACTTTTCGGAACCGAAAACTTTCATAAAAGCAGAAAGGTCAGTCGGACTAAATGTTATACCATTTGCTTCCAATGAATCTTTCAAATCAACAAGACTTTTCTTAACGTCTTTATTAGCTAAAAGTCCCATCATCCTCATTAACGATGGCTTTTCACCACTCTTAAAATCTAACCCATTGTCAAGCATCAATTTTCTAAAATCATCCAATTTCTCTCTAATTTCAGGATTTTCTCTTACTTTGGTAATGATATATTGTACTCTATCAACTTCACTGTTTTCCGAGTCATTGTTGTTCAGGCTACTTGCGTATGATCTATTAAGCGACAATGTCTTCACAGTTGGCAATGCCAATCTTGGGGACGATTTGCAAGCGGCATTTCTTGCCACACTTTGAACAAGACTCCTGGAAACCAAACTTCCAAATCTGAACATTTTTATGGTTTTGAATTTGGTTATTGATTAATAACTGTTATACCTGAATACGGAAAATGGCAACTAAAAATCATACTGAGACATTTGATTTGACAAAAGTCGTGCAAAACACACATTTCACTAATTTCGCCAAGGCACGACCGAGGAGGAGAAAAAAAACAAAAAATCAACGAATTTTTCAAGTGCAAGCCATCCACATAATAGATAAACGCTATCAGTATAGCTGCGTGTTGTTGTTTTTATAACTTTTCCAGCTTTTTTTTGAATTGTTTTTTTTTTCTCTTTTTTGTTTACTTCCATCTTTTATCTCTTCATCCCCACAAAAGCCAATAACATCAATCAGAACCATGTCTCACGAAGGTCAAGAAGAATTGTTGGATTACTCTGACTCCGAAGAAATCGCCGTCCAAACCACCACCACCGCCACCGAAGGTGAAGCTGCCAATGGTAAAGAAGCCGACAAAAAAGGTTCTTATGTTGGTATTCACGCCACCGGTTTCAGAGATTTCTTATTGAAGCCTGAATTATTAAGAGCCATTGGTGACTGTGGTTTCGAACATCCTTCTGAAGGTTCGTATCATTTTTCAAACAACAACGCGCCTAGAACTGTTATAAGTTGAATCTTCATTAAGTTTGAAGTTCAAATACATGGGACAAATCAAAGACATTTGGCCTATGAAATGAAGCAGTTTAAATTACAAATTTCAGAAACAATGAAAAACATTGACCATACTTCATAGGAAAAAGGATTTTGAGAAAAAAAATTACAATTCGGCATTTTAACAAGCATCAATTCAAGGTTTTCTATTATTTTTCCTTTTCATATTACATAATGACTTGGGACCAACTAATTCAACTCTATTAATTGCTTTCGGTCCTGCAGACCGTTTTCATACTTTGGTTTGACAACAAATGTTTCGATTATTTATCGGCTCCCACACTTGTTTGCACTTATCAACCCTTCTCTACCATTTTTGTTCGCAATCAGCAAGTAAAATATTGATTTGGAACGAAGATTCGAACAAGGGCAAACAAAGACATCATACCATCTCAATTCTCTATTATATTTGAATTACTTTTAACCATTGTTTTGACGCATTAGGTTTCTGTGGACAGATACAAAAAAGGATGGATCAAACGCAAGTATATTGCGGGTAATGTCAGGGAATTTCAAACGAATTCGACTTGTAATATTTTGTATCCGTCATTTTTTCTTTAGTGGTCCCATTTAAACTGCTTCCTACCATGAAATTAATTTATACCAGTTCTACGTGTCTCAAGGCATATTATATGGCGATAATCGTCTATATTATATGGCGATAATCGTCTGTATTTCTTGAAGTACCCAAATTTTCTTAAAACAAATGACTAACATTAACCTCAATTTCATTCTAGTTCAACAAGTTTGTATCCCACAATCCATCTTGGGTACTGATGTCTTATGTCAGGCCAAGTCTGGTTTGGGTAAAACAGCCGTTTTCGTGTTGTCTACCTTACAACAGTTAGACCCAATTCCTGGTGAAATCTCCACTTTGGTTATTTGTCACACCAGAGAATTGGCTTACCAAATTCGTAATGAATATGCTCGTTTCTCCAAGTATATGCCTGAAGTCAAAACTGAAGTTTTCTATGGTGGTACTCCAATCACCAGAGATTTGGAAAAATTAAAGAACAAGGATACTTGTCCTCACATTGTTGTGGCTACTCCAGGTAGATTACACGCTTTAGTTGCTGAAAAAGGCATTAGATTAAACAACATCAAATCCTTCGTTATTGATGAATGTGACAAGGTTTTGGAAGCTGTTGATATGAGAAGAGATGTTCAAGATATTTTCCGTAATACTCCTCATCAAAAACAAGTTATGATGTTTTCTGCTACTTTATCCCAAGAAATTCGTCCAGTGTGTAAGAAGTTTATGCAAAATCCATTGGAAATTTATGTTGACGATGAAGCTAAATTAACTTTACACGGTTTACAACAATATTACATCAAATTAGCCGAAAAGGAAAAGAACAGAAAATTATCTGAGTTGTTGGATTCTTTAGAATTCAATCAAGTTATTATTTTCGTTAAGTCTACTCAAAGAGCTAATGAATTGAATAAATTGTTATGTGCTTGTAACTTCCCATCCATTGCAGTTCACTCTGGTTTGAAACAAGAAGAAAGAATTGAAAGATATAAATCTTTCAAGGAATTCAACAAGCGTATCTGTGTTTCTACTGATGTTTTCGGTAGAGGTATTGATATTGAAAGAATTAATTTGGCCATCAACTATGATTTACCAAATGAAGCTGATCAATACTTACACAGAGTTGGTAGAGCTGGTAGATTCGGTACCAAAGGTTTAGCCATTTCTTTGGTTTCCAACAAAGAGGATGAAGAAGTTTTAGAAAAAATTCAATCCAGATTCGACGTTAAGGTTACTGAATTCCCAGAAGAAGGTGTTGATCCATCTACTTACATGAACACTTAAGTTTTGTTGCGAGTGAGCACTAAACTTCCGAAAAGAAAAAAAAAATTATTGGGGTACAATCAAAAAATCGCTATATCAAATTTAAATCAACAAACTGTTTTTGTTACATAGCCCATTTAGTTATTTGTATAATTAAGCAGTAAAAATTATCTTTAGTTCAACTGTCCATTGAAAAACAAAGGACGTGTAAGCACTGACACAGAATTTTGTTTTGTTGTGTTATTGTAGGCAAAGCCTCCCAATAGTTTATGCTGTGTAATACAGATGCAAAAAAGAGCTGCCAAAAGAAATGCAAGAAGACAGAAAAAAAAAGGATGCGAAAAGAAATGCAAAGAAGAAAGTATGCAGCCGGAAATTAGGACCATCAGTAATACTGCAGGCAAACAGAATCGATCACTTTATAAACGAACTCAATATCCAGCTTTGGGATTAAAAACCATTCTACATGAATGTTGAAAGTCCCTTGTTGGAATGATTCATGTTTAGATTTATGAGATTTGAATAAACTCATTAACTTAGAAGCCCGTTCAGTTTCCTTGACGATATCTTCATTTTTTTTACATGCGGTACAGAGAACATCACCACTTCCATACTTCTTCCTGAGTATACGGTGAATTTGAGTTTCAGCCTGCATGATAGAATGGGGAACGTAAAACCCCATGTCATGGGCGCGAAGACTGGGGTATCGGGGTTGTTGATTTTCCAACAGCAGCAGCAGCAGTGAATTAAGACGGAGCAGTTTAAACTTCGACATCAACAGCTTAAGTCCGTGTGAAGATGAGGGGGAGGATGAAACAGGAGATGAAGATGGAGACAATGAAGAGGATGGAGAATCAAACGAGCCGAGCCGACCCAGCGGCCGGTGCGAACCAAGCGAGTCGTGCGCCAGTGGGTACAAACACGTCAAGTTATGTTGACACTGTTGTTCCCATTGTTTAATCCGCTTAAGAACAGTTTGAGTAGTCATACCCACTTTAATAAGTGTATATGAATGAGTTTTGTGATCAAAGGGGAGCCATTTATCCTTATTTTTGGTTGCAGTATTAGGAATATTTCTAACCTTGAGCCACAGTGCATTGGGTTTATTTTTCCCCTGTTCCATCGCCATGAGACTGGTTAGGGTGTAAACGTAGATGAGCCCGGGTTTGGTGGCATGCGAAGATCTTCCCACCTCTGAGACAGGCTTGGCAGTAGATGTGTGTAAATGTCCGGTTGAATGAGGTCGCGGGGACGAAGTTTTGGGCGCTGGTGGTGGTCTCTTGATATTGTTCTGGTCAATATGGTAGTGACAAAACTCATGGCCCGATCCACCAGCTACTTTTTTTTTACAACGAAGTCCCTTCTGAGTAGTTCCACGACATTGATGTTGATACTGAGTGTAAGCTTGTGGAGATGACGGTGAGGATTCTGATACTGGTAATCTTGTCGGGTGTGGTTTTGTCATATCATTTGACTAGTATCAGCAATGTACTGCCTTTTCACATTTGATCGTAAATCGTAAATCATAAACAAAGAAAGGCAGCCTTCCCGAAAGGGGAGAAAAGAAAAAAAACATGTAAAAAAAAGTTGACGCCACACGTGAAAAGACGCAAAAAAAAAAAAAAAAAAAAAAAATGGTGTGCTCCTCGATTGATTGCAACATATTGCGCAACCTGCCTTTAGTCTTCCTTCCACCAGGAGCCACCCGAATTCGAAGCTCTGGTTTCGTGCAAAAGGACTGCACAGGTGAGGGTACACACCAAGCCTGATGATGATCTGATTTCCTTTTCATGTTTTACTATTATTATTGTTTTCCTTTTCTTCTTTAGTTTTTATTTTTTTTTTTTATTTTTTTGGGTAATCGCCGGCGAATTTTTCAATTTCTTCGGGGTAAAATTGTAATGACTTACTTAAATAATTTTATATAAATAATTGAATATCCTCTTGTTTCGATTTAAAGTTGAAATTTTGTATTCTCGAATTCTTCTTATTTTCATTTAGCAAACACATACATAAAACATTTAAGCATGCCACAACATTTCGATACCCTTCAATTGCACGCGGGTCAACCAGTGGAAAAGCCACACTCAGCCAGAGCACCTCCTATCTATGCAACATCCTCTTACGTTTTCAATGATTCCAAACATGGTGCTCAATTGTTTGGTTTGGAAACCCCCGGTTATATTTACTCTCGTATCATGAACCCTACCAACGATGTGTTTGAACAAAGAATTGCCGCATTGGAAGGTGGGGTTGGTGCCCTTGCCACTTCCTCTGGTCAAGCTGCTCAGTTGATCGCCATTGCTGGTTTGGCTCACCTGGGCGATAACGTGATTTCTACTTCCTACTTATACGGTGGTACTTACAATCAATTCAAAGTTGCTTTCAAGAGATTTGGTATTGAGACTCGTTTCGTCAATGGGGACAAACCAGAAGATTTTGAAAAATTAATAGATGAAAAGACCAAAGCTATCTATTTAGAATCAATTGGTAATCCCAAATATAACGTCCCCGACTTTGAAAGAATTGTGAAAATTGCCCATGACAATGGTATCCCTGTTGTAGTTGATAATACATTTGGTGCCGGTGGGTACGTGGTAAACCCTTTCAAATTTGGTGCTGATATTATTGTTCACTCTGCTACCAAATGGATTGGTGGTCATGGTAACACCATTGCTGGTGTCGTTGTTGATAGTGGTAAATTCCCCTGGAAAGATTACCCCGAAAAATTTCCCCAGTTTTCCAAACCTTCCGAAGGTTATCATGGCTTAATATTGAATGAAGCATTGGGTAACGCTGCTTTCATTGGCCATGCCAGAATTGAATTGTTAAGAGATTTAGGCCCAACCTTAAACCCATTCGCATCATTTTTATTAATCACTGGTTTGGAAACTTTATCTCTTCGTGTTGAAAGACAATCATCAAATGCTTTGAAATTGGCTCAATACCTTGAAAAATCACCTTACGTTTCTTGGGTTAGTTATTTGGGTTTACCATCTCATTCGGATCATGAACGTGCCAAGAAGTACTTCAATGACCCTGAAATTTTCGGTGGTGTATTATCATTTGGTGTCAAGGATTTAGAAGCAAAGACAGATGATCCCTTTAAAGAAGGTGCTGCCCAAGTGGTTGATAACTTAGAATTGGCTTCTAACTTGGCCAATGTGGGTGATTCCAAGACTTTGGTTATTGCTCCTTGGTTCACGACTCATCAACAATTGTCCGACGAAGAAAAACTTGCTTCAGGTGTCACCAAAGATTTGATTAGACTTTCTGTTGGTACCGAGCATATCAATGATATTATTGCCGACTTTGACGAATCTTTTAAGAGAGTCTATGGTGGTAAGTGAATGTATCAACCATTCCTCCCTTTTGATTTAATTTACCCTTTTCAATTCTTTCTATTCTTTTACCTATACTTTTGTGCTTGATTTTATATTTAATTTGCTGAACAAACTACAAGTATTGTTCTTTATAAACATCGTTGTCGATTGTAGAGTTATAAGATAAATGTCAAAAGAGAAAATTGAATCATACAATGTTTGGCCTGAGAATTTTCAGCGACATTAAAATTGAAAGGAACACGAGTGACACGACATCACATACAATTACCACAAAGAGTAAGTATTGTCCAATACCGGCTTGAACATTCGCAATTTCATAAGCATCAAAAAACGTAGCTGTAGCTCTCAATGCTCTAATTTGCATAACTATACGACCAATCATCATGGCCAAATGCAATATTAATACGGTAAAACAACCACCATACAAAAGATTCATACGAACTTTACCACTTTTATTATTTTGTGAGAACTTAACAATAGAAGAATGGGTACCATCAACACCCTTTCTTCTTACCATGAAGAATAATACCACCACAACTGCTAATGCAGCGATCAGAAAACTCATGGTGGTCTTGGGGACTTTTGTCATAAAATTACCATATGATTTTATTGATTGAAGATTATGAGCCACGTACAATTGTTCCATTTTCAAATTTTTGGACTCGGTCTGATTATTGATAGCCTTATAATAAATAGCATCTAAGAGATCAACTATATTGGTATAGGTCAAAACCATCGATTCAGCCATTTCTTCCGAATCTTCAGGTGTTCCACCACCAACTTTACCCAATTGAAGGCCAATATCGGCCGCCAAGCTGGAGAAAATGTCTAAACCAGGACCTGCAGCACAATACCTTTCTGTCAGTTGACTGTTATAACGACAAAATCCATTGGAGTTAAATTCATATAAATTATGTGTTGAAAATGTGTCAATCGTATTTAAATAATCCAAATCTGACTCCAAGTCATGGCTATCAACACCAAGATCTTTAGCCAAGTATGAAATCATTTTGAGTCCTTCTCTAATGGTGATCAAGGTAATCTTTGCCTTGGGGGTATCATCGGTAGGTTTCACCGTAAGTTGAGGTAAACAGGGTAAATGAGTATTTTGGCATGACGAGGAAACTGTCAAGTCAATTGACAATGACGCAATTACCATCAATAGAATCGAGGCTATTAATAAACCCACTTTTGTTGTTATATTGCCAAACCACCAATTTTTTCTTGTACCATCGCCGTGAGTTTTCTCGCTCAAGCTGGCACTGTCATTATTGTTAGCAGTTAATGGTACTTTTTCTTCATTGGAGTAGTTGAAGCCTAAAGCTAATTCTTCGGAGTCACGGAAAATCAGTTGTTCAAAAGATGACTTGTGGAGCGAAGCTTCGAGTTGTGGGGTTGAGGAAAGTTTTTCCCTAGTGTTCACATATGAGCTGTTAGCTGAGTTTGATTCAGAGGCATAGCCTTCAATTAGATTGAGCTCGTTGTGATAGTGATCTTGACTGGTCATTATGGAGGGAAAAGAAGTATGAGGAAAGGAGTGTGGAGGTGTTGAAAAAGTTTATAAAAATGAGCTAGACGAAAAAAAGAGAACAAAGCTTCAATGGGAAATTGACTGCAATATTAAAAGGGTATCAAAAGGGTATTGGGAGGGTATCAGAAGGGTATTAGAAGGGTATCAAGAGATTAACAAAAAAAAGCAGTCTTCAAATTGAAGGGAGCAGTAGATATTTCGAGAGGAGAAAATATAGTAAGGAATGTAGGGGAAATATCAAACAAGCATGTTTAGCAATCAGCTAAGAAAACAGTAATTTGGGAAATGTCTTGTTCATATATAATCTTCTGTGTCGAGAATTTAGCGATGATGAAGAGAATAAGCTGTTAAGCAGATCAACCACAGACTGCAAAAAAAAAAAAAAAAAAAAAAAGATGCTTTTTTCTTTGTTTGTGAGCACGCACCCAAAATTGTTTTTGTTTTTCTTGTTTCTGTTTTTGTACTCTGCAAAGATTCTTGGGCCTAATTAGGCAATTGCAAAGTATACGCCAGCCTTTCCTACCAAATCTATCCATTTTGTGAGTTGAGTAATAGTCCCATGCTCTCAATAGACGAGAAGTAGGGTTGAAAGTCTGGTCATGCTTTCTATTTCCATGAAACTTTTGGGGCAATTTTGCCAATCATCGAGGGTAAATCATCTCCAACAATTCAAGCTGAGTCTGTTTAAGTCAGCACACTTCACCAAATGATAGCCACAGCTTACATAGCTTGGTAAATCATTTTTGATTTCTCGCTTAGCCTGGGTACAGACTTCAGAGATCAATGGAATGGATTGGCGGTACTAAAGTTTTAGTGAAACAAAGCCGTTTTTTTTTTATTTTCTCAATTTTTTTTTTTTTTTTTGTTCTTCGAGCGAAATCGAAAACATCGAAATTTCCCCATTAGGTAAAGAGTTGGCATTTGCAATGAAGCGAGTGCCCGATTGAACATCTTTATTTCAATATTTGTCTAAATCAGAATTTTAGTGCCACAAGCCTCGAAGAAGTCTTCTAGAGACGTAGAAACTTTATGATAGCTTGTATTTGATGTTGATAAACACATGGTATCTATAAATAGGGAAAATGACGTAAAAAAGAGGGGAATAAGAGTACGTAGTAAAACAGTTTTGCTTTACCACGCTTCTCTTACGATTTCGCGAGAGAATTGAAAGATATAACAACCGTTTTGAAAATGAAACAAAATGAGAAAAAAATTGCAATGTGCCCTTAAAGCAAAAAAAGACAACCAGATGAACCGAAGAGAAAGGAGAAGAGCAAACAAAAATAAAAAAGAAACAAACGTTTACATATATATAGAAGGGATACAAGCCATCTAATCTAGATATAAAGCTTGTTCTGAACCCAAAGAGAGATCGCGAATAGGTCAAGCCAATTTTTGTTGAATAATCAACGACCAAAGTGATTGACATAATTACTATGGTCTAAGACATTCATCTCATCTTCATTCAACAATGATTCATTTATTGAAAAGCGATCAGGGTTTTCCATCCGAGTCTTCTTGGTAATTAATGCCTTCTTGATTTTGCTGGACTGTAAAAATGGATTATTCTTCGTATTATGTTGATAGTGTCTGTCCTGTAATGAATCAGTGCGATTGGGGAATTGTCCCTGATCATTGGCAGTTTCAACATTTCTCAGAGTCCCAGTATTTGGTATAAATGCATTAGAGGCTAGGCCACGAATGTTATCAATACTATTGCTGTTACTATTGGTCAACGAACCAACCATGGACTGAGGTTGGGATTGAGACAATGGATCAGTCCCGGTAAGATTAGTGGTATTGGTATTGTTGATGGCTCGATTGCTATTACTGCGGCTTCTATTTCGATTTTTATAGCTGTTACTTCTAGAATTTACAGCTGAAGCATTGCTATCCGAACGTTTATGTGCATCCATGTAACCATCATAAGTTTCTTCACGGTAGTGGTGTTGAGTGCGAGGATATTGTGATCCCGATAATGTGGTATCATTATACAACAAATGTTTGGTTTCTGATTCTTCCGGTAATAAATCAAGGCGGGACGATTTAGATTTTTTGTAAAGGTGACGTACAGACAGCTTACGAGAAAGACTTTCACCCAATCTTCTTAATTCTTCTTCATCAGCTGTCGAATGGTATAAATCAGTAGGATAGTGGTTATTATATGCGACACTGCATGTCTTGGTGCTGCTGGATTTGGATAGGTTATTCTCATCATGAACAACATCATCACTTGTAGTCACATCATGATCTTGAGATGGTAGAATATCGCCAAATACAGAAGTAGTGGAACCAGAAGGTACCGCCATATTATCGTGCATGCTTCGATTACTTCGTTCACTTCTAACACTTCTATTACGTCCCATATTATTGCCTGCTGCTTCATTTTCACTGTCATCACTCAAGCGGTCGTCGTCAACTTGTCTCATGCCACTCAATTGTGTGCGATGACGTCTTTGACCTCCACTTGATGCACCTTGGGTGTAATCCAAGAGATGCGATGTCGACTTACGACGATGTTTGGCCTCGTAGTGATGATTATATGAGTTATCGTAATCAAAATCATAACTGTATTCTTCATCTTCATCATCGGGTGGGTTCGCACACCATAAGGGGAACAGCCACGATACCATAACTAATAACAGAAACAGAAATCCGAGCCATAATAACAGAAACCACATATTACCCAAGTGTAATGCTACCCCAAAATCTCCCAATGTTGAATTTATTTCATTACGGATGACCGCAAGCAAGCGGGTTATGATACCCGAAGCCACTGCCATACTAAGGAATGAAGCCACTGTGATCAAGGCCAAAATATTGAGTAAAAATGAGGGAAGTTTGGTAAGATCTTTTTCTGAACCTCGATTAGAGTAAAGAATGAGAGAGAATACAAGGATAATTAATTGAGTGGCCCCACAGAATGTTAGAGCGGGAACTAGTAATCGATATTGACGATGGCGACCTTGAACCAAGTTCGAATAGTTTTGATCATCATATTTGGTAGTTTGGAATGCATAAGCCAAAATACTACTTAGCCCGATTGCTTCCAATTCTTGGCGATAATCAAAAACATAACTATTAGGACCCGGGGAGCATACAATGGTATCATCATGATGGACAGTATGACTACGGCCGTGCTTGTCAACAACGGTGGAGGTATTATAATTACCGTAGCACCAGCTCCAAAGAGTAGTGATGATATACTGAGGCGCTGAAGCAACCTGGCTTTCGGCGTAATCAGTAAGAATTGAGATTTCTGAATTGGTTAACGAAGAATCAACGGGGAATTCATTAGTACTGGAGTCATCAAGAATAGATGGGGTTAAAGACACGGAATTACGTAAAGATTTATACAATCCGTATGAAACGTCTAAATGTGCACAATTGATACGAGCGATGTGTGCATTGGTGGTGATTAGTGGAGACACCATGGTAAATATGATGAAAAAGAGGGTACCGACAGTGGAGAAGAGTCGCAACATTTGAAGAATGCGGGCTTGAGTGGACAAATTCTTGAACGGTAGTAGAGCCCTACTAGTAAAGTTTTTCAACAACATCGTTGCTTAGTGGAAATTAATTTAGCGAGCGGGTCAGAGTTTGCATAGTCTTGCAAGAAAATCGATTCATAAAAAATGTAAATAAATGAAAAGTGAGCCTTATAGTTGGTGCTTGTCTTTAGATTATGTGATTAAAGCCAAAGTAGTTATGAATTTGAAAAAGCAAACCAGTCGATCGAAGTGAAAAGATAAATAGCTGAATAAAAGGGTAAGAGCGATGGTATCAGTAGGTGTAACGGTGTAGATAGTACTACAGTCAGCGCTTAGAAATGATTTTGCAATAGAATTGAAAGGAAAGTTGAATAATGTAGCTAGTGAAATTTATGATCTAGACGCCATAAATCAAAACCGTCAGATAGGCAAGAAAAAGAAAAATTCTAGATGAACAAAAAAAAAGAAAAATTCTGATAAAAAAAAAGAAAAGAGTAGGAAAAGAATAGGTTTTGATATCCCTTTTTTTTCTTCAATTTGGTGTTTTTTTTTTTTTCTTTTTCGATTTCGTTCTTTATCTCGTAAGTAAAAGCAGCGCTTTGTATTCTTTTTTTTTTTTTTTTTTTTTTTCTTTTCTTTTTCTTTTTTTTTCTTTTTCGGTTTTGTTTTGCTTTGCTTAACGCTGTTTTAGCACCAGAATACGAAAACAATGTACACTTGACAACCACATAGATTGTCTTCGCGAACACTGTGACTAGAATTAGATGCGAATATGCGGATATAGATTATGCTACAGTGGTCAACATGTAAATGGATAGTATTTGATTGAAAGAGGCTAATGATATAGCCAAAAAAAAGAATAGTAAAAGAGAAGGGAGGAACTGAAAAGACCAAGAAACAATAATTATGAGAACACAATGATTATAGTAAATATAAAGGAAAGAGAGAAGAAAAGAAATAGCCATAAGGCAAGTGATGCGATGCCTATAGATAGAATGAAGTGAAGAAAGGGAGAGAAAAGACTAATAATTGTGAAAGACCAGTAGAGAGAACCTTTGGTAGTTGAAATTGCCAAAAACTAGGCGGTTGAAGATTTCGTAAGACATTTATGTGAGATGAGTATCGGCGTAGCGTTGAATACACATGTATACTTCTTTTTTTTTTTTTTGAAGGTTTTTTGTTTTGTTTTAACTTTGACTTTGATAGATAAGAGTCTCGGCCAAATTTCAAAAATCTTCGTTAAAGCTCAATTCACCGTACCTGGCTTTAAAAGTATTCAACAGAGCGCGGTCAGATTCATATTCAATATCCTCATCCCCTTCAAGTCTTCTTTTCAATTTATTGGTGCCTCCCATACTGTCTTGAGGTAAAGTAACAATGTTATTGTGTTGATAGTTGGATTCCCATTCGGAGACATTCGAGCCAGACTCAAAAGTGGAGCCAGAGTTTGATAAAGCGGGTGGTTGGTTCAAGTGGCTTGGTAAAGGAACTCTTTTATTGTCCATACTGTTATGGTTACTTTCAACATAATAAGGGTTGGGTAAACCATTGTTCAAGTGAGGGCTGCTGTTAGTTCTATCACCAGTATTGTAACCACCATTCACTGCTTGTCTAATTCTCATACCTATGGTAGCAAGAGCGGCTACATCGGGGTTTCCCTGTTGGGGTTCCACTGGCGCTTGCATTGATCTTTTGAAATGCATGATAGTCGTTTTATGTAGGTTCAGTTTAATCTATAAGTGAAATATATGGGGTTCAAGCTGTTGGTTGATGTAAAGCTTTTGGAGGTATTTGATGATAGAAGGTATTTGATGATAGAAACCTGTCACTTCCTGTTTAATTTCTCTCTTCACCCGTTTTTGAGGGACAAAACCCAAACCTGGTTTCAACTAGAGAAAAAAAAAGAAAAAATCTCACTAAATGTACGGGTGTGTGAATCAATCTTTTACAGACTGGTTTTAACACGACTTTCCCCAAAAAGTCTAGGCCTTTTGGTGGGCTTCCCCTTTCGGTTTATCCTGCCCAAAACGGTGGCACAATATTCCGTGGACTTTTACGTGGTGTTAATTTCTTTATCTGACAGAACGTGCGGAACCCTTTATGGGAAGCTCACACCGAACCATGTACTTTCACCCCCACCTTTTGCTTTTCTTCTCGAACTATTGAATTTGGCGTTGTATTCGCTATAGGCAGGATATCCCGATTCATCATCAATCATTTAATTTATCAATGATCAAAACCTCAAATCTTTGATCAATTAGCCGCTAGAATTTAACAATACTATTTTCCTTTCAAACGGCATTATTATATCCTTTTGTTATTCGGTATATAAAGTAATTCGACCTTGCTGTTTTTTCATAATTTCGATTTTTTCTTCTTTTCGATAAAATTGAATTTTTTCAGTATTTATATAAATATCAATTCCAAACATGTCCTCTACTGAATTTAACATTTCCTCAGAAACTGCCAGAAAGTACGAACAAGATTACTCCGCTCATAACTATCACCCATTACCTGTTGTGTTCCACAAGGCTAAAGGTGCCCACGTATGGGATCCAGAAGGAAAAGAATACTTGGATTTCCTTTCTGCCTACTCTGCTGTCAATCAAGGTCATTGTCATCCTAAAATCATTGAAGCTCTCATAGATCAAGCATCTAAATTAACATTATGTTCTCGTGCTTTTTCATCTGATGTATTCGGTGTCTTTGCCAAGTATATCACTGAATTTTTTGATTATGAAATGTTCTTACCCATGAACACCGGTGCTGAAGCCGTTGAAACCGGTTTGAAATTGGCTCGTAAATGGGGTTATCACATAAAAAAGATCCCTGATGGCGAAGCTATCATTCTTTCCGCCGCTAATAATTTTCATGGTAGAACTTTGGGGGTTATTTCCATGTCTACTGACCCTGAAGCTACCACCAAATTTGGTCCATACCTTGAAGGTGTTGGACCTCAAATTCCTGGTGAACCAAAGGGTACCTTTTTAAGATATGGGGTTATTGAAGACGTTGAAAAAGCTTTCAATAACGCCGGTGATAAGATTGCTGCTATCTTATTGGAGCCAATTCAAGGTGAAGCTGGTATTGTTGTCCCACCTAAAGATTATTTATCACAAGTACAAGCACTTTGTAAAAAACACAATGTCCTTTTAATTTGTGATGAAATTCAAACCGGTATTGCTAGAACCGGTAAAATGTTATGTTATGAACATTCCGAAGGTGTTAAGCCCGATGTCGTGTTATTAGGTAAAGCCATTTCTGGCGGTGTTATCCCAGTTTCAGCCGTATTATCATCTAAAGAAGTTATGTTGACTTTGGAACCCGGTTCCCATGGTTCCACTTATGGTGGTAATCCATTGGCATGTAGAGTAGCTACTGCTGCTTTGCAAGTTGTTAAGGATGAAAAATTGGTCGAAAGATCTGCCCAATTGGGTGAATTATTACGTTCCAAGTTGGAATTATTACAAAGCGAATCAAATGGTATAATATCCGAGGTTAGAGGTGTTGGTTTATTATCTGCCATTGTTATTGATGAAGCCAAGACTAACGGTAGAACTGCTTGGGATCTTTGTCTCTTGATGAAAGATTTGGGAGTGTTGGCCAAACCAACTCATGATAATATCATTAGATTGGCTCCACCTTTGGTGATTTCTGAAGAAGACTTGTTGAAAGGTGTTGATGCGATCAAGAAGGCTTTGGCTGACTTGCCAAATGCTCCAAAGGGTCATCATTAAATTAGTCTTTGAATAGTGTATAATAAAATCAAAATCAAGGAGTGTATCAAGGGTCCAAAAATTATATATAGAAGTGCTCCACTTACGCGTACTCAATTATTTTTTTTTTTTTAATCTCGTCTACGTTGTATTTTTGTAATATATGTATATTAGGGTATTTGTACACAAAAGGTCCTGAGAAAAAGAACTGAAAAAAAGATGAAAAAACAACTATTAATAAGGGGAATAAGCAAATGAATAAATAGGAATAAAGAAAAAATGTAATAAAAACACATAAAAAAAATGCAGATGACATGGTTTGATGAATTGGGATTGAGTGTGTCCCTTAAGAAACAGAAACTGAAAAAATTTCAATATCAATGCGTTCAAAATCACCACTGGAAAATCAAATAATTGGGGAAAAAATAATAATCATAATAAAACCAACCGGTTGTATTAAATGCAAATTTGTCAAAAAAAATGGACAAGTCTTAGTTTGTTTTGGATAACCATGCAATTGTATGAGAAGATAAAAATTTTGAACAAAAGAAAAAGCATTCAGAAAGAAGGAAAAAAGTCAAGACAGCGAAACATCTGCCAAGACCCGAAAATGTCAACATCAGAGGACGAAACCTTATTCTTCCTCATCATTGGCATCACGTCTTGACGAAAGTTGACCCAATGCAGCCAACCTTCTTCTTTTTTCAACTTCGGTTTCTTGTAAGTCCTCATCGTCAGAGTCCTCTTCCGAATCATCTTCCTCTGAAACTTCTGAATCTTGTGATTCACTTGAATCATTCTCAGATTCTTCTTCTGCGATATCAGAGTGACGACGACGGCGACTTGAAGTAGATGGTGGGGGTGCTAGGTCATTATGAGGAACGGCTATTTGAGTTGATGGTTTTCCCTTGGGACTGATTTGGCCCTTGGTCAAAATATTCGTTAACTTGTTTTCAATACGGCTTTCAAGCTTTTCATTTCTCATGGGGTTGTTAGCCTTTTGGGAATCGTGTTCCTTGACTAATATATTTTGAGGAGTGGCAGAATCCTGGTCACCCGTAACATTAATGGAAGGGACATTGTTACCTTGTTGATCACCACCAGTACCAGCAGCATCGTCCTTATTTTTGATCCCCACCAATGACAAAGCTTTACCAACAAGTGTATTAGATCTAGATCTTTGTTTGTTAGGGTTGAAGTGACGATTAACCTTGTATCTTCTTATAACTTCCCCTTCATCATTTTCAATCACAATCAAATCATCCACTTGATGAGCGTACACTTTATGACGCTCGGGATCATTCTTTTTATGGAAAGCACGTCTTCTATCTCCACCACTGAAGGTTCTTGAAAGCTTACGACCGATACTATGGGAATCGTCCGGTGATGATGAATCGCTTTCACCGCTCGTACCAGAGTATGAGTATTGTGACATATGACGACTTAAAGAATCCATTGAGTGAAGACTCATATTTTCTTCATCATTTTGAGGACGACGAGTTTTAGATTCCTTAGCTTTGGTCTGTTCAACAGCTGCAGCTGAAGTACTTCCATGTCCACTTGTATGGTCTTCACCATGATCCCGGACGCGACCAAGAAGATTTCCAATGGAAATACTAGCGGCATGTTCATGATCATGAGATCCACTGCTACGTTCACCCAGATCGAAATCCGTGTGAGTCTTCTTCGAACCATGTTCACCCTTCATTGGTATAGTCTCCACGATTTCACCATGTTGATCCTCAATGATGATTTGAGAACCTTCTTGATAAGCGGCAGTTGGAATGCTACCGTCACGTTCTCTAGCCTCTTGTTCATTGTGAACAGGGTTATCGGGTTTGGATTCGGGTACCTTGATATTGATTTCATTATTTTGTTCATCTTTATCAACCTCAATGGATTCACTGCTTTCAGAAGTTGCAGTGGAGTCTCCTTTGTTGGTGGTGGAAACATGGCGACCATCTTCTGAATCAGTTCTCTTACCGGCTGTGCTAGTAGGAGAACCATGCTCAACTTCTTGTTCTTGCTCTGGAACTTGTTGATCATCTTCAGTGGTAATACGGGATGGACTTCTACCCAATTGTAAGAATTCAGCCTGAGGACGTTGTCTTTCGGTTGTAGGACTCAAGTATAATTGATCACGATCATCATGTGAAGTAGCTCTGGATAATGATTTCTTGATTCTAGAACCTCTCTTCTTTTTTTTATGTTTCCGTCTCTTAGCACCTCCAGCGGGTCTTACCTTGATACCACTAGTTTCAACGGTGTTCGAGTGAGGTAATTTACCCAGATCCGCGTTAGCGTCACCTTCTTTTTCAACTTGTGTGGAGGAAGATGATGAAGATGCCACTGGTGGTGCTTGGGTATCAACCCGGTGTAATGAAAATGAAGTTGAAGCCTTGTCGAGTTTTTGTAAACGTGACATCCAAGCGGGACCTTGGTCATGAGTATTGGTGGTGGTAAATGACATGGTGATGGCCATTCTATTAAGACGTTTACCCAACGTCAAAACTGCCACGGAGGAACCATGCACAAGGATTGAGGTGATAACGATGAAACATACAATAGGCCAAATAACGGCAATAAGTTGAGTGTGGGGAAAATCATGGGTGGGGATATCTGCCAATGGGGTTTCTTCTTCAGTATAGTGACCTTCTAAATCACCACGAGCCAAGATGGCGGCGAAGATGGCACCCACACCAATTGGACCAAAGTGACCACAGAAAAAAGCTTCTCTCCAAGTTTTCACATCCGGGGTAAAAGGTTTGAGAGCAACCACGGCGGGTAATCTTCTCAAAAAAATAACGACGATGGCCAATACGATCAATCTCCAACAATTCAAACCCAATGAGGCATCATTGAATTGAGGCCAAGGAATTATGGCACCAAAGTAGACAAAAAATGATAAATTTAACAATAAATCAATCACGGTAGAAACATGAGACTCTTCGGTTTTTTTAGCAAATTCACCATCCCAACCGAATGCAGTACCGGCAGCAAATGAAACCAACAAGTCATCGACTCCCAACATGGATCCAATACCGGCCGAGTTGAAAGCCAAAAATACGAAGATGGCCAAGAAGGATTCACGATCGATTAATCCCTTCTTTTCAGCATATGCAACGGCATACTTGAGGACAATACCGATGAAGGCACCCAATAAACAACCAAAGACACATTCCCATAAAATAGTAAGGAGGAACCAATCCTTGACAATTTCACCAGCGTTACCAGGGTAAAGTACTAAATTCAATGATAAATAGATGAATGGGAAAGCCATACCATCATTACAACCTGATT
Organism: Hyphopichia pseudoburtonii; assembly: GCA_003856775.1. Classification (NCBI taxonomy): domain Eukaryota; kingdom Fungi; phylum Ascomycota; class Pichiomycetes; order Serinales; family Debaryomycetaceae; genus Hyphopichia; species Hyphopichia pseudoburtonii. The sequence continues at coordinate 852,825 of CP024752.1, read as the reverse complement.
CGGCCGATAATAAATTTCTTAAATGACCGGGGACACGTTCAGCAAATTTCCCCTTACCCACCACGGCGGCGGCCAACACTGGATCGGTAGCTGTAACACAAGCACTTACGAGTAAAGCGGAGGAGAAATTAAAATGAGGAATCAAAGCCCAAATAAATAAACCAACCACAAGCCAACCACAAGTCATAACTGGGAGAAGGAAAATTGTCACGGAAAGCCAATGTTTTTTCATATACTTTTTTGGCAATTCAACTGCCACGGCCACGATTTGGATACATAAAACAATACGACAAATTTCCAATGTGATATAATCGGTATTACCCCAAGTGGTAGGTTCGAACCAACCCAAACAATGAGGTCCCAAGATGAGACCAGCAAGGGTAGCAACGGTGGCTTCACCAATATATAAACGTTCTTTAACAAAGAGGGATAGAAGGGAGAAAATAGTACTGAATATACCGACACATGCATAAGCAATGTGCGGCTTCTGTAGCTCTAGTTGAGACCATACCATGGTAAAAACAGAGCGTAATCGACTAACTTAGCTTGATGATTTGAAGTTTGGAATTTTATTATAGACCAGTAGCAAGTTTGCTTTAGTGAAATGAAGGCCAATCAGAAAGATGTAGCGTATCGAAGTAAATCACGATATTTGAGGATAAGAAGTGAATTTTTTTTTTTGGATTTCGCTCCAAAAAGAATATTGAAGAAAGAACGGGCAGTGATGGCTAAATCTGTTCTTAGAGGTTTATCTTTTTCTGTCTTAATTCGATATTCTTTTTTATTTATTTTTTTTTTCTTTTTTTTTTTTTGTTTTCTTTTGTATTTTTTCTTTTTTTTTTTTTTTGCTCTGTTAGGTATTTTGGAGCTATGCGAGATGCAACTGACAAACTGTTCAGATAATGAATAATACAAAATTCAAACATATTCAGATATGAGTAATTCGTATATAAATGTTTGAAAAACCATTCAAGTACAATGATGAAGATGTAGAGTATCTTTGACATCATAAAAATTCCGAAAAACCGGACTTTCCTTTTTGCCATAAATAAACAACAAGAAAAAAAAAAAAAAGGAAAAAAAAAAGCTAGCACTGATTTATGATTACGCAAAGAAGACTCTAAACGAAGAGTGAAATGTCAGGCACACTCCGCATTCTACTTATGGCTTCTTTGATCTGGCTTATTTAATCTAAATCCCATTTGATCTCAATATCAGAGGTTAACCAATCATGTCTTACTTGATTTGACTAATAAATTTCAGTTGAATCTTCACAGAAAATACCAAGAAAAAAACACTACTCACTATGTCAATATTTTTTTCTTGTCTTGCTTTAACTAGTAATGAGAATCAGAGTACATCATCGATCAAAATCATGATTGGAAACGGTGGGGCTGCTTTTTAAAAAAAGCTGATATCGTTGTTGAAGCAAAAATCGAGGAGATGGAGTTGTCAGCCTCGCTGAAAATAGTTAACAAACCTCGTTTAACTCCATATTATAAATGCTTAAGTGCTAAAACAATTATGAACACTCTAAAAAAAAAAAAGAACCACTCGTGGTGTACGGATTGCATGTTTGCTGCAAGAGCTTTTCCAAAAGAGTAAACCCGTACCCCGGTTTATGCATCGAAGAAGGACAAAGAAAAAAAAACCATTTTGACATAATTCGAAAGATCGTGAGATCCACAGTTTTCGTTGCAAGTTGCCGTAAATTGATCAGATTTCTTATTTTGTCTTTTTTTTTAGCCTATTTACTGTACTTTCCCGTTTACATAAATACTTCAGATTGGTGTTAGTATTCGCCTTTTGGTTCAGAAATCAACTTACTGGCTTCCTCATCTTCTTCTTTGACTCTCGGTTACATTCAATACACGCACACATAATGACAGTGATAAATCATCACGATCACACCGACCACGTTGACCACAATGAACAAGGAATGTGGGTAATAGGTTACGGTTCCCTCATCTTCAAGCCTCCTCCCCATACAGCATTCAAGATCTCCGGTTACCTCAAAGGATTCATCAGACGGTTCTGGCAAAGCTCACCAGACCATAGAGGTACCACCGAAAATCCAGGTAGAGTAGTCACTCTTATTCTGCTTCAAGATCTACAATCAAACCCTCGATTTCATGATGATCTTCACTTATATGAACTTAATCAGTCACGCCCTGAATCGGATACTTTGACCGAAAACCGCACCGCTAATCCTAGCGATATAACTAGTGTATCTCACAAAATATCTCAACTTACTCCCGATGATCTCCGCGTATGGTGTGTCGCATACTATATTCCACCTCAACACGTTACTACCGTACGTGACTACCTAGATATCAGAGAACAAAATGGTTACACAACTCATAAAGTACCATTCCACATCACTCAAACTCCCCAGGATAAAACTAACACTTATCATGATGTAATTGAGCAAATCCCCACAAATAGTCAGGGTGATCGATTCATTGAATCTCATATATATATTGGCACCATTGACAATGAATCATTTGTAGGACCTGAGTCCATTCACGCAACGGGTCAAACTATAAAAGTGAGTAAAGGCGCCAGTGGTGAGAATTCAGAGTACTTGCGTAAATTGACGTTTGCGGTTAGAACGCTAGATTCTTTCAAAAGATCGAGGGATTATTACTTAGAGGATTTGTTGAATATCGTGGAAAACTGAATATAAAAAGGGAAGGTCTTGATTTAAGTGACTAGTTCGAGTAGATGACGAGAGTTTTTATCGAAATTGACTTTTTTTTTTTTTTTTTTTTTTTAAATAAGGAAACTATTTTTGAAACTACGAAGAATTACATTTTTAACTTATTATTTTCTTGTCTTGGTTTTACATGAAACCCATGTCTATATTAGTAATCTTCAGGTACATAATATATAAATTTGAAGCCTTGCTTTTGATATGTAAATGTTTTCTGCGTTTTTTACAACTTTTCTGCATAAATGAGTTGATGTTGCAGATTGTTATCTGGAGTGGCGCGGTAAAAAAAAAAAATTGCAAAATGAACTAGATTTGGTGCAAAAAAAAACCCTACTTCTTTTATTTTAAAGAAAAACATTCCCGTTCTCCATGGCTGGCTTCTTTTTATATAACGCATGTGTGTGAAAGTTTCATTTTGAGAAATGCTCAAAATGATACTTCAGTGGCCGTGGTGATAACTGAGCTCGTTTTTCTTCAATAAAATTCATAAATAATTTCATTTGAACAGTATTGTTTGACATCTTATCCTAACTTTTTTTTTTTTTTCAAATTTTGGGCATCGGGCTTTAGCAACACCAACTAAGTCAATATATGAACCCAAAAGTAGAAAACAAATCATTTATTAAGTACCAATAAACACCAGGTAGCCTTTTAGAATTGAGATATAGTATTAGATTTACTTCATTTATGAATTCACAATTACATCTCGAATCTAGAATGCTACCAGAAATTCATTGACTCTTTTTCATAGACTTTTGGCACTTTTTTGGACCTCATTTGTCCTTCAAATGATTTCATTGGTGTTGCTAATAGTATACTAGTAGTTGGAAAATAAATCGATCACACTATTGAAAATAAAAAAAAAGGCACTACTAAGGGAGTCCATTTAAAAATACAAAAAAACATGGCTCACACACAGCCTCAATCGAAACCAGACCTCAACACCTATGAAACCCCAAGCAGCGAGGCCGGAAAATCCGATTAAACCGCCACCGTAACAACCACAGGTCGATGCCCCATGTGCCGTCAAGAAAAGATGATACAAAATGCGGACAACATCTGTTCCGAATGTGAAACCAGCAAAAAGATCTGGCTGATCACGGGACCAAACACATTCTCAAATGAATTCCAAAATATCATCACAGTACAGCCCGACCCCAATAATATTGCCAAAATCAACCGAAACCTAAAAATAGTGACTAGATTGCGCCAGATGCGACTAGGCAATTCGACTCGAACAAGACACTTGAGTGAAAACACTTTGAAAGACTGGGTATCGACCATTAGCAACACCAACTAGGCCAATAGGATAACAAATATGAGCCCAAAGAAGAACTCCAATAACACATGAAGAACCAATGAACTCCAGGTAGCTTTTTAGTTTCGAGATGTAGTAGTAGATTTATAGTCGATATAGATTTAGATATTATTATTTAGAAAATGAAGCGTTTCCTTTTTTGATAAAAAAAAAAAAAAAAAAAAAACTAGGACTTATAGTCCTGCTGATGGTTATGCGAGCCGTTTGCGATGTAAGTATACGAAGTATGGTAGTTATTAATTTATCAGAAATTCCTATGTGGTATAGGATTTGTGATATGTATTGGTGGGAGACTCGATCAAATACTTTGGAGAAATTCATGAGAATAATAGCTGTGGTTTGGGCATCTTCGATGTAATTTTTTTTTTCACGATATCCTAAATATATATTAAGCATTTACATACTACAAAATACATACTTCATGTACACGTAGGCGGAATGATGAAATCAAGATCTCACCAAAACCGCCTGTGAAGATGGAGTGAGAGTTGGGGTGATTCAATCAAAAATATTCTTACATTGTAAGTTATCAAAGAGACGCGGTATTCAAAATAAGATGTTAGCAATCAACTATTCGACGGTTGTAGGTCTGGGGTTCGAATATCAAGAAGGAGACAATCGAGTAATATAGTAGAGAGGCTACACTATAAGTAAGAATAGATTGAGCCAGGACAAGGAATTACAGATGGTATAATTCTTGTCAATATATTAACAGGGTATGTGTTTGGAATAGTTCGATTGTAAACGTGTGAGTGTGGTTTGAGAAGATTATCTTTTTTTTCAGTCCCTCCTTCCGATTTTCCATTTCCAAAAGGAGCGAAGTGTCCCTCTTTTATTAATTTCCAGCAATCTGGAATATTGCCCTTATCCCTCTCCTTCCACATCCAACACGAGTTTTCCCTGATATCCCGGCTGAGGTAAAAAAGACGCACGCATCTAAAACCTTAATTAATCGAACCCACATACTATAAAATAATCTATTAACAAGCACACCGTATTGCTACGGGATCCCCGTCCCGCTAACTAATCAGTTGGATTTTCTGATCCGATGTACCCAATCTCTTATCTTGCGGGCTTAGTTTTCATTTCCGACATTCCCGACGGTAAGATAAGACGGGCAACGATAAGATAAGACGGGCAACGACTAGTATGGGCAACGGCTGGTACGGGATGGACTGTCATCCAAAGGAATGACCTTTTAGAGCCTAGAATAAAAAAATTAATTTTATCTTTTCTGTTGCAGCCAGAATTATCAAATTCTCAATTTCCTGCACATTTTTAATTTTGCAGAATGATGGGTTAATCTTTAAACCACACATCATTTACTTTAATTTTTATCTCATTACTTCCATACACCTAGCTTGAATCAAAGCTTTAAACGCTAACATAAGTGTAAGAATCCTTTCAAGAGTCTCCGCAATAGCTAGGACTCTTGTAAAGTAAACGTGATTACTAATCTTACATAATTGAAAATGTGGCTACATCTCTAACATAGCATGGATAGTTGCTATCCATACTAAGCCACTGTCTACATATCTATATAAACCTAGTTAGTTTCCCTCTTTTATCTCTTTTCTACTTTTCCTCTCCAGAGGTTTTTCCCTATTACAACTATATCTACTGTTCTCAATATACTATTATTATAATTATTACTGTTGTTCATTTTGACGTTCGCCTCTCACGTCTCCCTTAGCAAAACCTTACAATAAGAAACAATAATCCGATATAGTGTAACGGCTAGCACGGTTCGCTTTCACCGAGCAAACCCGGGTTCGACTCCCGGTATCGGAATTTATTTTTTCTTCAATCTTTCTCTTGTGTAGTCATACTCGCAATTCATAATTTTTTTGAATGTTATTTTCAGGATCAGTTAGACATAAGTATAATTAAAGTAACAAGTGCCCCAAGTTAAACAGAGGCTCTGGAAATGATATATATTAAAAGTTTTTAGTTTTGATTGTGAAAGATTGATTTTTTAGCCTCTGAGAAACGTACCAGTTAGACACAAAATTCCGTGGGGAGATTGACGCGTTTCGACTAATAGTTGATTAAACGAGGAATTGTCAGACAAAATTATGAGCCTAAGACGCGCTTTCTTTTTATTTTTCGGTTTCCGTTGCTTTATCTCCAGCTTATTGTACGTTTTAGTGCACCAAAGCTCACAATTACGTTGGGAGCCATGACCTTGTAATAGAAAAAGACGAAGAAGATTTAACAATAGCTTGAAAAAGAACAAAAGATAGGAGAAAGAGATAATAACGGTAGAACAACCAGTGTTCTTACTAGCTAAGCGAAGAAGTGTAAGTCTTGGACAACAGTCATTGGCCTCTCAAACAAAACAATGGGGTAACGTCAAGCAAAAACAACAAGAGGAAGCCAAAAAGAATAAGAAAAGAACAAGAAGAGCGGAAGAAAATACAAGGTGCTAGAAGGATGTCTACGGACATGAATATCGAAGACAATTTGAGACAGACTCTAAATCTTCAAACGGAAGACAGGTCAAAAATTGAAAAGAGGCAAAAAAAAATAAAGAAAGGCACATTCACCAAAGACAGAAGCACACATTTTCTTCCTACTAAGGCTAGTCACGTCTTCTTTTATGGTAGAATGAGCATATATAATTCTATTATAATTTTGCTAGTTGAATTTTCCTAATTTTATCTCTGCTTCTTCGTTTTTTTGCGTTACACCGGCGTGTATGGAAAGTAACAGCTGTACATATGAATTCTTGACTGGTTTAGGAGCCCTTACTTGTGCACAGGAGCACCACGTTCACGATCATATCGTAAAAGGAGTAGCACCTAGACAAATAATACAGATAAGAATTAGGTGGCTCAACTACCAGCAACTGACAACTACCTCATCGCACATTAAACTCAAATAGAAAAAAGAAAAAAGGCTTAAATTGCCAACTGCTGGCCGGCAGGTTGAGTGGATCCTTGCAACAGATCATAGGCATGAAATGCCAAAAATAGTTTCATATGAAATCAAAAAGACTTTGGGTTCATGTTTCCGATCTCCGAAAGCCTCTTGGGGCCTTTGCATTTGCGGCACTATATGAATAACGGAAATGAGAGAGGCGCAGAATATAAACAAAGTTGTTTTGTGGACCAAAAATCAAAAGAAAAAGCTAAAAAAAGCTGAAAAATTTTAATGAAAATGTCAAGAAAACATAAACATCAACATTTTTGGCGGGAAAAGGAGAAGAAAAAAAGAAATTTACACCCAGAATTCCCATAAAAACGAAAAAAAAAAAGGTTTTTTTTGTTACGCGCACGCCCACGCCAAATCACGCATGGACGTACATGATGGAAAAATAAAAAATACCAAAAAAATGGCCACAAAATTGCGACACAATTTTGTGAGAGTTCAATTTTCGAGATGGGGGAATTTAAGGTACACTAACCAACAATAGCACAAGGCAAGTACACGAGACTGGTTTGGTCAACTTATAATAAGACGTAATTAGATAATATATTCATACAAATGAAGAAAAGGAAGAAAAGAAAAAAAAAAAAAGCTTCACAAACTGTGTTTGATAATGAAAATTTATTCAAACCAATATATTTCAACCAACTAGATCAATCAATGATCCAAGGAGTAAAATTAACCAGGCTAAAATCTTAACTTTTAGAGGTACGGAGGATGTTGAATACCATGCTGGTGAGTGAGTTGAAAGAGCTCCAATTTCTGCTAATAATATGTTGTTAATTTTTGTAAACTTGAATCACATTGTTACGGACATTTTTTTCTTCCCCTCCGCACACTAATTACCGACAATTACTTATTTCATTTCTCATAGGCCTTGTTTTCCCTTTTTCTCTTTTTCTTCCCCTTTTGTTGACTGAAATTTCTTTTTGTCTATATACTTTATAACCTTTCGCGTACAAAATCAAAAAAAAAAGAAAAAAAAAAAAAAGAAATCAAAATCATACATCAAAACCAAGTAAACACCACGAAGTATTTTTTTGATTAATTCCAATTTACTTCCAAATCGCTCGAGACAGCTGTCAGGGAATCACTTATTTATTTGTTTGTTTTCATAAGCTTTTTTGTTGTTATTCTTAGAATCTTTTTTTGTTTTATATAGTCATATTTTTGCTTGGAAGTGCCTTTACAAGTTGACCTCTCTTTCGAAGGCTTCTTACTCTTTTTTTATTTTTTTTTTTCATTTTTCATTTTCCTCATCATCTTTTCATCCTACCAGTCAATTTGATCACCTGATAACCCTTACCCTAGTCCCTCTTTACAAGTGTATATCTTGCAGATTGAACAGATCCATAACTTTTTTTTTTTTTTTTTTTCATAATACCTTCATTTTTCGCCCTATTGATCCGCTAAGATTATCGTCATCTTTCCTTGTTTGCAACGATTACCTTTCAGTATTTCTTGATTGCGCCAAAATTTGATTTCTTAAGCCCTTACCAACAATTACATATCCATTAGAACATCAATTGTGCCAAGCTAGATTTTCACTTCAACCATGGCTCAAAGAGACCTTACATTCAATAGTCCTCAGTTGGATGCTGATGGTCGACCAATAGCTCATTCACAAACACAAGCACAAAATCCATTCGCATCGCCGGTAAACTCATCATCCTTTGAATCTCGTCGTAACTCATTCAATCTTTCCGATGATGAAAATTCACATTACGGTAAACCGTTCAATGCTTATAATAATAATTATGCATCTAGAAATGGTACCTCATCTAACCTCTTATCTCAAAAGTCTTCGGTTGATGACTTCCGCCAGCAACCGCAAGGTCCAACAAATCAAAATCTGAGTACACCGGACTCACCAGCTGGAAACTCAATTGTTGTTCCACCTGAATTTGACAGATATCCCTCCATGAACAATTCGGGGAGGAACTCAATGAGCAGTCATGCCTATCAAAGTTACAACAACAGTAGTGCCAATCTTGCTGGTGGTGGTGATGGTTATAACTCGGCGTATACTTCCACCAACAACTTACTCAAACTGTCAGATGAAGACGATTCAATATCGAGTAAATCAAACCCCTTTGTGCAGTCAACCGATTACAGTCCCTTTGGTGGGTTCCCTGCGCTGTCATTTCCATTGCATATTGATGAAAAAGAGCCGGATGATTACTTACATAATCCAGATCCCATCGCTGATGCCCAATATGATAAGAATCGGTTTTTACATGATTTGAAAAATATGGATAAGAGATCCCTTGGTGGTCTCATTGGTCTTATTGTATTATTATTAGCTGCAATCTTTATTTTTATCGTTTTCCCAGTACTTACTTATTCCGGTGTTACACAGGGTTATAAACCCGAGACATATGAAACCTTGACTTCATATAAATTCCCATTACTAAGCGCTATTAGAACCGATTTGGTTGATCCTGATACCCCTGAAGATGAGTTATGGAAAAAAAATAAGGATGGTGAAAAATGGAAATTAGTTTTCTCAGATGAATTCAATGCCGAAGGTAGGACCTTTTATGATGGTGATGATCAATTTTTTGTAGCCCCCGATATTCATTATGATGCCACTAAGGATTTGGAATGGTATGATCCTGATGCAGTTACAACTGCCAATGGTACCTTGGTCTTAAGAATGGATGCTATGAAAAATCATGATTTATTCTACCGTTCTGGTATGGTTCAAAGTTGGAATAAATTATGTTTTTCTCAAGGTATGATCATGATTAATGCACAATTACCTAATTATGGTAACGTATCTGGTTTATGGCCCGGTTTGTGGACTATGGGTAACTTAGGTCGTCCTGGATTTTTGGGTAGTACCGAAGGGGTATGGCCCTACACTTATGATTCATGTGACGCGGGGATCACTGCCAATCAGTCATCTCCTGATGGTATTTCATATTTACCAGGCCAAAGATTAAACTCATGTACTTGTCCTGGTGAGGAGCACCCTAACTCAGGTACTGGTAGAGGTGCCCCTGAAATTGATATTTTGGAAGGTGAAGTTGATACTAACATCAAAGCCGGGGTTGCTTCACAGTCTTATCAAATTGCTCCTTATGATATTTGGTACTATCCTGACTATAATTTCGTTGAAATTCACAACCCTAACCTTACCAGTATGAACACTTATACTGGTGGGCCATTCCAACAGGCTGTATCTGGTACTACAACGTTGAACGTTGATTGGTATGAAAGGGGTGAGGCAGAAACCCCAGAGTATCAGGTATATGGTTATGAATTTATGAGCGATAACGACGATGGGTACTTAACTTGGTACGTCGGTGAGCCTACTTTGACTGTGCATGCATACGCATTGGCACCTAATGGTAACATTGGGTTCAGAAGAATTTCCAAAGAACCAATGTCAATTATTCTTAACTTGGGTATTTCCAACAATTGGGCTTATATTGACTGGCCAGCTCTCTTGTTTCCCGTCCATGTACGTATCGATTACTTGAGAATTTACCAACCTAAGGACCAAATTAGTATCACTTGTGATCCAGATGATCACCCTACATACGATTACATTCAAAGCCACTTAAATATATACGAAAATCCTAATATCACCTCTTTCGAAGATGGTGGATACAAGATGCCTAAACATAAGTTGACTGGATGTTAATCTCATTGAAAACAAGATGCCCTGCACTATTTATTTTGTTTTCCTCCTCATTCTTCCTCTTTTGCTTGCCTTTTCATAAAACTATTTCTTTTTTACTCTTCGTTTTCTATTTTTCTTTTCTCGTTTATTCTTCATTCACTGGTTATGTTAGCTTCACTTGCACTAATTGTTTGGTTTCTTTTTTTTTTTTTCCTTTTTTACTTTTTTTTTCTCTGGCTAAGGCCTATTCAGGAGGTCCTAAGAATTTCGACCCCCTTCTCTTAAATATTTAATCAGATACGTTCAGCTTAAGACTGTTTTATGATACGAGTTTTTGATTTCTTCAGTATATCCATATCCTTCCTTAGAAAGAGCTTGTAAAAGGTGCAAGAAACAGAAAGTGATCTTTTAAAATGGTCAAACCATAAAGAAAAAAGCGAGCCTGGTGACATCTCAATAGATACCGTATCATAAACGTGCAGAATTTATATTACTAGTGCCAATATGGGCGTAACAAATATATATGAGGCGAGACAGATGATGAATAAATTAAATGTCAAAAAAAGAGAAAGGAAATAAAGTAAACTAAAATAAAGGTACCTAAAAATGCTTTTGAATGCTTGATTCAAGCTACACATAGACATGATTGAATAATAAATATGATCATAATTAATGATCCAAAGAGCAGGGTGTGGGGTGGAATGAAAAAAAAATGCTATTTTACAAAAAGTTGAATAATGAGGAGTGGAAAAGTGATAGGGAGAGAAAAACACTTGAGTGAACCTGATGCTCGATCTCTATATTTGATGGAATTTCGATCGCAGTCAGTCATCATGCGGATTACCTAAGTTTGTTTTTCGAAGTCATTATTTGGATTGGACCAAGTCCAAGTTTTCATAGACAGAGCCAGAAGCTTTATATAAATCACTAGCAGTAACACCGCTCTTGGTAGATTCATTTTCTTTCAATTGTTGTAACATAAGTCTAGTTCTTTCTCTTTCTTTAAAGCCATGTAAACATTCAAAATAATCATCGAACGATGGAGTACATGCTTTCTTGGAAACGGTATCGGCAGATGTGTAGCAAGCCACTAATGTTTGGAATTCATAGAAGCACTTTCTGGTACCACCAGATCTAGAGTATGGCTGCATTGTTTGTTTATTTTTTTTTATGGGAGTATGTTCGATTGAACCAAACTTGTGTATTGGACTCTGCAAGCTATGGAGTGAAAATATTGATTTGTGAGTTTACAGTCTGCTTAGAATTTCGTGGTGCTAATTGGACAAATGAGTATTTGTCACAACGCACGACTCACCTACTTTTTTTTTTTCTTTTTTCTTTTTAATTTTCGAGCGCATTTCACTTTCCCATACGGGTTGCCATAACATTAGCAGCCAAAAAAAAAGAGATAGAGAAGTTACAATTGAAAGATCTTTCTAAACATTAAATTTTTATAATCCATATACAATCATTAAACATATGCTAACATCTCACTAATACATTCCTTAACTTGGTAGTATAAGGGTCCAATCAGACCGTCAATAACTATATCTCCCGTATCAGTGTCGTCACCTTCGGAAGTACCATATCCAACCTTACGGATAGCCAAGGTATCGTTTACAACAAGGGTACCTTCACCTTTGAATTCAGCATTAAGACTTTTGTTCAAAAGCTTTTTCTTTAATTCTGGTAATCTAATGTTACCAATAGCCAACTTGGGCCCATTATTGTTGAGAAGATGGCTAGCGTTTGGAAGTTTACTCTTAAAAAGTTGCTGTTGTTGTTTAATAAAATATTCTTGTTTCAGCATATGTCTCAACATAAACTCACTGTATGGGTTCAAGTAGTCATTCACTGTTTTCTGTTTCTTGTTTGTGTTTATAGTGGGGTTGCGCACGTCCAATTCCCCGTAGACTTGAGCAATACGATAACTGCCCGAAACCTTTTGCCACTTAAGTGTTTCTAAAACCTTGTCGTCAAGTTTGATTTCGAAATCACTAATACCGATTCCGCTTCCATCACCACCGACATCGATTGGATTGTTACTTTCAACTGGTATAACATTCATCGTGGCACCAGAAGCTCCCAAGCCACCAAAGCTAGACAAACCGTTTCTAATTGTAGATGAAGATAAAAACCTGGAGGAGGTGAAAATGGATCTTTTGGTATTTTCTTGTGCTTGCTCTTCCTGTTGTTGATCGAAAGTCAGCTTAACACTCCTCAACCCATCCAATTCTTCGACTGTTCCCTCTTTATGACTGAGATCTGGTAGAAGCAACAAATTATATGGTCTCAAGGAAGAGACGATCAAGCTCAAGGATCTGATATCTACCACCCCAGATAAATCAACAAAAGATAAACCGCATCTGGCTTTCAACTCAATTGGTTGATTTGCAAAGGTCGATGCAACGGTCCATGGAACTCTCTTTCTAGGATTATATAACGTATCCAAATTTTTTTGCAACAACTGATTGTTGACTACTTCCTGTGGAGTAAGTTTGGGAGTTTGATTATTATTCTTATTTCTGGCGGGTTGCTTCCGTCCCTGACTCGTATCATCCTGATCATTCTTATCGTTATGGCCCCATTTCTTCTGTTCAAATTTCTTTTTGTTTTCCATGATAAGTTTGTTATTACTAGAATCGTCTACTTTTTTGAATTGTTTGGCATCTATAACTTCACCGTAATCGTCGAAATTTTGTTTGTAAGTATTACTGACAAATGGAAACATGGCTTGTCTAGGTTTGAACTTGTAGGTAATTTTTATATCCAAGGGGCGATTAGCTTCAAGCGAGTTTTTTAAATAGTCGGTTATGAATGTTTCATGCGCAGAGAGCTGGTTGGATACCAATGACTTAGAACTAGTTTCACCGGTAAGACTTGGAGCCACCATTGCGGTCTCACCAAGATTGGCAGCAGTTGCTTCTTCGTCAGAGGAGTTTTCATCATCATCATCGGATGACGAGTCATCCGCATTTAAAGAATCTGTGTTTAATAGATTTTCATTCTTTTTCTCTCTCACTTTGGCAAGTAATTTTTGTTTTCTTTGATTCTGTATTTTTTGTTGGAATTCAGCCAACTCCCCACCACTCAATGGCTCCTCACGGCTCCACAGTTGAAGTGAAAATTTCTTTTCGAGAGGCACAGCTATACCATCCTCTGGTGTTTTACCCCCTTGTTTTTGTTTTGCCAAGGTGTACCAATCTTGGTATAATTGGGAACTTATTGTGTCATCAAAGCCATAATGTGATTTTTCTGTCAAAACAATAGTTGTTTTCTCATCTTGACACAAATATTGTAGCGCTGTTGCAGACATGTCACCACTTCTCAAATCTATCCCCGAAGCAAATACAATTTTAGGACCAATCAACTGTATGAGTTCGTTTGGATCCAGTAGAAGATCAACCTTTGCAGGATCAAATGGGAGGCGGCCCTTCATCGAATTATCTCCTGAGGTGTAGTCTTCAAAATCTTTAGCTAGTTGATTTGACATCCAATCTATGAAATTCGAAGCAAAGCTTAAAACTTTTGTACCGGAGTAAGACAAGAAATAAACAGGGATCGGGGCACCTTGAAGATGTTCATCTATCAAATGCAATAATTCCAAAAATCTTCCCGATAAGGTTGTGGGCAATAAGACGGTACCCCCGTTGGCTAGCGTTGCGTCAACCAATTGGAAGAACTTTTCCGTTCTTTTTTTATGAGACATACTAGAACCAAGGTCGGTGTTTGTGATGAGCACTGTGGGTCTGAGTAAAGACGACAATGGATTACCTGTACTTGATGATAAGAAGCTAGCGCTATTCAAGAATGAGTCCTTTGAGTGATTCCACGCTGGGGCATATATAATTTTTTCCAATCTTTTAGTTATCAACCAAAACGTACCACCCAATGTATGACCAGCGTTGTGGGGGGTTATCACGATCTTTCCATCGAATAAGGCTAAAGTTTGGTAATACTTAAGTGATTGGACTTTATCAAACCATTCATCGACATCAACCACTTCCATTATGGCTGAGTCCAAAGGACCTATTATACCACTAGAACGATAATATTCAACGGTGGATATTCTTCCAAGCTGATTGACGGGCAATGTGGAGTAAACGGGAATGTTGGCCATCAAACTAGGAAACTTTATACATAGCAAAATGAAACCACTGATAAATTCCGGTGTGGAGTGGGACAATATAATCAAGTTGACTTCTCTTAAATATTTCTCCAAGTATAAGATGGAATCAGGATTCTTCCCGTTCCAGCTGGGATCGGCCAATATCTTTATTTCATTATCAAATGAAAGTATGGATGCTCGACAGGAATTATCACCACTAGCTGGTGTTACAACGGTAAAGTTGAACATCCTGTGCACTGACGAACTGATGATATATTAATTCTTAAGTTAATAATGCTATTCACCATTTTCTATCACAATTTTTTTGCGTGCAAAAAAAAAAAAGAAAATTGAAAAAAAAAGAAAAAAAAAAAATAGAAAAAAACGGGAAAAAGAAAAAACAGAGCGTTGCACGTTATCTTCGATGCACCTTCGAGTGTCTACAAAGTTGGCGTGTTTTAATAAGTTGTATGGATTATTACAGACAGTTTTATATATTTGATGTACATCTAGCCGAAGCAATACTTTATAAAGAACGAAATATAATACCGAGGCTATGCCACTACTAAAAGAGGGAAGTAAAATAGAAAAAAAAAAAGAAAAAGAAAGTAGAGAGCAAGGCGTATACACAATCAATCGAAGCCAAGCGGCGTCTAAGAAAAGGGAAGCTCATTGAAGCCAAAATAACGTATGCAGAAGAAAAAAGTATTAGACAATTAATAAGAAAAAAGAGTGCTAAATGAACTCTAAAGGGGAAGGAAAGCAAAAATATTAAAATGTAGTAAAGTACATGAGGGGGGGGAGGAATGGAAGTATGTGCATGAAGGAGTGTGAGCGAAACATCTTTTGAAATCTAAGAATCAAAATTGATGGAATTACGCTTGTGATAGGAAATAAGTGTTTCGGCCTGAGTCAACCCGGGTAATTCATGTGTGGTACTTATTCTCTCTAATGAATTACGAGAACCAGTATTATACTCACCATCCTTGATCATTTGCATTCTTAACTGTTGCAAGTTTATGGGTTTACTGAGCAATTGTTGATTATGTTTAGCTTGATCATTGACAGTACTTCTCCTGGAGCGTACACTTCCTTTCCTAGATCTTTGGATGGTAGCACGTCTCTTGATAGTCTTGAAAGTTTTGGCAAATGGATTATGAGGCTCAGACTGAAAGTCATCTCCCTTTTCCTCGGTCTGTGGGAATTCATGTAAACTCTCAGATGGCGATTCAACGGCTTGTTCAATCTTTTCCAACAAACTTCTATCCCCACGGTTAAGGCGAGTTAAGATTCTATGCCTTTCAATATCTTCAAGATCAGTTGGATCGTATCCTTCAGGATAATCGACATACTCACCTTGACGGGCCCTTTCTCTAATGATGTCTATATCTCTTGGTCTAAAATTCCTCATTAAGAAATCATAAGTAAATCTAGGTAACAAGTTAGCAATAACACCAATGAAGATACAACACCAACAGGCTAAAGTTCCCAAGGTTTGAGCACCGGCTTTGTAAAATTCACCGGCAAACACTCTAGTACTCCATACACCAGTCCAGAAGTATACGACAAGAATAGACAAAGCATCAATCAACAAGGATAACCAATCCCATCTAAATTGTTGTAATAAGACATAGATATCACAAGCAGTAACCGAAATACAGACAGCAACAACCCCAATCCAGAATCTGTGATCAACAGCCAAACCTTGAGGATTTTGGAAAGCAACGTAATAAATCAAGTAAGGGAAATAGAATGAAATGACGGATTGATAAATACCATCTAACATATACCAGACGAACTTATACTGAGACCATTCAAGACCTAAAATACCCGATCTGTATAATTGAGGCACCACCAAGGAAATTGTATCGGAAACATCTTGATCCAAAACGGCCAACACAATGACTGGCAACGAAGTAAATGCCAAATTATAAAACATCAAGAAGGTATATTCATAAAGATATGAACCATCAAAATCATTATAGATACCATACCAAAAACAAGTCAATGTGAAAACCACATTTTTATAAAAAAAACATGGTACCATTTCTGCTAAACGTTTATATGACCATCTACCGTGAACCAACAAAAGACGAGTTAAGAATCTAAATTGACCAATGGCATAATCAGACGACATAACCGCCTGTCTACCTTCTTCACCAGCGATACCAACACCAATATTGGCGGCTTGAATCATGGCAACATCATTGGCACCATCACCAATGGCCAAAGTCATAACCTTCAAATTATTTTTGACAATCTTAACCACTTCAGCCTTTTGAGATGGAGATACACGACAACAAATAACTGAATTACAATGTTTACCCAATAATAAAAATTTACGTCTTAAATCTTTACTAGCTGGATCTTCCGATTCATTAAACACCAAAGTCAAAGCTGCCCCATCAATAACGAGCGCAGTATTATCAGAAGGAGTTGAATGATCTTTAACTGCATCAGCAATCAACCGATCAACTTCTTGTGTAGTTGAGGTTGAAGTATTAAAATTATCCTCCAAATATTTTGTCACAAGATCATTCACATACTGAATATTATCAGGATCATTTTCATCGGGTCTAACCACTAATAATTTCATATCATTACCCAACAAATTACACGAAAACCCAATGTTAATAGCTGTTTCAATACGATCACCTGTCAAAACCCATAATTTAATACCAGCCTGAGACAAAATAGCAATTGAATCAGGAACACCTTGTTGTAAACGATCTTCAATGGCAGTACCACCAAGTAAGGTAAGACCTTGTTCCAATTCATCATCTAATTGTTCAATGATGGCCTCACGACTATCATCAATTGATGATAAAGCCTCTTTATAACGACGTGACCAATCATCAAACAACTTGGGGTCAAGTTCTTTTTCTGCAATACATAAAGTTCTTAAACCTTCTTTGGCATAATCTTCCAAATGTAATGCTGTTTTCAGCACCACTTGACTATCAGTAGAACTTGCTAATCTTTGGAAAATAACATTATCAGCCCCTTTCAGAATAAGTTTGACTTTACCATCGGGACAACGGAAAATACATGACATTCTTTTTCTAGCTGAAGTGAAGGGAATAATTTCCAACAATTGATATTCTACTGATTCACCATAAATTTTTAATTCCAAAGATTTTCTAAGACGTTCTTTGAAAACAATCCCCACATCACGAGCCACAGCCACCAAGGCGGCTTCATCAGGACTTTCAGCTTTGAAATCACGTAAATCGGGATCTTCTTCATTAGCTTCAGTAACAACGGTATGACAAAGGGCCAAGGCAAGCATGAATTGATCATTGAAATGTTTTTGAACAGTATCGTCTGTACCTGGAACCATAGTATCATTAACATATTCACTTGAAACAAATGTAACACTTTCTTCACGAAGTTGATCATTTTGAGAATATTTGATTAAATTATCAATCATATCTTGTTTATCGGAATTAATATGCATTTTTGCCTTTTCCAGTTCTTGAACCACATCCACTCCCAAACGTTTATCCATTCCTTGTTTGGCTTCAGTATAAGCCAAACCATAAGATTTACCATTAATGGTACATTTTTTGAATTCCATAACGTTTTGAGTCAAAGTACCCGTCTTATCACTGAAAATATACTCAATTTGACCCAAGTCATCAGAAATATTCCATGATTTGGGAATACAGGGGAAATCAAGTTTTTCATAATACATCTTAACGTCGGAAAAAATGAAAAACGCCTGTAACGTTTTAATAATTTCCACCGAAATATAAAGCGAAATTGGAACCAAGGATTGATAAATAATCAACGTGACAAAGAATGCAATAATGGCATTAATTGCAGGAGTGGAACCATAAGCTTTAAACTCAAAGTAAACTCGAGAAGTATCATCTTGATCATAGAAAATCCCATTGATAACTGCACTCACAAAACACAAGATGAATAAAAGTACAAAATTAATAATAACTGATAAATTCAATTCACGAGAAATACGAGATGCCTTGGTGGGAGTAATACCTGAATTCAACATAATTTTAGTTTCTTCACCAGTATAAGCCACCAAACCAATTACCCACTTGGTATTTCTTAAAGTAGAACCTCTAAGCATGACATTATCATTGGTGATAGCTTCCTTTTCATCTGGATTTATCAATTGACCATTTTCATTATAATTTTCATAATGAATGGTACCTTTGAAAGTATATAATGATGAATTAGGAGCATCACATTCGAGCCAAAATTTAGTTGAACCCAAATCATGAGAATGTTTTAAATTAGACAGTCCACCACAATTTAAAGAAACCTTATTTTTTAAATTAGTTTCACCATCTAAATTTTTAGTTTCAATATAACAATTACCTTCAGGATCAGCGGTTGAAATTACAATGATATCAGCGGGGACTTCTTCATTTGCACGAACACGAATCATATCACCCACACAAATATCTTTCCAACTACGATTTTTGAAAATTGCGTCATTTAAATGATCATTAGTTTGATTTTCATGTTGGAGTTGAGGATTGAGTAAAGTATTGGGAAGTGGTTGCAGTGGGGTACGAGCACTACCGTGTTGACCACGAGGATGACGATGATTAGTTGAACGACGCAGTTGCATTGATTTTCTTTGTTGTTGTTGTTGTTGTTGTTGTTGTTGTTGTTGTTGTTGATCAAAAATAAAATCATCAGGAGGCATCGATGCATTAGATGCGGCATAAGCTTCTGAACGATATGTATAATCAGAAGCAACAGTTGATACACGGTGTAAAGCATTATCCTGTTGTTGAATTTCTTCACGAATATACTCTTGTTTCCTTTCTCGTTTAGCAAATACCATAATGGCACCCTTTTTAATTCCAGCAAACATTTTACGATTTATACGAGAACAAGATTTTTTAAATCTACGCCAGGGTCCGACATAATTGGTAACGACGTTTGGATTATCCAAACCTTGAAGTAGATGAATTGGAGAATTATTTAACTCCAGATCTGAAGAACCACGCTTATAATCTTCAAATGCATCTTTAATAGCGGTAATACAAACAATCACAATAAGTGGCACTGCTGCCAAACCGGGTGAACTAACCCCAAAAATTTGAAATGCACCTAAAATCACCACAAGTAAGAAATATGAATTGGCAACGTTGGTAAATTGGAAAAGAATATTTTTCGGAAGGAATGAAAGTGGGGTATACTTGGTGGTTCTAATTTTATTACGGGGAAAACTGTTGATGGGGAATTCTGATTGAGGATATTTTTGATCTTGAGGTAGGTCATAATTGAAATAAACATATCTGGGGGTATTGAGATAAATATCATTTAAATATTGAGGGCGAGAAGCCATGCCATGATTATAGAAAAATGTTTGTAGTTTCAGTTTGAAAGTGGGAGGTTTGGCAGTTATAAGGTCAGATACTTGATTTTTCTTATTAGAGTTGGTACCATCATTATAAGCAATCTGCAGTTCAGATGGTGATGAATCTTTATTAAACTGGGCATTTCGACCTGAACCAGTCGGGTGTACTGCATTAGGATCTTTGTTATTATATGAGTAAGTTTCATCAGCGGTACCATTTGCGGGATTATTCGCATAATGTTTATCATTTTGAATATTAGCATTATTGTTGTTGGTGGTGGCATCATCATAGGTTGAAAAAGTTTGACGTTCATTAGAGGATGATTCAAGTGGGTCATTAGATTGAGGGGGTGAATTTTGTTCATGATTCTTAACCACGTTTATGTCATCATCCTTGTAGTTGGACGATGTCTGAGAATCACCCGATGACAGAGAAGGAAACGGATTACCTGACATGATGATGTTGATAATCTTTTGGTGTTATAGAATAAGAGAAGGGAATGTAGAAGATGATAAGTATACCAATCAAAATCACCCGGCACGGCAGGGAAGGATAAAAAAGCGGGATTTGCTTTACAAATAAGTAATATATTTCACAGGGCTTCCTTTCCCCGTAGGCAGCAAAAAAAAAAAAAAAAAAGAGAGAGAAAAAGAAAAAACAACAAAGGAATAGAAGAAAGCGCAGTTAGCGAAACAGAAAAAAAAAAAAAAAAAAAAAAAAAATATTTATGAAAAAGAGCCAAAAAAAAATATGAGGCAACAGACTAGAAGGGAAACAACAAAACAAAACAAAACAAAACGAGGCTGACAAGATGTAGATAGATTTATTGATAGGTTGTAGATTTCAAATGAAAAAAAAGAAGGAAACACGATGAAAAAAAGAAGAAGAAGCAGAAAGATTGAAGTTGAAAATTCAGAGTGTGAATCTATTTGTCATACATTAATTTTTTTCTTTTTTTTTTTTCCCTTCTTTCTTTTTTGGTATTACTGTTATTGTCTATAAATTATCGATACTGATGAATTTTTGTTTCTTTTTTTTTTTTTTTTTTTTTTTGTTTCTTTTTTTGTTTAGTTTATAAGGATTGGTGCAGGCGTGCGGTATTTAAACGGAAACCAAAGAAAGTGTTATAGATTAATACCGAAGAGAGCCGTGTATGCCCATACCAACGATATCAACTGAAGATTTTCCCTCTTGGGTAAAGTAATGCTTAGGCCAGGAACAGAAACAGTATCTTGTTCTTCAGTTGATGGTGGAGGGATAGGTATAAAGTGTGGGGGGGCTAAGCTTGTCATCAGCAGCATCAAATCTTTGTTTGTTACTAATAGGTACATACGGGTAATTCTGAGGTATCCCGGCTTTTAACCCCAATGGGGATTACGCCCGCGGGGGGATCAGTCGCCGCCCACCACCACTAATACAAGCCACTTACACCCGTTACCAGGTCCAAAGGACACAACACACACGATGAATAGTAGCCATTTCCAGCTATGGTTAGTGCTAGTAGATATATAAAGGTATCCGTGTCATACTATAAAAAAGTTGTCGATGGCGGTTACCCTTGTTCTTTTCAGCCGGTTGCATCGGGAGAAAAAAGACAAGAGAAAAGGAAAAAAAAAAAAAAAAAAAAAAAAAAAAAAAAAAAATAATAAACACACAAAAAAGAAATAAATGGCCGGCAGTAAACAAATGCCAAAACGTGCGAGCCGAAGCCGAAATCAAACAAACCATACGCAAAACAATATAAACTGGACAATAAGCTATCCTACACCCGTTAATCATTATAACGTTCGCTAGGTTATATGTTCATTTGTATATTTGGTATTTGACAATCATTTTACTAGTGTCCTAGTGACTAGGAACATTGTAATATGGACTATACCAATACGCTAGTATAGCGTTACACTAGTATACTGAATACACGAGGACAGCAATGTTCAAAGATTGGGAATCTCTCATCTTATTGTTAAGAAGTTGCACTGCCAACGTCCTTGAAAATCAAAACCAGCCTTGCTATAAGTCATGTTAAATGACTTGTTGAATCCTCCCCGATTTAACTGTTTATTGAACGATCTTCCACTACTCACAGCCCCTTAATCTTTCTCATGGATCCCATCATACTTCCCGTCTGGGGTCATACTCTGTATTACCTTCTTACGGTCTCTCAGCTTGTCTCACATTCACCTCTGCATCTGGAATGCCGTTTGCGGGGGAGAAATAGAAACAGAAAAGGAAAAGAAGAACAGAGAAAAAGAGGAGGTACGGGTGAGACACTGGACAAAAATGTACGGGTGCGAATTTTTTGTGCTTACATAATACAAACGCTTGTAGTCGTGTCAAACACACTCATTAAATTAAGAATCGACGGACGACGACTGTGAGTGAAGGAGCAAAAAAAAAATGAAAAAATGAAAAAAAAAAAAAAAATCCGAAGAATGTTGAACGCTGAAAAAAAAAAATGAGGATCTATAATTATACTTCTTCTTACAATTGAACCTATAATCAATATATCAAACTAATATAAAATGTCTGCTGAAGAACAAATCCCTCAAGGTGCCGATGTCTCCATCTTTTCCAAAAACGAAAAGAAAGCCAGAGACTTGATTAAAAAATTAAACCTTAAACAAGTTAAAGGTATTACCAGAGTTACTTTCAAACAAAGAGGTAACTTAATCTATGCCATTGATCAACCAGATGTTTTCAAATCTGCTGCTGGTACTTACATTGTTTTCGGTGAAGCTAAGGTTGATGACTTAAACAAGAGAATGGCTGAAGCTCAAGAACAACAACAACAACAACAAGCTGCTGCTCAAGCTGCCGGTCAATCTGCTTCATCTACTGAAGACAAATCTCCAGAAGCCATTACTGCTGACTTAGAAAAAGCTTCTTTGCAAGAAAATAAATTGGAAGAAATTGATGATGATGAAGAAGATGTTGATGAATCTGGTTTGGAATCAAAGGATATTGATATCATTGTTGATCAAACCGGTGTTGCTAGACCAAAGGCTGTTAAGGCTTTAAGAAAACATCAAGGTGATATGGTTAATGCCATTATGGAATTGTCTTAAGTACAAAGTATACATATAAAAAGAAATACATTTTTTTCACTTGATGAATGTAATTAAACTTATCTATATAATAATAATACACTCTTACTCTTGATTTTAAATAATGTTTGATTTCTCTTCGTTTGATTTCTCTTCGTTTGATTTCTCTTCGTTCGATTTCAGTTCATTTGTATGCTCACTTATAGGCTTATTCTCATGATGATCTCCATTTAGTAACCCACAATGAGGACAAACATAACTAATTTCAAAAGGATTGGTAACACCGGGAGGGGCTAAACCATTATGATGTAAACAACGAGCACAAATAAGTGCATATCGATTTTCAATACTTTCATTATTGTCAGATCCAATAATATAATCAAGAAGTCGATCTTGGAATGTACGAGGTTGTGCCGTGGTTGGCTGTGGAGATGTTGATGGTGGGATTGTCGTGGATGAAGGTCTTGATGGAGGACCTGATGTTGATGCTCGTGGGGAAGTTGATTGATTAGTATTGACATCATTGGCAGGAATGTTGATAAGCGGATTTATTGGTGGTAGAGACTTTGCAGCCTCAGGCTGTACCGGTTGATTTGATTTGGATTCTCGTTGTTGCTGTTGTTGTTGTTGTTGCTGCTGTTGCTGCTGCTGTTGTTGCTGTTGCTGCTGCTGTTGTTTCTTGTTCTCGATTTTATTTTGTTGTTGGGGTTGTTTGACCTCACCATATTTATTCAACAATTCATTAGTTCGATTATAATTGGTGATTTTTTTTAATTCTTCAATTTTAGTGGTACGCTTTTGTTGTAGTTTCCTCAACAAGGCAGTACGCAGGTCAATTAATTTGGTAAACCCCCAATTGATGATAAATATCAACAAATAACTTAATCCAGGATATAATAAAATCACCAACCATGATTGTGTCAGTTGATACCTAATATAATTTTTCAATCTTCCATGAGTACCACCAATAACGAAATGATTGGGGGTTTGCAGATAAGTATATGCTAAAATCACAACATAAAAACTGATTAAATATATTATGAGATTTCTAGCAATCAGTCGTTTTTTGGATTCAAGTTTGAAAACCTGTTGTTGGGTGGTGGAGACTCGTTGACTTAATACCGTCAATTGTTTTTCAAAGGCCTCAAGACTCGATGAATCCGAGCCGAATAAACCAAAGAGTGCCATGATGATTAAATCTTTCTATATGTGTATATTGATGTGTGGATTTGACTTATTGGCCAATTGATGAAGCAGGAGGTGTCAAGTTTCAATATATGATAAACAAATTTGGTCGAGTCTATTTAGTAAACGATTAAGGGTTGGCAGGTTGTCAATTCATCCAGGTCATTGATAAAAGTTGCACAATTAACGAAGCGAAATCTCAGCTTTTAGCCGGAGACAATCTAATCCACAGCAAAAGCAAAAAAAAAAAGACCAGAATAAAATAGATTAGCAGGATATAATCAGCCTAATCCATTTATTGGTAATCACACGCCCGTGTTTGCTTATTTCTTTTTTTGTCTCATCTCTCACTGATTGAGCGACGAAATTACGTTCAAAACTGGAAATCATGAGAATCTGAATTACTCCAACATTGGTAATATCTCTCAACCACAATACTATCCCATCATAATCACCACCACCACCCCTTTATTTTATCACTGAGGTATTTTTACTCGCTTGCCTTTCTTTTCCTTTTTTTTTTTTCTCTTCAAGTTGTTCAGTTCCCGTCATACATCTATATATCAGTTTTCTTTTCCCCATCCCGATTTGCATTCAGATACCATTTGCCATTCCTAATTTGAACTTTGAAGTTCGCGCCACTCCTTTTTTCACGCCATAATAATATTTGACAGATAAGTCTACGTCGTTCTATTTACCGTGCCTCATAAGCTGCAACACTAGTGTTATCCTCAATACCAATTCTCATTTTTTTTTTATAAATACTTCTGTCAACTTTATCAAAAGCTCATTATCATGACATACACAGTTGGAGATCGTAAAATCAGCATCAGTGATCAGCTCACTGACACCGACAAAGGATTACTTGTGGCTCATCTGAAATTATTCAAATTTTGCCTCAATCAAGCTACCTTCAAATTTCTCATTAACGTCAAGAATATCGTTCATCTTTACAGTGATATCATGACAATATACAGTACTTTGCTAAGAAAAGTACCTAATTATGATGATATTACCCTCATGACTAATCGAACCAAATTAAATTTGATGAAATTAGAGGATCATTTGACTAAAATCTTCACGTTCGATACAACTAGCTGCGTTAGCAATCATCAATCCAACACTAATACAAACGAAGAAGAACTTAGTAAAAATTTCACTTGGCATAATAAATGTTATGAATTTGATGTCAAAAAAATGACATTATTAATTTTATACAGTTGTCATGAAACTTTTGAACAAATTATCAAGACTCTTAATTGTATTGAAATATTTTTTAATAATTTTGATAATTTGAAAAAACTTCTTATTCCATTTTTACTCAGTCAAACCAAATCAATTCAAAAATCATTGGTAAAATCAATCTACCTTTATAAACTTACCACCATTACCGATGAAATTGATAGTATTAAAGAACTTACACCACCAATCATTAAACAACTTCGTAAGATTGAAAAAATCACCAGTGGCGTTGAACGTGAATCAATTATTTTATATACTGCCTATATGACATTTGATCCTTCATTACAACAATACACCAGTATTTTACTCGGTAAAGCAATTTTAAAACGAGATATAACTGCTGGTGAATGTCAAATCATCAAAAGAAGAGAGGTATGTTATCAAGCGGCAGAACATGTTGTTAGTATTCCGTTGACCGAAAATCAATCTACCAATGCCCTTGGTGATCCTTGGATGCAAGTATTATATTATGTGATGATTGTGATTATGATGATTATATTGATTTTGGGTTATCGATTGTGTAAGTTAATGGCATCATCTGTTTCTTAATTATATCAATCTTCATTCCTCTTTGGAATTGTTCACTATTGTCATTTCCTCAGACCGCATCTCGCATCATTTACTTCTGTAACTCAACAATTCAATTCTCTCGTCATTATTGTACTATACTATTTGATCAATCTTTTCTCCTTTTTTTTCTTTTTTTTTTTTTTTTTCTTGCTGTATTCTCTTTGCCTCTTACCCCTGTCATCCCTCATTGTTCTCTACTTACATAACCCTATCTGTGTGTAATATGCTACTTGCATTAATTAACAATATTTACCATAACTAGCTCAATCTTCGAGTGCATAGACATTTTTGTTTTTTCTGTTCAGCCCTTCATTTCTATGGTTTTTATATTTCGCGGTGTATGGGTTCAACAAAGGAAATCTTAAAAACAACAAAAAAAAACAAACATAAGGAAAAAAGAACAGGAAAAAAGAAAAAAAACAAAAGAAAAAAAGAAAGAAAACCCGCTGGATTAGAATTCCAGCATCCTTTCCATGTTTGACAACTCCATCACTCTGCACCTACCCACCAAAATTTAAGACAAAGCACAACAGACAAATAAGAGATCAAAAAGGAAGCTCCTTCATTTATCTTCCCGCCTCTCTGATTATTCTGCACTAACTAATTATTTATTTTCGTAATTTCACCGTGTCCCGCACCCCTCTTATTTCATTATTCGGACGTGTTTCGGTCGCCATTCCGTTGAAAGTTTTTTTGTGAATTGAGTGTCTTTGATTAACAAGCATCTCCAATATATACGTCTTTGACAGACCCCCATCAATTCATGTTATCGAATTGAACGATTGGAACTTTTTTATCAATTTTTTTTTTCAAGTTTAGTTTCGCGTCCCACTCTTCCTTAGCGCCCTTTTGTCGTGGTTGCAAAGCTAACTCATATTCATTTCTAATCAATTGTATTATAATATAACTTTCCAAAAAAAGAAAAGATAAGAAAGAAGCGTCATTATCCCACCAAGTTGTCCTTAATTTCTTATCATCTCGCACATCATGGCCATACTGAGCACAACCTCGAAACCGGTTACAGCGAATGCTGAACAAATTTATTCCGCCACTTATTCAAATGTTCCCGTATTTGAGTTTGTTACCTCGGAGGGTCCAATAATGAGACGTAAGGCTGATTCTTGGATTAATGCTACTCATATTTTGAAAATTGCCCGATTTCCAAAAGCAAAAAGAACCAGAATTTTAGAAAAAGATGTTCAGACGGGGATTCATGAAAAAGTTCAAGGAGGTTATGGTAAATATCAAGGTACTTACGTACCACTTAACTTGGGAGTTGATATTGCCAAAACTTTTGGCGTTTATGAAATTTTGAAACCTATATTTGATTTTATTTATGTTGAAGGTCAATCGGCGACACCGCCTCCAGCTCCTAAGCATACTCATGCTTCGGCGTCTAATGTAGCTAAACGACAAGCAAGCTTGGGAGCTGCCAATGAAAACAAACTGATTTCGGGCCTAAAACGTCAAAAGGTCTCCGCAGGATCAGCCACGCCCACATTGGGCGACACCAGCGCCGCCGCATCTGGATCAGGTTCTCCTCTTAATTACGCTCCTTCAACACGATCTTCAACCCCAAGTACCACCAAGAAATCAACAGCAAATAAAGATGATGCACCCGCAAAGAAACGAGGGAGACCCAAACGAGTAGCACTTGTGAAAAATAACAATAAACCTACTTTGAAACAAAATAATACTACATCGGTGGTTGATTCAGGACCCAGTTTTGGTACTTTTAATAATAGTCTTTCCGCCAGTATGAATTCCGTTATTCGTCCTGTAAATTTAACAGACTCTTCCCTCATGGCCCCTCCTGCATACCCTCAGTCTTCTTTTTCTCAACACTCTTATCCTCAATCTTCGATGGGAATTCAACTGTCACATCCCAGTCTAAGCCGACAAGATACTGAACAGGATGCATTACAAGTGATGGCCACAAATATGAATGTTAGAAATGATGAGTTAGAATTGGCCGAACAAAGTAGTGATGATGATGAAGAAGGTAATAACATTCATCACACCAAAAATCACAACAAGCCACATCACCAGAACCATCATAATAATTACAATGATCTGTCCAACGCGTCTCATGCTCTCAATAGTACAAATAAGACTCCACAATACACACCGACTTCGCATCCGGGATATTTCAAACATGAAGACGAAGATGAATTAATGAGTGTACGAGAATTATTTGGAACTCCTCGCGATTCATTTGAACGTATAGTGAATCATCATAAACATCCTTCGAATAATAATAACAACAATAACAATAATAGCAATAACAACACTAATAGCAATCACAACAATAACAACGGTAATCATACCAATACTATCAATCCCAGCCAGAATAGCCAACCTTTACATGCTGTAAAGGGACTTTCGGGCTTTAGTTTTGGTCAGTCATTACCCCTGTTACAGGCATCTTATAATCCACAAACAAGCCAAGCTTATCATAATCCACAACTTCACCTCAATAATCAATATCATCCCAATCGTCTGCAATTCCCCAGTTTTATCAATGGTAGCGTTAGTGGCCCTGTTCCTTCCTCAGGAGTCACTGCTGGTGGTTCACCAGGTGGTGATCCTTATGGTTTACAACAATATCATCATGATCCGTCTCATGATAATGTCTATTCAAATTATATTAAAATACTTATCAATTATATATGCGAAGATGGTGCCAACTCAACTGGTGGTGGTGGTGGTGCGGCGGCTCTTAATGGGAATCCAAATAATCATAAAGTGAGACTTAATTCAATTGATATTCCCGAAACATTATTGAATCCTCCTCAGCCATTATCAAAAATAGATATTAATCAACCTATTGATGTTGATGGTAATACCATATTTCATTGGGCTTGTTCTATGGGAAATATTACCATAATTGAATTTTTATTATCAATTTTTTCAACTTTCATTAATCTGGAAGTTAAGAATCATAATGGTGAAACACCCTTGATGTTTTTAGTTAAATTTAGCAATTCATATCAATTGCAAAATTTCCCCACTTTACTTGATTTACTCTTTGATTCAATACTTTCAGTTGATAATGGAGGTAAAACAGTATTACATCATATTGCTCTTGCCAGTTGGGTTGATATTGAGAATAATTCCAGATTAAAGGATAAAAAACAAACTAGTACTAACAAGAAAAATAAAGAACGATTTTCAAGATATTATATGGAATTTCTTTTTTCAAAAATTATTGAATTTCAACAGTATCAATTACTGCAAGATGATCGTCAACAATCAACTCAAGATAAAAAGGAACTTGTTGGTAAATTCATTAATTATCAGGATAATGATGGGAATACTGCCTTTCATATTGTGGCTTATAATCTCAATAAAAAATGCATCAAGGTGTTTTTAAAGTATCATCCATACCTTGATTTATCATTGAGAAATTTGGTAAATTATACGGTGGAAGATTATTTGGCATCTCATAATTGTGTATTAAGAATGCAAGGTAATACCACTAATCTTGAAGTGACTAATAAAAGGAATGACCACGAAGAAGATACCACAATTGATAATGAAGCTGGCAGGTCCACAAGAGAGGAAGATCACAAAGATAAACAAATGATTATGGTAAATAATCATGATACTTCTAATGGTGGTGGGGTTAATTCAATGTATTCTCAAAGTTTTGATCTGCAATTATATTATAGTAAAGTGGCGATTAATTTACATAATCATACTGCCAACTTAATCACTGAGAAATTAACTGAATTACTGTTTGCAGTTGATAAAGAATTACGTAAACAAGATGAATATATTTTGAAGTTTTTCAAATATATGCAAATTGTTTATGATTATAAATTAACTTCACAACGAGATATTTTACGATTATTTAAATTGGAATATTTACTTGATGATGATGTTTTGGTACCTGATGCAGAAAATGTATCGAATGTACTTCATGAATCTAGTAGTCGCAGTGGTAGCATTACTCCCAAAACGGAAACTTCGAGTCCTACCAAGGGTCAAGCTGATGAAGCCACGATGGTACAACATCATGATGAGAATGAAACTCGAACACAAGATGATGAAACTTATATTGCTACACAAAAGGATGAAGATGATTCATCACAAGAATCAAGAACCCAACAATTACAACGGCATTTATCAGAAGCTTTGGTTGAATCATCGAATGATTCTCAATCATTGGTAATTAATGCCAATAGTATACGAGATGATCTCATTCAGGAAGAAATTGAAAGATTAGTGAATGATTTATCATTTCTGTGCTTAACCAAGCGAGAAGAATTACAAAAAATAATTAATCGATTTAATCATGAACGTCAAAAACGTATACAACGTGATCTTTTACATGAAATAAATAATTCACACGAAGAAGAAGAAGAAGAAGAAGAACAAGATGAATCTGAAGTTATTGAACTTCTGATTGAATTACAACAACAAATCTTGCAACGTCAACAATTAATGCAACAATTAACTCAACAACATCTAAACGTACCTGTATCCTATACATGTCAGATTGAATCATCAAAGTCAAAAATTAAGGATGAATTCAATACTCGTGATGAATTCAAGGAAAATATCGGAGAGCATGACAATGAGAGTGATTCCGTCATTGCCAAAATGTCACCCGATGATAAGCTTTACAAGTATTGTAAATTGATATCTATATGTTGTGGGATGAATTTTAAAGAGGTGGAAAATTCCATTGATTTAATTGAACAATCTTTGGCTAAATCAAGTGGTGGTATTGGCAAGTAAATTCAATGCTACCACGTTTTTTTTTTCTTTTTTTTTTTTTTTTTTTTTTTTTTTTTTCTGTTTTTTTTTTTTTTTTTTTCTTCTTCGTTCATACATTTGTATAGATTTCGCAGTTGTAATGTGACGTTATCAGTAAAATCTCGGTGATTTTTTTTTTTTTTTTTTTTTTTTTTTTTTATTTGTTCGTTTTTTATCCGTTTGTTGCTGCTACTTATTTGTTTGGATGGCGCGTAGCTGTTATCGGGGTGCATAATCTATGCGTATGTCAAACACGTGGGCACACACACTAAAGAGGCTTGACACATGCTTCAGGTATTTTTGCAGTCCTGGGGTTATACACCGGGGAAGTAATTGGGGATATTGCAGCCCTGTATGGGCTCTGGGCCAGAGGCTGGGTAAACTACAGTATTGTAGTTGAGAAGAATGGAGGTGGCTATGGTATCTTTAGATATCGATTAGTATTGACAGATGAGTGGCTCAGATAACGCAAAGTGAAAGCTATTTTTGACATTGGCTTAGATTTTTTTGTAAGATAGATTTAAACAAATACATTTAGACAACACCGCATGTGGGCTCAGCAACACATAAAATTTTAGGGGGTAAAAAATTGTTTTTCTAATTTGAATGTTAAGTTAATCTTGTAATTGCTTGATCCAAGGCTCATTCCCCTCAATCAACTCTAACCACTATTGAGTGATTTACAATTGTAGTTTGCTCTTATGGCTCAAAACGTACTTTGATGTCACTAATGATTGCTTTTATGTCGTGTGAGTAGCGAGCTTACATAACCGCGATTGGTCCAGACACGCCACGTTTCTTTTTTTTTTTTTTTTTTTTTCTTGCTTTCTTTAGTGCTGCAGGCCAAACGCAGAGTTCTAGCCGTTTCCTTTCAATTCAATAGGACAAACCATCTTATTATTAACAAACCGAACAATAAGCTAGAAAAATTTGACACCCAGAAGGACACATACATCAAACGTAGTTATGATCAAACATGTTGATTTGGCTTCGTATGCACTTTCTCGGGCATGGCGTTGGCCTTACACCCCATCACACATTGATGCGTCGTAAACGCGTATCAAACGCGCGTAGAATTACCACCACCCTTACAAGTACTTGTATTACTCTTTTGATTTTTTTTTTGATTTTTTTTTGATTTTTTTTTTTTTTTTGTCTGAATTGTGTTCTTCATTGAGGGGATAATTCGTTTTTATACTGTTATTTCGTTCTTGCTTTCAACTGGGACCGGTGTTTGCTGATTTCATGGTTATTTTTTTTTTTTCCTCTTTCTTTTTTTTTGTTTTCATCTGCTATATTCTTTTTTATTTTTTTCCCTTCGTTCTGTATGATCGTTTGAGTTTACAATTTGAAGTGCCGATCAGTGTTTATTAGCACATTCTAATATTAACTTTCCATCGTATTGTCCAATGTGGACGATCTGTACCACCCATACTTTTTCTCGTTGGGTGCCTTACCAATTTCATCGGTACAGTCAAAAAACAATGAAATTGACCACAAAGCAATAATAATCAAATTGGAATATCAAACGAGAAATAACAAAATAGAAAAAAGAAAGAAAACAAAAAAAGAGCCACAAAAAAAGCAAATCATTTGAATAGGAAATATCAGCTCCCAAACAATAAGTATTTCTTTTTTTCTTTCCGTTTTTTGTTTGTTTTCTTTGTCTTTTTCTCTCTCCTGTTTTTTTTTGTTTCTTTTTTTTTTCTTTTTTTTTTTTCTTTTTTTTTTTTACTTTTATCGCTCTGTAATTTTATTTTTCCTTTTGTTTTGGCTTTGCTAATCAACACTTATGGAAAAATGGTCTTTCCATCCCCTTCCTTAAAATATCACCTTTTTGCTCATTATTCTTGTTTTCTCAATTCTTAATTAAAGGTGAAAGCTTAACTTCACTGTGCTTTGACACTTTGTTTCTTTTTGGCACTATCTATTTCCATCCACCGCCGGATCCCGCCTCATTCTTCCTGTTCATCGCAAACGGGTCCACAAGATTCTCCAACACGAAAAAAGAACAAAAGAAAAAAAAAAAAAAAAAGAAAATAAAATATAAAGACCGAAAAAAAAAAAAAAAAAACCTTAGAAAAAGAAACAAAACAAAACGGAAAAAAAAAAAAAAAAAAAAACATACTTCCAATATTTCATCCAATATTTCATCCAATTCCTCATCTTGTTTCTGTGTTTCATTTTCTTCATTTCCTACTTCGTTTCTTTACTTGTTCACTTCTTCACTTGCTATATATTATTGACCCTCATTCCAATCCACTCATCACCCGCCGCATATTCATTGTCAAAAAATGTACGCTAAACGCTACTTACGATTATTGGTGTTCGTGGCCGTGTTCTTCACGGTTCTAATCATGGTGGTTATATCCACCGATTACCCCTTAACTGATATATCCTCACTTGCATCTAACTCTAATACGGGATCAGGCCTGGGTTCGGGATCAGGTTCTAAAAACATCGATTCCATTCTTGCATCAGCTCTGAAAGATCAATCATCTTCCAGTGCTGCCAATATCTTAGGTTTATTCATACCGTCCTTTATCAAATCTAAACCAAAACCAAAACTGAAAAATAATCCTCAAAAATTAGCCGTGGGATTATATGATTCCATCAATTCATTTCCTCTTAATAACTCATTATTAGATCTGAGTCTTTACTATCCTACTGAATTAACCACATTTTCTGATCCAGCAAAATATATAAGGGATAAATCAACTGATTATCAATTTGTTAAACAAGATATGTGTCGTAATTTGAAATTTACTGGTGATTTTAAATTAAGTAAACAACAATATTTGGAAGCTGACTTTGATAGTATACAACGTGCATTACAATCAAATCATGAATATAAAAAAATTATTGAAGTTGCCAAAAAAACATTCCCATCATCATTACCAGAAAAGAAACAATGGTTTAGATTTGGTGGTTCATCAGTATGGTTACCTCAATTTAAAGTTCATTATATGGTTAGTAGGGTATTTTTCAGTCCTTCTGGAATTCCTAATAAATCATTTGTTTCATTTTTATACGTACAATTATTTGATTCAAATTGGAAAGAAATTCCTCATAAAACTTTAAAATTACCTTATGTTCAAAATGTTTTTGAAAATCGTCTTAATTCAGATGGTTCAGTTTATCAAAATATTTTGGATAAAACAATTGGTTATCGTGATGTTGAATATCCTTCATTTTTACCAATCCCCATTGAATATCGTACTCAAAATGAAAATGGTAAATATTATTATGGACCCGAAGATCCTCGTATTCTTACTCGAGTTAATCCATTGGGATTTGATGAACCATTGGTGGTTTTCAATATGAAATCAGTTAAACTTGTTAAACGAGTTATGAATCGTTATTTACCATTTTCTCATGATTTAACTATTTTGAAAAAAAGAAATGAACCATGGGCTAAAATTGAAAAAAATTGGACTCCATTTATTAGTTCCACCAATATTTCATCATCAGATAATCTGGTTCAATATATTAATTTTATTTATTCAATTGATCCATTGGAAATTTTAACTTGTGAAGTTGATACCGGTATTTGTGATTTCTTACAAAAACCTCAAAAGGATGATTTTAATTTTATTGGTCCTTTAAGAGGTGGTACTCAATTAGTTAAATTACCCCTTGATGAAATGATTCCTCAACATATTTCTGATCAATTAGCATTACCACCAAATCGTCAAGTCTATATCGGTTGGGCTCGTGCTCATTTAAATAAATGTGGTTGTGGTGAATCAATGTATCGTCCTAATTTAATTGCCATGATTGAAGATTATAATCCTCATCTGCGTAAATTTTATTATAAACTTGCTGACGTTTCTGAATATTTTGATTTTGGTGCTCATGTACCACCTTGGACTACTCCTAAATTAGATGATAAAGGTCAATTGATTGAAGAATCAATTTCGGATAAACTGAAATGTGTGGGTCGTAATGTTCTTATTCCAAATTCAATTGCTTATTGGAATATTGATGCCATTATTAAGGATAAAGTTTCATATAAACGAAAATTTTTTCATAAGATCCCCACTAATGAACAATTGGATGATAAGAAAGCCCTGAAGGTAATGAAAGTGGCCAATAATAATGGTAAAATTAATAAAAGATATTCAACTAATCAATATCCTGTTTATTTTGATGATTTTATGGGAGTTACACTCTCAGCTGCTGATGCTGATGTTAGTATTGTTCATGTTCGTGGTTTACTCAATTATATTCTTAATTTACCATCATTGTATGATGAAAGTACCATGGTTCAAGATGATTCCATGTTTCAACCTCGTGGTTTTACCTTCAATAATGAATGTGCCATGGATGCAAGTCAAGAATACTGTATAAGGTATGCTGAGGCTAATGGTGGAGTCACCAAGTATGAAAAACTGGCTGAAGAAAAAGAAAAAGAACAGGAAGATCTGGTGAAGGCTCAGGATTCAAAGAATTGAAAAATTTGCTTGTTCTTTCAATTTGCATCCTTTCTTTTTCATATTTTACTACGTCTTACCTAGACGGGTAATAATCATTGTACTTTTATCATGTATCATCTACTTGCTTTTCATCTTTGTTTGGATTTGTGTTAAGTCCTCCACAATTTACCTTCTCGTCATTTATTTTAATTTTTTTTTCTTTATTCTTTTTTTTTTTTTTTTTTTTTTGATTCTCTGTGTACATTTCTCTAATTCGATACTTTGTAACATTTTTAATAGACTTATAAAACTACTCAATAACCTTTAACTTGCTTGACAAGAATTTGCTGTGAAACCTTAATTCTGTTTGGTGCTCATTTTTCATGCCAGGTTCGGCTATCGAAGGGATTCGCAAGGCTGTCCCTGTATACTTTTTTTTCGTTTGTTCTTTTTTTTTCTGTTGCGTTCACCACCGAATGGCGCGCGCTGAAGGCCCATGCCTCTCTCAAACTTCAATAACCGAGAACTTATAGAAATATACGGCGGTGTTGCAAAAAAACGGTAAGGCTCGGTTACCGCCCTGAAGTTTTTTTTTTTTGGCTTTTTTTTTCACTTTGTTTCTTTTTTTTTTTTTTTTTTTTCTTCAAACGGCATCCACAAATAGAGTATACTGAAAGGATATAGAATTTATATATTACCTTTTGTATTTCCAATGATGCTTGTAGTTTAAGGGTTGGAAATTCTGTTTTTTTTTTTTTTGTTGTTTCTGATATATCAATTTTATTCGTGTACATAAATGAAAACTCCATCAACACATCTAGAGCTGGACTCAGACGTTGCCAGTAACAAAAGCCGTATGTCAGATGGTAATAACAACACCGATGCTGAGTTGTCACAATATTCATCTAATGCATCAGCACCACTCCCATTCACCGGAGAAACAATACCTACTAAACCACATACACGTCGTCATTCAATAACAAGATCATTCGAATCAATAAGAAGTTCATTGAGTCAATCAAGAATTGTCAGTGAATCACCCAATGAAATGCAAGATGGTTATACTTGTAAAGAAATTTATGGTGACTTAGAAGATGATCAAATTCAGATTCGAAGGCTAAATACAAGAGCAACTGTTCTTAGTGAATTAGCATCAAGAGCCAAGATTGATTTTGATTTTCACGGTGGATCTCAACAATTTAAAAGAGATAGTAGTGAAAGTAATACTAGTACCATTAATAGTACAATTATAAATGTTGAAAAACAGAATTGGGTGTCAAGACGATCTCCAGCAGATGACATTTCTCTTCGTTTGGATAATAGTGGATTGCCCATCGAACATAATGGGGAAGAATTTGGTGAAGTAGATCCGGAATTGATTACATTTGATGGTTTTGATGACCCTCAAGATCCTCGTAATTGGAAAACTTCGAAGAAAGCTTTCGTGATCATTATTGCATCCTTGTATACTTTGGTTCCACCCATGTCATCATCAATCTTGACTCCAGCAATGTCCGATATAGTAGTTGAATTTGGTATCAAATCTCAAATTATTCTGGCTTTGATTGTATCAATTCAAATATTAGCTTGGGCATTTGGTCCATTGATTATTGCCCCATTAAGTGAAGATGATAAGTTTGGACGTCGAATCATTCTTGATCTTTCTTGTTGGATGACATTCTTCTTTAATTTAGGATGTGCATTTTCTCAAAATACTGGTCAAATGTTAATATTTCGTTTTCTTTCAGGGTTGTTTAGTTCAACAGCTTTAAACGTAACTCCTGCTGTCATAAGTGATTTGTTCGAACCAAAATTCAGAACCATTAGTCTTGCAGGAGTATTATTATTACCTTTATTAGGTCCTGTCTTGGCTCCCGTTATTGGTGGGTATGTTGTATCTGATGTGGAATGGCGTTGGGTATTATACGTCTTATGTATATTTAATGGAGTTGTTGCAATAATTGGTAGCATGTTATATAAAGAAACTTTTGCCCCTGCCATTCTTAAAACAAAAGCTCACAGGTTACGTAAAATTACTGGGAACTCAAATTTACACACAATTTATGAAATTTCAAATGGTGAAACAAGATGGAGTAGAATGAAATTTACCATGATGATGCCACTTAAATTATTATTTACTCACCCACTCGTTATTATGTTAGGTTGTTTTCTCCTGTTTGTGTATGGATTTTTATACTTGTTGATTGTTACTTTCCCCACCATCTATGGTACCATTTATGGTTTTGATAAAAGAGGAGTTGGGCTAATGTATTTACCCATGGGAGTTGGATTTGTATTGGGTGTCATTTTTTGGACATACTTGTTGCAAAAAGTTTACGTTTATCTCACCAATAAAAATGGTGGTATAGAAAAACCCGAATTTAGATTACCATGTCTTATTATAAACACCGCCGTGTTAATTCCCTTTTCATTGTTGTTATATGGTTGGCTGGTAGAACACAGACTTCATTGGATTGTTCCTGCAGTTGGAACAGGAATATTTCTGTTTTCATTTTGTTGCGTATTTCAATCATTACAGGCAGTTTTGATTGATAGTATTAGGTTTGCAGCGAGTGCCGTGGCAGCCGCAGCTGTATTTCGAAGTTTTTTCGGGTTTGCCTTCCCACTTTTCGCTGGTCCCATGTATGATAAATTAGGTTATGGTTGGGGTAATACATTGTTTGCCATAGTGGCAGTGATGTTGGGGGTTCCTTTCCCCATTGTGTTGTTTAAGTATGGGGAAAGAATCAGAAATTGGGCTAATGAGAGAATGGATCGTGAACAATTAGAAAGAGAGGCGCGTAACTTACATATATTACAGGCAAAATTAATTAAGGATGGTTGTTGAGTTGAAACTTGACATTCTTTGCATTTTGACATTCCTTGCATTTTGACATTCTTTGCATTTTGCTGATCGTTATTAGAGTTATATAAGTGTATTTAGTTTTACATAATCATAATATAGATTTGAGATAATAATAAACTAGCGCATTGTATATTATGAAATTGGAAAATAAGAAAAATCCTCAAGTTAATTTTCGAAATTTTTTTGTTAAAATGCTGCAAAACTTACACATATTAAAACAGAGAAGCAGAAACACAAAAAAAGTTAACCCCAAAAGGTTATTACAATGACTTCTAAGAACAAGAAAAAAGGGCAATAATTGTGTTGAGTGGTTTCTAGGTTTGAAAGTTCATTACCACGTTGGTATTTCAAGTCTCAAGAAGGCTTTGAGAATTCTAAATAATATCTTAGGAGAGAAGAAACACCACAAATCGTTGAACCCAAGGTTCTATTAACAAATCTCAAAGGAGCCAGTTGTTTGAAATATAATATTGACTGTTGGTGGCACTAACTCCACGAGCGCATTTGAGATTTTACACTTACACTTGTCGAATTTGTTAGCGCATAGTTACCCTCGCGCTTAAGATACAACAAATGACACGAGGTGAGGAGTTAAGAGCATTAGCGCCCCAACCTCAAAGATAAGTATTCAACTGAAATAGTCACAAAGTCAAGATTGAATAGGTACCTGCGGAAGAAAGGGATTGGAATAATTTTTCCGTGAAAGCGAAGTTTGTCCGATTCGGACAGAAGTGAACGCAAAATAATAAAGACAGAAAGAAAAAAAAGATCCAAAAAAAAAAAAAAAAAAAATAGTGATCCGGACAAAAACAAAACAACAGAATATTTATGAACTAGCTTCACAAAAACCGGGACTCACCGATAAGACAAACACCGACCAAAATTACAAGCTTACATTAGTTTTTTTTGATAATTCCAAAAATAAACAAACAAACAGAGAACAGAAAAAAGGAAAAGGATGATTCAGCCATTGACCATAGCTACACTCCAACCAATCCCTCTACCCAAAACCTTACAGTTTCTCCCTCCACAAATCCTTGATGAATTTGTTAGTCAACATGATTTGATCCTGGGGTATATCAGTCTGTTAGCTCCATATCAACTGTATCAGCAGCAGCTTGTCGATGAGCTCAATCATCAAATTGGCAAACTCAATGAAATCAAACAATTATTGACGGACTACGTTGATGTTTCTAAAGATATTGATCAACAAACAATAACAATAAGGTCATTATTTGAAGAATTTGTTAATTTAGAAACATATCAGTATCAACTACTCAGTTCTAATTTTAACCGTGATTTTATCAAAAATAGATTTGAAAAATTGACTCAACAGCAACAGCTGGTGGATAAACTTATTACCGATTACAAAAAGAATGGAAGTGGCGATAGCACTGATAAGAGCGATCAAGCTGATGATAACAAAGTTGATAACAACAGTAATGATAAGATAAGTCTAGACGATGTGGTAAAGCAATTCAAGCAAAATCGTAAAACATATCATTTACGAAGAGAAAAGTTAAATCGATGGAATGAGGAACGAGTAAGTGGATTCATTTAGGGTTGTCTCAACGTCGCTGGCCGATGTTGTTCTTGTAATTAGATAAGAATGGCTGCTTATGACTCAGAAGGTCAAATTGCGAACTCACCCCACCACTTGCCATCACCAAATGCCATTTTCGGTAATACATACAACAGAGTTCCGTTTATCTAACTCTCGTAGATAGGCTAATCTTATACTTGGCGGGTACACTGCCGCAATTTATCAAAAAAAGCAAAAGAAACCAGTAAGATAAAATCGTATTCACCAAATATATCGAACTCGGAGGAGAGGGATTGCTTCAATTTTTGATTTTAGTACAAGTATATACTAATAGCATATATACTGATGTTGCTAGTAACACACGTATCGAATATAAATAAATTTATATATATATAACTGTATTTCACATGTTTTGTCAAATGTCCATATCACCGATCTATCTTTTCTCCGTCAATGTTGTACCCACTCAGCCAACAAGGAATTTAAGCAAGCAAGGCATACTTATATAATTAGAGGGGAAACAAATGAGGAGCAATTACTGACATATTGATTGCTTCTCGGGTTCTAATTCTTCCAGGCGCTCTGAATTTGTTACAAATGGTTTACCTACGGCTTTCGATTAATGATTTCAACACTCTATTTAAATTTTGATGTTTGTGAAGAGTATTCGCTTAAGAGTTGATGAGTTGTCGAAATTCCTACCAGGAGATACATCACAATACAATCTAAAACCCTTTCTGGCATATGGAATTTGCCCTATGGAGTTAAGCCGATAACCTAACGCTCGCTCTGGCTTATTTTTTTATCTTTTTTCCTTTTTTTCTTTTTTTTTTTTTTTTTTTGCCCTGATCGATTTCGGCCTTAATTTGCTTTTTGCCATTGCAAAACAAGAAAAATGTCGGCAGTATTTGTTCCGATGGAACGCCAACTCCCTTTCATCCATTCACGAGGCAGATACCAAAAATTATGAGCAAATGAATACAACACTATAAAACCGATACTACCAAGTCAAATTCTCTTACGGAAGTGAATACCTCTACCAAACCAAAAAAAGAGGCAAAAAAAGAAAAAAGAATAAAAAAACAACAAAGGAACACACAAGAATATTGGAATAAATAAAGTATGCTCCCGTAGTGTGTAAGAGTCACTGATATTAGGCTGCCAGCTTTATATATGGACCGTACCCTGTACCCAAAATTGCAAATCCAATTTGTATCCCATATTATCCGAAGTTTCAATAGAATCTCAGAATTGTTTTTTTTTTTTTTTTTTCTCTCTGGTTCATTTAGTATTGAATTGCGATTGTTTCCACTAGTATCCCCTCCCTCAAAAGTCTACAATCCGTTTTTTTTTTCTTCTATCTTTGTGAGGAATTGGCGGTAAGTGATAAGCCGCCACAAACATCAAAAACAAAAAAAAAAAAAGAAAAGTTTTCATTTTATTTTTTTCCGCCTTCTTTAAGCTAACAGATTTTTCACAATTTTCACTCACAACCGGAGGGGAAATTTATAATCCACCCGTACATCCCATTTTTCAGTTTTTTTTTTTTGTTGTGACTGTATATCTGCCATTTCACATTCACAGAGAAACAGCAACAATTGCCATTACAAATAACAAAATTTAAAATCTACAACTGAAAAAACTATAATATTACTATCCCCAGAATTCCACTTCAATTCACAACTACTGGCAAATCAGATTCAGTTTGATCAAAAGTCCGCGATAGCCATACAGAACGCAAACAAACAAACGCTACAGGAGAAAAAAAAAACAAAACAAGAAAGCCAATTAATTAATTTGAAACCAAAACTGCGAGAAAACTGCGAGAGAGCCGCGACAATAACAAAAAAAAAAATCTCTCATTTCATAGCACAAAAACAAAGATGATCAAAAATAATAAGGGCAGAGTTATAAAGGTTTGCCAGTCTGCACTCCCTAGGACTTCGGCTGCCTCAATTCCTTTTTATATTTCTTCTTTAAGATATTCTTCAACTTCAAAAAAACTACCCATCAATTCGAAGTGTCAATCATCTGAAAAGCCAGTTGCAAACACTACTGCTGCTGATAACACTGCTGAACACATTGATCCCTCTGCTGCCGCACCTTTACTACATCGCGAATTTAGTCATTGTCTTCAGCCGCCCGATATTGCCGCTTCCATGTTTTCCTCTCGTTTACAAGTATCTCTGAGGAGATTGTTCTCTACTTCTAATAAGTTATTGAACTCAGTACCTCCTCCAGTTCCTCCTACTGCCAAAAAGGCCATTCCTCATGCCCCCGGTATATTATCCCGTTCTTGGAAAACCGCCAAAAGAGCCACCGGTTTAACCATCTTTGGTTCATTGGCCTTTTTATCCTACAAGATTTGGAATGAATCTAATCCTGCTGATCAAGTAAAGCAAGTTCCTCTTTTCGAAAATGGTCAAAAAAAGAAAACCTTGGTGTTGTTGGGTTCCGGTTGGGGGTCCATTTCTTTATTGAAAAATTTAGATACCACCTTATATAACGTTGTTGTTGTTTCGCCTAGAAACTATTTCCTTTTCACTCCTTTATTACCATCCTGTCCTACCGGTACCGTTGAATTAAGATCCATTATTGAACCTGTTAGAACTATTACCCGTAACGGTCCTGGTGAAGTTATTTATTTGGAAGCCGAAGCCACTGATGTTGACCCAGTTAACCGTAAACTTACTTTGAAACAATCTACTACTGTTCATTCTGGTCATTCCGGTAAGGATACCGGATCTGCCAAGTCCACCGTTAGAGAATACGGTGGTGTTGAAGAAATTACTACTTCATTGAACTATGATTATTTGGTCGTTGGTGTTGGTGCTCAACCTTCTACCTTTGGTATTCCTGGTGTTGCTGAACATTCAACTTTCTTAAAGGAAGTTAGTGATTCTATCAAGATAAGAAAGAGATTTATGGACGTTATTGAAGCTGCCAATATTTTACCAAAGGGTGATCCAGAAAGAAAGAGATTGTTATCCATTGTTGTTTGTGGTGGTGGTCCAACCGGTGTTGAAGTTGCCGGTGAAATTCAAGATTACATTGATCAAGATTTGAAAAAATGGATGCCTGAAGTTGCCCTGGAAATTAAGGTTACCTTGGTTGAAGCTTTACCTAATGTTTTGAATATGTTTAACAAGAAATTGGTTGATTATACTAAGCAAGTTTTCGAAGATACTAACATTGAATTGAAGACTAATACTATGATTAAAAAAGTTGATGAGAAAACTGTTAGTGCTCAAGTTAAATCTCCCAAGGATGGCTCCACTAGTATGATTGACATTCCTTATGGTATGTTGATTTGGGCTACTGGTAATGCTCAAAGACCACTTACTCAAAACTTGATTTCCAAAATTGAAGAACAAAAGAATGCTCGTAGAGGTCTCTTGGTTAATGATAGATTATTGGTTGATGGTACCGATAACATTTATGCCTTGGGTGATTGTACTTTCACTAAATATGCTCCTACTGCCCAAGTTGCTTTCCAAGAAGGTATCTTTTTGGGTAAACATTTTGCCAAACTTCATGAAGTTGAATCTTTACAATATCAATTGGTCCACCCATCCCCTGCCGATAATGTCGAACGTTTAACCAAGAAATTATCCAAATTACAAGAAAAATTGCCTAACTTTGTCTATAATCATCAAGGTTCTCTCGCTTACATTGGTTCTGAACGTGCCGTTGCTGACTTGGTTTGGGGTGATTGGTCTAATGTTACTACCGGTGGTACCTTAACTTTCTTATTCTGGAGATCAGCATACATTTACATGTGTCTTTCAGTCAAAAACCAAATCTTGGTTTGTTTGGATTGGGCTAAGGTCTCTATGTTCGGTAGAGATATTTCCAAAGAATAATTGTGTGTAGCTTGATAAACTTAACTTATAAATCACTATATATCTATTCCTTCATAATTTATAACGAGCCTTACTTTTAGAAAAATTTTACCCTTTTTTTAACCATCCGAATTAGCCATGTCCTTTAGTCTTTTTCTTGTTTTTTCTTTTTTTTTTTAGATCACGATCTGTACGGCAGGTTATATTTAGTCATTTTCCAATCGAAGTTTTCCTGGTTAATCCGTTATCGGTCTGACAGATTTTTTGCGTATTGCAAACTGTGAAAAGCCGCAAAATCACAAAGGAAGAAACTAAAATGACTTCGCGCGCTCAACTTGTAGGAGCCGAATTAAGCAAAAAAAAAAAAAAAAAAAAAGAACGAGAAAAAAAGATGCTCATCGAGTCATCACATGATGCATGGGTCTTTCAATAATTCATAGGATGACTCAATCTTTTAGGTTTCGCTCTTTTGAGTTTCCGAGATCTTTTATAAAAGTTAAATTTGGCATCACAAACATTGGTTTCATTTTGTGTGATTATTTTCCCGCTGCACAAGGTATAAACCCGGGGTTTTTATATAATACATACATAAGTACGGCTACATTTTTTTGTCTGTAACTAGTTTTATTTATAGTAATATATAACTTACAAAGAAAAAACAAAACAAGAATAAAAAAAGCAGACATAAAATTGAATAAATAAATAAAAAGATCTAGGTCAATAACGAAGTAATAAAATCAGAGGAAGCATATAGAACAGAATTAGAGAAATTTGAAGAAATAAACGTGTTGGAAGGAAAAGTCCATTCTGGTTAAGAAAAAAATAGTAAAGTTCGTTAGGGTATAATTAGTTTGAAAATATAATAGTACAAGGAAACAAAAATCAAAAGA
Organism: Hyphopichia pseudoburtonii; assembly: GCA_003856775.1. Taxonomy (NCBI): domain Eukaryota; kingdom Fungi; phylum Ascomycota; class Pichiomycetes; order Serinales; family Debaryomycetaceae; genus Hyphopichia; species Hyphopichia pseudoburtonii. Next base: position 808,436 of record CP024752.1, on the reverse strand, counting down.
AAAATTCCTCCAGGTCATTTTCCCTTTCAGTTTTTTTCAAATCAAACCTATCATTAGTTGGGTATGGGGGCAGTTGAACTGCTGGTTTAGGAGCTTGAGGCTGTTCAAACTTGTGATTTTGGAAATGTAAATCATCAAAATCAGAAGCCGTTGATGAAGTCAAATCATCAGCACCCAGTCTCTTACTATGTTGTAAATCAAAATCATCTGTATAATCATCATCATCCTCTTCCTCAGCCGAGGATGGATAGTACGATTGTTCGGCAGTGATTATAGCACGCACCTTGGCTGGTAATGTATCAGGTCTGTAAAAACGAAGATCAACTCTACCCACCAAGTATAAAATATTGATAATGGCCTCTAATACCCCCCAACAAATATACATGGCAATTGAATGACAAATGGGACCACTATCACGCTTATAACGATGTTGGAAAACGGCAACAGCACGACCAAGAGCACCTACGAAAATGAAAAGTGTGGTGATACAAATGATTAAGAGTGATACATTATGTTTCAAAGTCCCTCTGTCGGTCGATAAACCTTCCACCATGTTATGATGATGATGTGTAGCAGCAATAACACGAATTGCATGACGATGATTATGGTTACGCTTCATAAATGTTTCTTCAGCTTCTTGGGCGGCATTCTTCTTAACAAAATAAAATGGATTAAAACTTTCAATCCACCAAGGTTGATAAGTATATAAGTTTTCATCCTTACGGGTTGGCTTGAAAAAATAAGATAATGCAATCAAACTTATGGCAGTTAATGAGTACAAAAGAATTAAGATAGCAGTAGCCATAACAACCGAAATATAGGACATGTAAGCCTTTTTACTGAGATAATCAAGGTAAGGAACAAATGATGCCAAAACAGTAATGGCAATAAGAACAACCACAAGACTATAAGTAGCAATCATAAAATTCCAGAATAATCGACGGGAACCACCTACTGGATGTCTCCACGTGAATAATCTTTGAGCCAAAATTAAATTAAGCGACACCAAAATGATTGAAGGAATGATAAGGAAAACCTCATCGGTCAAACCAACCTGTACTCGAGTAATATCATGTCCCCAAACTATTCGAAGTGCCCAACCAATGGTTCTCATAATACCATACATAAACCACAATATGGATAACCAAAAATAATGACCTCGATAATAATTGAAGATAAACACTCCCAAGTGACAAAATCCTAACACACCAAATACAATGGCGAATACGAGACAGGGAGCAAAATCAGCATTAGTAGGATAATCACCAAATAAATTATTTTGAACAGATACATTATATTGAACAATTATGGGAGGGATATTGGGTCCCGCAAGATGATGACAAAAGTCCACCAACTTTTTGATACCGGTACCGTCAGCAGCACCATTATTGAGGGCTTTGATGAGATGCATCAAGCCTTCTATGGCCGGATATCGATCATTTTCTCCCATGGTGTGAAATTAGGCCTTGATAGTTTGAAAAGCCAAAGGTCGAAGAATTAGAAAAAAATAATAAGCTTTTGTTATTAGATCTGAATTGAATTGAATAAATATAATGGGTATTTAATTGAGATGAACTTTAGTGAGGTTATATGGAGATTTCGTAAAGGGGCATGAAGAAGTGGATCAACAGCGTCACAGAGCTGAAAGTTGACTTTCAATATGATTCGACTGAAAGGTTCAAAAAGAATAAAAAGAAGAGTAATTGAAAGTTTTCGCCTTAGACTTTGATACCAATAGTTTAGACAGAATGAAATAAAGGCCAAAACAAGAAATATTGGGAAGGATAAAAGAAAAATTTTAATATATGGGTTTGAGTAAAAATAAAAATAAGAACAAACCTGCAAGGCAAAAAGAAGCAAAAAATAATATTAAAGGTCTAGTCAAACGCTTGATCTTGTAACACTCATAAGTTTTTTATAATGTGTCTGTCTGAATTGTTTCAGTCCTGTTTGGGCCTTACTTTCCTATCTTGGTGAACTTTGACAATCATCGTTATATTCACCGTATTACCGTGACAAATGTCAATTTCATGGCAAAAATTTCACATTCTCTTCCACATGTGAGAAACTATCAACGCATTAGGAAATACGGCCCGACATGAAGTTAAGTAGTAAATAAGCCCGTGCACCACCGATATGCTATTGCCTCTGAAAAAAAAAAATTTTCCCCACATCCCTATTCAGAAAACAATAACAATAAAAAAAGGGATTGCCCGATTAGGAAATTTTATTGACAACGGTAACAAAAAAAAAAAAAAAGATTTGGCCGACAGACAGTTTGGCAACAACTGAGAAGATGAAAGCAGAAGAACGCACACACAAAAAAAAAAAGGTCGCCAACCTCATTGAGCGTACTTGAAACTAGAAATGAAAATCGTCTTCTTCACTATCTTCATACTTATCCACTTTCTGATGTTTGCTCGATGGGTACGGAGGTGATGGCAGCTTGTAATCAAAACCATGTGTAGGTGGTGGTTTGGATAATGTAAACCCAGGGGGCGGGAGTCTGTACATCTTATTGGAATCACCTTGATTTTGCTTATTTTTTTCCACATCATCTTGCAGTGATGAGCTCAAAGCATCTTCAGATTCGATAGTACTGTATTCATCTGGATCCACTGCTTCATCTTCAAGATCGGATGGATAGTATGATTGCTCAGCAGTAATAATAGATCTTACCTTAGCTGGCAAGATATCAGGACGGTAGAATCGTAAGTCAACTCTTCCCACCAAGTACACCACGTGAATGATTGCTTCCAACACCCCCCAAAATATGTAGGCCACAATTGGTTTACAAATAGGATTTTGCTTATAATTAGGTTGGGCTGCAAAAACGGCAATACAACGACCAATAGATCCCACAAAGATAAATAAGGTAGTAGCAAGAACAATCATAAGTGAAACATTATGTTCCAAGGTCCCTCTTTGGTTTGATAACCCCTCTACCACATTGTAATGATGATGAGTAGCAGCAATGACTCGTACAGCATGTCGATGATTATGATTACGCTTCATAAAAGTTTCTTCGGCATCTCTAGCCGCTCCCTTCTTAACGTAGTAGAACGGATGAAAGGTTTCAATCCACCATGGCTGATAAGTATATAAATTTTCATCCTTTCGAGTAGGTTTGAAGAAATACGACAATGCAATCAAAATACTGGCAGTTAAGGAATAAAGGATAATTAAAATAGCAGAAGCTTTGACCACGCCCTGCCATTGAATATATGATGGAGTCCTGACAAAGTATAAGTATGGAACAAATGATGCTAAAATGGTAATCACAATAACCACCGCCACGAGGGCGTATAGTACGTACATAAAATTTCCAAATAATCGACGAGAACCACCTACTGGATGTCTCCAAGTAAATAATCGTTGAGCTAAAATCAAATTTAATGCCACAAGTAAAATTGTGGGGATGATCAAAAACACTTCACCAGCTAACCCAACGCCAACCTTTAAAATATTGGCACCCCAAGCTGCTCTCATGGTCCAACCTAATATCCTCATAATACAATAAAATATCCAAAAAGGCGTTATCCAAAAATGATGACCTCTTGATAGATTTATACTAAAAACAACAATATGACCAATTCCTAGAATGAAAAAAACCACTGCAAATACAATTGATGGTGCAATATCTGCATCTGTAGGGTAAGATCCAAATAAATTGTTTTGTAGTCCAATAGCATATGTGACAACTGCTGGTGGAAAGCTTGGGCCAAGCAAACCATGCCCCATCTTGACAATCAAGGCAATCCCGGTTCCATAATCTGCTCCATTGCCTAGGGCAAATAATAGACGGTAAAGTCCTTCAGAAGCACTATAATCTGACATCTTTTTTAAACTGCTTCTTTTTTACTGCTTTTATTATTATTATTATTATTGATTTTTTTTTTTTCTATGGGTGACTGCAACTAATCAACGATAGTTTCTTGATTGGTAATGGCCATGGACAGGCTAAAAATGTAGTAGCGTTGAAAAAATTCAAGAAATAAAGGGAGCTACTGATTAACAACGACGTTTGTGATACCAAAATTACTGGATTTATGATGCACCAGTATATATATATATTTTTATTTATGAAAGTTCGTAATCATAGCCTTATTCGATGATTTAGCCATATTCATACTACTTGAACCAGGTACATTATGTTATTATGCATGCTGAGGTACAATTCCCCTCCCATGTTGCCAAAAGAAAATAAATAATTAGTCTGATAACCTTGCAGACACGCAAAACGCCTCCGACTACAACTAAAGAAAGGAGTGGCCTAAGCATTTCAAAAAAAAAAAAACAGAAAAAAAGAAAAAAAAATGAACAAACCCCAAAAAGTTTCAATACAGCAAAAAAAGAAACAGCAAAAAGGAAATCATCATCTAAGATTAAAAGATTGTACCCCCCATAACATCAAACCAAAAAAAAAAAAAAATAAAAAATAATTCCAATAATATAAAAAGACGCTACTCGAGCTAACCGAATAGGAATTATTTGATGGCATTTGTATTACTATTGTTGGTCAAATCCCCTCTTCAATTAATTTATTTTTTCCCACTTTAAGGGCATATATCAATCGAAAAAGACTTCAAACCAATGTAATGGTTTTGTCAACCAAAAAGAAAGGGAGCGAAAGAAGTATGTAATTGACACCAATGCACGGACTGGCGATAATTCATTCAAAAAGGTTAATTATTGAATTTAGCAAAATAAGTTTATTTGTTAAAATTGGCAATATAACAAAAAAAAAATTGGCAATGTTACAAAAAAAAAAGGAATATTAAAAAAAAAAAAAAAAAAAAAACAACAACAACAACAACAACATGGACCCCCTTCATGTAAGGATTCACAGGAGTTATAACTTCCAAGTTGTTGGATTGTTTAAGTCTCCCATTCATTCTAACCCTGATTATCATTCCAAAGAATGTTGGTGACCTAGTAGAAGAGAAATACAAACGTAAGTGAGCATAAGCTATTAGGCATAGTAAATCAAGATCTCTCAATTTTAGTTTCCGCAAAACAGATTAGATAATGTACGAAGCGAAAGCCACCCATGGCGGGGGATCTAAATAACAATAAATCGACGAACTATAACAATATACTAAAGTCACAGTAAAATGGAGCGATGAAGCAATTTACCCCAAACGCATACAAAAACAAAAATCACAGGGACAAAATTCCATCTTTGGTGCGTACACCACTCCAGAATAATCAGACACACACAAACAAAGTATTGACAGAAAAAAAGAAACTTAGAGCCACAGGAAATAAGCACAAAATCAAAAAATAATTATCTCAAACGTCATACGCAAGAGATTTGTTTTGCAACCACGCTACAAGTATGAACTCAATTATATTTATATAATGTTATCATTTTTGGTATTATTTTGATATAGAGAAATATTCAGAGTGAAAAAAAAAAGATGAAAAGGAAAACGTGGACAAGAAACAAGTGAAAAGAAACAATAAATAATAACAGATAATTATACAAGTATTAAAGATGAAATGAATTTTACTGTGGGCCGAGGAAATGACCCATCAGTGATTTTTTTTGGCACGGCAACCTCTCTATCGGTAAGGTTTTCCCACGAGTATAATGAAGTCCAATCACAAGACTCGAGTCCGTCAAAAAGGAGCCCTTATTGTTTGGTGTTTCACACACACGTGGAATGTCACAGAAGTACCCGAGAGATTCCCAATGAAATGTATGAATGTGAAACAAATTTAGGAAAAAGAGGGAAATTGTATGAATTGATCTAAAGATCATGAACATATTTGATTATATGAGCGGGAAAATTAAGGCTCAACTTTTTAAAAGTGGAAATCCTCTAGATCTGATTCTTCTTCTTCTTTGGCTTCCAGGATGAAGCGATCTCTATTTGCATCCGGCACCGAAGCTGTTGTGGTGGTGGTATCTCTATTATTGTAAGTTGTTCTAGGTTGGTAGAATCCAAATCCACCCTCTTCATCCAGGTATTCACCTTCGGTTTCAGTATCAGTAGTGTAATACTCATATTCCTCTTCATCTTCGGCCTCGGACTGCTCAACCGATTGCTCAGCAGTAATAATGCATCTCACCTTATGAGGTAATCTGTCAGGTCTATAGAATCTCAAATCAACTCTACCAATGATGTAGAGCAAATTAATAACAACTTCAAATAAGCCCCAGCATATGTACATTGCAACTGGAGCACAAACTTTGGAACTATCCTTTTGGTAACGAGCTTGAAATACCGTTATACTACGTAAAATGGCTCCGATAAAAATCAACACGGTGGTAACACAAATAATCCATAATGAAGTATTATGGTTCAAGTCACCTCTTTGATTGGTTAAACCTTCTACCATATTATAATGATGATGCGTAGCAGCAATAACTCTAATAGCATGACGGTGATTATGATTACGTTTCATGAACGTTTCCTCAGCTTCATTATAAGCTCCCTTTTTAACGAAATAAAATGGCTTGAAACTATCGATCCACCAGGCTTGGTAGGTATATAAATTTTCATCCTTTCTAGTAGGCTTGAAAAAATAAGCCAAGGCTAGCAAACTAATCGATGTCAAAGAGTATAAGATAATCAACACTGATGAAGCTTGCACTGCTTTAATATACCTTTCGTAGTTTTTTTGTGACAACAAGTAAACATAAGGACATGCTGCACAAACAATGGTCATGGCAATAACACCCAACACCACAGTATATAACGTTAACATAAAACCCCAAAATAATTTTCTTGAACCACCAACGGGGTGACGCCAGGTAAATATACGTTGTGCTAAAATTAAATTAAACGACACGAGAATAATCGAAGGTAGAATCAAAAACACCTCATCAGTAATACCAGTTTGAACTTTGGTTAAATCCTTAGCCCAGATAATTCTGAGAACCCATCCAATAATTCTCATAAGACAGTAAAAAGCCCATCCAACAGAAAGCCAGAAATAATGTCTTCGTGACACGTTGATCATGAATATGAGTAGATGAAGAAACATTAATACTCCAAATGCAGCAGCGAAAATAGCACTAGGAACATTGTCCTGAGAATCGGGGTAATCACCGAAAAGATTAAGTTGATAGGCTGATGTATAGTCAACCATGGGTTTTGGAATATTCTTACCCAAGAGGTTATGTGCTTGTGCTGTAAGCACTATTGACCCAGTACCTTCGGCAGGATAATCATTCTGATATCTCAAAAGCTGCATTAGCCCATGAATAGCGGTATAGTCAGTGGCTGACATGATTTTTTGTGCTTGTTTCCGGGTACTATTGAGTTGATGTAATTGATATATGGGTGACCTTATCTGTTAAACTTTCAATGTGTGCTTTGCTTCACTTTGATATGTATCTTATGCTTGTGCGATGAAGAGTGAAGACTGGTGTGACTGAGGTTTGTAGTATATCGGTAGTCCACAGCGGGGTATATGTATGGGTATATATGACGAGGATTTAATGCTAAAATATGACTTCAAGAATGAATTGAAAAGAAGTTGTAAAGAGGAGTGGAAAAGAAGAAGTGGAACGTTTTTTAGAAAACCGAAGGAAGAGTGAAGACAGATGAAGGATTCACTTCGATGACAATTTGAATCCCTTTCGGACATTCTTTGAAATGAAAGTCTTCATTGTCAATAACAAGTCATTACCATATTGCGTTACCTCGAAATGGCTGCTTATAGATTTGTTCTGCCTACATTTCCCAATTAGGGAATTTCAAAGCTTCGCATCAGATTGACAATCGACCAAATAGGAAGGTGCTAAAATACGGCGTTGATTCTTCCAAAAAAATTTCAGTTTTGTGCGCATTTATTTGGTGTACTGGAGTTTGTGTTTTACAAATTTGCTTCGGTGTACGGACGTTTGGGAAGACTTTATGGTTTTAGAGGACTCATACGCGTAAAGAGTTGGTAATACTGTAACCAAAGATCATTCAAGCTATTTCGCCTTTCATAATTATGCCTACCACAAAGGTTGACTATTCCGCGGCTCATGATGCTCTCAACCAAGAACCTCTACCAACAGACTCATTCGATAACGTGATATCAACACCGTTTGGCCTCTCTATTCTTGAGATTCAAGGAGAACTTAATCTTCCGACAACTTTAACTCAGGCCTCTATTGAAAATAATGCCCATAGTGATTATGTAGCCAATTTTTCAAGCGTGGATGACGTTTATCATGCAGTCAAATTTGGTCAACTTGACTTTGATGCTAAAGATCCTACAAAGGTTACCCTATATATTGGAAAATCACAGCGATTGCTTGGGACAATGGTCAACCTTGATCCTCCATTAGGAGTTATGAGAATTCCCCACAAAAATGAGCAGCAAGGATCTGATTCACAGGCTGATAGTGAAGAAAGTGAATGCATCAAGATTATTGATGTTATTAAAAAAAAGATAATCTTTAAGCATCGTCCGTTACCAATAATGTGATCATAAATGCAAATTTGCCTATGAGCATATCAAGATTTAAAATGACGTTGAGGTGAAGGTTTGCTTCTTACACCTGCTTCAACAAGGAAGGAAATAAAAAAAGGGGTCAGGTTCTATATAACAATCGGAACATATTTATTATTGAAAAGTCATGAGACAGGGCCACTTGCGCTATAGAACCATGCATCGCATTTGGAACATATTCAAGCAAATTTACTATTTTAATACAGGCGTAAGAGTTCAAAAATAAAGATTAAAATTATATAAAATAACTGTAGCAAGAAAGGCTTTCTCTCTAAAATTTAGCCTTAGTGTACTTATGGGCCCATTGAAGCGTGGTGTTTAAATCAAGATCATGAGAACCATCAGTCGAAGGTACAACCAAGTTACTATAGATCTTTTTCAAATCGTTGTGCGAGAAACCAAGTGTTTTTGTCATATATCCTATGATACCATCGTACTTGTTATTGAACAATTCGATTGTGGCTAACATGGCCTCATACCTTGAACTTATCAAATTTTCAAATCCATCTTTCTCAACCGTCCAATTCTGTCTTCCTTGTTTGAGCATGTTTTCAATTTCATCGGCATTATCTCCAAACTTCAGCTTCATATGTTCAACGTTTCCCAAGAAGTCTTCCCTCAATTTGGGATGATCAGGCTTCAAACCAACTGTAGTAAGCTCGTATTCTTTAGCAATGGTACTCTTATCTACCCCCAATAACAATAAAATCAACATCCCCAAAATACCAGTTCGGTCTTTCCCAGCGGTGCAATGAAACACCATAGGGCTGCCATCGTCACGGATAAACTCAAAAATGGTCTTGAAACTTCCGAGACCGTACTCTAACATGTCCTCATATACATGCACATAAGTACTCCAACTAGTCATAAGGTTAGAATATCTGAGAGCAATGGACTGCGGTGAGTAATCGTCATCTGAGAACACGGGAGCGTGAATTCGCTTGACACCGTATTTCTCCAAATTTTGAGGAATACCGGCTTTGGCGCACTCACCATCGGAGCGAAGATCAAACATTACTTTGATTTTGAGTTGTTGAAGAGTTCTTTTACCCCTATCAGTTATACCGGCAGTATTAGAACATCGGTAAAGAGAGCCTGGTTTCACGTAATAGTGTCTTTGAATAGGATCTTGTGGTGGGCGAAATGTTGGCTTTTGAATTTTCCAACCACCCATATCTCTAAAATTGGTGATTCCTTCCACTTGCTTCCATCTTGAGATATGACCGATATGTGACGACGAATAGACGAAGCGATTTAATTCATTTTCAGGGCGTAGCCAATCAATGATTAAGGAGGTGACGTGTGGATTATAATTGACGTATTTTTTCGGGGTCAAAGGATGGTTGTGTGGATTGTAGTCTTCAGCATCGACGTCATTCTCAATGGCAATGGTTCCATAAAAATTGTGATCAGCACCACTGACCAACTCGAGATGATGAGAATAAGGCCCTCTGGTCAAGGCATTGGCGAAATGTGACGAGTCCTGTATATGTATAATATGATCCTCTAATCCATAAATACTCAAAACTGAGGTATCTAAGGATAAGTCTGACAAGCCGTGTAGTTCCGCTGTAGCCAATGACTCGATTTCTTGGGCCGTCACAACAACATCGGCTAATTTTCCGTGGCGCTTACTTTTTTGTAAAAGATCTTGTACAACTCCGTATCTTTCCAACACTGTATGCAGTTGGTAACGAGAAGAGCAATTGACAATATTAGGTACGCTAAAAGCTTTCGAAACATCACCATTCTTCGCAAGTTTATCCTGCTCTATAGCCCAGAGGAACGCAGCAAGACTTCCTCTTGAATGGCCAATAATTGTTGACAAGACGAAATTGATTTCCAATGGGTTCTTTTGAGAATCAGTTATAAACTGGGCGCAAGTCTGAATGTCTTCAATATCTTGGGTCAAAACTCTCCCCAATTTTGGATCAGCATTATCACTCGAGTCCCCACAACCTCTAAAGTCAATTCTCAATGAATAGATACCTAACTCGGCTGCTAGTCTGTAGGCTAAGAGTCTTTGATAGCAGTAATCCCGATGGCCTCCTTGCCCATGAAGAATCAAGGCCATTTTGTGGGTAGAAGGGGCAAATCCACTTTCATACGGACTTTCGGAGTCAATTGCATGAGGTATAGCTATGGTTCCAGTGACACCATTTTCAAGAGTGACGTTTATCTCTCGTGGTGCTGTTACGTTAGTAGTCATAGTGTTGGATTTCAAAATGTGTTGATTCGAGAAGTGATCTAAACTATTTCCTTTGTTTTATTCACGATAAAATTCAGTGCATATACTGTAGGGAAAATTTAAAGTTTTAAATCATCAGAAGCGAGAACGGTTGACAGAGGAGAACCGTGGATTCGCTTTCTTTTGAATGTCTGCTTGAGGAAATTTTCCGGGGAACCATACTTTTTTTTTCTTCTTTTTTTTTGCTGACTGTGATTTTCTCTTCGGATATTTTGTTGAGCTCTCGTATAGATAAGAAAAATAGGCATGCCGTTGGGTTAATCTATAACAAATATCACGAGACATAACTTAAGAAAATGAGCATTAAGGGAAAGCATGATAGAGATGCATATACTCAGCTAGGAAAATATTTGAGTGAGCGCCACTCAGATCAATTATCCACCCAATTAGCAGTTTTCCAATCGGCTCTCATCAACTTTGCTAGCGAACATGGTGAAGAGATATCACGTAATCCAGAGTTCAGGACAAAGTTCACCCAAATGTGCCAACTGACAGGTGTTGATCCCTTGGAACTATTGATTTATTCCAATTCGAATAACAGCGATAAATCAAAAAAGAAAGACAATACCAGAGTAAGTAAAAGTGATAATTTTTACGTAGGGTTATCAGTGAGAATAGTGGAAGTATGTCAGCAAACTAGAGAGCTCAATGGTGGATTGATTTCTATGAAAGAACTTGTGTCCCGATTACTGGAAAACGTTAATTTAAAAACTGAAATTACTGAAAACGATATAATGCTGTCATTGAATGTTTTGGGCACTTTGGGTAAAGGCTACGAAATTTTAAGTATAAACAACAAGAAATGGTTGAAATACGCTTCAACGTCAAGTGGTAAAGGTGGGGACATTTCAAATGACCAGAGAAAAGTCTACGATTTGTGTGGCTTCATGGGTGGCTACGTCACATATAGGCTCTTAAGGGATAATTACGATTGGGACAAGATGAGGTGCAAATCGGTCATTGATGAAATGATTATGAGTGGCTTTTTATGGGTTGATTCACAAGGTCCCCACGGTGTTCAACAATTTTGGGAGCCTTCTTGGATATCTACTTGATTTTAGTCTTTGGTTTGTGGTACATTACATTCATTAAATTATATATACAAAAAGAGATGGTATTCGTCAAGATCTTGTATCTATTTTTTATCACCTTTGCTGGCGACACTCTCTTCGTCCAATTTCCGTCTCTTTTTTTGTCTATGAATTTCATTTACGAGTTCGTAGGGTTTATTTAATTCCCTTTCCGGTATTGGCACATACTTTTTGAATGTCCGCCCTTTTCCATCACCCACATTGATGACACCACATCCAGGTGCTGGTTCTGGCTTCTTGGTCATATAAAACGCTTCCATCATTCCAGCCAATTCTGCCTTGACTTGGTAGTCTAAGACTAGCCCCTTCATAACGGCATATTCTTTCAACAATTTAGCCGGATTCTTACTGTCAATCCATTCCATTTCTGGGAAAACGCAGTCATATAACACCAATGGTGTGTCGTGAGCCATACCGTAGTTAGGACGTGCCGGGAATTTCTCGACGTTCATCAAGTCATCCACCAAGCTAGGCTTCTCTAGCTTTTGTGCGACAGCAAACAATATAGCCATCATACAACGTACCTGATGCCATAAAAATGCGGTACCTTTAAGATCAAGGGCATAGAATTTCTCGCTTAATTTAATGATGTTAGCACTGTAGACATCCCTTCTATAATTGTTTATCTGTTTGGAACCATCAATTTTGCAAAAATTACGGAAATCGTGACTACCTTCATACTTCTTAGCTGCCTCTTGCATCAAATCCAAATCCATATCATCATATTTTTTGAAAATGTAACGGTAGTGTCTATAGTCACAACTGAATCGAGCGTCAAATCCAGTGGGTGGTCGTAAGCACACGGCGGTAATTCTGATATCAGAAGGAAGTAACGAATTTAAAATCGTGATATAAGGAAGTTCTTTACCATCATTTTCTTTTAACTTTTGATCCTCGAGAGACAACAAAGACCTTACATCAAGTGAGACTACCTGATTCATGGCACTAACACCTTTGTCCGTACGACCACAACGACTAAAATTGCAGCTGTGTGGATCTGGTTCGGGAATAAGCTTTGCAAGCATCAACGCTTTTAAAATCTCGTCTTCAACTGTGGGTAACGGTGTGGGTTCAAGCTGAAAAGCAAGGCCATTGTAGTTCCATCCTAGATAGGCAAATTTTAACGCAATGAATCTTTTAGGGTGTTTCAGATAATCGAAAGCTTTTTGCTTCTTTTTTTCTTGTTTCTTTCTAGTTTGAGGGATGTCAGAAGCAGTATTTCCTATTTGTTGTTGCGTTTTGTGCTGACTAGACAATGTCTCGAGCTCTCTGATTTTATCTATTAATTGTTGTTTGGACCACTTCTCGTATTCCTGTTCCACAGCGCGGGCTACTGGAGCTTTTTCTGAATTCCATATGTAACTGATTGCTCTCTTCAACATTATCTATGATAGAGACAAGGAAGATGATAGTACTTCTATATTTTCAGCGGTGGTGTTTCCTCCTTTCACCTACTAAGGCCATTGATTTCTTGTATTACGTTTCTTTTTGTTGGTTTTTTTAGCTCAATTGATTTCATTATTTTTTTTTTTTTTTTTTTTTTTTTTTTTTTTTTTTTCTCCCGACTCATCGCGGTCTTTTTTTTTTTTTTTTTTTGTGCCGGTACTTTTTTACAAACGCTTTAAGTATATTGATTTGCAATGAGAGTTTGAAGAACAAGTTGAAAACTTTTGGAGACAAATTTTTTATTATACTCTAACTTTATACCCTTACAATGGAGACAAAGAGTGGTTCCCTTTCCTGGGATAATATCAAATGTGATCTCCATCCTTGGATCAAAGATGCAGTTAAATCTTTGGGGTATCCCACCATGACCCCGGTCCAAGCATCCACAATCCCTCTTTTCAGCGGAAACAAAGATGTGGTAGTAGAGGCTGTCACAGGTTCCGGTAAGACTTTGGCATTTGTCATACCTGTACTTCAAAAAATCTCTAATAGGCTTTATGGTACTTTAGATGAGGGAAATGAAGAAGAGCCGGAGCCCTTGAAAAAAGGACATATGCTCGGGGTGGTCATCTCGCCGACGAGAGAACTTGCCAGTCAAATTCAATCGGTTTTCGACAAAGTTTTAGAGTATTTACCTGCAAATAAATTACAGATAAAAACACAATTACTTGTGGGGTCTTTGTCTAGTGTCAGAGAAGATCTAGAGACTTTCCGCAAAAATGGTTCCCATATCTTAGTTGCAACCCCCGGAAGAATCTTGGACTTTCTTAATTCACAATACGTTAAAACAAATTCTGTTGAAATAGCTGTCCTCGACGAAGCAGACAAATTACTCGACATGTCATTCGAAAAGGATGTGATTAATATATTGAAAAGATTGCCAAAGCAACGTCGTACTGGGTTATTTTCTGCAACCATATCTGCTGCAGGTGACTCGATTTTCCGAACAGGTATGTCCAACCCTGTTAAAGTTGCCGTCAAATCCAAGTCAACTCTTTTAAACTCAGCTCCCTCATCCTTGAGCATAGCTTACATGATGGTTAAACCAGAACGCAAAATAACTACACTATTGAAATTGTTAAATGATTACACATATAAAAAGTGCATCATTTATTTCCCAACTTGTGTTTCCGTCAAGCATTTTTACTCTGCTTTAAGCGCTCTTAGCGGTAATGATAGCATTTGCTACTTATCTTTACATGGCCAATTAGATACGAAACCACGCTTGAAGACATTGCAAAAATTTAGTGAAGGTGATGCTATGGTCAACAGGTTTGTTTTGATGACTACCGATGTCGCCGCTAGAGGTATCGATATCCCAGATGTCGACTTGGTTATTCAAATCGACCCCCCTACTGACCCCGATGTCTTTTTGCATAGATGTGGTAGAACTGGGAGAGCAAATAAAGTTGGACAAGCAATCGTGATGTTAAATGAGGCTTCAAGAGAGGAGGACTATATTGACTTCTTAGAAGTTAAGGGAGTTAAACTTCGAGAAATGGAAGCACCAGAGTGTGGCAATGAGCATATCGCATTCCAACTGCGCTTAAAAGATTATATGCTCGCCGATAGGGCCAGACATGAACAGGCCATCAGGTCCTATGTGGGGTTTGTAAAGTATTACTCAAAGCATGTTGCATCGTCTATATTTAGATTGCAGACCCTTGATTATTTGGGAATTGCCAAGATGTATGGTTTACTAAGATTACCTAAGATGCCAGAAACCAAATTTATAGCTTTCGATGATATGCCCGAGGATGGGTGGCTTATCAATCCCCCTATTGATATGAACAAATATGCATATGCTGATAAGCAAAAAGAGGAAAGCCGCCTCGCTAATATGGAAGCCGACAAAGAACGCAAAATTAAAGATGCAAAAGCTCGTAAGCTTTTGAAAGTCAAAAATGAAGCTTGGTCGTCAAAGGTTGAGACCAAGGAAACTAAGCAAGAAAGAAGAGAAAAAGCTAAACGTAAAAGGGAGGCCATCGAAAAACAAATTATGGATGAGTCTTCGGAGGACGAACAAACTCAAACTGACTGGAAAGAAATGGTTCAAAAGAACAAGAAGAAGAAGTCCAATACCAATATGCAAGGGGCATTTGACGATTTGTAATATATATACGATGTAATGAATATGCATGAATTTTTTTTTTTCTATATAATTTATATGCCTATTTTGACTAAACCTTCCATTTCTCGCTGATGGACCTGATACCATCAAAGACGAAAAGATTATCAAGCGGGATGTATTGAGCTGTCACAATTTTCAAAATCTCTTGGCTAGCCACCCCACCTAAAAAACTACTCATGTTATGATAAGTAGTCGAATTATGGCTCAAAACTTCCTTGAAGGTTGATATGACTCTGCTCGGTACATTTCCCACTAAAATATTTGGAGAAAAGCGATCCACGAATAAAGACACAAATTCATCGAGGTCTTTCGAAGATGGCTTTCTTCCGTATATGTCAATGTATAAGTTGAAATTCAACATTGCGAAATAAATGCTCAAAACATTGTTGTTTTCGTCATCAAAATCGCTATTATTTTCTTGTAGAATTTTTTCCAAAAGATTTGAAGTATAAAACTTTGGAGATCCCTCTGCAACAAATAACAAGGCCGTATTTTTGCAAAAAGTTACAATCAGAGCTTTGTTGACATCATCTTCTGACCTGCCCATTAATTTGAAGAGTTTGAGGACCTCGTTTGTGAACTTATTGACGTCTTTAATGGCCTTGTCTCTATAAATATTCTGTAACGTGACGTAATTAGATGTATCAGAAGCCATGTCTGGTAGATTTCCGGGAAGAGGAAGAAGGTTATCATTTTCCCGTACAAAATTCTTGAGAGCTCTAACGTATATCCAGAAGTACGGAGTTGACTGAGAAAAGTCTTCTATGACCTTTTCATGCTCAAATAAACTAAGGATATGTTGTGGTACCTGAGTAATTTGTAATGCACGATGAATGGACTGAGAGGCCTCGATAAAGTTTGTTTCTGATTTGATATCTCGGGATAGCTTTTCGACGTATTCACTCCTGAACTGTTTCTTTTCGGGATAGTTTTGAGGCGGTAGTTCATTGTGGTCATTTTTCCACTGTTCCAAAGCTTTCAAAAATATGACAATGTAAGGGATATGTGCATGATCCGTGTCATCCAATTTATCGAGAATGATTGAGTCTGCATATTCTTTCAACTCGGGCCAAGGTCTATCAATCCTTAAGTCATATAATCTTGAAGGGTCGTGTGTTTCGACTACTGTAGTCTCAGGTGTGATCAATTTCAATGTTCCGTAGAATCCTATGGTATTTAAGATTAATAATGGAACCTTTTGGCTCCATAGTTTGCTTTTGAGACTATCCAAGCTCTCAATGGATATATAATCACTCACAATAACTGCGCTGAAGGAATTCCAGAATTCCATAGGTTTATTGTTCAATACTTGGGATATGTCATCATTAATGGAAACTCCTTTAACGTCATGGTTTAGTTCAGTCAATTTGTTTGTGAGCGCAGAAGCCATAAACTCGCCGATATCGCTTTCATCAAGAAAAAAATTACCTGATAAACAATTATCCGTGACTTTGTCGCCCGATATTATGGTGAATTGGCCTATTCCGGGTAGCACTAAATTCTTGAGTAGTTCGGAGCCTGAAGTTGTGGCATTGACAAGGCAGATACTTGAAGCCTCCAACTTTTGCTGGCCGGTAGCTTCCCAGAGTCTCAACTGACGGTCATATTTAGTATCTTTATCGACGGACATTGTGGAGTCAAATAAAATGGGTATAGAGCTGGCCAGTCAAGAAGAAGGGTTGTGCTTCGTGCTCGTATCGTTCAACCGGTGAAGAAGAGAAAAAAGATTGATCCAAAATTTCCTAGTGGACCCTCAGTCAGTCCTCCAATCAGTGAGAATCAACAAGCAAAAGCAAATCAGAAAAACCACTTTATCGTCGAACAGTTTAGGCATATAATGAGCGGAATTGATTTCAAGCATGATTTATAGTGTGAAATTGTTTGTCCTTTGAGAACAAAGATATAAGAATCGAGTAAGTATTTAAAAAAAAAAAAAAAAAAAAAAAAAAGCAGAGATTGAATGTTTAAATCTATTTACTTACATAACAGTACACTTATTTTTTCCAACAACTTCTTCATACCTTTCCTTATCCCTCTCCTTTAACTTCTCCTTCACTTCCAAGGGAAAATGAGTCTTCATCAAAGCCATGGTCTTGAAATCCAAATTGGAAGAGTCAGCTTTTGTGACCGCACCCTCATGCCTGCAAATGGGGCAGTTTGATTTACTTTGCTGTTTCAATTTAACTAGGCATCTGACACAAAAGACATGACCACAATCCAATTTTATAGGTTTAAATGCTACTGACATGCAGATGGGACAAGTGTAATCGTCCAACTGAGGAATTAGAGTGAGAACTGAGGTTTGCATAATGTAGCATATTGACTGTGCTAGAGAGGCTCCAGTGAAAAATATGTGATCATCATTGATTAATTTGGGGAACTTATTTTTAACACCCAATGACGTCTGTTTATCGAACTTTTTTAATATTTTTCTAAATGCGGTGGAATTGATTGATTGAAATTGTAGCACCTTGAGTAAATGGAAATTCATGGCAAGAAATTGATTGAAAGCAGCCATGGATCTTTTCTTTTTGAATTGTTGAGTTATACCTGACTTATTAACTCGATCGATGAATAATTGTAGATTTTGCTTGATATGTTCTGCCTTTCTTTCAGAAGCCGAAGCATCGAGATTGTTATACTTGAAGTACACTTCGGAATCAAGATATATTTTGAACAATTCTCTCCATTTGTACATGTCTGACCTTTTCACTGATCCGTGAGGGTCTGTAAGAGTCTTAACAGTATTACTTATGGCTTCGACTTCACTGATTAATTTGGTCTCTTCTTTAGATTTCAAGTCATCAAGGTTTGCTAATTCTCGATTAAGCATTTGAAAAAATTTTGTATCTGAATTCAACATAATGACAATTTCGTTTGTTTTCTTCTTACGGGGTACTTCTTGTTGTAGTGGTACTGGTTGAGGAGACCCGGGACGAGATGAATGACGCGATGAGTTCCTCGAACTGTTGACAGCTGACTTCAATTCGGTGATCCGATTATTAAATGAGCTGATAAACTCATGAGAGTTGTTCAAGTCAAGTAATTCGGGCGACCCAAGCCTACTCGATTGTGAATGATTGCTTTGAGGTGATAGTATGAGAGTATCGCCTTCTTCCTTTATTTCAATGATTTGTTGGTCCTGGAGTGAATGATGATCTGCACCTTCTCCATTCTCATCATCTATATCATCTCTATTAAGTAATTCTTCAATTTTTTGTTTCAATTGTTGACCCAATTCATGGGCGTGGTCATCGGTAATGGCATCATCATCATAATTCAATGAAATCTTTAGGAATGGAAGGATATGGCTCGAGTCCCCACCTTTGGATTTAGTTAATGTATACTCAGCGATTATGGGATTATTTGGAGATGCTTCGCTTTCGTGAAGTTCAATTATCTTCTTCTGACCGTCCTTTGAGTCGGGGTCTTCGAGCAATAACTTAAGGGTGTTTTGCTCTAGGCCAAGAAATTTCAATTCATTAACCACTTTGTTGATGCATTTTTTCAAGGCTTTGTATTGAATGGCAGCCTCCACCCATTCTTCAGGAATATCTTCCTCGATAAGGGTTTGCTCTAAGACTTTAGCGAACTTCATGTTGACCAAGTTTGCTCACAAGATAGCAAAATATTAATTTGGTTACAATATTGGCAGTGCTGTCCAGTTAAATTTTAAGTGGGAGATCAGAATAGGGCTAGACCAAACAAAAGGTCATATTTTGTGATGTATATGTGTTTTGCAAAGTAGAGGGCGTTCATGAAAATCCTGTCAAAATATACAATCTCGTAACCGAATGAAGATGCTCTTCCCAAAAACGACACACTCAAACAATACAAATTACTTTTTCTTTATTTGTTTTTTTTTTTTTGTCTTTGATTTTTTTTTTTCTCTTTTTTCTTGAACCCGCCTTTTAAAAATAAATTTTCCCAGCCGTGCACAGTGTATTCTAATAAAATCAATTACCCAACTATTTTTTATTCCATTCCATGACTGTGTGTGGGGGCGCCGAAGCGGTGTGCAATCTAAAGAAGACAAGTGATTGCTTCATAAGTTACCTGGAATGGTTATGGAAACCACAAACCAATTTAACAACGTGGGCACCGATAAGAACGCCCTGCATTTGTTTAATTTAGGGGCTTTGTCTGGCTCCAAAAACTCCCTCAATTGGAACAACAGCAATTACGGCCACCGTATTGCATCAATTTGTAGTTACTAACCAGGTAAACCTTGACAAAGTAATTTATTATAGAGTTTTTGAAAATAAAAAAAAACGTAAAATAAATTCCGATACCGGGAGTCGAACCCGGGTTTGCTCGGTGAAAGCGAACCGTGCTAGCCGTTACACTATATCGGACGTATTTTTCATTTTTTTAGGTATGGTGATTTAGGTCAAATTCATTTCGCGGAAAATTTTTACTATGATAAAAATTTCAACCCTCAGCCATAGCTACTATACTCATAACACATATATACCTTCACTGTGATAGCACACAACACATTTGATCTACACCTTCGCCACA
This sequence comes from Hyphopichia pseudoburtonii, assembly GCA_003856775.1. Taxonomy (NCBI): domain Eukaryota; kingdom Fungi; phylum Ascomycota; class Pichiomycetes; order Serinales; family Debaryomycetaceae; genus Hyphopichia; species Hyphopichia pseudoburtonii. Next base: position 788,545 of record CP024752.1, on the reverse strand, counting down.
ACACACTGCCCACTCATCGACAATGGCCGTTATTCATCACACCTCGGTCATACACAGACAACCAAACTACCATTATCAATCGATACCATTTTATTCTAGGGCAGATTAATCTGTACCGACGATCTCAGTGGCAGGATGAAAATTCGCTTCCTGCATTGAGCGCGCAAGCTGCAAAAAACTTGGTATCATTTTATCTCTCTCGCAACAACATCTAACAGACTAGTTAGATAGAACCCACTCTTCACCTCAACTCTCATTCCATCTTCACAGGCGGTTTTTGGTGAGATCTAGGTCTCATCATTCCGCCTACGCGTACATAAAGTATGTATTCTGTAGTATTTAATTGCTTAATATATATTTAGGATATCGTGAAAAAAAAAAAAATTTCATCCCAGAGACGATCTCCAATTTAACCAATACCCGTCTTTCCGATTGGTACCCATTCTGGAGCTTCTTGAAAAGTCATTTTCTTTCTACGAAAATACATACGGACCACATCCAACTATTTCATCTCGGCACTGGCTTATGGAAATTTTACCAGGAACAATGCTGTACCTTCTGTTCTTCGTCATTAGCAGATCTACAATCGAATGTTTCATCTAATATTCAACCCTCAGCCATAGCTACTATACTCGTAACACATATATACCTTCACTGTGATAGAACACAACACATTTGGCTTGATCTACACCTTCATCACAACACACTGCCCACGCATCGACAATGGCCGTTATTCATCACACCTCGGTCATACACAGACAACCAAACTACCATTATCAATCGATACCATTTTATTCTAGGGCAAATTAATCTGTACCGACTATCTCAGTGGCAGGATGAAAATATGCCGCCTGCATTGAGGGCGCAAGCTGCGTTTTTTTTCTTTTTTTTTTTTTTTTCAAAGAAAGGAAACTTTTTATTTTCTAAATAATAATATCTAAATCTATATCGACTATAAATCTACTACTACATCTCGCAACTAAAAAGCTACCTGGAGTTCATTGGTTCTTCATGTGTTATTGGAGTTCTTCTTTGAGCTCATATTTGTTATTCTATTGGCCTACTTGGTGTTGCTATCGGTTTTTTTTTTTTTTTTTCTTTCATATATTTTCTAGATTCTAAAACCTTTTAAAAGTAAAGGCGTTGAAATTCAAGATCTGATTTTAGTCCACGAAATTCTAATATCCAATTGATTATTCAATGTCTGGAACTCTACGAGATGAAAGTCTGTCAATGTTTCGCTGAAGTTCCTATGATCCTATTGAGATCCCAAAAAATATGGAAGAGTTTAGCATTTCGCAGCTTTTTTTTCCTAAATTGTTCAAAATAGGCTATAAGCTGATAGAGCGACAAATAATTTCAAACAAAAAAAAAAAAAAAAAAAAAAATTCAAAATTACATGATCGATAATGAATGGAGATCATTTCGACATTTTGGAACTTTATCTTCTATGTAGATTTGGATTGCAATCAATAAAATAAAAAGTCTTTTTTTTTTTCAATCAAATATGTCGAACATTCTGGAACTGGAAATGGAACAACCGAGTGCGACTAACAAAGATAAAACGAAAAAAAAACAGGAGAAAAGAATAATATTGAACAAATGCGAAACAAAAGCACACGCAGTTTATTGAAAAAAGATAAAAAAAAAAAAAGTGATCTCTTAATTTCACCAATCTTTGACCAAGAAGAACAATTACAAACATAATATCAACAACCATGGATTTTGAATTGGAACCTACCTTAGAGTCTATAATCACTCAAGATACCTTGAAATGGATTTTTGTCGGTGGTAAAGGTGGTGTTGGTAAAACAACGACGTCATCATCTGTTGCCGTCCAATTGGCCTTGGCTCACCCCAATGATCAGTTCTTACTTATTTCCACTGATCCAGCTCACAATTTATCTGATGCATTCTGTCAAAAGTTTGGTAAGGATGCCAGACCCGTGGAAGGCTTATCAAACTTATCCTGTATGGAAATCGATCCAGAGGCCGCCATGTCAGATTTGCAACAACAAGCTCAACAATACAACAATGATCCGAATGATCCTTTGAAAAGTATGATGGGTGATTTGACTGGTTCGATCCCTGGTATTGATGAAGCATTATCTTTTATGGAAGTCTTGAAACACATCAAAAACCAAAAGGCCTCCAAAGACAACTCTGATGAAAAAAATGACGCCATCGCTTACAAAACAATTATTTTTGACACTGCCCCTACCGGTCATACTTTACGTTTCTTACAATTACCTGCTACTTTAGAAAAATTATTATCTAAGTTCAAGGATTTAAGTGGCAAGCTAGGTCCCATGTTAAACATGTTGGGTGGTGGTCAACAACAAGATATATTCGCCAAGTTGAATGATATTCAAGTTCAAGTCTCCGAAGTAAATGAACAATTCACCAATCCAGATTTGACCACATTTGTTTGTGTATGTATTTCTGAATTTTTATCTTTATACGAAACCGAAAGAATGATTCAAGAGTTAATGTCTTATAATATGGATGTGAATACCATTGTTGTTAACCAATTATTATTTGCTGAAGGTGACGAACAATCATGTAAAAGATGTGAGTCCAGATGGAAGATGCAAAAGAAATATTTGGATCAAATGTCCGAATTATACGAAGATTACCATTTGGTGAAAATGCCTTTATTGGGTTGCGAAATCAGAGGGGTTGAAAACCTTAAAAAGTTTTCCAAGTTCTTATTAAAACCTTATGATCCTAAAGCTGATGGTGGCCTTGTGTTTGATTTAGAACAAAAATAATTAACAATGTAGATAGTGATTTAATTTTGTGTTCTTCTTCCTTTCATGCTTCTGTTTTTAGTTTTTTTCGCTATATTCCTTCTTTATAAACTTAATGCACCTATTAATGATTTTCCGATAATATACTATAATTTTTGAAAATTAAGTAATTATTCGAGGCGAAAGCGGAGACTCAATATGCGTCGTCCTCATCACATGGGGGTCTGTGCCTCAGGGCGGTCAGGCTCAAATTCGACTATCTCGAAAATCTGAGACAAAAAAAAAAAGAAACAAATCAAAAAAAAAAAAAAAAAAACATCCGTTAGTATAAATAAACCTTGAGCTTCCATATCGGAATCAATTGTCACGAAGATTAATTTTGGTAACAAAGTCACTTAATCAACATCCTTTCAACACATATTAATCCAAATCATCATCTTACACCATAAAAATGGCTAGAGGTAACCAAAGAGACCTCGCTAGAGCGAAAAACTTAAAGAAACAACAGGAAGAGAAAAAGGGTCAAAAGAAAGGTGATCCTGCCAAAAGAATGGAGACTGATGCTGAAAAAATGAGAAGAAAGCAAGCTGAATGTATGTTTTGAGTTTAATTATTGCTATCATGTCAATTGCCCATAATATGAGCTTTGAATACTAACGTCTACAATTTAGCCGATGCTAGAAAGGCAGAAGCCGCTGCCAATGGTCAAAAAAAGTGATTTACTTATCATAAATATGTTAGGATGGAAATTCTCTGCTTCTTGCTTTTTTAGATAGGCTTAGACCTACCATCGGCCTTCAAAAGAAAGACGGAGTAGCCTTCATCTACGCCTACATTGAACTTGACTTTTCGGATCATAAATACTTACGAAATAAACGAAACTAGACAGGAACATAGTAAATTCACAATGTAGTGCATCATGTTCAAAGATTTCAGCCTTCAAGATTGGTCATCAAGTTTATAGAATCAACTAGTTCTGACGATAAGTGGCACGGGCTCGACGTCCGACCGGATTAATTGTATAACGGGCAAAGAAAAAAGAAAAGAAAAAAAGAACGAGTGAAAAAAAAAAAAAAAAAAGTAAAATAAGATAGAATAAGGGGAAAAGTTAGGATTTGCATTACTTGAAATTTTAATTCACCAATTGTCCAACGATTTAGCATCCCAATGTTGATTAAAGAAACTTATCATGATGTAAAGACCTCTTATGGTACCACCATGAGGCTTTTCGTGTATCATCCTACGGTTCCAAACTACCCGAATGCTAAGTTTCCCGGGGTAGTCGTATACAGTGAAATTTATCAAGTTACCGGTCCTGTTTCCCGTTTTGCCAAGGACATTGCTGGTCAAGGGTTCATTGTTGTTGCACCATCAATATATCATAACTTCGAGAGTCACGAAGCCTTGGCATACGACGTGGAAGGTACCGATAAGGGTAACAAGTACAAGATTACCAAGGAATTAAAATCTTATGATGAAGACAATAAGTTAGCAGTTGATTACTTGTTATCTTTGAAAACATGTAATGGTAAAATTGGATCCACAGGTATGTGTCTTGGTGGCCATCTTGCGTTCAGAGCGGCTTTAGATCCTCGTGTTCAAGCTACTGTGTGCTTTTTCCCTACTGATATTCACAATCATGCTTTGGGTGCCGGCCAGCAAGATGATTCTTTGATAAGATCACATGAAATAAAAGGGGAGATAATTTTGATATTTGGTTGCAAAGATAATCATGTCCCATTGGAAGGAAGAGATTTAATCAGAGCTACATTAAGAAAAAATAACATTGAAATGACTTTCATTGAAATCAATGATGCTCAACATGCGTTCATTAGAGATGAAATGAGTAAAGGTAGATATGACCCAGCCTCGACCAAGAATTGTATGGAATGGTTGTTTGAGTTGTTCAACAGAAAGTTGAAGTTAGACTATGGTGATCATGACGGTGAGGGGCGAGTCATTGAAAATGTCTGCTAAAACCACTTGCAGATCAGTTCCCAAGCTGCTGTATAGATACAAACTGACTCACCAAGTCCATCTGTAAATATATCTCTTTACCTAGCTAGTTATGATATGATCTCTGTATTACAGGTTTTGCGATAAAAAAAATCACGTGACCCAAATTACATAAGCATTTTGTACATCCTCGATTTTTTTTGTTTTAGCATCGTTGAACGAAGGGGAAAAAAAAAAGAAAAAAAGAAAAAAAAAAAAAAATCAACAAGAACAAAAAAAAAAGTGAAAAAAAAAAGTAGCGAAGATACAAATCAATGTACTGATACAACCTTTTGATAAAACCACCTTCCCATCACACATATAGACAAACATAAACACAATGAGACCAATTAAATTAATGGGGCACGAGCGTTCCTTAACGCAAGTCAGATTCAATAAAGAAGGTGACTTAATTTTCTCTGTTGCCAAAGATAGTTCAGCATCGATTTGGTACTCTTCCAATGGTGAAAGATTAGGTACTTTGGAGGGCCACAGGGGTACTATTTGGTCTATTGACGTTGATTCTACTTCTACATTGTGTGTCACCGGTAGTGCTGATATGACCATAAAGTTATGGAAAGTGTCTAATGGTGAGTGTGTTCACACTTGGCCAATGCCAACTCCTGTGAGAAGAGTTGCATTTTCACCTGACAACACAAAATTATTGGCAGTCACTGATCAAGTGATGGGTCAAATTGGTACCATTTCTGTATTTGACATAAGCTATGACCAAGAAAACTATAGCCAACCATCAGAAACTCCATCTTTAATCATCCAAACCAGACAAGACGCCAAAAAGGTTACCATTGCAGGATGGGCTGGTAATGGTGAATACATTATCGCTGGTCATGAAGACGGTTACGTTTCCAAATATGACGCTAAAACTGGTGAATTCATTCAAACCGTACAAGCCCATGGTATCCACAATGAAGAAAAAGTTCTTGCAGTCACTGACATACAATTTGCCCCAGAAGATAGATCATACTTCATCACCGCATCTAAAGATAAAAATTCCGTTTTGATTGATGTTGACACTTTAGAAATATTGAAAGTCTACAAAGCTGATGCTCCTATGAACACCGCTGCCATGACTTCCGTCAAGGATTTCGTCATATTGGGTGGTGGTCAAGAAGCTAGAAATGTTACCACAACTGCTGAATCACAAGGTAAATTCGAGGCCAGATTCTATCATAAAATTTTTGTTGATGAAATTGGTCGTGTTAAAGGTCATTTCGGTCCTTTAAATACTATTGCTGTTCACCCCGATGGTACCGGTTACGCCAGTGGTGGGGAAGATGGTTTCATTAGATTGCATTTCTTCGATAAGTCCTATTTCGACTTCGAGTTCGACGCTGAAAGAACTGAAAGAGTTATTGCCGCTGGTTCCACCTAAGCTTTAACTCAATATAGAATGAAGAAGTCATACTATTTATAATGAAAATAACAACCTCTCTACTCAAAAACGAAAAAAAAAAACCTCCCAAAAAAAACCAAAACCAAGCTAGAAATCATAAGAAGACGATAGCGCTTAAACCTTCATTTCTGTCTGACTATCTTATAGTTTTTTCTAACTTCTTGAACTCGCAGTTTGTGATGTGTATTTCATTCAATGAATGATTTAATCCAGTGAGTTTAAGAAATTGTAATCAAAGTACAATATTGTCTCCTCAATAAGTTTCAGCAAGGAGTGTATGTGCAACTGTATAGTAAATTTAAAAATTTCGAAACCATGAATATTTCGATATTGTCATTATCATCTCAATGTAGAAAAGAGTCTTTTGGTTCTCCAGCCATTACATATGTAAGCCTTAATCTCTTTGCCACACATTGATTTTCTATTAGTGTTGGTGTACGGGTGTCCTGAAACATGCTAGAACGTTCCTTATTTTTCATTATTTTCCAGAATATTCGAGGCTGCGAAAGATGAATATATGAAGATATGACCAACCTTCTTATGCGGCAAATAATATTCATCGTTTCAAAAAATTATAAATTCAATAGAAACCCTTTCAATGGTTGAAATCTCTTTTCTTTTTCTATGACAATTAGATTCCTTTATTCATATAGTCACCGGAATATATTAAAATGCTTGACTTATTTACGCAACCTGTTTTAGCTTCAACAAACAATCATCCATTCAATTGCCATGACAGATTGCGAAATTTTAGAGAAGAGCTACTTTGGGGAAATGTTCTCAGTCAAATAGCCGATAACAGAAGACAAGCTTTGGAGGTACAACGTCGTGTCCAATTAGAGAATTATCTTCAACGTTTTGCTGATCAGAGAACGCAACAACGACAACAAAATGAAAATAGAATTTTGGTAAAGCATTTTGAAACAGAAGCTTCCCATCAAATACGATTGATGAAACCAAAAGGAGATTTTAATTCATATGAAATTAGGTTGATTCAAAATCGCCAAAATGAATATATTTTAAAGGTTTCCTCGCAGATCGAAAATTACATAAAAGCATTTGAATTGAACGCAGATTCCATCAACCTTGATCTCATAGATTGGAAATGGCACCGTGATGTCAATGCTCTTGTGATAAATATTCCTTTCAAACAAAGCCCACCCAAAGGTCACAAGAAAGATACGAAAAGTAAAAAGAATCGGGAATGCAAAGAGCTTAAGAGACAATTGAAGAAGACAAGATCGATAGAAAAAGCTCATAAAAGGCAGAAAAAGAATGAGAAGTCAAAATTGAGACACTTAAAACATGAAGAAAAAGAGTATAGAAGACGTCTAGGACAACTCGGACTCAATCAGATTGAAAAGGAACTTCAAAATCCAGGAGTAGACCGCAGAGTGGAATCCACCTCTAAAAAAGAAGATGTTATCCTGCCAGCCAAGAAATATTCAGATCCACATACTGATAGTGAACTAGAAACACCAAGTTCTTCTGAGATTGATAATTCAAGCGAAAATGAATTTTCAAGCTACGCCTCAGACTCCAGCAGTGCCCCACCTTCGCCTAATGTGAGAGTAAGACACAGTCCAGTTATGGAGGAAATTGAAGACGAAGAATTTGTGTTGCTTCGTGAAAGGTGTATAGAATAAAGAGGCAGCAAAACAACTCTTGACTTTTACCAAGTATATACATGTATAAATTAAATATTGAGGTTTTTCCACTGCGTACTGTACGACTTCAGCAATATTTGTATTTCGCAACTTACGTCAACAAAATGGCTTACAAAAGAAAAAGAAATGCTATGTAATGAAAAAATAAAAGAAAAAAGATAGAAAAAAATGCGAATTTGGTTGCCACTCATTTTTTTTTCATTTATTTCTTTTTTTTTAGTACTAGCGATAAGCAAGATAGATGTAAGGAATCAGAAAGAATGAAATTTTCAGATTGATCTTTCTTTTAAATACTAGTAATTTCTCTATTCTCTACTGAATTTGACTTCACTATTTGTATCACTTATACAAGCTCTAGTGCAATAATGTCAGAAGATACCGATACCCCTCTAACTCCGGCCGGTGATATCGACTCCACAGAAGCAGGTGGTTTTATTCCAGACGATTCGAATTACGCGTCAAATAAGCGACGCAGATCCGCCAGGGTCAAACAACAATCATACAAAGAGCCCTCTGATCACGAAGACAATGAGGAGGATTTTGTGAAGGTGGGAAACAATAGCAGCAACAAGAAGAGAAAGACGACGCGTGCTACCGCACCCAAACCCAAATCTGCTGCTAAGAGTAGGAGTAGAGCAAAAATCGAAGATGATGAGGATGAGGATGATGAGGACTTTATCATCAAAAATGACGAAAATGATGAGGATGATGACTTGGAGGTTTTGGCCATTGATCGCTCTACACGAAATGGTTCATCGGCAGATAATGCAATAAGCTTAACTGACGTGGAAGATGATGATGATGTGCCCTTGGCCAATAAAAAACCAAAGACACCAGCAAAGAAAAAAGGTGCCACTAAAAAGAAACCAGCCAAAAAGAAGGAACCAAAAGTCAAAATTCCTTATTTCACTCGTGCCACCAATAGGTTATATGAACATCATCCTGAATTGAAAGATGTATTCCCATATTTACAGTCCTTAGATAAAGTAAAGGTTGAGCGTGCTGAGCAACCACCTGGTATGAATATCAAGTTATTACCGTTTCAACTAGAAGGTTTGAATTGGTTAATCAAACAAGAAGCAGGCGAGTTTGCCGCTGGTGTACTTGCTGATGAGATGGGTATGGGGAAAACAATCCAGGTGATTGCTTTACTTATGACTGATTTACTGAAAAGGCCTAATTTAGTAGTTGGGCCTACAGTGGCATTGATGCAATGGAAAAATGAAATTGAGGCTCATACCACACCAGGATCGTTGAAAGTTCTTTTGTTTCATGGTGCCAATAGAGCAACTAACTTAGACGAACTTTATAAGTATGACGTTATCTTGACATCATATTCTGTATTAGAATCAGTTTATCGTAAGGAGAACTACGGGTTCAAGAGAAAAGAGGGTTTAGTGAAGGAAAAATCACCACTACATCATCTTAAATTTCATAGAGTCATCTTGGATGAAGCCCATAATATTAAAGATCGTACATCGGGTACCGCGAAAGCGGCTAATAATCTTCAGTGTGAGAAGAGGCTATGTTTAACGGGTACTCCATTACAAAATAGAATTGGGGAAATGTATTCATTAATCAGATTTCTTAAATTAGATCCATTTTACAAATATTTCTGTACCAAATGTGAATGCAGCAGTGATGAATGGAAGTTTTCTGATTGGAGACACTGTGATATTTGTGGACATTCTCCAATGTTACATACTAATTTTTTCAACCACTTTATGTTGAAGAATATTCAAAAGTTTGGTATTGAAGGTGATGGACTTGTTAGTTTCCAACATATTCGTTTATTATTAAATCATGTTATGTTGAGAAGAACCAAATTAGAGAGAGCAGATGATTTAGGATTACCACCAAGAATTGTTGAAATTAGGCGAGATAAATTTAATGAGGAAGAACGAGATTTATATACCTCTTTATACAGTGACTCCAAAAGAAAGTTTAATGATTTTGTGGCTGAGGGTGTGGTTTTGAATAATTACGCCAACATTTTCACATTGATTACCAGAATGAGACAATTGGCCGATCATCCAGATTTAGTCTTGAAACGAGTTGGGACTAATGCGGTTGCTGAAGAAGTTGAAGGTGTAATTATGTGTCAATTATGTGACGATGAGGCGGAAGAACCGATTGAATCTAAATGTCGTCATAGATTCTGCCGAATGTGTGTTCAAGAGTATACTGAAAGTTTCATGGGTGATGAGAAAAAGTTGACCTGTCCAGTGTGTCATATCGGTTTATCGATTGATTTACAACAACCATCATTAGAAGTTGATGAAGAACTTTTTTCAAAAGCGTCTATCGTTAACAGAATCAAAATGGGTACTCATGGAGGTGAGTGGAGATCGTCTACTAAAATTGAGGCATTGGTTGAAGAGTTATACAAACTTCGGTCTGATCGTCATACTATCAAATCAATTGTGTTTTCTCAATTCACCTCCATGTTGGATTTAATCGAGTGGAGATTAAAACGTGCGGGTTTCCAAACCGTAAAGTTGTCAGGATCTATGTCCCCACAACAGCGTGATAATACCATTAAATATTTTATGGAGAATACGCAGGTTGAGATATTCTTAGTTTCTTTGAAAGCGGGTGGTGTTGCTTTAAACTTGTGTGAAGCTTCTCAAGTGTTCCTCATGGATCCATGGTGGAATCCAAGTGTAGAGTGGCAATCAATGGATAGAGTGCATCGTATCGGGCAAAAACGTCCGATTAGAATTACGAGGTTCTGCATTGAGGATAGTATTGAGCTGAAAATCATCGAGTTGCAGGAGAAAAAGGCCAATATGATTCATGCTACCATCAATTCAGATGACGCAGCTGTCAGTAGATTAACACCGGATGATTTACAGTTCTTGTTTATGAACTAGAGTTCTATCAATTCTGCTCTCGAAACGCATCATTTTTTTTTTTTCTTTTTCATTTTCCGTCCTTCTTATTATTCGGTATATAAGTTTTTTCTTTTCATTTCATCTTCTTTGCTTTTCGGCATCAAAATGTTTTTATTCAATTATGTTAGTATGATCATTTCATAAGAGATGAAGAAAAGATATTGCAACCATATGCACGTGACTCGCTCTGTAATAAACTGTGATTCTTCTTAGTGAGTCATTAAAGATTACGGCAATCGCCTATCATTTTTTTGCAGTGCGACCCTCCACTTCCGGCATAATCTCTGACTCTTTACTGAAAAAAAAACAAAAAAGAATGCGACACAAAACATCAGAGCCCAAATTCATGGAGAAATATCACTCATTGAAAAAAAAAAAAAGTTCACCGGAGTGAAAAATTCACTCTGAAGGAAAATTTATAAATATACTTCTCTTGTTCCTCTTTTCGTTTAGTTTTATATTAGATACTCTCTTCACTCCTTCTCCCCCATTTTACGAAAACAATAGCATTCAAAGATGTCAGATCAAAGCTTCTGGTTGAATTACTTAGATAACCCAACCTTATCGGTGTTACCTCATGATTTCTTGAGACCAGCCGACAAGCAATCGGTTGAAGCAAACCATTCATTTCAATTACCTCAAAATTCCAGTGCATCAAGTTTTACTTTTGGCTTAGCTGTGTTCGCCGCTTTAATATTTAGATTGACTGGTGATGAAGATATAGTCATTGCTACTGACACCAAATCAAGCACGGTACCTTTCATAATTAGATTGAATGTTACCTCCAATGTTAATTTCAGTCAACTTTTGGCAAGAGTGGAGGATGAATATAATAATAATGCCAAAAAAGTTACTTATCAATCATTAAATGAAGTTTCGGAGTCTATCAAAACTTCTAAAAAATTAGATGCTCATCCAGGTTTATTCCGAGTATCTTATCAACACTCTAGAGATTCACAACAATTAGAAACTACCGTTCAAGGTTCAGTACGTGACTTGGCCATTTTCACAACACCCGAAGAAGGAAAGTTTGAAATTTATTATAATGCATTATTATACAAAAAGGACAGAATTGTTATTCTTGCTGAACAATTTTCAAAATTCGTTCAAAATGCCATAACAAATCCAAATGCTGATATTACCAAGGGTAACTTGATAACTTCAAGTCAACTTAGTCATTTACCAGACCCTACTACCGATTTGGATTGGTCAGGATATCGTGGTGCCATTCAAGATATTTTCATGCAAAATGCTGAAAATCATCCTGATAGATCATGTGTGGTTGAAACTAAATCTTTCTTAAATCCCAATTCCAAAACTCGTACTTTTACTTATAAACAAATTAATCAGGCTTCTAATTTAGTTGGTAATTATTTAAAAGAAACTGGTATTAAAAAAGGTGATATTGTGATGATTTATGCTTATCGTGGTGTTGATTTAATGATTGCCGTTATGGGTGTCTTGAAAGCGGGTGCTACGTTTTCGGTTATTGATCCTGCATATCCTCCTGCAAGACAAAATATTTATCTTTCGGTTGCTAAACCAAGAGGTTTAATTGGATTAGCTAAGGCAGGTGTATTGGATTCATTAGTTACTGATTATATTAGAGATGAATTAGATGTTATTTCTACCATTCCACAATTGGTAATTCATGATGATTATTCCTTATCTGGTGGTGCATTAGAAGGTCAAACTCAAGATGTTTTCGCCGAGTATCAACAATATAAAGATCAACCAACTGGTGTTATCGTTGGACCTGATTCTAACCCCACTTTATCATTTACTTCTGGTTCTGAAGGTATACCCAAAGGTGTATTGGGTCGTCATTATTCTTTGGCTTATTATTTTTCCTGGATGGCCAAAACTTTTGGATTATCATCAAATGATAAATTTACCATGTTATCAGGTATTGCTCATGATCCAATTCAAAGAGATATGTTTACACCATTATTTTTAGGTGCTCAATTATTAGTTCCAACTGCTGATGATATTGGTACACCCGGTAAATTAGCTGATTGGATGGCTGAATATGGTGCTAGTGTAACTCATTTAACTCCTGCTATGGGTCAATTATTAAGTGCTCAAGCCTCAACTGCTATTCCTACATTACATCATGCATTTTTTGTGGGAGATATTTTAACCAAAAGAGATTGTCTTAGATTACAAAGTTTGGCAGAAAATGTCTTTATTGTTAATATGTATGGAACTACTGAAACGCAAAGATCAGTTTCATTCTTTGAAATTAAGAGTCGTAAATCAGATCCTACTTATTTAAAGAATTTAAAAGATGTTATGCCTGCTGGTACTGGTATGCACAATGTTCAATTATTAGTTGTAAATAGATTTGATACATCTCAAACTTGTGGTGTTGGTGAAGTGGGTGAAATTTATGTTAGAGCTGCTGGTTTAGCCGAAGGTTATAGAGGTTTACCCGATCTTAACAAGGCTAAATTTATTACTAATTGGTACGTTGATCCAGCAAAATGGATTAAACAAGATGAAGCCAACAAGAAACCTCATGAAATTTGGAGAGAACATGGATGGTTTGGACCAAGAGATCGTATGTATAGAACTGGTGATTTGGGTCGTTATTTACCCGATGGTAATGTTGAATGTTGTGGTAGAGCTGATGATCAAGTTAAAATTAGAGGTTTTAGAATTGAATTAGGTGAAATTGATACTCATTTATCTCAACATTCTTTGGTTAGAGAAAATATTACTTTGGTTAGAAGGGATAAAAATGAAGAACCAACATTAATTTCTTATATTGTTCCTAAAAATTCTCCTGAATTAGAAAATTTCAAATCAAATATTATTGTTGGTGAAGGTGAAGATGATATTAATGATCCAATTGTTACTGGTTTAGTAGCATATGGTGAATTAATTAAAGATATTAAGGGACATTTAAGAAAAAGATTAGCTGCTTATGCAATTCCAACTATTATTGTTCCATTAGTTAAATTACCTTTAAATCCTAATGGTAAAGTTGATAAACCAAAATTACCATTTCCTGATACTGCTCAATTAGCAGCAGTTTCTAAATTAACTGCTAGTGAAAAGGGATTAAATCAACAAGAAGAAAAATTTGATGAATTAGAATCAATAATTAGAGATTTATGGTTTGAAGTTTTACCTAATCGTCCTGCTTCAATTTCCAAGGATGATTCATTCTTTGATTTAGGTGGTCATTCTATTTTAGGTACTCGTATGATTTTTGAATTAAGAAAAAAATTAGGAGTTGAAGTACCTTTGGGAGTAATTTTTAAAAATCCAACGGTTGAAGCTTTTGCTAAAGAAGTTCAAAAATTTATTTCTGGTGATGATTTTGAATTGGCTGATGGTACCAATACTGTCAAAGAAGAAAAAGTAAGTGATGTAATTAGTTATTATGAAGATGCAGTTGCATTATCCAAAAGTGCGTTATTATCATCTTATCAATCACTTGATTCATCAACTTTGAAAAATTTTAAAACAATTAATGTTTTTGTTACTGGTACTACTGGATTTTTGGGATCTTTTATTGTACGTGATCTTTTAAAATCTCGTCCAAATATTAATTTTAAAATTTTTGCTCATGTAAGAGCCAATTCAAAACAAGCTGGTTTAGAAAGATTACGTAAAACTGGTATTACTTATGGTATTTGGGATGAAAATTGGATTTCAAATATTGAAATTGTTCTTGGAGATTTAGCCAAACCTCAATTTGATTTAAATAATGAAGAATGGAATTATTTAAGTAATACAATTGATGTTATTATTCATAATGGTGCTTTAGTTCATTGGGTTTATCCATATTCTCAATTAAGGGATGCTAATGTTATTGGTACCATTAATGTATTAAATTTAGCAGGATCTGGTAAACCCAAAAATTTTTCATTTGTTTCATCAACTTCTTCACTTGATACTGATCATTATGTTCAATTATCAGATGAAATCATGGCTAAAGGTGGATTGGGGATTCCTGAATCTGATGATTTACAAGGTTCTGCTCATGGTTTAGGAACTGGATATGGTCAATCTAAATGGGCAGCTGAATATATTATTAGAAGAGCTGGTGAACGAGGTTTGAAAGGTTGTATTACCAGACCTGGTTATGTTACCGGATTTTCTGAAACCGGGGCATCAAATACTGATGATTTCTTATTAAGAATGATTAAAGGTTGTGCAGAATTAGGAGCATATCCAGATATTACCAATAATGTTAATATGGTACCCGTTGATCATGTTGCTAGAGTTGTTGTTGCCAGTGCACTTCATCCACCCAAGAATGATGAATTGGCAGTTGCTCATGTTACTGGTCATCCAAGAATGCAATTTAATGATTATTTGAAAACTTTGATTACTTATGGTTATAAAGTTAAAACAGCTGATTATCCAACCTGGAAGAGTTCATTGGAAAAATTTGTGGTTGAAGATTGTCAAGATTCGGCATTATTCCCATTATTACATTTTGTTTTGGATAATTTACCTCAAAATACCAAGGCACCTGAATTAGATGATACTAATGCTGCCAAATCTCTTAAATTGGATGAAGCTTGGACTGGTATTGATGTTAGTAAAGGTAAAGGAATTACCACTGAACAAGCCAGTATTTATTTAAGTTATTTGGTTAAGATTGGATTTTTAATCAAACCAACCAATTCAGGTTTAAAATTACCTGAAATTGAATTGAGTGAAGAAACTTTGAAATTGATTACTTCTGGTGCTGGAGGACGTGGATCAGCTGCTAAATAGATTATTTTACACTGTATAGTAAACGAAATATTAAAAAAAAAAAAAAAAAAAAAAAAAAAAAAAAAAAAAAAGAATAAAATAGACAATAAGTCAAGACACTCTAGGTTGTAAGTTCAGGAAAAGAAAGAGAGCAAACAAGGTATTTATGAGAAAGGAATTAAGATATCGAGCCTTATTGTAGAAATTTTTTGTCTTTAATATCTAAAGCTATTTAAAATTTGTGGGTTGCAATGTTGAAAACACGCGGGGTTCAATTTTTTTTTTTTTTTTTTTTCTTCTTCTTCTTCTTCGTTAACCAATGCAAAAAGATAACCACTGAAAAAGACTTCCACTGCAAGACCACTGCAACATCACTGTAACCAGGGCAAAAAGGATTGCTGTCATCAGATTAAAATTTATCAAAACACGAAATAATATGTCAACCGAGAATGTGCGACAAACAAATCGAATATCACAAACACAATCATCAATTCCACAATCTCAATCACCAATTCAAAGTCGTCAACTGAGAAGATCAAGTTCTGTATCATTTGGATATAAAGATGAAAAACGATATTTATCATCACCCATGACATCATTTAATCATAATGAAATACATGATTTAGGTTATGATAGTAGTAGTCTGATACCATTTTATGAAGATTTTGATATTAATCATATTGAAGAAGATCGAAGAAAACCAACTGAAGGTAATTCTAGAACCATCAGACCATCAATGACGGGGAAATCAGCATCATCTACTTCAATACGAAGAATGAGTCCCAAGACTCCTAATAAATATACATTTCCATTTCGTAATATTGGGAATAATAATAATAACATTAGTGTTGATGGGATTGAAACATCAACACTGGGTAAAGTTGGAGGATCAATTACACCTACTTCACATCTGCAACTGACGGGTAATTTATTACAATTACTTCATAAGAATAATGAATTTAAACATACACGAAATTTAAGTAAAGGAGGAGTTGATAAGAAACGACTTGTTGATCAATTTTATCATTCAATTAATACTAGACCTCAACAATCACCTGAATTAAAACGAAATGATTATGAAATTAATGAAACTGAAGATTTACAATTGATTGAACAATCACCAATACGAGAATTATATAATAAAAATAAAATTTATGAAAATGATGATGAACCAATTAATTCTGAAAGTACATTTGAAGAAATGATAAGTCAAGGAGGATTAATTTATAAACCAATTAATGAAGATGAATTAGATTTGGCACGAACTGATTATTTATTAAATATTGATGTTGTTACAAATGAATATATTGGAAAAGAAGATGAATTAAAATCAATTATGGTAATCTTACAAAAAATTAATCAAGAAATGATGCAACAATTTAAATTTGATAATACTAAATCAATACTGATAAATCAACTTGATAAATTAACAAATTATTTAAAAACCACCAATCAAAATATTCGAGAATTATTTGAATCATTAATTAATCAAAAGCAATCAATTAAATCAAAGTATCAACAAAGTATTCATGATAATATAAATAAATTAGATGAATTGGTAATATCATTAGAAACATTAGAAACTCGATTAAATCAAGCCAAACAATCAATTAATGGTAATAAACAAATGATTGAACATGAAGTATATAATAAATTTAATATTTTAGAACAAATCAATCAACGATTTGATCAACATGCCAAACTTATTCGCAATCGTCGATTTAAACAATTGAATATATGTTTGGCAATACTAGTGATTGTTTGTGGAATTTATGTTGGGATTTGGCGATGACTTCAAATTTACTAATAAATATACATCTATCATCTTTCTATCATCTTTCAGCTACACATAGTGCAGCTATAAGTCCGTAGTCTTTACCTTCTATCCAATCATCTCTATCTTACAATCATCACTATCTCACAATTATCTCTATCTTACACTTATCTCTAATTTCTATTCTCTATCTTACATTCATCTCTATCTTCTATCTCTTTCTTTCTTGTAATTTTGCATCACAAAGATAAAGTGAGACATGACAGAGTCAAACAGGAAATGATAATCGGGTAGCAAAACCCATTGGCGGCAAGCAAACACACCAAAAACAAAAAAAAATAGGAAAAACACATCAAAAACAAAAAAAAATAGGAAAAGCACACCAAAAACAAAAAAAAAAAAGAAAAAAAGTAAAGAAAAAAAAAGAATGACTTCATTTTTTCATTTTTTGTTTGGTTTAACTGTGAAAAATCTGCTTTTTTTTTTGTTTTTGGTGTGTTTTTTCCCCAGGTTTTTGTGACAGTTTTTAATTTTGGTTGTGAGTGGAATTCTTGTAAATAATCCATTAACTGCTTGTTTTTCTGTCTTTTCTTTTTTTTTCTTTTCTTTTTTTCTGGTGTTTGTCTGGTTTCCTTTCTCTCTTTCTAATTTTGATTTTTATTTTTATTTTATTTTTATTTTTATTTTTATTTTTTTTTTCTTTGGATATCTCTTCTGTCTCTGATATCCTTTTGTCTCTGATATCTCCAATAGGCTATATAGGCTACCTTCCCAGGCTACTACACACAATCATGGCTGATATCCTATGTTTAAGTTACTCCGATGCTGCGGCGGCTGCCCCTCCTCCAATACTCGAGTCCATATCTTATTGCCGGGATGAGCACTATGTTCCATCCGGGTGGCACCACCAACAGGAGAATCAACAACATGCCAACTACTTCACTCGTTTCAATCAATTGATTTGTCATCTTTTTACCAAGGGTAACGAGGAACATGATACCAATCATGCCACCGTGATCATCATTGATTCATCCAAAAATCTTGTATCTCATTCTTCCAAGTTGGATTTATTACGATTTGAAGATAAATCATTATTATTGAAATATTTTTTCAATCATCTTAATATTATTGTTATTCAATTATCTTCATTAAATCCAACATCAATCAATCATTTAAATGTTTGTATCAATAAAATCAATTCTCTTATTGAACATCGAATCTCAAGAATTCAAACTTGGACAGGTACTGGTGATTATAATATTAATGATTATTATAATGAAACCAATTTTAAAATTGATGAAATTATTTCAACCATGTCATTTGTTTTAAATCATTCTAATATTGGTTTGATTTCAAAATCAAAAATTATTAAATTGAAAACTTTAATTATTCTGGAAATTGATTTTAAATCTTTATTAATTAAAAATTCAGATTATCATTTAGCTAAACTTTGTCATTTGGTAGGTCATTGGAGTTTCCCATCTCATGAATTATCTAATGATGATTTAATTTATTGTGTTTATCTAATGATTAATTATCTGTTAAATCAAATTAAGATTAATAATCAATTACCATCTAATTTTTATTATCCTCAAGAAAATGAATTATTAGCATTTGTATTTATGGTAAGAGATTCTTATAAAAATGGTAATCCATTTCATAATTTCCGTCATGCCGTTGATGTATTACAAGCTTGTTTCCATTATTTAATTCGTTTAAATTGTTTACCTCCTTTTAAACAATATGAATCAAATCCAAAATCAAATGAATTATTATTTTTAAATGATCAAGTACCAATTTTAAAACATACTTTTCTTATACCAATTCAACCCAATTCAACCTCAACTTCAAGAAGATCAAGTACTTCAAGAAGATCAAGTACTTCATTTGCATCAACCACCACCTCCACCACTGCCACTGCCAATGGAGTAGCAATTCAAGCTCAACAAACGATTCAAATCAATCAAGATGAACCTCATCTAACCCTTTTACAAACTTTGGGTTTACTCATTGCTGCTTTGGGTCATGATGTAGGTCACCCCGGTGTAACCAATGCATTTATGATTCAATATCATTCCCCAACTTCAATCATTTATAATGATCGTTCAGTACTTGAACTGTTTCATCTGTCAATTTTTATTAATAAAATTCTTAGTATTAATTGGCCTGGTTTACTTGATATTGAAACTGATATAAATTCAAAATTAACTTTTAAAGAATTAATTATAAGTTGTATTCTTGCTACTGATATGGCTGAACATTTTGAATATATTGATAAATTAACTACTTTTAAATTAAATTCTGCTAATGATCATAAAGTTAAATTAATTATGAGTTTATTAATTAAATGTGCTGATATTTCAAATGTTACTCGTCCTTTAAGAATTTCATCTCAATGGGCTTCAGTATTATCAAGAGAATTTAATGAAGTTAATCTTTTACAACAACGTATTGAACAACATCAATTTGATCATCATGATGAAATTAATTATAATCATGTCCCCGTTAAACTTGATGATATATTACATGAATCTCCTCAATTACATAAAGGTCAATTGTTTTTCATAAATACCTTTGCTGAAAATTTATTTAATAATATTGTTGAATTATTACCCGAATTAACTTATACTTGTGATATCATTAAAGAAAATAAAACTTTTTGGATGTCTCAGGAATAACCACCTTCCCATCATCATTTTTTTTTTTTTTTTTTTTTTTTTTTTTTTCTTTTTTTCTTTTTATTCCAAATTCCCCCACTACAACCCTGTATCATTATCCTTTAATAGAATTTCTTTTCCTCCTTCCTTCATGTGTTATAATTTGTTTCCCTTCTTACGATTATGTTTCTTCTTCTTTTTTTTTTTTTTTTTTCCTTTTTTTTTTTTTTTTTCCTTTTTTTTTTTTTTTTTTTTTTCTTTTTTTTTTTTTTTTTCTTTTTTTCTTTCTTTGGTTCTTTTATAATAGATTCTTTACTTTTGTTAAATTTTACCTTGTTGAATTGTAATTACGCTTTGTTTAATTGAATCAGAAGATGAAAACAGTTGATTGATAAATTGTCACTATTTCACATGGTTATTACATTTGCAACCAATACAAAAACATCTACAATACGCCTCCACTACCATTGAAATCTTGCTAACAACCATAAGCCTCACCCGGGATCAAAAGAAAAAAAAACAAAAGAAAAATAGATGTTAAATTGGTTGTGATGTCATCTCAACGGTTTGATCAAAAAAAAAAAGAAAAAAAACAGGAAAAAAGAAACAGAATATATACAGCGCCCCTGGTAATTTGAGCCAGCACTTTGAAACTGCTGATCATCTTGTTGAATTGACAACCCTTGAGGGTGCAAAACAAAAACAAACAGGATAGAAGTTAAGACTTGTTGGTAAGAATACCAGCAAAAATTATTGCTGGTAATGATTTGTAATTGTAAACTCCATCACGTCAAAGTTGTATTCTGTGGTTGTTGGATTTTTTTTCTCATTCTGTGCCTCCGTACACCTTCTCATCGCATCTCCACCGTTTTTTCTTTCTTTTTCTTTTTTCTTTTTTCTTTCTTTTTGCCTTTTTTTTTTTTTTTTTTTTCTTTTTTCTTTTTTTTTGCTCGCATTTTTCACGCTTTTCAGTTTGGTGGAATTGATTATTTTATTTTTGTTAGTGTTGTTTCTCTTCCTGTAGTTTTTTATATTTCTTTCTCTGTTTCTTTCTTTCTTTTTTTTTTTTTTTTTTTTTTTTTTTTTTTTTTCTTCCTTTCACTTTTCAGATTCATCTTGTCAACCATCGAGATTATTCTTTTGTTCCCATTTTTGAAAAAAAAAGTATAACCCGTACTACTTTTGGATATACTGCGTTAGCATTCAACTCTTGATAGAGTAGTATTCCTTCTTTAGTCATTCGCTGCCATCCTTCCCCCTTAACGTTTATTCATCGCTGCGTGTCAAAAGGTGTCATAGTAACCACAAAAACCTATCATACAAGTAAAAAGAAAAGAAAAAAAAAGAATAGAATATCATAAAAAATGGACCCTCATCACTCGTTGGCATCTCCTCAATATGGTGAAAGACCAATCATCTTATCTCCACCTCCATTAGATCAGCAACTGCTTAATACTTTTCCGGGTACCAGTGCTGGTACCACCACCAGTGCTGGTACTGGTAATGGTACTGGTCAGGACCCTAATCAAATTCAACCTGCTTCTCTTGCCAATCCTCATCTTCTTAAACTGTCTCAAGTACCTCATCAATATCAAAGACAACAAAGTGTTGGTTATAATTTACAACATGAATTTGAAACTTTGACCGCAGATTTAGATTTAGATTTAAGACAAAATTTATCTCAAAATTCGAATAAAAATATTATTTCTGATATACCTAATATTCAAGCCAATACTCCTTCATCTTCCACCAATGCTAGTCATTTTGGTGGTGGCGCTGGTGGTGGACCCAATAATTTGGGTAATAATAATGCTACTGGTGGCGCCGCTGCCGCTTCCACTGCCGCTGCCGCTTCCACTGCCGCTGCCGCTTCCACTGCCGCTGCTGTTGCCGCCGCGGCTAATATTACCTCTCCTAAATTTGATTCACCTACAAATACATTATCAAATAAATCAGCTTCTTCATTAGGTGCTAATGTTCCTCATGGTCATAGTTTATTAGCTCCATCAGCATCTAAATATGGATTTCTTGATTTAAATGCTGCAATGTCACCTATCCTGACTCATTTTTTACATGATCAATCAGTTTCTCCCATTCCTGCTAATGGATTATCTGGTCAAGCCACCGGTACAAATGCCACCACTGGTAGTAATACTACTACTACTAATGCTAATACCAATACTGGTTTGGGTTCATTATTAAATAATTCATCTAGTGCTAATACACTTTCAACTGGTTCTGCAGGTGGTACAACTTCTTCGGGTGCTAATATCACTGGTGGTTCATTTTTACCTCCATTGGGTAATTTACCTAATCGTCCACAATCAGTTAATGATTTTCTGAATTTTTTCGGTCGTCAACAACAACATCAATTGGCATTGGAACAACAAGAACAAAGAGCATCTAATTTTTATCTGGATTTACTTGTATTTACAAATTGGGTTGAAAATTTAAATCCTCAAGATATTATTACCATGATTGAATATTTTTGTAATAATTTACCCCTTGATATTCTTTTAACTTTTAAATCTAAACTTGAAAATCATTTAATTCATAATCCTTCATCAAATCAACAATCTCAATCTCAACAACAATTTGCTAGAATAAATTCTCCATTTCAACCTCAACAATTGAATGATTATATACCTGATATGGATTCTTTATCATTAGAACCTAATTTTAATGATACATTACATCAACAAACTCAAACTCAACCTCAACCATCTCATCATCAATTACAATCTCAACATCAATCTCGTCAACAATCTCAACATGGTGGATTATATCAACCAAAACCAAAACAAAATTCTTTTAGAAGTCATTTATTTGCCGATGCTAAATCTCAAAGACCAAAATCTGCTGATCCTAGTATAAATTCAAGATATGCCTCTATCCAGCAACAACAACAACAACAACAACAGCAGCAACAACAGCAGCAGCAACAACAACAACACCAACAACAACAAAATAAAGTACAATCACAATCTCATCAACCTGTTTCTCTGAATCTTAGTCAAAGCTCAACCTTAGCTTCAGATCAACAACATCAACAGCATTTATCACAACAATTTGAAAGAGCAAGATCACCAACTTCTCATTTGTATGAAAAAACCAATTTTCTTCAACTTGCAGCTGCAAATTCAAATTCACCTTCTGGAGGTCAACATTATAATCATAATTTTAATAATCATCATGGTAATGGTAACGGTCATAATCATCAACATCAATATGGTGGATCTGGTGCTAATATAACGGGTTCTGGTAGCCCACCACCAAGCGCTAGTCTGTCCAATACTCAACCAGCTACTCCTCATGGTCATAATCATGGTGGAAATTCATCAGGACAACAATCAAATTCAGATGAATCCTTAGATTTGTCAGCTCATGCAGCATTAAAATTAGGAGCTTTGACTACTATTAATTCACGGGTTGCGTTGGATTCAAGTAGAAAGAACCACGGGGGTAGTTTCTATGGTCAACAACTGCAACAACTGCAGCAACAACAGCAACAACAGCAACAACAACAGCAACAACAACAACAACAGCAGGTTGGAAATGGAAATGGTCAACAAGGATCATACCAACCCTCATCGCAACAACATCATTACCATGGTCAGCCGGGTGTTGGTAGACATATGGGATTAGCAGCATATGAAGAATCACTTAATAGATCAGTTAATTCATCATCAGTCCCCGTTGGTGGTCATAGATATCAACAACCATCATCACCATCAATGCATCATAACAAGGATTTTAAACCCAAACAACCACAAATTCATGAATCTCAAGTATATTCAAGACTGCCTCAATCATCACAACTGCAAATTTTAGCTGCTTCTAATTCATCTATGCCAGTTGAAATAAGTCATCCTGATTTATTAAATAATATCCCTGCTTGGTTAAAATTACTTCGTTTACATAAATATACTGAATGTTTAAAGGATACTTATTGGAAAGATCTTATTGAATTTAGTGATGAACAATTGGAAGAGAAAGGTGTTAAGGCATTAGGCGCCAGAAGAAAATTACTCAAGGCTTTTGATGCTGTTAAGGATAATAATCAATCTGGTGATTTTGAATAATAATTTAATTTTGTTCTTCAACGCCTTGTCACCAATTCAATAATTACGATGTATCATTATGATGTATTATTACTAATTAAAAGAAGAAAATTGCAACAATATATTGTACTTTTCCTATTTTTTGCTCTCTTTTTTTTTTTTTTTTTTTTTTTTTTTTGTTCTTTTTTGCTTTGTACAAAGATATTCAATTCTTCATTCACCTTTTACTACTATAGATCTATTCTCATCATCTGAGTCTTTAAAAATACACTTTGAATTATTAGATACCGTAAATCATATTAAATGAGAAGAAGAAAACAAAAAGATAGCGGACGTCAAGTAAGTGAAAACACATTAAATAAACATGGTTGACAACAAGTAAAACAAGTAAAATGAGCAATAACGAAAAAAATAATGAAAAAAAAATAAATGAATTATAGGGAATATGAAGTTCAGCAAATAAACATACAAAGTACTCTGATAAGCTAATGGGAATGTAAAGATGAATAAATCACAATAAATTAAACAATATACTTTGGAACTTTCGGTTCTTCACGTTACTTCTTTACATAATGACACAACAAGAATTGGTCTTTTTGGCTTGTTTATAGAACATTCTCGATGAACTAGATAAAGCTTCCGACTTATCAACCAAAGAGTCCAATTTCTCACCTCTTTGTAAAACACTTTCAATGGTTTTATGCAAAACAATTTTAGTCTCATCTAATTCTTGTTGTACTTTCATAATTGAGTCAGCTTGACCAGGATCTTGATATTTTTTGAGATAAGTTTCCAAAGCATCATAGGTAAATTGAGGTCCAGTTTCAGTGGCATTAGCCCATTCTTTGGAAGGATGAGAAGATAAATATTCTTCCAAAAATTTATTAATTAATGTATAAGCTGGTCTAACTGGATATTCTTTATCAGCAATAACAACACCTGATAAACCTTCCAGTCTGGTATAAGTATGACCCACGTAGTTACCTTCTTCAATACTCTGTCTTTGACCAGCTTCAGTTCTCAGTGATACTGTTTCGGCGAAAAATGTCATGAATTGAGATCTCAGAGCACGCTCAAAATAAGAAAACTCGCTGACATCTCTAGCGGAAGTTAATTCCAAGGCCTTTTCGCCTCCGGTTTTCAAAATACCAATATAGTAAATCTTCATTATGCGTATAGTTTTAAATGTTTGGTGGATGAAGAATTTCTTGCTCAAGCTTTATGTAGGGGCAAGTGCTTTGTTTATTTCTGTAAAAGAAGCCGCACAAGACAAATCAAGGGGTAGAGGGGGCAAGCAAATTTAACCTTGAGATTTCAATAGACTACTAATATGAGCCAACAGAGAACCGAATCAATCAGAAGATATAAATATCAGATATAGATGAAAATTCTGGTTGCTTTAGTTCGAAGTAGAAGAAAAGGAAAGGCAAAAAAAAAAAATAGACTAAATCAAATGACCGATACTTCAGGAGAAAGGCCCTTTGTTTCAAAATGTTGAAGTTTATTTACCTTTTTTTTTTTTTTTTTTTTTTTTTCTGTTTTTTTTTTTTTTTTTTTGCTCTGTTGAGATTATTTAATTACTCTTGTTATTGTTATTTGGTATTTTTTATTTTTGTTTTGTTAGCGGTTCTTGCCGCGCATGGATTTAATTTTGATAAATAAACGACATGACGATATGGAAAATCCACACACAATTGGATCTGATCTTTCAAATTGTGTGGTTAGGAATAAACTACAGGGGTTATTAGATACTAGAATACTTATAGAGCTACTTTCACCTTTCCCCCTTCTTCTTGATTCTAGGAGCACATACCCGGCCCAGAAAACTCATTCCAATCACAAAAAGAAAAGGAATAAAATCAATACACTTCTGTCAACATCACAAAACCGTGAATTTCAATCCTTGAAGGCCGACTTAAAGCGAACGTTTATCATCGAAGAATTTAGCTTAAAAAAACATTACAGCCTAAGTATCACAAGACTGGTCGTCCTCAAATTTACACCCTTCAGTCAATACAATGAATGCAACTCTGTAACAAATTATCCTTTCTGTCTTTCTTTTCACAATACATTTCACTGGCCTTTCATTCAAGTCCTAAAAAATCTTAGCTTATATATCAAATCCCGAACAAATCACAGCATGATGAGTCAACAACATTATCAAACTCATAGGAGGTCTCAATCCGCATCCACCCCTACTCTAAAAGTAGTACTCCTAGGTGACCTGGGGGTAGGCAAGACATGCCTTCGATCACAATTCGTTCATCATATATTCACAAATGCCTACAAATCAACTATCGGAGGTGACTACCTTACTACGAGTGTTTACGTTCCCCAAATCTCTGACTCTGAATCTCAATCAACCACTCCGCTAGTCATCACTGAAACCGGCATCGAACATAATAATTATTTAGATATAAATAGTTCACAAACTACACACTTAAAAAATGGAAGTAATACCAAGACGAACAATCAGACAAGTGAACAACAACAACAATCCGGTCAACCAGATAAAGTTAACTTACAAATCTGGGACACAGCCGGTCAAGAACGTTTCAATTCTATCTCACAAGCATTCTATCGTGGTACCGACGTGGTGGTGCTCGTATATGATATCACGAACTATGAATCGGTACTAAGTCTTCGCGATTGGTTCAAAAGGTTCATGGAACATTGTCATGTCGATAAACCCGGTGTCATAATTGTTGGCAATAAACTTGATAAATCAAGTGAACGATGCGTTGACCTTGAAGAAATACGTGAAATACTAACTAGAAACACTTCTGTAAGTGTTGATGATTATGTGGAAGATTGGGATACAGATTTACGCGAAGTCACTTCTAAACAGCTTGATATGGTTGATCAGTTATTTCTCCGTGTGGCAGAAGTTGGTGTTGATCTTATCAGACTGTCTGGCTCAAAAAAACTTCGAGGTAGAAAATCAGGAATACTAGGATTCGACAGCATCGATCTCAATGATATTAATTCCTCATCAAAATCAAGGTGTGCATGCTAAGTCTCAACTCACTTACTTTCGTCACACACTGTTCTTTATGCATATACCCCTTTTTTTTCAATTCTCTTTAAGATCATCAATGTTCGTTTCTTCTTTATCACCATTTACTTCAACTTATTCCCAATCTATTTATATTGCATTTTCAAACCATTTCTCCGATTATTCGTGCACAGCATACTCTATTATTTAATGAATTCAGTGATTAACTAACCAAATCCAGCCTCTTCAATTCAATTTTACTGGTTTCTCCATAGTTCATTATTTATTTACGTTTTTTTACTTAATCGATACTATATACATTTTTATAAATACGTTTGCATGCAAATTGATAACTTTTCCAAAGTATCATATTGATGCTTCCAGTAAAAAATTCGATCAGCTTGTTTTTTTTTTTGTTGATTTGTTTAAACGTGATTGTAATTAGACTAAATTACATCACAGTTTAATTGTCACCGTCGGCTTTGCTTAAGGCTTCCTTAGGAAGCTCTTCGGCAACAGCAGAAGTAGCTTTGGTCAATCTATCCTTTTCATCAAGATTGGCAGATGATTCTTCAATAACACCTTCTTGAGTATCCTCATCCTCATATAATTCTTCCTTATAATGTTCCGGATGTTGCTTGAAGCATGATCTCATATTTTGAAACTTTTGAATACAATCAATACCCTTTGGTTCACTTTCAGAATATACAAAGCATGCAAAGGCTTCCTTAAATTCTTCACCACATGGACCATCGGCCATACCACCTAAACATGGACAATCCCAGTTGATTTCACCGGTTTCTGGGTTGAATGCAGCACTTTGTTGACCTTCTTCAGTTTGTTCACCCTTATTTTCTTCAACTTCAGATTTTGTCTCTGGTGTTGAATCTTCTGGAGAAATTTTGGTATCAACTTCAGCTTGACCAACAGACTTGAGTTTTTCCTTACTAAGTTTTTCAGCTTCAGCATCTTTCAATGCTTGCTTTTTACCTTCTTCAATTTTTTTTTCATCAACTTCATTTTCAATAAACTGTTGGTTAAAAGTAGTGTAGGCCAATGCAAATGCTGATAATCCGGCGATGGTGGCGTAAACTGGAGCGCTATTGGATTGAGGTTGAGAGCTTCTTGGTCTAGAAGTCATAAATCTTTGGCCAATTCTGGCACGGGTGGCAGCAGATTTGAGAACTTGTCTGTACATCTTTATGAGTTATGATAGTCAAATGCTAGTCTAGTTTTAATTTCAAACAAGTGAAATAATTCTTTTACTATGCTTTGGTCAAGTCGTGCTAAAAGCTATAATGCTTTTTTTCGGTGTTGAAGCTAATCTCAGAGATGACTAAGCTCTGAAGCTTGTTCTGGTTTGCTAGGTGTGCAGTGTGCAGGATGCTCGGAACCTAAGCGCTTGTTTCTTTCGTTCCGGTTTATTTCGTCTTTTTTACGGTCTTAGTTTTGCTTCTCCATATTTCGGCTCGATACACTTACTTAACCATTTGTTCTGGAATACTCTTGATCTAAATGGAAAGAAGTTCTAAGCAAGACTAGATTAGCAAACGGGTATCTCAAGCAGGTATATTGAGCTAAAAGTTCCCTTGACCAAAATTTTACTAGACTAAAACTTTTATTTGCAGTTTACATGATTTATGTACAAGTGATAAAAGGGGAAAGCTGTCGGAGAGTTTTTATAAATTGTATTTTGATTTTGTCCTTTTTGAAAATTTGATGTTTATGACATTACTGAGCGTTTTTTACTAAGGTTGAGGAGTACCGTTTAAATCTTTCGAGCTCTAATCTTTTGAAGATGAAGTGTCAGCCAACTTTCTGATATCTTGAGACAAGTCAATGTTTTCTATTTTTTCCTCGATTTGAGGTGTTTCTAATGCGCTAGCCCACATAACCAGGCATATTACCACTATTATAGAAAATGCTCCAGTCTTTCGTATAAAATTCATGGTCTTTTGTGACTCTTGAGAATTTTCATCTCCGATCTTTTTAAATAATTCCTTGACGCCTTTACTCAGGCTAACGCTTCGCTTTATTTGAATAGTAGATCCCAATTTTAGTGAAGGGCGGATGAGATTTCGTGAGAGAAACATGTTGCGAGGTGGACGTTATTGTGTTTGTTTAAGCGCTTATTTAGATTGATCATTATTTTCACTTATGAAGTGGCTCGATTTTTCAGTACAATACAGTTCGGTTTTTCTTTTTTACTCTTCTCGAGATGTACGGGTGTCATGTATATGATTACAGAAGGCTACTTAGGCTATTTACACTTATGGGTTGAAAACTAGAACTGTTAGGGCCACCCAACCATAAAACATCATCTTGTATATAAGCGTCTCTTTTACTTCCTGATTTGAATTCGAGGCGATGGAGAGGTAGGCCAAGAGTTGGGTGGTATTTCCCTGTGGTTGTAAGAAACAAAATGTCGTTCAGCAGGCAGTAGCTCAGCACGACGTCTTTGAACGATGTCATCAATTTGTACGATGGTATTCCTTCCACATTTATGACCTCTGAACTACGGATACTTTCTTCATTGCTGTCATCGATAAATCGCAAGATTTTGATGGCTGATGGTGCTGAGTCACCTTCTATATTTGGCAAATCAGGCACTATAACGCGTGACAGATCTGCTCGATCATTAATCAAATTAATCGACAAATCTACGTACCAGTCTGCCATTTCAAAAAAATATTCTGTCTTGCTTCTAGATATCGAGTGTTGTAGTATGTCCACCCAAGTTTTAACCCATTTCGCAATCTCCTGAGGGGTGTATATATCACTGTTCAATAGGTCAACAAGGGAGAATATCCAGGGGTTGAAGAGGGAAAATTGACTCCATAGTAGGGACTGTTCTCGATTGAAAACCCTTATATCTTGACAAAGCCCCAAAGTAAATGACATTATGGTCAGAAGGTTTTCGTTGGACGTTCGTATTGTCGAACTTTTGACCCTTTGAATAGTGTGCTCGATGGATGATTTTCTCAATTTTTTGAGGTTTGATTTTATAAGTTGAGAACTTTGATCGCTTCTCAACAAGCTTGAGTATAAGATTTGCCATGTATCTAAATATTCATCAATTTTGTCTTGTGCATTTTTGATACTGAGCTCAGAGTCGAGTGATGACCAGATTGATAGGTCATTTTCGAGATCGAAAAAAGAGCCAAATTTGTCGTTGACTTGATAAAGTATACTGGAGTATGTGTGAGTATCTAATTTCCACAAAAGAGAGTTACCAAGATCAATAAGATAATGCGAGGGAGTGAAGTCAGACTCCTCTGTAAAATCCCACTTTTTGATTTGTGACTTTAGGAAGCTTTCAAAATTAGTATTCACCAAGAAACCTAACGTTGATATAGCATCAATTAATATTGGGGAGTTGAACCAAAAATCTAGAAATTCCAAAACATCTTGATGCTTAAGTGATGAGTAGTCCTCACCATCAATTAATTCATTCAATTTAAGTACCAACGAGGCATATATAAGAGAATCCCATTGATTTAATCGCGTCTTAGACCTAAGTGGAAGATATCTCTTACAGGCATCACACCAACCTGTCAAGGCTAAAACAATCTCCTCGCCGCTAGTATGATCAAATAAATCGAATCTTGCCATTAAGGTGGCAACAATATCTGACAAGAGTGAAATGACGATATCGAATGAGTCCAATGTTTGTGACTCGTGTATATCCACGAGTTCATTCAACGCCATTTGTGTGGCATTTATAAGAATAGGGGTCAGAGAAGACATGTCAACATCGGTCTGAAACTTTTTGAGCACTTGTAACGATTTCTGGCTCGTTGTTAATCCTCTATTGTGTGACTTTAAGTCTTCAGTAATAGACTCTTTTTGATACTGCAAAAATCGTTCTTGTTTGACTAACGAATCCCAATTGTCGTTGATTAACTTCAATTTTTGAAAGCTCTCTATAATATCACTGTCTTCTTCCCCTGGTCGCTTCGAATCTGACAATTCCTTATATTTGGAAGGCACGTCTATTCCCTTCATCTCTAGCTCCTCTATTAATGAAAATAAATCGTATTCTGGTTTGTGTAAATGTTTTAACTTAACATCATCTTCTTCGTCGCTACTACTGGCATCAAAATTATCCTTACCAACTTTTTCTCTCACACCACCTACCCCTAATCCTTGGGGGCGCTGTTTTGTTTCTATGGGGTTTACTATACCTTCTCCGTTGGCACCAAGACCCTTGCCCTTCTGGTATCCCATTTTCATCATAAGTTGCGCACCGATACCATACCTCTCCAAATCAGGCATTGAAGAAGGGGTTGAAGAAGATGCCATTTTTAGCCACGCTGGTTTAACCAGGCTCTTTTGAGTAGTCTCCCCTGTAATGCTTGAAATCTTATCAGTCTCGGCGGATCGTTCCAGGAAGCTGTTAGGAGCGTCATCTTCTTCGAAGTCGGAATAGTCATCGTTGTTCATGGAGTTAGCCAACAGGCCCATGCTCACCGCTGGACCATTGTCCAGGTTTACTTTATGGTTATCATTCGTGGTCGATGAAGAAGGATTGAACAGTAAGCCTCTTTGAAAGCCTATGGACATTTGTGAGTTGAAGTCAGTTTTCGGCGATGTTGAACTAACTGCTAAAAATCATATTCTGAAACTCACGAAATATTATGTGAGTATTTCGCAAACGAAAACAAAAAAAAAAATTCCAGATGTAAGATAGAATAGGAAAATGCGAAAAATTTAAAAAGTAATGAGGCAAGCGATTAACTTAAAGGCTACCCAGGTTTACAGAGACACTTCTTGCCAAGTTTGGTCAGAGAAGGTGTTTTCTCCCCTTTGCTTTCAGACTTTACTGTTGACTACAGTTATGGGGTTGAAAAGACCTTAGAAAGTCAGAGAGTGAAATGAAAATAAAGAAAGAACAATAATAATGGATGCAAAACTATAAAAGATGGAAAACTACTGAGAAGGCTATTTAGTGGAGCTTATTAACTTTAAAAGCAACATCTCCCCATCTTGTTTCTGGAATAAATCGACTTGATCAACTTCGTCCAATCCCTCTGTGACCACTTGTACCACCGCAGGCTGATTATGCTCTCCGGGTAACTTGAACTCCCTCGGAATAAAATCCCCATACGTGTCGAGCCAACGCTTTCTCCTTTGCCGTTCTTCTCCTTGTATTTGATATAGTTCCAGGTTCAAAAAGTCGGATAGTTTCTTCAAAAACTTGCGCGGATATACATATTTCTCATAATGCAATTCTGTGAGGTATTTGTGTTTGTAGACATCCAAAAATTGTGTGTAGTGTGAGCTTAACTGTTCGACCAACTCAGTATAGACATCAATAGGATGTCTTTCATCTTCTGTATCGATGGAGCATCTGAATATCTCCTTGTTGCATGCCAACGATAAGATAGTATACTTTGTGATATTGTTTCGTTTGAAAGAGGCATAGGATTCAAGTAAGTGTTTGGCTTGATCAATGACGGCTTCCACGTGAAGTAAATTGGAGTCCAAGAACTGTTTGGAACGTGTCTCATTCTTCAAGATGACGTTATACACAGTAGTCAATTCCTTCATGACCTCAGGCAACTCCTGAGCGTCACTTTGGAGAACCTCGAAGTTTACGTGCGAATTTTTTGAAGTACCTTTAACAAGTGAGAGACCTTTTGAACACTGGTCATAGTGATTTGTAAGCATTTCCAATATAGATACAAGTTCTTGTTCTAAAGACGTATTTTCTTTTATAAGTGTGTCGATCGTGCGATTTTTATCGAGTACGGGTCCCGTTGGAGCCATTTTTACCCCCAATTGTACATGTATCACATCTTCATACTGTTTCATCACCTTTTTGTATTGCTTAAATAAGGAATTATTATATGGGTTAAGGAGTACATCTTTGAGACTTGACCTTACTAACTCATTGACTTTCGCGCTATTTGCTTGATAGATACTAATATTTTTTTTCAATAATGCAAGAGCATCCACAGATATGAAGTCACCAAGTGCCAGATAATCAGACAGGGTCCTATTTTGCACTTCCAGCTCGGAAGCTTCCTCGATAAGAAAGGAGGGGATTTTAGTATATTGCAATTGCAACACAATATTATCAAGCTGTTGTATGGCAGGTCTTAGTCGACCATTGATTCGAGTATCAAATGCATCAAGACTAGTTTGAGTTTCATGCTTAGTTAAATCCACTATAGTTTTTGAAGATTGTTGCTGATGTTCCAATGCTTCTACCAATAGCTTTGCAAATTGTAGTTTCTCGGGTAGATGCGTAGTGAGGCGATAGGTGGTTGATAGGAGCAGGGCTTGCCCTTCTGTGCATAATTCCCTAGCTCTGTCAAGTGTTCTTGATGCTTGCTCAGTCCATAGCTTCACCTGTTCCTTATCAAATGTGATTGACATGCTTTGGTTCTCAACCTGCTCTCAATGGGTATAAAGTTCAATAATCTCTGAGGCTCCTGATAAAGATTACATACTCGGATTTGCCTTTTCGATAACGCGGGTTGCATATATATGCAGGACTTTGAGAATCTCTCCAAAACACAATACGCTCAAAAATTCAGAAGAAAAAAGGTATCTGAAAAAAAAAAAAAAAAGAAAAGCCCAAATTATTGAAGACACCAAAGAAGATTCAAAACAAAAGAAGTGGAAAAAGCAAGGTATAACAGATACCAATACACATCCCAGTCTCCTCTTTTTTCCAGGCTGTCGATTATCAACTACAGAATATAATGAGTGGAATCGCATCTTTACAAGCTTTACGAGCTGCTACGATAAAAAATGCCCCTATAAAATTCATCAAAAAGGATGGCGACAAAGAAGAACCCGTCGACTCTATAAAGGAAGCCAGCCATGCTCTTTTTGGATCTGAAGGTGTAATTTACGACCTCAATGAGTCAACAAATTTCCAAAACGAGGGTGTCAAACAACCCTTAAAAGCAGTAGTGTTCTGCTGGCTTCATGAAAAATCATCCATCGTTGACTACAAAAATGAATGTTTAGAAACTGGTATCCCTGATTTCAAGTTTTTAGTTAAAGCAGAATTGACTACTTGGTTGAATGGTAGCTCTGAGGCCTGTACCTTTATACAAAATGATGAAGCTTCGACTGGAGACAAAAGATCCACAAAAGAACCAGCCGCAACAACTTTGGATATTGCAGCTGCCACCGCTGCCTCTACATCTACATCTACTTTAACATCGGATAGCTCCAAGAAGCGTAAGTTGGAAGACCCCCAGTTAGATAGAATTGGTCACCATGAGAGAGACTCAATCGATCATAGCGCAGCATTAAGGGGTGCCAAAAACATAGACTTCAGTTATTTGGTTTCCGATGCCAAAAAATTTATCGGTCAAATGAAAGGATCCAAGCCTTCAAGTAGACATGTTTCATCTAAGGCCAATGGTGCTACTCCAAAGAAACAGCCAATCATACTTGTCTCTCCGGCAACTACATCATTGATATCCCTCGCTAACATTAAAGAATTCCTCGAGAATGGCAGATTTGTGGAACCAGGTGCCTCTTCACACAACAGACCAGCCAACGGTTTGGTCACAATACATCGCAATTTAGAGCGGACTGTTTCCGCTGGCCATCATTTTATGGTTGTGGATAATGTGGAAGTGTTCACCAAACCTGAATACTGGGATAGAGTGGTTGCTATATTCACCACAGGTCAAGCATGGCAATTTGCTAAATATAAGTATTCTAAACCCGAAGAATTGTTTCAACGGTATGCGGGCTACTTCGTCTGCTATCAAGGTGACGTTGTCCCTAAACAAATCAAAGACTGGAATGTAACCGAGATCAAAGTAGATAGAGGTGATAAACGTTTTAGAGATAAAATGATTGTCAGAGACTTTTGGGCCGACATGGAAAAAATATTAGTCTCTAAGGGCTACGGTAAATCTTAAGCTCACTGATATAACTTGTTCAATTCTTTTCCTATATGTCGGCTAAAATCTACATCCTTGACCTGTGATGTGAAGAAAATGTGGCCCTGTTATTTGCGTTGCTAGGACTACATGATGTACTATAATTCTGCAACCTTTTTTTTTTTTTTTTGTTTCTCTTTTTCATACAAATCCAGTAATTATATGAATGCAATGACCCAGACGTATGATTTCAGTTCGAAGGCCCTCGCCTTTCTAGTCAAAATTTATCTATGTACATGTAGAATGGTGTGGGGATATTTGGGTATCTCCGCTTCACTGATATTTACGCTCCAATTGGATAAATTTCTGGTATATTTCCTGGGGAGTCGAGTTGGTAACTTTTCGATCATCTCTTGATCTGATTGCAACTGTACCTTTCTCTAAGTCCTTATCACCCAACATCAAAATATATGAATAACCTTTTTGGATTGCATCTTTGATTCTGTTACCCACCGTCTCATCTCTCTCGTCGACGTCCACGTAAAAGTTATATCCTGTCATTGGAGAAACTTGTGACTCGTCACTCATAATATCTCCCCACAATTCTTTTTGTAATAATTTGGCAGGCTCATGGTGTGACGAGTTGACCGGTATGATGATTGCCTGTCTTGGATTCAACCAAAATGGCCATTTTCCTTGATAATGGTCCAACAAAATTGCGAAGAACCTTTCCAAGGAGCCAAAAACGGCTCTGTGTATCATAATTGGTTGATTGTTATGATTTCCGTCCTTGGAGATGTATTTTAAGTCGAACCTTGAAGGCAATTGAAAGTCTAGTTGAATCGTACCCACTTGGTGCTTTTTGCCAAATGCGTCGCTCAATAAGATGTCAATCTTTGGACCGTAGAAAGCACCATCACCTTCTTTTATTGACCACTTACCTTTACCAGCAGTAGCATCAAGAACATCGCTTAATTGGGCCTCAGCATTGTTCCAAGTTTCAATATCACCGATAAACTTATCCTCAGGTCTGGTAGAAAGGAAAAGTTCCACGTCTTTAACGCTGTCGATTCCAAACACCTGGTAGGAATCTTTTATCAAATTAATAGTATTGGTAATTTCTTGATTGATCTGATGCAATTCACAAAAGATATGACCATCGTCTTGATGAAACCTACGTACTCTTGTCAAACCAGAAAGGGCCCCACTAGCCTCGTTACGATGTAAAGATGAAAAGTCAGAATATCTCACGGGTAATTCATTGTACGATTTCTCAAACTTGGAGAATATGAGGCAATGACCAGGACAGTTCATTGGTTTCAAACCATAGTCGTGTAAGCCTTCACCATCATCATTGTGGGTATGCTCATGTTCATGGACTGGCTCTTCCTTACTAAGGTCGTGACCCACAACTTTGAACATGTCATCTTTGTAGTTTTCCCAATGGCCCGACTTCTGGTACAATTTAGTTTTATATATGAGCGGTGTAATTACTTCTTGAAATCCGTATTTTTGTTGTTGATTTTTCATGAAATGCACAAGTTTGTTGAAAATACGCGTACCATGGGGTAGGAAGAATATCGACCCCGGAGATAATGGGTCCGTGGTGTATAGTAATTGTTTGTTGGAGACAACTTGGTTGGCTTGAGTAGCGGAAACTTTCGTTGAATTCCACCTACGAGCCTGAGTCATTGAGACATGACTTCGGCTAGCCCGAGCTAGTCTCAGATATGTATCCCTCGATAATACTTTGCTCATAGGGGTTGCTGAATGCTAAATGTTTTGAGTCTTTCGCTTCTGCTAGGTCAATCATTGATTTGGAAAAAAAAAAAAAGAAAAAAAATAAGAGAAAAGAAGAGAAAGACTGTTTTGAGAATAGTTGAGAAAAAGAAGCAGGAAATTAGAGTTAAAATGTCAAATCAATATAACGGTCCAAGGTTTGTCTGATAATACACACTAGATCAGTTTTATAACATGGTTACGAAGAAATAAATTTATTAAGCTATATTACAGATTAATTATTTTGACAGATTTCAAAACCTAATATACAGAGATTAATTTTTGTGGATATTACATGCGACATAAGGTTCGTGGTCATTGCAGGGTATTCAATGAATTGGTTGAGAAGTACCGGTGTTCTTAGTTGACCGGAGTAGCTGCTGCAGTTGACTCTGGTGTTGCTCTATTAGAATTTTGCTCAGCTAATGTAGACAGGGCGGGGTTGGAATCTTCCTGAGTGTTTTGTGTGGGTTCCGCCTTCACTTTATTATTCCTGTAAGTAGTGTAAGTAACTTTGTAACCACTGAATGTTTTGAATTGGCGAATTCCTCTATACCAGCTCTTTGCATCTTTGCCGGACCTATCAATAGCATAAAGCGAACTTCTATCACTGTTGACCTTCAATCCAGCTGTGGAAAACTCTTTGACTCCAGTGTTTATTTTGGAATGTTGCTGATTAGCGAGTGCTAGGGCTGAATTCCCGCCATTATGTTTGGTTTCTAATTCATTAGATGGAGTATCCCCCATAGCTATATCATTGTCTATATCAATCGAGTCGGCATCATTTATGCTGGCCATGGACTCACTTATGCTGGGACTTGGTGAGCCAGCTTTTGAAACATTAGCACTATTACTATTGGAAAGCGATGAGGCCAATAGAGCCCTTCGTTCTTCGGCAGCTAGTCTCTTAAGACGGGATTTGGAAATGGGGGTAGGAAAGTCTGGTAAAGTTTTCAAAAATTCAGTGGGTAACTTCAACCTGGCCCAGTATCTTTTTGGTGGTGCCATGATTATTTGATGATATTAGTGGTGAGGTAGTTCCGAAAAGTGAAGTCTACTTCTTCAAGTGAAAATATTGTAATACTCAAAGATTTATTTCAAAGCAAAGATAAAGAAAGTATGTACTCGTTCACGAAGAGCTGGTTGCTCGCTCTAGTTGGCAATGTTGAGGACAAATTGTGTTTTCGCCCACGCATCGATGCACTCTTTGTCGGTGGGTTTTCATAATAACCTTAACCCTATAGTGGCTGAAAAGGCACGACGAAAGAAAAAAACCAAAAAAAAAAAAATACCCAGAAACCAAAAAAAAAAAAAAAAATAATAATAATAATTATATAAGAAAACCGGGACAAAAGTACTGACTATATTCCGCGTGCTGAGGTTCAAATTTCAAGTCGGCAACTCAAACTTCCACTCCATTTTCAGTTCATTCGGATTGATGTTTAGACAGTCTTGAATCATGTCAGAACCTCGACCCCTGTTACTGAGAGATAGGCTACCCTCCAGGCTTGACATCCTCAGTAGTGGATTAAAATTGGATGTCAGAGCCCATCAAAGAACATATGAAGGGGCATATACGCGTTCGGCCATTGGATGCTTATCGTTTTCTATTTTGATTATCAAGCTTTTCTCCAAAGAGTTCCTACCAATTGGTACGGTATACACTGGGTATGGATGTTTGTTATACTTTATTGGTGTTGTCAAGGCTTCATCTGTTGATACATACTACAACCCCAAGAAAGACATGGAAATGTTCAAGACTAGCGGAGACTCCGTGTTACTATTGTCCTTGTTGAGCTTGGCCAGTTATGTTGCGTTGTTTATCTTAGTTTTGAGAATGTAGATTGTATCGGCGGGCCCGGAATCAATTTTACATATTTTTAGTTCTTTGGCAATAATGACTCTTCACTGATTCACATACTCTCAAGCGGAGAGTTGTCTCTTGGTATATGGCATTTCATTTTGTATTATGGATTAACTATTTTATATATATATACATGCAAAATTAAAATTACGTAAACTCGTGTCTATTTCTTTGAATCATGGAAAATCATTGGGCAGCGAACTATGTTAACGCCCCAAGTCCAAACACAATCAACTGGAAAATAAGTTGAATGGACCAGAATCCAACTTTCCTCATTCTCATAAGTCTGGCTTCCTCGTCAGCAACGTAGTCAGCAAAACTATCGTATACTTCTTCCGAAATATCATCCATCAACAAGGAATCGTATATGGTCCACGAGCCACTGAAATCTTCAATATTTTTAACGATCCGGCTTTTGACTTCGATCAATGTGTTTTTGGCATTTATGTAAGCCACAATGGGTCTGATCAAAGCATAATTAATGTAACTTAGTTCAGGAGCTTTAAAAGGTACGCTAGCCCTCACATTATTAAGTCTAATTGTCAAATCAAGAACAAAATATTTCAGAATATCTCTCTCCACATCTGAATTATGAGCCAATCTAGAATGATGATCTCTCTTTGTGGAAATTACTTCAGGATTCTTATATCTGGTAGCTTCCTTCTTGATTGACTCAGCAATAACATTCACCAATTCAGAAACGTTGAAATCTTTATCATCTTGTGGTACCATGATATCACCAATCATATCAACTTTCCCACTGGTAATCCAACCAAATGGTCCTTCCAAACCAGTATTAAGATGATCGATGTTCAATGAATCGACTCTTAATCTGGTAACTCGTTTCCAAGTATCAGACAAGGAGCCTGAACCATTTGAATTGGATACCAAAGGTGTGTCAAAATCATTGAAACGTTGTTTTTTATGTATGGTAAATAATGAATTATCATAAGAACCACTCATTATATTAGCATTCAAAAAATCATAAGATAACCAATGTTTTCTTAATTTTGTCAATTCACAATTATAAATGGCAACATTAAAATGTCTAAAATCATTAGGTTGCCATAATTCAAAGAGTATATCTTCCATTCTAAAATCTTCAAACTCAAAATCTCCTGGTTGATAGATATTTTTATAATTGGTAGCATCATCATCGGGTGACCAATGAACATGAGTACGATCTAAAACACCTCTCAATCCTTTAATTTCCATTGTTTCTACTATACCGGTACCATTGACCCACTTGTTAAATGAAAGCGATACATTAACTTCTTCAATTGTCAAGTCAAATTGAGTATAATTTCCATCATCTTCTTCTTCCTCAATTAGATCGGTTGATGATTCTAGATCAGTTCCTTCATCTTTTGCTGATCGGCTGGCAGCGTAAGCTTCAGCTTGGGATCCCTTTACGAATTTCTTGGAAGATTTAGGACGTCTACTAACAAAACATTTTCTAAAACTAATTTTACCATCTGACCATCCAGGAACCACAGCATTTTCAAAGGTTACCGTTAATTTTGAATTTTTAGTAATAAATTCACCAATTTTACGAGCAACAAATTCTTGAGCAAAAACAGTATTCATAGTAAAAATAATTAAGGAAAAAAATGTCGTGGTTGCTAAGAAGAATAATAGAGCATTACCCATGACGAGCCAACTAAATAATGCCGAATAATCATCGGTGTTGAAAGGTCGGTTGGATTTCTTCAATAACCACTTTAGTCTGACTTGAAATCTGGAAAATATGTTGTTTGCCTTAGCAAGTAATTGTTCTTTGGTGACTGCTTGGGTCGCTTTGGAAAGGGTTGATGGTGGGGGAGGTTTTTTGAGATCTGCTTCATGGGAATGCGGTAGTGAAGAATCAGTTTTTATAGTATCATCTTGATTTTGTTTTTGGGATGGTGGGGGTGAATCTGGCTTATTAGAAAAAAAACGAATTGCCTGAAACACATGAAGACGCTTTCGATTATTTAAAAGGTTTGAGTCGTGAAGAGAATAAAGGTGTTTTATCTGGGGTCGTGATGATGCCAATGATTGAGTTGTGGTACTGAAAACTTTAGGTACCAGTTGCTGCCACTTTAACGGCAGCCTTATTCGAGTTAACAATCTGAAACTATTCATAAAAAAGTGTAGGGTAAGAAAAGTTTAGGAATTGAACAAATGAAGGTCTTGAAACGTTTTTAGTGAAAGAAAAAAAAAAAAAAAAAAAAAAAGTGGTCACTATAGCTTATTCTATACACATGGGACAATTGCTCCACACCTTTTGCAGCGAGACTAGATCAAAAGTAAATCGAATGTACTGGAGACGTGAGATGGTTTATGTTTGAACTTTGAGTCTCAGTGATTTTTTAACGATAAGAGGTGCTTTTGTACATCAATAAGTGTTTAAAATCGATAAGTTAAAGAAGCAAACCGACATTTCGGAGTAAGCAAATATGGGGGAGCTCAAACTAATTCATGCCATCACTTTTTTTCCTCTTCTAATTCTTTTTCTTCTTCTTTTTTTTTTTTGTTTTGGTTGGTGCTCGCTATTTTTTTCCTTTGCTGCACATTTCTATATTGCAATTAGAGGTGTATGGGTGAAATCAACCAAATATCACATTATGACTTTCGATTTGTGTAGCGAAATGTATTGAAAGCTTTGTCTCCAAAGAAAGATTCCTGGAATTCAATGCCTTGTGTTGATAAGCAACAATTCGGTGAGGTAAAATATATATGGCTTGAGACGAGTTCATTTGTTCAATTACTGCTCTTCCTGACAGATGTGATATTTCCTCGTCACCTTATAAATGATCTATACTTTAAATCTTAATTTGTTCTGTAATAAATTGATTGATGTTTAACATTGTTATATGGTAAGTATAGGCGTTTATATCCAAAATATTATCTCAGATAAATCACCTCGGAATTGTTGAAGTCCTTGTTCGAACCCAATGAACATGTTTCTATGTGAGAATTATCGGCATGCCTTTATTTCATTTGATTTACCGCCCAATCTCTTAGTTGATGGCTCTTCTGTATAAACACATTAAGCACAGAAATTAAAGTGACGTAGGTCCAACTCAAATCATTCTATATCAAGCTTTCAAGAGCTCATTGGATTGTCAAATGATGACACAGATTTTTGTAAAGATCTCGGAACGGAGCCAATACGGTAAGAAATTCCGTTTCCGAAATTTGGTGCGACTTCAATCGATAAGACGCATCTGGGATGGGAGGAAATTTTGTCAGACAAGTCGAAAAACAGAACTATGACTCTTAGACTATAAATCGAAATATGACTCTTCAATTATTCTTGATATATATATAGCAGTATCAAGGGCCGTTTCCTCGAATCCTCATACTCGATTATAACTAGTTCAACATGCCAAACCCAGAAGTCCCATTTGGGAAACAATTCAGAAAAAAGTATTTCACAACCATTGATAGCGATGTAACCCCAGTTAATCATGGTTCATATGGTCTTTCCCCAGCCCCAATTTACGAAACTTATATCAAAGCATTCAATAGTGATATTCTGTATCCGGATCGATTCATTCTTCGTGATTATAACAGTCAATATCGTCAAAGTTTGAAACTGTTGGGACAATTTTTACATTGTGATTATCATAATTTAGCCATTGTTGAAAATGCCACTACGGGAGTTAATACCATTTTACAATCATTTCCATTTGAAAAAGGTGATAAAGTAGTGATTATGAGTACTGTTTATGGATCATGTGGGAAAACAATTCAATTCTTACAAGATAAAATCGGCATTATTCCTATCACAGTTGAACTTAACTATCCAATTAATCATGACACCATTCTTAATAAGATAGAAACTGTTTTTAAAAATCAGGGCCCCATTAAATTAGCCATGTTTGATACCGTGACTTCAACCCCGGGTGTAAAAGCTCCGTTTGAAAAAATCACCAAACTTTGTCGAGAATATAATGTTTTATCATTGATTGATGGTGCACATTCGGCTGGGTTGATACCAATAAATCTTGATGAATTAAGACCCGATTTCTACACTTCTAATTTACACAAGTGGACCTACGTGCCTCGTGGATGTGCTGTTTTATATGTCGATTCAAAACATCATCGAGTAATACAAACATTACCAATTGGTCAATCATTTGTATCACCAAATGCTGAATTAGATGAATCATCATTGCAAGATTTATTAATTAATAAATTTGCATTTGTTGCAAGTAAAAATTTTTCCTCAATCTTATGTATCGGGCCAGCAATTGAATTTAGACAACAAGTATGTGGTGGGGAAGACTCAATTCGTGAATATTGTCATGATTTGGCAATTAAAGCTGGTGATTTAATCATCAAAAAATGGCCCAACCTGACCATTTTAAATGATGAAGATAAAACCTTGATTACTTCAATGATAAACATTGAAGTTCCATTTGATATCATCATCAAAAACATTCAAGAAAAAGGTGGTAAAGTTGATTTAAAATGGTTTGACTATACTAATGCGCAACAACTAAAAGAATTTACCCAGTTCAGTCAAAGAACCATGATTTCCGAACACAAGACACACGTACCAATACTTTTGCATAATGGTAAGGTTTACGCTCGATTTTCATGTCAAATTTATAACGAGTTGAGTGATTATGATTATGCTAGTGATGTGATTGTTAGGGTATTTGAAAAGTACTTTCAAGATCAAACGTATTTGAAGTATGCAAAAATTTGAAAACACCCATACCATACTACGTTATCTAAGATTAGCGAGAAAAATAAAAAGAAACAAAAAAAAGAAAAGAATAGCTACCTTCTTGATATGTAGGTGTAGGCCGCGTAGGTAGGTTGGTGGGTGAGTAAAGCCGTATGCGGAAGCCCGACGTCCCCATTGGGTGGTCCAGTGTGCATGCAACATCGCGCACTGGCATGCTGGGGGCCCTGAGCTCCAGTGGTTCTAGAACAGGCAGTAAAATCGCAACAAAAGGAACCAACGACGCAAAAAAGAAAAAAAAAAAAATTTAAAAAAAAAGAAACGAACAAAGAGAATGCGATTTTTGCAATTTCAACCAGGATCGCCAAAAAAAAAAAAAAAAAAAAAAAAAAAAAAAAAAAAAAAAAAGAATAGAACGCGCTTTGGATTTACAGTCAACATGAAGCTGGTATGTTTATTATTAGTGTATCAAAAGATTAAAACAAAAAAAAAAAAAGGGAAAGCAATTTTGAAAAAACGAAAACAAGTGTTCAACTTCAAGTTGAACTAATTAAACAAGAGAAGAATGGTAAAAGAATGAACTGATATCTGCATGAGCGAAGAAGCATAGAATCAAAAAAAAAAAAATCAAAAAAACGAAAACGAAAAACGAAAAACGAAGCTATTAAATTTAACCGAAAATCAAAAATAAAACAGATAGTCCTTGCCTGTCCATAATTTATTCTTGAGAGTATCCTGTACTAGTTTCCTGGGATACTTTTATCTTTATGGCACCTCGTTCCGAGGTGTCTTGTAGTCTAATAGAGTAAATCAAACCGGTGACATACTTTTTTTTGTTTCTTTTATATTATGCAAGATTTTTTTTTTTTTTTTTTTGTTGGCTCTAATCCTTTAAAAATTTTGGGGTTCTGATGTATGGTGATTTTAATCGTAGCCACATTGGTTTGGGTAAGTTCTATCAGTGAGTGGAGATGGGAAAATACCAGCAGCGGTTAAACGTTTGAAATCCCATTCAACGGCATCTTCAGTTTTCCAAGTCCAGTAAATCCAACCACCAGCTTGTTCATAAGCATCCAATTGAGCTTCAATATACTTACGAACATTGGTTCTATA
Organism: Hyphopichia pseudoburtonii; assembly: GCA_003856775.1. Lineage (NCBI taxonomy): Eukaryota > Fungi > Ascomycota > Pichiomycetes > Serinales > Debaryomycetaceae > Hyphopichia > Hyphopichia pseudoburtonii. The sequence goes on along the minus strand of CP024752.1, from coordinate 744,338 downwards.
ATCAGATGGCCATGAACCATAATCCAAGTAATCATCACATGAACCAATCTTGGAAACATTATCCAAGTCACCAGACCAACGGGCACCTTTGCCAACACCATTAAGCCATCTAGCACAATCAGTTAAAGCGGCTGACCATTCACCAACGACATTCCAGTGATATTCTTTGGCACCACCAGATCCCCAGTTACAAACAGTGGAAATATGATCATCAATCAGTCTTTCCAATTCATCACCACTGAAAACTTGATAATGATGATGATCAACGACAAAGTTATAATAATTTGGCAAATTACCAAATGAATCCCAGTAACCCAAATCTTTAAAAGCATCATGAATCACGACTGCTTGATCAGAACCGGGGTATTTACCATTGGCACCATCATCTTCACCATGTCTAACGTATTGATAACCTTTATTATAATAATCCTTCAATTTATCCATATCCAAAACGGTACCCAAAGGTTCATTTAATAATTCAATACCAATAACAACATCATCATAATCATCTCCACCATATTTTGAAATAATGGTATCCAAAACATTCAAAGTGAATTGAGTATTATCACCATTTTGGAAATCATAATGATCTCTTAAACCAGAGTTATCAAACCCATTTTGAGATCCGGCAGCCCCGTGTAAATCAATCCAAACTTTTAAGCCATGATTACGACTCCACTTCAAAGCCTTCTTCAAATATTCTTCTTGACCTTGAACATAAGGATCCGATGATAAAGTATCAAAAGCCCAGTAACCAATAGGTATACGAACGGTATTTAAACCCAAGTCACTAATTTGTTTGAAATCGTCTTCAGTAAACCATGATTGCCAATGCTCCTCCAAACGTTGTTTGGCAACAGATTTACCCAACTTTTGACTATAATGATATTCATCAACCGGAACTTGAGAATCATCACCCGGTTCAGACCATACATCAAAAAGAGATGGGGTAATAAATGGTTCAATCAAGAGCCAACCACCCAAGTTGACCCCTCTGATTTTATCATTGGCATAATCCCATTGTAAATCACGCTTTTCAAATTGAATTCCAGAAGATTTGGATTGAGGCAGACCTCGACTCAAGGGAAATGCTTGTGTAATTGCCAACAAGACGGCAAATTTAAATAATGTTGATATGAATTGCATTGAAATAATGTTTTAGTCAAATAAAAGTTTTAAAGTTTCAAAAATTTCGAAGAAAAGACAGAAAAGTGACTGACCGTTTTATATATATATATATATATGTGTGTGTGTGTAGTGGTGGTGACGGCAACGGTTAGACAAATTGATGCGAAAGGTTTTTGGTTTCTTTTTCTTAGTATTATTTCTTTTTTTTTTTTTTTGTTTTTCTTTGCTTTCTCAATTATTTTGTGGTTGGTTGTGTTTGTTATTTTATCTTCCTTTGTTTAATCCGGGATTGATTCTAGTTCCTGATAAACGAGCACGGATAAGATGAAAGAACAAAAACAATAGACAATAAAAAAAGAAAAGGACTGACAATTAATCTGATGACTGATTTTAAGCAATGTATGGAAGGTACTGCGAAAGATGAAACAAGAAGGAGAGGGAGAAAAAAAAAACACGATTTTTTTCTTCTTTATTATCGGGATTCGGTTTTTTTGTGATAATATTCTATTTTGTGTTTGTTTTGTGGATGCCGCTAACAAAACAAAAAAAAAGAGAGCACTGATTAAAAATATTCACAATCTGTTAAGAAAAAGCGAGTGCAAATTTATCTCAAAGCAGCAATTTCTCAAAGGGCACGAACAAAAAAGAAAAAAAAAATGAAAAAATGAATGCTGCAGGGGGGGCTGAAAAAGTGGTGTTTCAAGCTTGCAGTGTAACCGTGTATGTTGGATACTTGAACTTGGTGAGTAGTAGAGTAGTGGTAGTATAAGTAGAAACTAGTATATACACAATAATGTAACGAAGGGATAGTCACAAAAGCTGAAGGAAGAAACAAGAAAGGGAATTTCACTGATGAAGGAATTGTTCGATGGGGAAACCAGGAATTCAGATGGAATATATATATATATATAAAAATATCGATTTCACCCCTCCTCGCCTGTTTTTCTTTTTTTCCTAAGCCATTCCCCCTTCAACTTGAAGAAGACAAGGTGCTCTAATAATAGAGGCAGCAGCACCGAAAAAACAAAAAAAAAAAAGGAAAAAAGATACAAAAAAAGAAAAGAGAAAATAATAGGAGCCAAACCATGAATAGGCTAACGGAATAAGAAATATCTGTGACTACAATAGGAGCAGTTGTACATTACTTATTGACTTAACTATGAGTACTGTTACGTATGGGGAAGCTGTGTTACCCACCAGTGTATGTACTGTATTGAGCCCTTGTCATTTGAACAAACAGCAAAGAAAACAAAAAGAAAAATAAAGAGGGAAACAACAAGGAAGTTCGAAGAAAAAAAAAAAAAGAATAAAGAAAAAGAGAATAAAAACCTCAGAAAACTGTGGGTTACGGGCACACAACCGGAGCTATCCTACTGTTCCACCTATCCACCCACAAAAAAAAACAAGCAAAAGCCAAAAGTCAAACCCTGAATTCGCTCCCCTTGACCGACTACATTGAAGATTGTATATTGATATCTTCTTTATTTATCATTAGTTCATGCTTGGTTTCACCCGGTGAACACGGTATTGACTGTTGACAATTTCTACTAGATATAAATAGAATACTAAGAAAAAAAGAAAAATAAAAAAGAGAAGAATAAAAAATAGAATGACAAGAAGAAAAAGTCAATTTGCAAGAAAAGAGGCACCAAAGTACCTCTTACAATGCTCAATGGATAAATTATTAAACTTTTTTGGACATTAGGAGTAAGTGGCTTACTAAAGTTAGAATTCAATGTACCTTGTGGGACCCCTGGAATAATCCGAACTGTGTGTTAATTGTCCTTGTTTATAATTTATAAGACATCATGTTTCAAGTGAGGAACAGAATGTTGAGATTACGAGGAGTATGTACCATATTCTACACATTTCCACCATTGATTCCTATATAGACTTGGCAACATCGTAAAACAGTTTCATCACAAGCGAATGGTAGTCATGTTATACCCCCAATCAGGGCCTACCCACCTGCTCGGACAATTCAGAAAAAAAAAAAGAAAAAAAAAAAAAAAAAAAAAAAATCAATTAGGTTTACACACATTAAAATGGAACATGGGAAAGTAACAAAACAAAAAAAAAAGGCGCTCTCGATTAGGAAACCATTCACTGAAACGGGAAGGACACCAATTTTTCCCTGATCCCATCGTTTGTTCATCATTTTTGATGTACCTATATAATGTACCAATTGACAATTTGTTTTTGATTGTATTTTTAACTTACAATATACATTTATTGTTAATCTGGTTTCTTGTTACTTTATTTGACCGAGACATCGCTGGTCATTTCTTGTTTTCAAAAATGTTGTTTCTGGCTTTCCATTTTGTTTTGTTTTTCCCACACTAACACGTAGATTACATCTTCACCTTGGCAGTAGTGTTGGAGTTTCCTCATTTGTTATTGTGTCTATCTTGTTGTTTTCAGTCATCGGCCTGAAAGTTATCCTTTGCTCAGCAATTGTATGGAGGTCTGGAATCATTAAAGCCCTGAGTCGCCCCTTCCTTTTTATTTTGCGCTCTCCCTTAATTATTATTTTTTCTAATTATATAATTTGATGCCATCGTATTTTTGCTGTTCCCTCCGCAATTGATTTTTTTTTTTTTTTTTTCTTCTTTTGTTCTCTTACTGGTCTTTTTTGTGTGGTGCACGACATTCAAGTCGATCATTTGTTGATGTCACCCAAGAACTGGTTTTGATATTTGTTTGAACGTCGATATGTCACACGATAGGTCACACACAAGATCGGTGAGTAGATCTCAATTGTATAATCAGCTACTTGAATGACAACGGCTTGTTTGATTTGCTCTTCTCATTTTTTTTTTTTCTTATTGAGTCTTTTTGTTTGATTAATTGCATGTTTTCTTCATTTTGTGCTGATTTTTGGTTGTAACTGCCATAGCGCATGACCATTCAAACAAACAACCATTTATACCTTTAATTGGACACTAGTGGATCTGAGTAGGTACTAGTTAACAACAATTCAATTTTTTTGTAACTGTTTCATGATAGCAATAATATTCTAGAATCAATTTGATTGAATCAATTTGGTTGCGTTGTCAATTTTTTCATATTGTCATTAATTATTTTTGTCTTATTTGTTTTTTTGTTCTTTGATTTGTCACTCACCGTTTCAGTTGGTAACTTTTATTCTACCTTTTTTATCTGGTTGCAAAACTGTAAATACGTAAAGTTGCTAAAAGAAGAAATGCATTTCTTGTCACCTCAATCAAGTTCGAGTTCCTTCTCCCCGCTCAAAATAATATATGATTCACCATGCAATGATCGGTTCAACTTTCATGTTGTATTCATTATTGAACAAAGGAATGATTTGATTGTTTTTGTGGGGTAAATTCATCGTGTATTTCATGTTCATTCTTTTTTTGATTTTGTGATTGTTTTAAATTATATGCATGACGGGTATATACCTTTTTTTTTCCTTCGCTTCTTTCGCACTTGGTGACTGCAAAAAACAAAGCTACTACTATTCAAGAAATATTGGTTACTGGTGGCTACCACAAAATTCATTTCACTTGGTGCAAATGGTGGGTCGATTATTTTAAGTACAGAAAATGATCCATATCACAGCATTCAAGAGACAGGACGCAACAAAAACAGAAAACAACAACATATACGCACTTGAATGATTAGGCTGCTTTCATGGTGGGTGGCTTTTCATTTTTACATTCTTAATCTAAGATGATCATATCTAAACCCAAGTCATCAATCAGGAACTGTTTTTTTAATATCTAGATCAATACATCTCACATCCGGATATTTGCAAGCTGTCAAAGCTCCACTTCATCAGACCATAAAATGAAGAACACTTTGAGGGGAAGGAGAAAACCTGAAAGAAAATGGCTTAAAAAACATCCAATTTAAGCGGCCCGTGTTTATCATGTTCTTTTATAACATAAATTGAAAAATTTAAAATTGTAAACTTATCGAATGAACTTTCAATCTCCACTGATCTATTAGATATCTCCACATTTCGGGGATAATCTTTAATTTGGATGTAACTAGATGGCTATCCCCACCACCCGAGAATCTTAGAGCTTTGATTGAGAGCTTCCCGATTGACAGTCAACTTCTTTCCGACTGTATTTATGTGATTCTGTCAGCGTTGTGATACTAAGCCATTGACAAAGTTTTGCAGGTTACCCTGGTTTCTGTTCTGGGAAAGTCTAAACTATCATTTTGCAGGTTACGGCGGTGACCTCGGGGATTGTCTCACTTGATTTAGGAGTATTGTATCCTGCATATACGTCCGGCTCTTTTTTAATTCCTTCATTAGAGTTACAATTTGAGATGTCATCTTGTGAGCCTTAACAAAAAGTAAAGTTTTTTTTTTTTTTTTTTTTTTTTTTTTTTGGTTTGTTTGTTTGGTTTGTTAATTAATCTCTTATCAGTTGGAGCCATACACTATACAAACATTTATTTATTTGAACTTTTTTTTTTTTTGTTTGTTTGTTCAAACAAGTTCCCCATTTATGGCATTTTTTTTAAACGGTAATCTCTTATCGCACTTACATACCTAGCCCGCTTGTGAATTCGCCCATTATTCTTCATTGACTTTGACAGGCTTATTCTTTAATTTTTTTTTCAGTTTGCATCGATTGTTACACAGTATTCCCACGTTTTAATAAGCATCGATTATATTCTATATAATTTCTTCAATCTTTCCTTTAATTTATTTTCATTTGCATTTGTTTTATTGCCTCCCATGGTTCAAGCATCACTCCTTGAACTCTCCTTAGCATCATCATCTTGCTTTCCACCTTGCTGATAGCGAAACAAAAAAAAAATAAAAATAAATATAAAAATTTTCTCCAAATAATCAATTCCCCCCTTGTGCAATAATGAGTTTTGAAGATCCAAATTCTGACGACTTCGTTCCTGGTACCGTTAATCTTTATGCATTTGAAATTAAAGATTATGAAACCCAAGATCATCAACATCAACAAAAAACCGAATCCGGGTTAAAAACTCGTGATAATATCATTTTGGTACCTCAACCAACCGATTCCGTCAATGATCCTCTTAACTGGTCTAAATGGAAAAAAATATGGAATTTTACCATTGTTTTATTCTATACTGGTTTCACCGGAGCCACGTCTAATGATGCCGGTAGTGTTCAGGATAAATTGAATGAAAAATATGGTATTAGTTATGAAGCCATGAATACCGGTGCTGGGGTATTATTTCTTTCAATTGGTACCGGAACCTTTATATTAGCCCCTGCAGCAAATTTATACGGTCATAAATGTGCTTACTTTATTTGTGTATTACTCGGTCTTGTGGGTGCAGTTTGGTTTGCCTTACAAAAATCAACCAGTGATACTATATGGAGTCAATTATTCGTCGGGGTACTGGAAAGTTCGGCAGAATCTCTAAGTCAACTTTCTATTTCATCTCTTTTTTTCCAAGATCAATTGGGTTCAACCTTAACAATGTATATGTTGGCTACTACCGTGGGTACTTACTTGGGTCCATTAATTGCCGGGTTTATTGTTGAATACGTTGGATTCCGGTGGGTTGGTTGGATTGCCGTGTTTATTTCGGCTGGTTTATTGGTGGTTATCGCTTTGGGTATGCATGAAACCGTATTTGATCGTTCTATTTATCGAGGAGTTATCAATGCCATTAGTAGTTCCGAAGATTCACCTCCACAAAAAAAACGTAAACGATTTTTTAATAAGGGTATAATCAGTAATAATACTAGCGAAAAATCAAAGATGAATGATAAAGTTTTGGATCAGAATGAATCATTGGATTCTCTTGATGATGATCAATCAGCAAATCAAATCAATAATCAAGTTACTAATGCCACTGGTTATATGGATACTCCTAAATCATGGTGGCAACAAACTAAACTTATCACTTTAAGTCCCAATCTTCGTGGTACCGGATTCAAACAATATTTAATTCAATTGAAACTTTTATTTAGGGTGTTTTTATTTATCCCTGTGATTTATTCCGGTTTAGTTTGGGGTATTCAAGATTCCCTTCTTACTTTTTACCTAACGGTGGAAGATGATCAATATTATGATCCTCCCTATAATTATGGAGATGTGGGAGTGGCACTTATGAATATTCCTTGTTTAATTGGTTCATGTGTTGGATCCGTTTATGCTGGTATCTTAAGTGATTATTTTGCAGTATGGATGGCCAAACGTAATAATGGGATTATGGAAGCTGAAACTAGACTTTACTTTTTATTCCTACCCGCCATTATTGCCCCGGTTGGTCTTATACTTTTCGCCGTTGGTACTGATCAAGTATGGAATTGGCAACCAACGTATGTTGGATTAGGATTTATTGGATTTGGATTTGGGGCTAGTGGTGATGTGGCCATGGCTTACTTAATGGCCGCTTATCCTGAAATGGTGATTGAAATGATGTGTGGGGTTGCGGTGGTTAATAATTATCTTAGTTGTATTTTTACGTTTACTTGCTCATTATGGTTGGATAAAATGAGTAATACTCACACATTTATCATTTTGGCGGTGATTGAATTTATTATTATGATGGGGGCACTCCCAATGATCATCTACGGTAAGCGTATTAGAAAATGGACTAAAACAATGTATCTTGATTACATTGAGTACAGAGATGGTATTTAAATTTATACTTTCTTTCATATAAGTGATTTCCTTCTTACCTTGTTTTATTATTATTTTTATTAGTTTGTATCATCAAACTATTTGCATTATCTTTCGAACGCTTTACGTGTGAGCATTTTTAGAGTATCAATTTAGGTCTTTTATGTCATTTCTTTGTAAAAGCATTACGCGTGTAATATGAAAGATTCCATACTATTGAATATTAAAGACTACAGCAACAAACAACAGCTTTTGTATATAACCTTCAACTTTTAAAGGTTTATGCTGCGAAAAAGCATACTTATAATTGAACTGCAACAAAAACATTTTTGGCGCGCAACAAATTATCCGGGAGCGACTTCTGTTGCACGTGACGCGGGTTTCAGCCCTAGTGATACATTTTGACCCGTAAACCAGGTTCCAAGCTCATTATGAAGAATTTCTGAAAAAACGAAAAATTTTGAGGAAGACCAAAAGCAAAAAAAAAAAAAAAAAAAAAAACTCCTAACAATCTCTTGACCTCCTTCATTCTCCTTTCAAATCGTCAAAACTAAGAAATAGTCTGCAATTTAGTAAAAGCTTAAATTGATTATCTCTAGTTGTATCCTTTTTGAAGATCCCCTGAATTAATACTTTAAAAGAAAAATGTCTGTCGAAACTTCCTTATCCTACGCTGCCTTAATCTTGGCTGATTCTGATATTGAAATCACCGCTGAAAAATTATCTCAATTAACCAACAAGGCTAATGTTGAAATTGAATCCATCTGGGCTGACATCTACGCCAAGGCTTTAGAAGGTCAAGACTTGAAGAACTTGTTCTTCAACATCTCTTCTGGTCCTGCTGCTGCTGGTGCTGCTCCTGCTGGTGGTGCCGCTGCCGCTGGTGGTGCCGCTGAAGAAGCCGCTGAAGAAAAGGCTGAAGAAGCCAAGGAAGAATCCGATGATGACATGGGTTTCGGTTTATTCGATTAAGTTCAATCCTGAAAAGAGTTTTTTATTGTTGAAATATATGTATTCTTATCTTGTACTCAAGGTTTTTTTTTTTATTTCATTTGAGGTGTAGTGGGCTTTGTATCATTTACCATGATTGATTTCATTTAGTGATGTAAAATCCATACTTTCAATATGAAAGGAAAAGGTTAATAATAATGAAAGGTTATTTGTTATTATTATCATGTTATATTAGATACTTTAATGTTTTTTTTTTAGGTTTAAATCAAAGAATAATCAAGTCAAAAAGAAATTATGAAAGAAGTCGCTGTACTACAGTGATTTAACATGTAAGTTATCGTAATGGTGAATAGTATAAACGAATTGAAATAATAACAGTCGATGAGGCTGCAACTTTTGTTTTTGTTCTTTTTTTTTTTTGGTGGGGTTTTTTTGTGTTAGCAGCTAAAATATGCATCAACACCATCGATACTACTCAGCAATGGTTGAAAGATGTAGACTCTTCTTATTACAATCTATTCTACAGTAGGATATAATCTCTTTGCAGGTTCAGCTTTATTGTTATAGACGAAAAGGGGGCATATGAAAGAGACGGTGGTTGACCAAATCAAGATTAAGTTGGAGAATCTCATCTTAAATCAGTAACCACGACAGAGAAGTCAACAAAAATGACTGAATTTGGTATTAGGCCATGATATTAGGCCATGATATTCTTGATCGCTACTACTTGATAAGAATTCAACTCCACAATTGATTATGTTCATTACAAAAACAAAGGTAGATTATAAAAACAGATTTTATTATTACACGTTATGGAAACATTTTTATTTTTTTTTTTTAAATATTTTATTATTGGTGATGTGTGAAAATTAGTGTTTAAAGAATGATAACCTAAGGAGATGATGATGAGTTCAAACGATTAGTTTATTTCTTCTTCTTGTCAGCTTCGGCTTCAGCCTTGTCCTTAGCACGTTTTTCTCTGATACCCTTGTATTTCTTGTCAGATCTGGCTAATCTTAAAGTTCTGAAAGCAGATTGTTCAGGTTGTTCAACGGCTCTTGGTTCAGATTCAGGTTGTTGTTGGACAACTGGGAAAACAGCTGGGGTAGAAACTTGTTCAAAAGCAGCGGCTTCAGCAGCCTTGGTGTTCTTGTCAAAGATAACTAACTTAGATTTGTATTCGTTTAATCTAGCAACGTTAGCATCGAAAGTTTCTTGAGATTTGTTTTGTCTTCTGTGGTCAACAGCAATACCAATGGTTCTGGCGTATTTGGCAGAGTAACCAACAGCCTTCAATTCAGCCAAGGTGAAACCTCTACCGGCTCTGACTTTTCTGTTGTATCTGATGGTTGGAGCTCTAACGACTGGTCTCAAGGCATCGAGAGGTCTTGGGGCAATGGCAGCAGCCTTGGACAATCTGTGTTGTCTTCTGGAAGCTTTCTTACCGGCTTGGTCAAAGTGAACTTTGACACGTTCTTGCCAGTGCTTTCTGAAGTGATTCTTCAATAATGGTAAGTTCTTAGAGATAGCCATTGTTGTTGGTTTAAAGATACAGAGCTAAAGGAAGAGGTATAACAAGTATCTAGAATATCTTTTTTTCTAAGAAGGTGTATATTTTTTTTTTCCCTTCCTTCCTACTTTTTTTTTTTTTTTTTTTTTTTTTTTTTTTTTTTTTTTTTTTTTTTTTGCTTTTGGGATGTGAGTAGCGTTAGTATTAAAAGTCTTCGATTTCCCTTTGGTGCAAACCTGCAAGACACAAACTGAAAAATTTTCCAGTGCGATTGGATTTTTTCTTTTTTCTTTTTCTTTTTTTTTTTGTTTGTATGTTTGTTTCGCTGTTTTTGGCTCAGTACTAGACAATTTCTTTTGTTGTGTTTGTTAGTGCAAACAGTGGTTTTTTCGTTTTGTTAGCGGGATCCTGTTTGAGTGTGGAGCGTACTGTATATACAAAGGGGAGTGGCAGAACAACAAGCGTCACGCGGCACGTGACCTGCGCGCATCACCGCAGCGTACATGTAGGCTTGTGCGCGTAATCGACAGCACTAACTGGCGTGCCGCCGCCGGTGCGGGATGTTTGGGTGTTTGCTCCGTGTTTGTAGTGTTTTGCTGCGCACGTGACGTGTCCTGCAGGCCAGGAGCCAAAGGGAACAGTGTCTCTCGTACTGTGGGAAAAGTTTGTATGGGAGAATTTTTTTTTTTTTTTTTTCTTTTTTTTTTTTTTTTTTTTCTTCCTGCTTTCTAATGATGGGAAAGCTCAATACTGCTAGAAAAAAACTTTTTGAAAAAAAAAAATACTCGTAGCTTCCTAGTACGTTTTTTTACCATAGTAAACCATCGCCAACATGTCCACTCCATCTGTCCAAGTATGTTCCCCATACCATGCCTATGTGAGGCTGCTCATAAGAAAGTACTGTCAAGAGAAAATACCAACCTGACGTTTTGAACTACAAATTGAACAAATCATAAGACATCGACTATACTTTGAACCTATGAAATGACATTTGAATATTACTCGATCTCCAAAGACGAACAGCAGGGCTAAAATGATTTGCCCGCAATGTGCCATTTGCGTTCTTTATAATGATAAATTCAATCATCTTCGATCACACCCTCAATAAGGTCACAATCTTTGCACAATCACATGTGATATACCTTGGTCTACATGCTTCTAAGGTACACTAAAATATATTCGGATTATCAAAATCGATTCAACCTAACAATCCATTTCTAAGTAAATACACCAAGATTTGTTATAACTCTTCCCCGAGTGCTTCAATTGTTCAATGTCAAAACCTGAATATTTCTTTTGTGTCAGTACTTTCTTCAAAAAAAAAAAACAATTTCAATAGTGAATGTAAAATACTAACAATATTTTTTCCTTTAGACTTTTGGTAAAAAGAAGACTGCTACTGCCGTCGCTCACGTCAAAGCCGGTAAGGGTTTGATTAAAGTTAACGGTTCTCCAATCACCTTGGTTCAACCAGAAATCTTACGTTTCAAAGTTTACGAACCATTGACCTTGGTTGGTTTGGACAAATTCCAAAACATTGACATCAGAGTCAAGGTCACCGGTGGTGGTCACGTTTCTCAAGTTTACGCCATCAGACAAGCTATTGCTAAAGGTTTGGTTGCTTACCACCAAAAATTCGTTGATGAAGCTTCTAAGAATGAATTAAAGAAAGTCTTTGCCGCTTACGACAAGACCTTGTTGGTTGCCGATTCCAGAAGAATGGAACCAAAGAAATTCGGTGGTCGTGGTGCCAGAGCCAGATTCCAAAAATCTTACCGTTAAGAGAATCACTCCTTCCATCCCATCATTCTTTTATCATTTCATCCAACTATCCGTCAAAAAGTATACTATATTCAATCGTTTCTTATCTTTACCTTAACGGTTTTTTATTGCTTTTCATTACCGCATGGAATAAATAATTGATTTTTTATATAGTGTGTCTTTTTGGCTCTTTTTAATCATATGTTTCCCTCAAGTTACATTTCATTTTCCCCCCTCACTCCCCCACCCTTTTAAAACCTCTTTTTTATCTAATGTATAAATAAAATCACGTTTCTTAGTAATTTCGTGAGTCTCATATTGAGCTTGAATTGATACTTTGTAGATCCACCGGTATCATATTCCTACCATGTATTAATCTAATAAAGGTCCAATTATCAATGAACTAAACTATTTTTTTAATTGATTCTCCAAATTTTGCAATATTTGAACAAAAGTAAACACATTTCTTTCAATTTTTCAAAAATATCACCAATCAAAAAAAAATTTTGGTCAGCTTGTATCCATTCACGTAGAAGAGACTTAGAATCGTCATCCCATATATGTTAAAGTGGCTAGACCCCATTATATGTGCTTGATTCGATTTTTTTGGGGCTTCTTTATCTTTTGATATTTTTTTCCGTTTTGTGAGTGCGCTTCCAAAAATTGTATACGTAAACAAACAAAAATTAAAGATCAGTCTAAACTACTAATACTGATTCAATCAATAAATTTTTGATCAATACAATGGTTTGGGTTGAATCAAGTCCGCTGATACAGGTTCCAATCTCAATTCATGAAAATGACGTCGTTTTGAAAATAATTCATGTTCCTCATACTCCTTTACTTGTTATATTAACTGAAACTTCAGTATTAGTATATGATCAGCACACATTATTACCACTTACATCTCATGAACGATCTGAACACTCTTTGAATTCTCATGGTCATAATATTAATGTCAAAGTAAAACAAATTTCGGTAAATACTTCTCAATTGACAAAAATTCTGACACTTAATTTATTCGTACAGTCGGATTCAGGTTATTTGATTATTTATCAAGCATTTATTAATTATAATAAATCTCTTTATGAAGTTTATAATGGGAAAAATGATGAGTTACTACAAACTTCATTACCTCTAAGTGATACTACAAATAAGTATACACTTCGAAATTTACTCAAAACTGCTACTCAAACAATCGTACTGGGAAATCAAGGACAATTTGTTAATCTTGAAAATATAGAACATTTTAATAATAGTTCAATTGAAGATGATTGTTGTAATGGAATTCAATATGTTAAACTTTCTATTTTTAAAATATTGAAAATAAGTATTGGTATTGATGATTTTTGGCTTAAAGCTAACTCTCATAATTTAATTATTTTCAATCAAACAAACAATCTTCAAATTATCAACATAAGTAATTTTAAAAATGAAGTCTGGGCATTTGCTGATCTTGAATGGTTTGATAAGGATTGGACCGTGAAACGCTTTGATTATAATGAATTTAGTAATTATTTTATGTTTATCAATAATTTAAATGAAGTATGGCTAGGTACCATTAAACCTAAAAATGAAATTGAACAAGAAATACAGGGTCATTTGGTGTATAAAATTGATGAAGAACCTCAAATTACAAAAATTTTTTTTAATCCAATTTATCCCCTAGTATTAATTCAAATTGATTCCAAGATTGAATTATTTAAACTGGAATCGATAAAAAATCAACTTGAATTACCATTTATTAAATCACTATATCATTCGAATTCAAATAGTGCCAATTTCAATATCGCATGGTCACCATGTGGTGAATTCTTAACAATCATTGATAATGAAAGTGGATACTGGGAAATTATTTCCAAATTTGGAAGTACCCTTTTCGGATCTCTGAATGTCCTTGATGAGTTAACTGATACTAATGATAAACTGACAGATTTTTTAAAAGCTTCAAATTTAAGAATATCACCCAATTCTCATCAATTATACATCCTCAATAAACAACAAACACAATTATACTTGGTACGTTTGCTGAGAGCATCGGGGATCGAATCTTCAAATGTACTCTTGTATAATAATGAATACATTACCGTACCCTTGGCTGATAATGTATTGACCAGGTTCCCATTATTACCTCGTTTTAAAAACATCATTAGTAATCTTCAGTATACCAACGGATCATCTAATAATAAATCTCTTAAAAGTTTAAGTGGTTCTTGGAAAATGTCCTATAATAATTTTGATCAAATTTCTATTAGTTATGGAAGTCACGTTTCAATTTCGACCCCAATTACCGATGGTTTTAAAACCAACCATGTATTATGGTTTAATTTTCAGGATTATTATATGGAAACTTTAAATATTATTAATCATTTTTGGTATGATGATTATCTTGTGTTGATCAATAGATATGTAAAAGATGATGAACTCTTGGTGGATGAATTGATTGTTTTGGATACCACCTTATCCAAATATGGACATGGAGGTTCAACGAGCTTTACGTTTGATAGTGATTTGATAATTTGGAGACATAGTTTTAATAATGAAATTTTAAATTTTGAATTAAGTAATACATCGGATGCTAATGTGAAAAATTTAGTCATTATTGGTAGTGATTTTAAAATTATTATTGTTGAACTCTCCAAAAATAAATTTGATAAGGCCAATAAAAAATTTCGAATTTTTATTGGAATCAATAAGACAATTCATTTGGCCAGTATAAAACACAAATTACCATTAAATTTAATTCAACAAACTTCAATGATTGACGGGAAACATTTTTTGTTTTTACTTAACAATGGTGATTTTTACTTACTTAGAAATCAAACCAGAGCCATACATACAACTAATGGTGATGTCAATGGTGGAACAAATAACACTATGACTACACTTCAAAATCCTATTGATTTATTGAAAAATAATAATATGTATGATTTGATTAAAATTAATAAGTCAATTGAGTACTTTCAAATTAAATCCCTTGCCAAATTATCCACCACAATATCATTATTCAATGGTCAATCATTATTAATTTATGATTTAAATGCCATGATTGAAACTGCATTTGATAATTCAGACTACAATCAACAAAATGATGAACTAGATGGATTTGATGGTTCGACATTATCAACAAAGAAAAATGTGATTGATCCGGTGGAAATCACCATCTATAATAATAATTATCCACTGACAATAATTGAATCAATTAATAATGAGGGTAAAAATAATAGTCTTCGATCGATTGATTTGATTGGGTTTGAAATTACTCCATCGTTGAAAAATGATGTTTTGATTCTTAAACAAGGTACCACCAATCAATTAATTTTAAATAATTTTATCGAATACGATTTATACGTTGCCAACTTGGCAAACAATGTGATTATTAACAAATATAGTACTTTTGAAAATTTCCGTTATTGTCTTGAACTTATTTTATTTCGACAATTAACTCATTCTGATGATGTTGAAGTTGATCAAAATAGTGATGATGAAAGTATAAATAATTTAAGCAAAATTATAACATTAATCAATGAGGTTAATAATTCTGAATCGATTTTCGTTAATTGTCTTCGGAAAATTGAAGTTGGGTACTGGCATGCATTTTTTGAAACATTAGAATTAACTCCAGTTCAATTTATGAATCGGTTAATTGATTTAAATGATGTTGAATTATGTTATAATTTTCTTATTGTTTATTTAAATTTCAAAAAAGAATTTGAAGAGGATAATTCATCTAAACATGATCATGAATTCGATGAATCTACTCCATTCCCTGGTTTGGATCATGATGATGAAAAAATCATATTAAAAATTATTCGAATGTTGGATGATTCAGCCAAATGGGATTCATGTTTTGAACTTTGTCGGTTCATCAAATTATTGGAACCAACAAATAAATTATTGAACTTGATTAAAAAAAGCTTAAATCATGAATAATTCTGATAGAATAAGTCTCTATTTTTTTTTTTTTGCAATAAAATAGATGTTTTTGGCGGGGGAAGGAAAGGATCGTGCGCACGTGACTTCCATTTTTATTATGAACATTTTTGTAGCCAACCAAATTTGATGTTTTCCAAATCACCAGAAAAAACAAAAAAAAATACACTACGAAGAAAAGAAAAAAAAAAAAAAAAAAAACAGAAAGGAGAAGAAGAGACCAGGCTTAAAACTACCCGATAGCTTATCTGATCCACTAGTTCATACGAAAGGAAATACTTAGCAGAATCAAACTCAATAATGACTTTAGCCACTGAATTTGCCGAAACTACTCGTCGTTCTGCCACCAGTGCCGACATGAGAAAGAGAGTATTACATTTATATCGTAAATATATTAGAAGTTCCAGAGAATTTTGTGACTTGTATGAATTAGATATGCCAGTTTCAAATGTTAAAACTAAAATTAGACAAGAATTTGAAAGACAAAGATTTGTTAAAGATTTAGAAGTTGGTAATATTTTATATATGAAGGGACAAATGGAATATCAAGAATTAATGAATTTTTGGAAACAACAATGTCATGTATTAAGATATTTTGAAGATCAAAGTCAATATGGTACTATTGATAAGAATAACTTTGTTCAAAATTTCTTAAGAGGTAACTAGTTACTTCATTGTTATGTCTTTCATATATTCATTCATGTATTTTCAACCTTAACCTATATTTTCACAACTAATAGCATTTATCATGATATATTCATAGTTATCAAATCACTTTACGATCATCAAAAATATTTCATCTTCCTCCCTTTTTGTTTCCTTTCCTTGTTCTTCTTTCCCTTTTTTGATTTCAGCTTCTCGATATGAGACTTCGTATTTATTCTCGACTTCTTTTTCTTCTACATTTGTCATTTATTTATTTATGTAACCTTCTATTCTTTCCTTCTTTCAATTTACTTCAATTATTTACTTTTTCTTTAATAAAAGAATTTGCGTTACACTTTTTTCATGTATTTTGATTTCCCTTGGTATCTTGAAGAAAGATAATGTACAAGAAATAAAACAAGTCTTTTTAGTCAAAAATTCAGAAGAAGAAGATTCTACAAGCATTTAAATACTTAAATTAAGGTGTATTGTAGTAGAGGAATAGAAAAATGACAAAACATTATGGGTATACCGATATATATATATATATATACATATATATATATATCAAGATCAAGAATTAAAGAGTGAGAGGAAAAATGGGGAAAAAATCAAAACGCAAGAAAAGGCAAAAATGAATAATAAAAAAAAAAAAATGTAGGAAGAAAAACGATCAAGGATTAGGAATAGGTGCAGTACGAAACGAAGGAGAATATCCAACAATAATTGATAATGTCAAGTATAAACTCGAGAAGAGTATCCAACAAAAATTATGGGGCAGTACTCTAGTTTATCCAGAAGAAATAAAATACATGTAAAGCCCACAGTCAGTTTATGTTTGGTTTTTTTTTTTTTTTTTTTTTCTTTTTTCGCAGCAAATAAAAGACAAAGTTACCAATCGTATCTTTAAGGCTGATATTACATCAGAATTTATTCCATGTTGTCAGGTAATGGAGCTTCGTCAACAACACCATAATCCAAATCTTCATCATCTTCAACAGCAGCTTCTTGATATTGTTGATATTCACTGACCAAGTCATTCATGTTAGATTCAGCTTCGGTGAATTCCATTTCATCCATACCTTCAGAAGTATACCAATGCAAGAAAGCCTTTCTTCTGAACATAGCACTGAATTGATCACCAACTCTTTTGAATAATTCTTGAATAGAGGTGGAGTTACCAATGAAAGTAGCAGACATATCCAAATCTTTTGGAGGAACGGAACAAACAGCGGTTTGAACATTATTTGGAATCCATTCAACAAAGGCATCGGCATGTTTGGTTTGAACCTTGTGCATTTCATCATCAACTTCCTTAACGGAAACTTTACCTCTAAAGAAGGCAGCCACGGTTAAGTAACGACCATTCTTTGGATCGGAGGCAGCCATCATGTTTTTGGAGTCAAACATTTGTTGAGTTAATTCTGGAACGGATAAAGATCTAAAAGATTTAGAACCAATGGAGGTTAATGGAGCATAACCAACCATGAAGAAATGTAATCTTGGGAAAGGAACCAAGTTAACGGCCAATTTTCTTAAATCAGAATTTAATTGACCTGGGTAACGTAATGAAGTGGTAACACCAGACATAACTGAAGAAACCAAGTTATTCAATTGTTGATAGTTTGGTTGAGGTAATTTCAAAGTTTTTTGACAAATATTATATAAGGCTTCATTATCAATACAGAAAGTTTCATCAGAGTTTTCAACCAATTGATGAACGGATAAAGTGGCATTATAAGGTTCAATAACGGTATCAGAAACTTTAGGAGAAGGAACGACGGAGAAAGTAGCCATCATTCTATCAGGGAATTCTTCTCTAATTTTGGAGATAAGTAAAGTACCCATACCAGAACCGGTACCACCACCCAAAGAGTGAGTAATTTGGAAACCTTGTAAAGAATCACAACCTTCAGCTTCTCTTCTAACAACATCTAAGACAGAGTCAACTAATTCAGCACCTTCGGTGTAGTGACCTTTAGCCCAAACATTACCAGCAGAAGATTGACCAAAAATAAAGTTATCAGGTCTAAACAAGTTACCAATATGAGAAGTTTTAACCCCATCAATGGTACCTGGTTCTAAATCAACCAAAACGGCACGAGGAACGTATTTACCAGAGTTGGCTTCACTGAAGTAAACCCCCAATTTAGCTTTTTGAAGGTCATCTTGACCTTGGTAGTTACCATCGTTGTCCAAACCATGTTCACCGCAAATAGTTTCCCAAAAGGCGGCACCCTATAAGAGATGTTAGTAATTTGAATCAGGAGAAGAAAAAAAAAAAAATAAGACAAAATATATAAATAGAGAGGATTGGAAACGTATATATACATACAATTTGGTTACCACATTGACCGGTAGACAAATGAATCTAGAAAGATGAAAGGTTAGTAATTTGTTGGATGGGAGAACTATGTTACAACGAATCAACAACAACAACAACAACAACAACAACAACAACAACAACAACAACAACAACAACAACAACAACAACAACAACAACAACAACAACAACAACAACAACAACAACAACAACAACAACAACAACAACAACAACAACAACAACAACAACAACAACAACAACAACAACAACAACAAAAAAAAAAAAAAAAAAAAAAGAAAGAAAGAAAGAAAACGGTTGATGACCTTCGGCATCTACTCGAGGTAAGAAGGTGAAACATTGATCTGGAGGTGAAAAGCTTGAATGTATATGACAGTTGAATCGATTATAGATCAATGAGTACAATTCACACGTAGTTAACACATGGCTTATCAAAGATGATTGATCAAGTCTCACTAACCTAATCTCCATAAAGAATATGCATCAATGAACTTAGTTGACTAGTCTATTGGTGACTCTCTCTTTCAGAAAAAAAAATTGATTGTTGATGACCATGATGATGTTGTTGTTTGTTTGGTCATGATCTAATTTTGATTCGTTGGGCGGGCGCGTATCATGATTTCAATATTGGACATTGAAAAATGATGAGGGAATATTTTACGTACAATTTCTCTCATGATGTATAAGGATTATGTGAGGTAAGAGGAAATGAATTGATGAATTTGGTGAAGGATCAAAACAACAAGACTAGATGTTTAAAGAGAAAAGAGAGGAGGTGTATTATTATTATTGATGATTTTCCCTCTGATGTTTTTTTTTTTTTTTTTTTTTTTTTTTTTTGTCTTTTTCTTTTTCTTTTTTTTCCCTTTCCTTCTCAGTCCTTTGATTTCACCCTTTTGTGCTTTTTTTTTGATTATTTTTGTTTTTTGACGCTGGGAGATTTTTTATTTGTTTACGTTTTTTCGTTTCTGAAATATTATTTTTCTTTTTTTTTCTCGTTCTTTTTTTGTTTTGTTAGTGTTTTGTAATTGTCGTCTAACAAATTGAAAAATAATATTGAAAAGAAATGGGAATAAAAGTCGTGTCTGGTGCTGCCATATGCAGGATCACGGGTAAAAAACCAAAACAAAACATAAACACTTATTTTACCCTTTTAGGAACACAGCATTGATACTCTTCACCGTGTATATACATCATACTGGTATCCTATACGGAGCCTAGGCTTGATATAAAGTACACTGACCTCCGCTAGATACTACAGCCATGGTTACTTTTGCTTAAATAGAACCACAAACTCGCGAATTGTTTTTCCGCTTTGCTTTGTTCTTTCTTTTTTTTTTTGGGAGAGAGAGAGAGAGAGACAGAATTGATGAGGGTGAGGAGGTACGGGTGCATGTGACTCGGCGCACCCGTACATGCCTTATCATGGTGTACGGAAGTCGCGCATTGCACAAGAAAACAAACATGTAAATGGCAGAGAAAACAAAAAAACCAACAAAAAAAAAAGCTGAAGGAAAAGACGTCAGAGATAATTGATTGGCAATTTGCTGTTATCAACTATCAAGAGTATACCAAGTTGAAGTAACTGAGGCACGAATAACCACCCAATCCCCCTTTTTCTGATTTGATACATTATAGAGGTATCCACCATATCTTGAAAAATTCACTTGTGATTCTACTGTATACCTGTGACCACACTTCTGGTTTGTCCTCCTCAGCCTTTCCCTCGGTTCTAACTTGTAACCGTCACCATTCGTTAACAGAAAAAAAAGTAAAGAAACTCCAAGACAACAACTGCCCTAGCATAATGTCCACTACCCTTCAAAATAGAACCTTCGAGTTCCAGCAGTGTGTATCATCCTTTGATAAACTCAATAATTCAAAAAAACAAAACCCTTATTCTCCTGCTTCTCCAAATATCAATAATAAACCATCTGGTAATAATAAAAAATCTAAGTTTGGTCAACAAGCCAGTATCATTGCCAAGGATATCGCTCATACTACCGACTTATTGGGTAAATTGGCCTTACTTGCCAAACGCAAACCTTTGTTTGATGATAAACCAATTGAAATTGGTGAATTAACTTATGTTATTAAACAAGATATTTTCAAAATTGAACAAAATATTCAAAATTTACAACGTTATGTTAGAGGTGAAAGTTCAATACAAGTTGATACCCAAATAAGTCAATATCTGAAAAATGTACTTAATTTACTTAATTCTAAAATGAAAAATATTAGTGGAGAATTTAAAACAGTTTTGGAAATTAGACAACAAAATGAATTACTGAATAAATCTCGTACTGAAAATTTCTTATCGGCAACCACCAATCATCGTAATAGTAATACTCAATCTCCTTTATTGGATCATCAAAATCAAAATCAGAATCAAAATCAGATTCAAAATCAAAATCAAAATCAAAATCAAAATCAAAATCAAAATCAAAATCAAAATCAAAATCAAAATCAAAATCAACAATATAAAAATCATAATAGTCTAAATAATTTGGGTGAAAATCCTTACTTGATTCATGCTCATCGTAGTGAATCTCCCAAACCCTATGATCCTGACTTAGATCCCGATTTTTCAGTACCTCAAGCAAATTATACCAATGGTGAATACTTATCAATTCCTGATCAAACAAGACAGCTTTTACTTATGGAAGAACAAGGAAGTTCTTATTTACAGCAACGTAATTCTGCTGTTGAAACCATTGAATCAACCATTAATGAAGTGGGTAACTTATTCCAACAGTTAGCTACCATGGTTAGTGAACAAGGTGAAACTATACAAAGAATTGATCAAAATGTAGAAGATATTTCCTTGAATATTCTGGGTGCTCAAAGAGAATTATTGAAATATTATGCTCATATCTCAAATAATAGGTGGCTTTTCTTAAAGATTTTTGGGGTACTTATTATGTTTTTCTTATTATGGGTTTTAGTGAGTTGAGTAACCCTAACTTTATTAATTTTTTCTTTTTGGTCATTTTCTTTTTTTTTTCTTTTTTTTTTTTTTTTTGTTTTTTTTTTTTTGAGTCCTTCTGATTCTTGATCTCTTCTGCATGTACCTCTCTACTTATATATCATTGCCGAAAGATAATAATTCAGGTACTTCTGTTCTTAGGTATTTTTGCATTCATTTTAGTTCTTTTTCTATTTTTTTTTTTTTGTCTGCCCTGTGTAAAATAATTGCGTGGTCGTGGATAAACCGGGGTTTTGCTGTTTTAGGACCACTGATAACCAGGTTCTTGGGATTGGATATTGCCCCTGTCTATAAACTTAACCAAAAAAAAAAAAAAAAAAAAAAAAAAAAAAATAGAGTAAAGGAATTGATTTGTTGTTTCTAATCATTTATCATCTTCTAATAGCCACTATAAAGCCCATCCTTACTTGAACTGTATGTATTTACCAATCAACCTTGTTGACTTCCGAATTGGTTCCCTTACTTGTCTTGAGTGTTCAAGTCTTTTTTGTTTTTTCTTTCCTTTTTTTTCTTTTTTTTGTGGTATGGAGGCATGACTATTGAAAGCCATACTACGATTCACAACTTTTGAAAAGAAATAAAAGGGGAATCGATACCAAGTATAACAAAGTTATTGATTTGAAATTTGTCTTCTTACTAACATCAATTATTAGTTAGATCGGTTCTATCATCACCACTTTTCAATATCATTAGAATTGCTTATTCAACTGCTTTCAGTAAATCCTGTCTATCCACACGTGCCATTCTTATAAATCATCAAAATACATAATGTGGGGTTATTTATTCGGAGGCAATAAGCAACAAAAGAAGGAGTTGCCCAAAAAGGCCATCATTGAATTACGTGAACATATTCAAATGTTAAATAAAAAACGCTCTCATTTAGAACAACAAATTAATGATCAAGATACTTTGGCTCGTAAACATATCACCACCAATAAAGCTCTAGCCAAAAATGCATTGAAAAGGAAAAAGGGTTATGAAAATAATTTAATGAAAATTGAAAATCAAATTGATACTTTAGAAAATGAATTAACCGCAATTGAAGGGGCTAATTTGAATTTGGAAACTATGAAGGCTATGAAACAAGGTGCTCAAGCTATGAAACAAATACATGGTGAATATGATGTTGATAAAGTTGAAAATACCATGGATGATATCAGAGAACAAGTTGAATTGGCAGATGAAATCTCTGATGCTATATCAAGACCCGTCGGTACCGAATTTGTTGATGAAGATGAATTAGATGAAGAATTGGCAGCATTACAAGCAGAAGAAAAAGAACTGAAACAACAACAACAAATACCTACTCAAAAACAACAAGCTCCAACACTGGCCAACAAAACCGAAGAATTACCCAATTTCCCCAGTGTTAATAAATCTAAACCTCAAGCACAAACTGAAGATGATGAAGATGAAGAAGCCCTTAAAGCATTACAAGCTGAAATGGGATTGTAAAAGATTAAATATACATGATGGTTGAACACTCATACTTTGTCAATTTCATTTTCCTACCCCCTTCCTTTTCCCTTTGTCGCTAATTCAGTTTTCCCCAATAGTCTAATAAGTTAAATTTATATCGGGCTCTAGGTTTAAATATCTCATGTAAGTATCACAGTTAGAGCACTGTGTTCATTGATCATACTAATCTGAATTTTCCTCTTTACATGTTGCTTTTCTTTTCTCTTTTTATTTCTTTCTTTCTTTCTTTTTCGCTTCTTACTTTCCTTTCCTTTGGTTGTTCTTTTTATCCTTTTGGTTTGTTTTCTATTATTCCGCTTGCAATTTCTCTGTTCATGATTACGCTTCCTTTTTTTTTTTTTTTAAGTTACTATAATTTACATTAATTCTGGATTCTTCACACTGTAACTATGATCTCCAAATATGTAGTTAGTTCTCGTTTCTTTTACTACATGTACTTACGGTGTTACTTTTTTCTCTTCATAATAAAGTATTATCCTTCTGTTGTCTTGAGTGTACGCTCATGTGACCATAGGCAAAAGGAACATACTCAGTGAGCTAATTACCGTGAGCAGGCATTCTGCATATAATGTTTTTTTTTTTTTTTTTTTTTTTTTCTTTTTCTTTTTCTTTTTTTTTTTTTCTTTTTTTTTTTTTTTCTACCGAACTTGGGGCAGGAAGATCATCTTGATAAAGTGAAGAAGATGTCCTACACTTAACTTCCCACTATATACGTTTCAATTTTATTTCATTATTCAAACTTCGTTTTACTTTTAATTTTAGTCGAGTTCAACTATCTTGTACATATAAAAAATGATTCTCGACCTAAATAAAACATGTCAGATACGGGAAATAACGAGAAAATATTTGAAAAATACCAATAATGCCCTAAGGTCATCGCCATTGATAAAATCACAACTTCGATATTCCGCCACCGCCATTTCAAACAACACAAAAAGTGGCAATGCCTCTCTTTATGACTCCTTTTTAAATGACCTTAAATCAAAAATTTCAACTAAAGAATCACTCGATCCTAAAATATATAAAAAATCATTTGCCGAAATAGATCCAAAAGAAGCCGATCGTTATAAACCATACGCTGCTGAAAAAAATTCATGGAGTTCTGATTATGACCCAGTGGCACGAGATCGTTTTGCAAAAGATATTATACATCTTCAATCGTTATTAGCCGCTCTAGTGGCGGGTAATAACTTCGATCGTGCCAATAGTATCTTGAGGGCAATTTATCCTCTTTCAAGTTCAGTGGAACAATTTACATTTTCTCTTAACAAATACCTTGAAGCCTGGGGTGAACGTCCTGATGTTAGCCTAGAAAGTATGGAAAAATACCTTCGTGATATAGAAAATGAGTATAAAACTGATTTCAAAAATGATAGAACTTATGCTATTTTAATCTCAAAAGCATTAAAACTGGAAAATGATCAATATAAATCATACTTGGCTCGTGTTAAAAGAGATGTTTATCTTGCAAGGAAGACTTTCAGTCATATAGACGTTATAGGAGTTGATGGTTTATTAACCATTTTCCAAGATGAACTGTTCTCCGAAACTTACGTGCCCTTGGCATTAAAACAAATTTATAAACAAGCCAGAACTAATAAAGAAGATGAAGTTGGATTGACTTCCGATCTTGATACTGACCTCCCAGACTATTTCAAAGATAATGGTGGAGATGTACCCATCTTAGAAAAAGATGCCGATCCTTTAAAATCTGTGGATGCCTTTGGTTTAAGAGTCATTAGACATACATTATTAGGTTTACAAAGTGATCAAGAAAATCCAGAATTGGCACATTTCCTCAAAAATTTCCAACAAGAAGCCGATGCGGATATCTTACATGGAAGTACAGCTGATACCAAAACCGATTACTTTGCCATAAACAAGTCCATAGCTGATCCAAGTATTCAAGAAAAATTCAATGAAGCCTTGGATAATTTTAATGAAATAAGAGAGCGTGCTTTAGAAGCAAAGGGGGTAGATGCAGCCAGAGGTAGATGGAAACATGAATACGAAGAACTACAAAAGCGTGGAGGACAACTTCCTTTGGACAAAAGTTTAAACTCTCAAATGTATGTGTGGTATAAGGAATTTTTACCACTAGTAAAAGAAGAGTATGAAAAATGTCAAAAACTTTTAAGTGGTGAATCTAATATAACTGAAGGAACTAGAACTGAAAAGGCTCAAAATAAGGAACGAGCGCTTTATGCACCTTACTTCACTTTAGTTCCTCCTGAAAAAATGTGTGTTATTACAATCTTGGAACTTTTAAAACTTAACTCAACTGGTGGTATTGTGGACGGCATGAGAATTGGAAGAGCGGTCATTTCAGTCGGAAAGGCTGTTGAATTAGAATACAGATCCCAGGGATTGGTGCAATCTGAAGGTAAATTATTTTCCAAAAAGAAAAGAAATGTGAGAGAATGGAAAAGATTAATCAGACAAAGAGATTATTCTGCCAATGACCCTTCTACATCTACAGATTGGGATATGCAGATTTATGTCAAACTCGGAGCAGTCTTAACTTCATACTTGATTCATGTTGCCAAGGTACCTGTATCTGGTACTGATCCAGCTACTGGGAACCCCGTGAGAGCATTACAGCCTGCCTTCCATCACACTTATCAATTTATCATGGGTCAAAGGTTAGGTGTTTTGAAAATACACAAAACTTTGGTGCGCCAACTTGGTAGTTCATCTGTGGAAAACTCTATTCAACCTCAATTACTTCCTATGTTAGTTGCCCCTCGCCCATGGACAAGCCACAATAATGGTGGTTATTTATACTCTCATAACACATTGGTTAGAACCAAGGATTCATCAGAAACAATGGCATATTTAAAGGCTTCTTCTGATCGCCTTAGCGGTGTCTACGATGGCTTAAATGTTTTAGGTGAAACTCCTTGGACTATAAATCGTGAAATTTTTGAAGTCATCAGTCATTACTGGAATACCGGAAAAAAGTTTTTGGACATCCCACCCGTAGTTGATGAAATCAAATACCCTGACCCACCTGCTTTCAATGCTGAACCCGAAGAAAAGAGAGATTACCTGAGAATTTTGAAACAACTCTTAACAGATGCTGCCAATATGAACTCTCAAAGATGTGATACGAATTATAAACTAGAAATTGCCAGAGGGTTTTTGGGAGAAAAGCTTTTCTTCCCTCATAATGTTGATTTTAGAGGTAGGGCTTACCCTTTGTCACCTCACTTGAATCATTTGGGTAATGATTTGACTCGTTCTCTCTTCTTGTTTTGGGATGGTAAGGAACTTGGAGAGACCGGTTTAAGATGGTTGAAAATACATTTATCCAATGTTTATGGACTTGACAAGGTATCGTTAGATGAGAGAGTTCAATTTGCTGAGCAAAACTTGGACAAAGTGAAGGCTTGTGCCCTTGACCCTTATAACAATAAATGGTGGATGGATGGAGATAAACCATGGCAAGTTTTGGGTGTCTGTTTTGAATTAGCTGCGGCTTACAAATTAACTGATCCCACAAAGTTTGTATCACACATGCCTGTCCATCAGGATGGTACTTGTAATGGTTTACAGCATTATGCCGCATTGGGTGGTGATATGGAAGGTGCTCGTCAGGTGAATCTTGTACCTGGTGATAGACCACAAGATGTTTACATGTTCGTCGCTGGTTTGGTACAAAAAAGACTTAATGTTGATGTTGAAGCAGGTAATGAAATTGCTATTTTCTTACAGGATAAGATTACTCGTAAAGTTGTGAAGCAAACGGTGATGACCAATGTGTATGGTGTTACCTTTGTTGGTGCAGTCGCACAAATCAGAAAACAAATCATTCACCATTTCGCCAGAGAAGATGAGGAAAAAGTGAGTAAAACAACAAAGTATTTAACTCAATTAGTTTTTGCTTCAGTGAGGGAGTTGTTCGAAGGTGCTCATGACATTCAAGATTGGTTAGCTGAGTCGGCTAAAAGAATTAGTAAGGCCGTTCGTACTGATTTGAACGACAGTGAAGTCGCCAATTCAACTAAACCTCACTTTTTGTCGTCTGTCATCTGGACCACTCGATTGGGACTTCCCTGTGTTCAACCTTATAGATCTACCCAAACCCATCTCATTAAGACAAACTTACAAGACGTTTCTATTCATGACCCTTACGGTGCTAGTCAAGTTGATGCTAGGAAACAGCAAACTGCATTCCCTCCTAATTTCGTTCATTCCTTAGATGCGACTCATATGTTAATGACTTCAAAAGCTTGTGGTGATGATGGGATGGCTTTTGCATCTGTTCATGATTCATACTGGACCCATGCCACCGACGTTGATAAGATGAATGCACACATTAGAGAACAGTTTGTCGACTTACACAAGGAAAATTTAATCGTCAAATTAAAAGAAGAATTTGAAGAACGTTACAAAGGCTTTTTACAAGTTGTTAACATCCCAGGGGACTCACAAATTGGTTTACAAATCAAGGAAGTAAGACGAGACATTGTCAAGAACCTTGGAAGAGCATTGACTTTGAACGACGAAGCTTACTTGGAACATAAAAGACGACAATTACTAGCATCATCCGATCCTGAGGAAGTTAAGATGGGTGAAGATATGGTTACCACTGTTAGTATAACCGAAGGTCATGACATTCATAAGATAACATGCAGCACCGCTGCTTCGAAGGCTTTCCAAGTCTTGGTACCATTAACATTCCCAGAAATCCCTGCAAGGGGCGAATTTGACGTATCAGACGTCAAAAAGTCTCTTTACTTTTTCTCTTAGGTTTTTACCCTCGCATTAATTTTGCATTCTCGTCATCATTGCATTTATGGTTCGAATTCTTTGTCACTTCTCGCTAAGCATAAGAGAATTCAGCTATATCAACTAAACCTGTATATATTTTTATCTACTTCTGACCTTTGAGAAGAAGATAGATTAATTTTACGTAAATAAAACATTTTCATGTAATAATTCGTTCTGACTTCATGTACCTCGTGCCCCAGCACAATCCACTTTAAAGAGCTTTACAAAAATCCCAGCTGGCCACATGAAGCAGGAGACGAGTATTTAAATAAATTCTAAATGAAGGCTGAGATGTTGATGATTTAAAATCATTTTGTATAATGAAGAGTGTCTATTGATGCTTTGTGAATCCGAAAGCCTGTAACTAAATAAATCAAATTTGAGAATAATCGATATTCTCATAAATACCCGGTATTTATAAAAAAATGAAAGTTCTTTGCAGAAAGCAAAAGATTATAAATGAAAAGAAAAAAAACCAAAGTCTTATATAATTTTACCTTGTTGCTCAAGATTCAAAATGAGAGGTAACAAGGGTTCTAGTTCTGATCTGTCAACAAGGTTGAATTCCTTTATCAAACTGACATAGTGAGCGAAAAATGAATTCCAGTGAGCTTCTAGCGATAAATGTACAATCTTGTCAAATTGATTATGATAGATATGGGCAAAAATTCTAAACATTTGTCTCAGAATATTTTTGCAATCTTTTAAGAAGTTTGGAGGAAAGGCACCACCACTTTTGGTGGGAAAGACTGACTGATCATTGATTTTATTCGAAATCCACGTTAAGACATAATCGATGTATTGACCCGCTGGTAAATTTATGCTTTGACCATTACTATCCACCCATAAATAATTTGTTGTAGGGCCCGCATTCATGGTAGGATAGTTTTCTGGTGTAACATATTCAGCGATAACACCATAAAATTGATTTAAGCTATTGAAAAGTTCGAATATATTCAAGGCTATCCATTCCCCATAATCGACGTATTTGGGTAACTGTACAATGGTCTTGAATGATCCCTTGACTAAAGCAGTTTTAACAAATGGTTCACACAAGAAAAGCGGTAATTGTTCATCGGTTGAGGGTTGTGTGCTCTGCAGTTGTTGAAGTTGATTTTGTTGATTCGCTTGAGGGGTCAGCTGTTCAGATCGAGATGATGCAACAGCTGCTTGCTGACGTCGAGGCAGACGATTTAAATCTGCAGGAGAAACTTGACTTCTTCTGGTGGGAGACAGCGATCCTTGTTGCAATTGGGTATTATTGAAATTTTGGGCAGAAATTCTCTGCTGTTTTGTGGGAGAAAGCTTTGTCGGAGATTGTGTCCTTCTTAGTGGTGACCCAGGAGAAGAGTAACCAGGATAAGTTGCTTCGTCCTTTTTTGATTTTTTTGAGCTTCTACCCAAGCCCCTGATGGTATTTAAAAATGACATGATGTGTTAACCGTAAAAATGGTTTAAATGCTAATTTTGATGATCCTATCGCTTTAAAAAAAAAAAACAGAGAAGACGTAGTTTTGTTTATGTCTGATGTAAAAAGTATCAGAATGAAAGAAAGAAAAAAAAAAAGGAAACTTTGATCCAAAGGACTAATAAAATCAGTAGAGGAAATCACGTTGAGTATCTGCGAGTATCAGATCAAAGAATGTGTGTATATTTGACAAAAAGCGAACAATAACTTGATGAAAGAAAGAAGTTGTCTCGAAGGCTAACGAATGAGAGTTTGGTACGACCTTATGACAGAAGAGCTGATAATAATTTGAAGAATGGAAACTGGAAAGGAGGAAAATGGAAAAAGAAAAAGAAATAAAAAAAAAAAAAAAAAAGTCGAATAACGGACAAAATCAAAAGAAAAATGGCAGGGGAATCTTTTCTCACTAAAAAAGAAAATAAAAAAAAAAAACAATAACAAAAAAAAACGAGACACGAAAACAAATCAAATCAAAACAACTGAGGAAAACGAGACGATGATTTCTCTTCTCACTGACACTAAAATGGTGCACGTTCAGGGGTAAAATAAGAAGCGGAACATCACAAAAGAAACACAGAAGGTACATGCATTGATACATCGATGTGCTCTAGCTGTATAATTGTGTCTTTTTTCTCAAAAGACAATCGGTTGATTCAGTATAGTTTGTGTCTTGTACCGAGAAGATATCGTAAGAACGAGCTGTCGGAATGAAATCAATTGGTGACACCGTCAGGCATATGCTGTTTGACTCAAAAATTATATGTGGCAGAACTTTTTTAGGTTATATGTGTTGTTCGAGATGTGCTGATGCAGGCTCCTGCAACTTAATTTCGAAAGAATTCGCTTTCCCGACTACTAAAAGCAATCCTGTTGAGTAGCAACTAACTAAAGAGTCCCATTTTGACCGCGAGAAATAGTAAGGATGGCGTAAAGTAAAAGTATTTATTTAATCTAAATGTAGGCTAAAGTGGTGAGACAGAGCACAAATGGGATTGAATGTGTTTAAATCCAAAAGACGGCTGAAGAGAGAAGCAAAGAAGAGCTATCGCCATTGAAGTTATTGAAGAAATGAAAGGGTATAAATAGCTAACCGAATACCCATTGTTTGAAAAGAGCTAAAAAAATTGTATAATGTACAAGTAAATCAACGAGTCAAATTTGTCAATTGTCTCCGCATGCCGTGATCACGTTGATTATTGAAAATGACCTAATGATTGACCCATCTCGATCTTTTGGCCAACCTCCAAATCAAATGTGAAATTGTCTGGTGCTTCAAATGCCAACACCACGGTGGAGCCTAACTTAAATCCACCAACTTCAGCTCCCTTGGTTAAGGGGTACCCACCCAATAATGCACTGGCATTAGTATACGTAGCCTCGTACACAGAATTTTTCTTGTACTTCTTAGGACGTTTCTGCTCTTGTTTTGGAATAGCTGCATCAGATTCAATATCAACAGTACTCAAATTATTGGTGGAGCCACTAGCACTTTGACTACCCTTCAACAAAGGAGTGTTCTCATCTGATTCACGGAAGCTGCTGCTGATATCAGCAAACGAAGTTCTCAGATAACTTTCATGCTCGTAAATATCATTTGTTTTCAAGTCTTTATCAAAATTAACAATAATACTTCCCACGTTGGTGGCACCCACCGGAATCATGGAGAAAAATCCATGCTTCCAATATCCTAATAAGGCCACTCTTTCATTCAACACGAATAAGCCTTGCAATGTCTTTTGAAAAAACGGAGCCACTGAGAAAAGCTCACCAATGAAATGACGTCTCAAGGTGGTGACCCAATTTGTAGGGGAGTGATATCTGTGATAGTCACCGGGCGCCAAGTAAATAACAGCGAAATACACCTGTTTATTACCACTCAAATGATGCCTTTCCAAAGGTGTAGGGGCCAAATTTTGAGCGACTTTAAGCTCCTTCGCAAATGATGCCTTGGAGTCGTCGGCAGTCTTGTCACCTTTATCAGTATAGCTTAATTCATTCATGTGATAGGTATCACAGTTTTCACCTCCAATAATGTCATCAACAGTGTATGAAATACCGTTTAACTTGGCAAATTCTTCATCTCTCTTCAATACAGCATGTTCTTCATCATCAGGATTGAAATCGAGTGAGTGACGTGGGGCTGCCAATCTCTTGGTACTAAACCCTAACAATGCATCTACTGAATACGTCATTCCCTTTACCTGTTCAATTTCACCATTATCAATAACACCAAATTTCAATACCCTACCATCAGAAGGTGACACTAAGTCACTATCGGCGATGGGTCTGACACCCGGCTTCAATTTACGGTAAAAGAATTCGGACAAATTTCTATAAGTGTTTAGCTCTCGCTCCTCCATTTCTTCCAAGTTAACTCCAAAAAGAACAGAATATATTCTAAATGAGGGAGCTCTGAGCCAAACTGGTAAGTCAATTGAATTGAATTGACCCCAAAGTCTTGAGATCGTTTTCAATGGCAAAGTAGAGTATGCATATAAATGCCATGACTGAGGTTTGATCTTGTATGGATTAAATGGCATGAACTCTGCATCTTCATCATCTTCATCATCACCGTTGGCGTACTGTCCGCGATCATATCCAATTTTAGCAGCCACTCCACCTAGAACGACCGTCAAAGTGGTTAAGGTCCACCATCTGACAAATTTACGACGTTCTTGTCTTCTCTTGCGAGCTTCGGCAGAAAAAAATCTCTTGTGTATTTTTCTAGTGTTATTTCTTATCTTTTGGTTAGCAGAGGAGAACAGTCGTTTGGTGAGTCTAATGGAAGGTAAGCGTAACTTATGGCGACCACTCATCAGATTTGTGGAACCTCTAGACCAGGTGGAATAGTACAAAGCATTTCTTTTCGGTCTGGGGATTTTAGGGAACTTGTAATAATAGGAACTAAAGGATCTTGTTTGTTGATGTTGTGGAGCAGCGTTGTTGTTTTGTTGATACTGTTTTTGAAGACTTATCTCTGCCATTGAAGCTGCCCTGGATAACGGTTGTGATATGTTCATGGTTTGGGGGCCAAACTTGAAGCCTGCTGCGTTGTAGTTCACCTTCAGTCTCATTCGAAGACTAGAACTGAAAGGTAAAGGTCTGAGCACCATGGTGAAGGATAGGGGTCTATTTCGTATACTTAAGTTTATTATTTTTCTTTTCTCGCAGTATTTAGCCTTTTATTAGTGATTGTTTTCCCGTAAACTTTTGCTATGAGTAAACAAACTGAAAATTTGAACCTTGTTGTGCTTTGAGTTCTTTTCGATCCAATTTAGGAAATATTCAAACAATTAGCACAAGTGGGAATACAAGTAATAACAAAAATGTGAAACAAACACAATCTATGCAAATTTACTCAACCAGTACAATGCAAAAACCCAATTAAAAAAAAAATTCAATCTTTGAGGCCTGTGAATACACGGTGTTTTCGTTTAAATCAACAATAAGAAGAGAAAAAAAAAAAAAAAAAAAAAAGAGAAGAAAAAAAATTCTGAAAAGGTATCGCGACTACTAAAAGAGCATCTTGTGAAAAATAATGAATATATATTCATAATGAACGATCTCATTAGGTCGCGCTTGTGACACAACTGTCTTCTCGTATAACACAACATAAACACAGCGCATACCTACACATGGACCACACTGTATACATAAGCCTTTGTTGTTACAGCATGGGTAATTTCTGGTGTCTATCTATATGGGAAATGACAATCTGTCTGTTTTTATTATCGATATATCAAAACTATTTTACTTTATGTTTAAGCACAGGGATAGATGGAATTGATAAGACATGATGCACATCAAACCCCGCCGCCTTTAGCAAGCTTCCACACATGTTGCTTGAGCTGCTCGATAAATCCCAAACTTATGTAGTGTAGTTGGTCATTTAGCAAGCGATCACTGAATGCAAACAAAAG
Organism: Hyphopichia pseudoburtonii; assembly: GCA_003856775.1. Taxonomy (NCBI): domain Eukaryota; kingdom Fungi; phylum Ascomycota; class Pichiomycetes; order Serinales; family Debaryomycetaceae; genus Hyphopichia; species Hyphopichia pseudoburtonii. The sequence goes on along the minus strand of CP024752.1, from coordinate 710,847 downwards.
TTTTATGTTCCAAAGGTCCTGAATGCTCTTAGGCAGGGTAGCCATTCTTTCCACCTCGATCTTATTGTCAATAATGTTGAAGATTGATAACCCTGAATTGTTGATTTGTGGATCTGGATCAGCTTCATCTTCATTGCTTTCGTATAAAAATACCTGTTTCTCAAATGGTCGACATTTGCCAATTATATCCAAGTTTAAAAACTTGAAGACATCCAGATTGATCAGGGTCTCTCCGTTTTGGATTTGAAGCAACTTGTTCTCATTTTGTAACAAGTCATTCACAGATGACTTGAGTAGTTGATAATTTCTCCTTTTGTATACGTAAACGGTCAATGACCGCTTGAAAATTTCCAAATACTCTGAGTTAAGATGAAAGTCGACCTGAACATTAAAATGATACGGCGATTTGGTACTAATGGTCATAATATCATCCAAGTGAGGTAAGAGGCACGGGGATACCGTTTCGATTACAGTGTTGTTCTTGAGTTTGATGGTGACGGGAATTTTTGAGGCTTTTCTGGTGTTCACGTGTCTTACTATCAAGCACCGGGGCTCGACCGATAAGGCCCAAAAATGTCTCAATGCCTGTAAATGTATTTCGTACTCGTTATTTTCACTCGGGAACACCGGATAGAGCGACGTAAGTAAACAGGCGATGGAAAAGTTAGAATTGCTGAAAGCATACTGTCCACCTCCGAGGAACAAAAAGCCTAACGCCATGTTGGATGCCATGTAGTCACCGTACCCCATATCCTTGTGCGTCTCACCATGTAAAATTCTTAACCTTCTGAAAGTCTCCAAATCGCCACTGCCTGCCATTACCAAGGAAAGGCACAATGCCAATAGATTGGTTACATTACTAGCACTTTTATAAGCAATTTTTTGATCGTAGTTAGACGCGGGAGTCATCGATATCACCATCATCATGTCTAGATAGTGCAATAAGGTATTTCTTGCCTCTATGTTATGACTAGATGCGAATTTGACGGCAATAGATAAACACGACCCACCAAGTATGTTGAAATAAGATACCTGGTCACTATCCAAAACTTCGATGGAATCTAAAGAATACCTCTCCAATAAAGCTTCCGGGATTTCACTTTCAACCCACTCAATACTAGCCCCAATAGATTCCCACATGATTATATTTTTAGCAACGCATCTCAATAATAAAAGATCAGATCGAACGTAATCCAATAGCTGCTCAGAGCTAGGTACTCTTAACTTACTAGCAACGACCTTATTTTCAGTCCTCATATAAATGAAACCTAACGCCAAAATAGCACCTGAACTCGATTTATCGAGTTCTTGTACTGGTTGGTGATCCTTCATAGAAATACCAAGATGTAATAATTTGTCAATGACATGTGTATCATTCAAGCCCCTCAAATCATCCCCTTTTCCTAAATTGACGAACCCGAGGGCAATTCCGGCAGCCAATCTGTAGCCTTCGTGAACTTCTTTGTTGTCATTCTGAATGGCAGACCCACGGAGTTGAGAAAGCAAAATCTCGCTCATACGGCGGTGCTGAGTCTCAAGATATAAGAGACCAATACCAATGAGCCCTGCTGTTTGCACCATAATTGAAACATTTAAGTCGTTGGCGCCTTGGGGCAAGAGAGCGACAGCATGAACGGACAAAACTTTGGTAAGCTTGTTATCCATAGAACCTTTCAAACTGGCTGCCATACCTATCAACAACCCGACACTCGTCGATGGATGCTTTGGTCCCAAATAATTATAGATATGCCATTCTTCCAATTTTTTCAAATGTCCATTAAGACCTAGGCCCAATAAAAAACCAGCATGTTGGGAATTAAGCTCGGGTGGTTTGTTGAAAATGATCCAACTACCAGAAATACCCTTTGAATCTTTGCTGATACTTAAACCCGATGACACACCATTATTGAAGTATCCCCATTCATTTGTGTTTCTATTAATCGCACCTTCGGATAGAATGATGTTTGTCATGGTAGGGGCAATCTGTGTGTTAAGATTGAACTTAGGAATAGGAAATTTTTCAGTTAAAAGTGGCATTCTACCACCATAAAACAAAGCAGCCCTTCCCAATGGTATTGACAATGTCCTTAGGGCAACCACTGCCGCAAGTTCCCTTTGAAGAATGACTACGTCATATTCACTTATTCCGTCTTCTGTAATCAATGTTGCTGTTTGGGTTCTTGTCTGGTGTAGAAGAGTAGTTATCTCATAGTACCTTCTATCCTGGTCAAATATGAGCTTGGTTATGTTAATTCGATCGGCTTCTGATTGATCATCCCAAGCAGAAATGTAATCATTCTTATCAAGAATGTTCGCCAATATATGATTGACATCCCGCCTTGATGACTGCGATCCACTATTTGAAAAGTTGTTGTATAGAGGAACAGGTTGGAGCTTAGAGTTCAAAAGCATGCTCAAGTCTTTCCGCCCAACGAGCTCTAAAGTTCTACTGTTCCACTCAAATGCTGGGTTCTCTTGGCAAATGGAAATACACTCCTTGAGCGGTATGTAGATTCCTGGTGGGTACGATTCCAAATCACTCATTGTGATTTCAAACTCACACATCAAATCTACAACATCACTAGGCCCGTAATTAGGGGACACGATAAGCTCAAATAATTTAAGGATTTTATGCGTTCTAGGTGTCACTATGCCGTCCACAAAATCACTTTCTTCAACTAATTGAGAGAATGTGAGATACTCTATTGTCTTATGCGTAAATAGACTTGTCAATGACAGGAGCAAGTTAGGAGGGGATTCATAAACAGTTACCAGAAGAAAACGGGTTTCTTTATCCATGTCAGCACAATCAATCATATAGTAAGTGGTCCATTCCTCTGGCCACCCCATCCAAATACAAAACTGTGTGAGTAAAGCTCCAATCTGATTCGTGCTCTTTTCAGCTAACGCATCAAGTTTTGTCTCTTCGTAAATTAGATGCAAGGTTAGCACGATATAGGGGATTAGATCAACAAACAGATAGCTGAGGTTGAACATTTCGCTCAACTTCTTTGCCGAAGGCAAAAATTTTGTGATATCGTTTGAGCAGCACGTACTTCCTTGATTAAAGTCAAAGGTTATAGCGAGAATCGTGTAAACAAATGCATTCCAATCATCCTTACTTTCATCCAACATCAATGCAGACCTCCACATAACCCAAATAGTTTGATTTAATTTAGAACCAGAAAGATACTTGAAAGCTTGCAAGCATCTCGTCACAAGGTCTGACGATGGTTCAAGTATCAAACTTACCATGTAAGTTTTACCAGATTTCGCTAGCATAGCAACCTGGTTGTCGTACGAGCTCAACAAGCTCGTTATGCTCAAAAAATTAGCCGAGAGATCTGTTGCAGGTGATAGTATGTCGAGAAATGGGTGAACAATTGACAACGTGTGGTCGTTTTTGAGAACAAGTAACCAGCCCGGGTGGTTGTCGTTTATGAGTGGTACAGCATGGTTGCATCTGACAGTGTAGCAAGAGTTATACCTGGGAAGCAGTGTAGAGGAAGTTGGTTGGTTAAATATATATATGGAGCATTCTTTTACAGCTCTATTCGACACAACAATTGCATCCTGATTTTCGTATGACAACCCGTATACAGACAATTGGGATTTACGCGCTTTGAGATATAGCGTGTCAACACGGGTAAGGATCAAATCTTTACGGCATAAGCTAAATTCTAACAGGTTGTAGGAAGATTTGGCTTTACTAGGCTCAGAAAACCCTGGTTCGGACCCCATTCGAGCAATTGAGGAAACACCGGATAAGAGAGTACTGGTTCTCTTCTTATCCATTGTCAATGACAGGACTACTTGACTACCACCACTTGTAATGTGGGATGTGTTGGCTTCTATTGGGCCGGAGCTTTCGTCCTCCAAAATTCTGGAAGGGTTAGGGGTGGATATAAGGGACTTTTGTTGCTTCTGGTATCTGGATGACCCTGACTTTCTGCCTGTTCGTGTTGAGCTTTTTATATGATAGACTATGACAGATTTGTCTTTACTGTTGAAGGTCGCGCAAAGAGATGAGGCCTTGTTCAAACTGTCCTTTGGGAACCACACCATTTCTTCGTGTGGGGATATGATTGAAGTGGAAGAGGTTGTCACAATCTTGAAGTCACCTATCGGATCGACTAAAGTCAAGAATTTGGCAGCATTGAATTGGGGAGAGAGTACATTGCCAAAATTGTTTGGAGAGGGTTGAGATTGATCCTTTTCGAGAATCAATCCAGACTCGAAGGGATATGCTTTTTTGAGAAGAAACGGAAAGCTTACCACATAAGATCTTCCATCTGGAAAGTAAATATAGGCAGTTTTCTTCAAACAAACTACCAAGGCATCGCTGTCCGAATTGTTGAAGCTAGTATATGTGGCAGTGACTATATCTTCATCATAGACCAATGTCTTAGACACGGTGGAGCCCTTTATCAAAATTACCTTTCTTTTGCTGACGAGCAATTGCCGTGTTCTTGAAAATAAAGATGTAAGGTAACCGGTTGAGGCAGAGTATGGGTGTGTTATATCATTGCGCAAGTCGAAAGCGGGCAGGGTGATCATATTATTGAAATGACAGTCCTTTCAAAATATCAGCAACAGCCTTGTCATAAAGTACACCAATGTTGTTAAATAATATTATAGCTTTGTTCTACAATCACGCCAAAAACTGATCAATCCGACTTGAGCATAAACTACTCAAAAAAAAAAAAAAAAAAAAACAAGAATCACAAACAGAGCGCGTACGCAGGTTTTTTTACTCCATTTTTTTGCAAAGCGGAAGAAAGCTATACATTCGCATCGATATAGACTTTAATAATATAATTTCAAAACAGTTGGTTAGGCTCAGTGGTAATTGATACATTGTTTTTATGATACATCTACAAATAACCTTTTCTATACAGTGAGTGAATACAATTTCATATTTATGTGTTTTAAAACATATTGCCTATATACAGATGAGACGTAGCTTAAGTGTCCCATGCAAGAAGTGCATATCAATTAAGTCCAGAGATTAATAAAGCACCTTGATTATACGAAGGTACGCTTTTCAAGTAATTCCTGTAATTATTATGCGATGCGCTTACTCGAGGATTCTGGTGACTAAACCAGTACCAACAGTTTTACCACCTTCTCTGATATTGAAACGTTGGTTAACTTCAATTGGAGTCTTTCTAACCAAAGTGATTTCCATTTCGACGTTGTCACCAGGCATAACTTGTTGAGAGTGGTCAACACCTTCGCCATCAGGGAATTTCAAGGTACCAGTGACATCGGTGGTTCTAACAAACAATTGGGGCTTATAAAATTCACCGAAAGGACTGTGACGGCCACCTTCTTCCTTACTCAAGATATACAAAGAAGCCAAGATCTTAGTGTGGGAAGTGATGGTGTTTGGTCTGGCAATAACCATACCACGATTGATATCATCCCTCTTAACACCTCTTAATAAGATACCACAGTTATCACCGGCCATAGCGGAGTCTAAGTCTTTCTTGAACATTTCAATACCAGTAACAGTAGTTTTGAATGGCTTTTCAAAACCACCAACAATTTCGATTTCTTCACCCTTCTTTAAAGTACCTCTTTCAACCCTACCAGTAACAACGGTACCTCTACCAGAGATAGAAAAGACATCTTCAACTGGCAAAATAAAAGATTGTTCTAAATCACGCTTAGGAGTAGGAATGTGTTCATCAACAACATCCAACAATTTTTCAATAGCTTGAACACCAATTTCTGGTTGTTTACCTTCCAAAGCACATAAAGCAGAACCCATAACGACAGGGGTGTTGTCACCATCGAAACCGTAGTGAGATAACAATTCTCTCATTTCCATTTCAACAAGTTCCAACATTTCTGGGTCATCGATAGTATCAACTTTGTTAACGAACACAACCAAGTTTTGAACACCAACTTGTCTAGCCAATAATAAATGTTCACGAGTTTGAGGCATTTGACCATCAGTGGCAGCAACGACAATAATAGCACCGTCCATTTGGGCGGCACCGGTAATCATATTTTTAATGTAATCGGCGTGACCAGGGCAGTTACCGATAACAACAGGACGGGATGCCTTAGTGACTAAGCCATTGGATTGTTCAAGAGCTCTTTGAGCAATGATCAAACCAGTTGGGACACGAACACACCAGACACGGCCATTGTAATCATTAACACGTTGAACATTTTCTTTGGCATTGATGACTGGGAAAGAGCTTTGAGAGCTGGCAGCAGTGTTTTCTGGTTCAGCGTAGGAAACAGTCCAAACATCAGCATTGGCGTTTTTAGTGAAGGAGGTAGCGTAACCGGCGTTAGTAAGCACATGGACTAATTCATCACGGAGAGTAGCAGAGGAAGTGTAAAGAGCCTTAGAGCCTTTGAAGATATCACCACCAGCGACACGGTAACCTTCAATGATAGCACGGAGTTCGTTAGAACCAAGTTGTTGGACCCATGGGAAAAGACCTTCAGAGTTGGTCTTCAAGTAGTTGAACAATTTAGCATCAGAAACGTGGAAAGTACCTGCATTTTCAGAAGCATTCAAACCAAGAGCTAAAAACTTTTCTTGTAAAAAGTCAACATCAAATTGCTTGGTAGCATTGAAGCCAACGGCATCATTAGATAATGAACCGTTAGCAACGAAGTGACCATAAAGTTCTAAGAAAGGAGCGATTTGTTCTTGTTTAAGACCAAGTTCAGCAACGAAAGGAAGTTCAGCATTATCAGCTTTGACACCATTTTCAGCAAGAGCCAAGAAACGTAAACCCTTTGGTTCAGCTTCGTCAACAAGAGCTTGAGCCTTGTACTTAGAGAATGGAACTCTAGATGAGCCTGATGATTCCCAGTGAACACTCTTATTTTCGGAAACATCACCACGTTGAACGAACATATCATGTCTTTCGGTAACAAGCAAAGAAACATTAGAATCATTTTCGGAGAATTCAACCATTTTGTGGTTGGCAGCATCCTTGAGAATAAATTCTTCACCTTTAACATATTCGATCTGTTTAGTTTCGTTGTTATAAGAAGCGATCAAAAGATCATCCCAACTTTCTTGGACTTGATCAAGAAACAAAAAACCTTTGTTGGTTAAGATTCTCAGATCTTCACTGAGACAATCGACATGGGCATAATGTCTCTTTTCAGTTTCATATTCAATGTGAGCAGTGGAGATAGTGATACCTCTTGCTCTTTCTTCAGGAGCTCTATCAATGGAACTGTAGTCCAAGAAAGAAGCACCACCCTTTTCAGCCAAAACCTTAGTAATAGCGGCCGTCAAAGTGGTCTTACCGTGATCGACGTGACCAATGGTACCAATGTTGACATGGGGCTTGGAACGGTCGAAGGCAGCGTAGGATCTGACCAAAGTTGGACGAACCTTTGCGATCAGACGACCAGATAAACGGACAGTACTGACTGTGTTTCTGAACATTTCAATAATAACCTGTGGCTTTTGTTGAGTTGAACTGAAGAAAAAGAGAAGATAAGGGAATTATTAAATTCTGAAAATTGCATGTCTTTTTTTTTTAAAAGTAGAGGATGAAAATTTTTGATTCGCTGACAGTGAAAAAAAAAAAAAGAAGTCAGACAAACATGCTTATATGCAGGTGTGCTTATGTAATCTACCCGATACAATTCTTATGAATTCCGTCAAGGATGAGATTAGGTACGATAACAGGATACTGATAATATCATAATGGTGAGCCATGACGACCAGGGCTAGTATACTACACATAGAGGGTGTGAGTGACTCTTCTCCATTGAAAATTTACAATGTTCTGAATGAGCTACGGATTCGTGACTTGGAGCCAGATTTAGCCGGTCTATTCAAGCAATACGATTGCACACCTAAATTTACGGTTAAACGAACTAACCGTCTTCTAAGTGGCTACAACAAGGTATCAGACATATATAATGGTGATATAATTACTCTACTAGTTAGTTTTTCTTTAAAGGGTGGAAAAGGTGGTTTCGGTACCAACCTCCGATCAAGCAAGGGCCAACGTCAGCCAAAGAAGCAAGGTGGTAGTGACTCCAAGACGTATTTCAAAGACTTGAAAACTGGAGCAAGAATCAGTGATTTGGCACGGTTGAAAAAAGCTCAAGATCTTTTGGAGAAACAACAAGATGGTAAGCGAGACGAACAAGAGGAACTCAATCGCAAAAAGGAGAAACTTAAACATGCAATTGAGTATTATGAAAGTATCTTAAATGGAAAACCTCAAACTCAAGAAAAATTTCCAGATACTGAATTTCTCGACGATGTGGATGATCTCATGCTTAATCTACGTGATCGCATGGAAGTAGCTTTGGAACTGCTGGATAGTGACGAATTTGAAAGTGACTGGGAGTCACCTGATGAAAATGAATACGATAGTGGCACAAACAAAGATAAGAATACAACGTCAAAAAGACCCAAGTTTACCAATTTTTTTGATACAGATTCAAGCGAAGAAGAGAAGTAATTTCCTCTATATTGAAATGAATGTACGATTTATATGGGCTAATACAAAAAAGCATGAATATCCAAGTTATATAGACTAAAAAAAAAACACAAATGCAGGGAACTTTATCCTACTAACGGAGTGGTCTCGCGGACATCTCTTTCCAAATCCGTTGAATCCCCACTTATGTGCTCTAGGTTTTCATCAATTATTCCCACCACTTGTCTATTCTCATTCAACTGGGCATCAATACCATTATTTTTGAAGTATTCGTAGTAGATACATAAGGATAATAATGTACCCTGTAACAAAAATGCAAAAAGATACGAGATCCACGAACTCCAGTGTGACCCTTTGGTAAAGAATAAGGTAGCGGTGAAAATCGCCCCACCTGGAGTTTGTATGCACATCATTCCGATTGAGAGGGTACCGGGGTGTTTCAACTTATACGTAGTGTGGATCTGTGGAACATACTTTATCACCGTTAAAGTTGTTGAGAAAAGACCGTTCAAATTCGCGATCGTTATGAGAACGGAATGCTTTGATAAGTTAGCAATAACAACCTGAAGTAAAGACACAATACCATGAAGAATAACAAAGTGGCCCACTTTGACAATCTTAGCATACTCTTCCTTATCTTGTTTAATTGAATTCTTGGTCAAGTATAAGACGAACACAAGGATCAAGATGGCTGATATACACTGAATGCCGATTTGAACTAAATTTAATTGGGAATTGACGCAATCGAATGAGCTGAGAGCTTTGACTCGGCAGCAGTCCCTGGCCTTACCACTAACTAAGACAATATTGGTCAAGGTGAATAATGACGAGCACGAGCCAAGGAGAAGAAAATTCACCGATAGCCCTTCCGATGTACGCTTTGAGTAAATTCGAGCGTACTGCGGAAGATAGCTAACAAATATTCCCAAGGTGATAAAAATCAGGAATACCAAATTGACCACACTGGCACCCTCAAATACGGCGCACTCTGAGTTCACACTTCTCCCCGCATCCGAGACAAATGTAACAAAATTTTGAACAGCCGTCATCTATTGCTTAAATATATGACTTTCAAAAACGAAAGAGGAATTGATAGCTGTATTAAGTATAAAGGGAAAAGAAGAGACTGACAACGAACAGATGAGGGAGGTACACTGCTTTATCTCGTTCTTTTCCTAGTTTTTTACCCCATGCGTTTAGTAAAAAACAAATTGCGTGCGCCTGCATATCACTGCACAGAAGATAAGATTTGCTCGCAACACACTCAGCTGTCTTGTTTAGTGCTCGAAACTCTTTTTCAAGATCAGATGAATTGGTCATTTTATCATTCAACATACACAGTGTCAGGAATATAAGGACTACATGTTAAATTGGCGTTGGGAGCATTATTGTTTTTTTTTGTTTGAGTTGAAGGTGAAAAGATGCATTGCAATCTCATTTGATGTATCTGATATGATGGCCCAAGTGTACTGAACTCTATATCGATGGATAGCCCAAGGTCCCTTTTCTTTATGTCCCATCCTCCATCACATGTATTTATATAGTAATTGATTATATTTTGTTCAAAATCAAATCAGACGAAATTCGAACTTATCCTGAAAGTATAAAACTTTGACAAAAAAAATTAACATAAACGATTTGAGTGTAGTAAAAGTTGGAAAAATCTACAAAATTTTGCAAAAATTGATAAAAAAGTACTTTTCAGAAAATAGCATCTTTTTGATGAAAAGTGTTCATTTTTCATTACTTACAGATTCTTTTTCTTCTGACTTGTTGTCTGAAAAAACAAAATTATCTATAATCACAATAACAAGAAAGATAATAACAAGCATTCCAGCTCTAATATAAGTTAAACGTTAATGTATATATTTTATGCAAAAACTTTTATGCTCTAATGGTTATCGGTACTTTTATAAAGACCGAGTCATGATTATGAAGTTTTATCTGCAAGTTTAAATAATAATATCGCCCACATATACATCCCTGAAAATTTGGAATCAACGCATATGCATCAGCTCCCAAGTCTTCATGAGAACCCGAGATTTCTTTGAGAAGTAAATTTTTGATATCAACTATCACTTCAAGTTTTTTATCATAAACAATCTCTTGTTTCTGGCCCTCACTAACCACCACACTTGGTTGCCCCCAAGTTGCTAGCCCCTGTCTACATTGTGACTTGACGTGATCAACTTTCAAGTGATTGTATTTGACGGAGAGATTCGCCAATGCTTTGATGTCCATAATGAATTGACTATCAATATTGAGTACCTCGGAACCCAATACACTAGTAATACGCGAAATTTGATCAACATACTTTTTGAAAGGATTTATCACATATCCTTCTAAATTATCATTTTCAACAGCAATATTTCTAAATTTCAAATCATTGATCATTTCAATCGGTATTGGAAATTTTGTTGAGCGATAGGTAGCCACGACCAAGTCTGCACATATAGACTTGATTTCTGGAGGCTTATGCGTCTTCGAATGCAAATCACTAGTAAACTTGAATGCTACATTCAAGGGAATAGTAATTGATGTTGGAAAGGAAGAGGAGTCAGTACGAGGTACGAAACGCTTCATGTCGTAGGGTGGAATGTAACGGATAATGTAGTCAACTTTTGGTGTGCTGACATCTATTATACCTATTATTTTAGGAGCTGCTCCTAGCGACTTTTTCTTAATAGGTAGAATGACTTGGTACTCATCGTTCCTGAAATAGTCTCGATGAGTGGCAGCACTGACGTGGTATGAAGGATCTTGCTGATACAATTGCCTTTGCTTCACAGTTGAAGGAATTTTAGAGAGAGATTCCGAAGAGCGATTTTCCGGAATTAATTCTGTACCACGAAGCGGTATCTGAGAGACGTCTTGGTTACTGGCTTCTAAAAGGGTTTTTCCAAGTTCAATTTTATCCTTGACCCTAACTATTAAGTTCTGATAGATCATCTCCGATTCGCGTTGTAACATTTGTTGGTCAAATTCTAAACTTAGCCTCTCACGAGGAACAACTCGCAAAAAAGAGCTTGCCTCATTCACAATAATAAATTGATCTTTATTCTTATCTTTTTCAGATAAGTAATGAGCGAAATCAGATTTTTTGGCAACCACACGAGCCTCAACACTATAACTTATAGCGGTATCCGGGAAACTCAAATCTTTAACACGTTTACTGAAAATTCCATTCAAACCAGATTTTCGCCGTGCAGCCCCACCAATTATTGAACTAGGCCCCCCAATATCAAACTCCGCTCTTCCAGCACCAGGCCCACTATTGGCTTTACTAGACTGAGGCGAAGGTTTGGTACTGGTACGTTCCCTCATCTTACGTAACTTTTTCAAGAATTCATCACGCTCCAAGCCAATTGTGGGTGGCATTTCACAGTGGCCTGAAAGGTTGTGCATTTCGCAAGCGCAATCGAGCAACTTTTCAGGTATCTTGAAGTTGAAAAATTTTTTATACATGATATTTGGTTGAAGATGACGATTTATAGAAAATCGAACTCGGGTATTATCCACAGGATCAATCTCATCCAAGTCTGAGACATAGTCCTCGTCCAATTCTGCAGGAGTCCAGGAAGCACTATAATCAAACATATTGAGAAACTTGTAGAATACGATGGGTCGCCTCAGATCGGCTGAATCACCCATTACTGAAACTTTTCCTTCGAAAACAACAGAAAACATATCGAAGGGCATTGATTCACTGGAAGTGTTGACAATAGTGACAAAGCCATTGATGGAATCACCTTGCTGATACTCAAATTGTTGAGGTTCGATAATGCGAGGTTTTACCCCTCGCTTACCAGGTTTGTCAGTGATCTGGATGTCAATCTTCAATTTACCAGCGATAGCGTTATTGAGATCGGTTAACTTTTTCAAACGGTGTGAGTTACCAAGAATACTATCTTCCCAACGGGTCGGGGAGTCCTCTACAGCGGGGCCAGTTTGAGATGGATCTTCAAGAGGTATATTTGATTGATTACGGTATTCTGGGCTTTCGATGAAAGGGGGTAATTCTGGTGCAACATCGTTGCTCGGATTATCCATGGCGGGAAAGTATGAGCCAGTAGGATTATTTGCTAAATGTTGCGAAAAGTAGGACGGTGACACCGAGTGCGAAGACCCCTCATAAGTTGGAGGTTGTGTCCTGAGATCTTCTTCGGAAGGCTGAAGATTTTTGGAGAAAGTTGATTGGTATAATTGATAAGATGGAAGAATATTCCACATGGGAACATCCTCATAAGCAGGAGATACTAGAGGGCGTAAGGCAGTATCTTCGGACGCTTGCGCAACATCAATACAATGGTCATTGAGGGATAAGTTATGTATATTTACTTGCTCATCGCGAGTTGCCAGGCTAATTGAAGAAGGATTAGTATGCTCTGTGAGTGGGGACGGGGAAGATGAGCTAACATTGGATGGCTGTGTTATGGTCTCGTTTCTGGGAGAGGAAGATGAGTTCCCTCGAGTGTTTGGCTTTCTTTGGGGATTGGCGATACCGAAGAACTTCATGAAAGCTGATTACAAATGATATTGAACAGCTTGATTATTTTCTAAACGTGGGCTAGAATAAAAATTAGGGGAATAAAATCTCCAATGAGTGGAAACTACTAAATAAAATAGTTCTATAATACCAGAATCCAACCAAATTGGATAAACAAATAGATTGTTGACAGGGCTTTTTTCGAATGGGATTTAAATCAGCAGCTTACCATAAAAGGGACTGCCCCTGTCACAAATGCAATTAATGAAGTTGTCCATAGGAGATAGGAAATCACACCAAATACTGAATATATAAAGAATGTAATTATCTTGAAGAGTTAAAGCGTGTTCATCGCTAACATTTTTTCCCGATTATTGAGAATTATTTTTTCGATCTTTTTGTCTCCTTTTTTTTTTTCTCTTTCTTTTGGCTTCTCCTCGCTGTTATGACCACTTTCTCTGCAATTCCCGGGAGAATTCAAGATCATGTAGATCAATTCAGAGTTGACGTATACTGGTTACTACTTTTGCTCGTTTCTTTACTTTCTTGGTAACTAAACTTTACTTTTAGGCCTGAATGCGAAATCCACAAAGGCGTTTACTGGGAATATCATCATGACGCAGTTGTTATTCCTTAGTTACTTTCAAAAAAATTCATCGCATGTAGGAAACGCCTTGCAAATAAAAACAAGAGGATTGTAGCTCGAGCTGACTAGTTTATGATCTTGTTGTTCAGTGCTACTGCAAAAAAAGAATCAACATTCCCTTAAAAAATAGCTTTGTATGAAAAAAAAAAGAAAGTGAACCTTGCCCGCCTTGACTGGTACATGAGAGCGAACCGGACTTATATTTTGTGTCTTTGACATAAACCACATTTAAGGCAATTAATGATCGCCGAAATTTTAACTAAGTTTGTCAATGAATGGACGATTCGTTCCTATAATAAAAACTTCAGGCTTATCTTACCATGAACACTAAAGAACACAACAAAAAAAACATACCAAACTACTTCTTATCAGTGGCTAACATCCCTATGGGAGAAAGTCAGTATATGCGTACCCAATGGCCTACTACTTTTCAAAAGCAGCGACAATTGGGCTTCACGAATGAGGGTGTGGAGATCAATGCCCCCTCTGTCAGCTGCCATTGCACTTAAACAGCGACACTCTAGTAGTGACTCAATGTGGTTTTGGATGTCAATACACCCATACACCACATTTTTTTCACAAACAAAAGTTGAAGCGCGTAATCGTATTTTTTTTTTCTTTTTTTTTTTTTTTTTGTTTTGTATGCTTGTTTGTTTATTTGTTTTGTCTCTTTTCTCTTTTATCTCTGATATTAAGATTTCAACAACTCCAAAAGCAAGGAAGCGCTCCCTCATTTTATAATCGGATCTTTTCCGAAGTCTAGCTATCATAATGTCTTGGGCCATAAATGCCGCCCGATCCAAGAGAAATGATGTGACTCCAGGAACATCTGCGTTTATCAAAAACGAGATGATAGCTCTCACTTCAGAATCTCTTGAGAACACCAATAAAATATTTGATACGGTGTCACAGCATGTCGAACACTTGAATCTACTAAAGGCCAATCTATATCCTCCATCCAGTCCCAAATCTAATGAAGATGACGCGGATACAATTTGGCATCACCTACTAGATTTGGACAAACTAGAATTGCAACATATATCATTCAGTGATGACAACAGGAATGGATCTAGTGTGAACACCCAGTTGTACAGTCAAAGAGAAAGTGAATTTCACTCATCATATCCACATAACAATCATAGTCGAGAGCACAGTGTGCATAGCCATAATAAACATAGCCAAAAACCGGGCCTACATCTAACCGATCTTGAGCCACAAAATGACAGTCGTTCTCAGGAACGTAACCAACTACATCACAGCCAACCACATACAAGCACATCACCGCCTCCCATACACCCCGGATTATTTGAACCAGTGGTAGCTCATCAATCAGCAAATCAAGAAACGAATGACCATAATATTCCAGCGCTCAAGATGACCCCCCTGCATAAAAAAGGAACTTCTAATTTCGTTAAAGCCACTCAAACTGCTTCCAAACTTCCTTCAGCTCACATTAGTAGCCCGTATACCCATAATGATCATACTAGTGACTCTTCGTTATACCCTATTCCTCCCAAAACTCTCCCCCTCTCCTCATCATCCCCTGTCAAGGATGAGCACGACCTCAAGCGACATCAAACCCCTTACTCCAAAGTACCGCTACCAACTACATCCCCTCAGGCTGACTTATCATTTATTCCAATTGCCAGTACCATCAATCCCAACAAAGCCGTAGTGAAGAAATCCCCTCCGAAGTCTACAACCACAGTCGCACTATCCTCGGTCAATATTGACAGCACAAATATCGAGAACAAGGAAGAACTATCTCGTCAATCGCGGACTGGCAATCAAACAAATGGTCATGGTAAAGCTGCTTCTAATGTTTATGATTATAGGAGAAATAATATTCTCAGTTCAGACCATAAGTCGAGCTTCGACTTGATTGGCGACGAGGATGACTCGTTTCAAGCAATTAGATACGCTATTCGTAAAAGTTTTGCGTCATCTTCTATCCCAAAGCCTCTATACCCGCTGTCGTTTGATTCCAAAGATGCGCCCGATTCAAATGATAAGGCTCCTCCAAGATCCTCAGACAATACACGATACCCAATTCAAAACTCGAATCATCCCAGCAGTAATAACAACAATGGCGGCAGCCATGATACCACGTCGGATGCCAAAAAACTGGGAACTATCGCTCTGTCCCGTGGATCCGCCATAAACCCTTTGGCAGCAGGATCTCAAGCTCAATCAATCGCAGGAAGACCACGTGACGACAACTTGCAACATACTAAAAGGTCATCCATTGCTCACAAGACTCCTAAACGCTCCTCCGTCTACGTTCCTCTTCCATCTCGTGAGCCACTCTCAGGATTATCAAATTCTCTCGCGGCTTCTACAAAATCAAATAAGGTTAACAAGACGAGGTTTATAGAAAAGCTCGAAGCCTCTCAGAATGAAAACGTAAAAATTTTAGCCGAGAATAGAAATAACTCGCATTCAAACCAGAATTCCACATCTAGGAAAAGTTCAACTCATCCTTCAGTTCTTGACTCAAATTATATTCGCTATAGCATGAAGGGTCGACAGTCAATGAGACACTTGAACCTCGATTCAAGTGAAAAGGAAGACAAGAACGTACCGAATCAGAAGGAATTAATGGTCAACCTGAGGCCAAGTTCTCAGGATAATGGTACCAAAGATTTGGGATCAAAGAGAAGCCCAGAGCATAGAAAGACGGAACACATTAGAAGTGGAGTTTTCTCATTGGGTAGTCGTGATATGAGTGCTAGACGTGCAACCTCGGCAGTTCAAACTACTGAACTAGAACCCAAAAGAGAAACAATTCCTGTCCATCTCAAGACCTTCGACACTTTAACAACCTTGCGTAAAAATTTGTTTAACTTTAATGACGTGACAAATACCACTGCTATTCCTCCCCTCTCCTCCAATGATTTTCTTCGCAGGTCAAGAAACGTTTTCATTAACACCGAAAATAATTTCGAGTCCCTGAAATTATTCGCATCGTCGTCTGTTCCAGATGTTTCAGATCCAAGGGAGCATGCTCATCCTGAACTAATCATTAAAAATGATACGCCGAGCGATGCTTCCATTTTCAAACAATCAAGGCAACCCCTAGCAGCTGTTGTCGAGCATAATAACACATCACTCAACCCTCGACCACCTTCTCCCGCGAGGGCTAAGACACCCTCATTCGCAGCAAGCACTCCCGGGACTACGCTGCCTATCAGATCTACCTCTGGTCTTCGCAGAAAGTCTCCGACCAGACTTGCATCATCCAATGCTAATACGAAATCATCATTTGAGCTGAAAACTTCTATAAGTAAACTCCATACTAAGGACAGAGATGGCTCGAGACCTACATCTCCCCAAAAGGTGGCATCTCCCACCAGAGTTATACCCGCTACTAAATTAGGCTCTCCGAACAGAACAGTATCCCCAGCCAGAGCGCGTTCTCCAACTCGTAAAGCTTCAACGGCCTCAACGTTAAAGACTGAATCGGCTTCCCCGACAAGGTACGGGTCAAGATCCGTGTTGAGCATGGATCAGCTTAGGGCCTCCCCGACTGACCATGGCTCCGTTTTGGCTACCAACGAACTGAAAAAACTTAGCCTGAAGAAAGAGATGGATATGGTAAGTCGTCTTTTGGCCCCCACTACCTCCAGTGCTGCTAAAAGTGTAAAAAGTCCCACGACAGATCGAACAATTACTACTCATACCAGAGAAAAACCTACTGCTATACCCACGAAAGAAGGCCACGAGTTGATGCAATCTAGTACCGAGTCTAAGAATAGACTATCAGACCAGGTTGCCGATTCAGCTGGGCCAAATTCGCCACCTAGCCTCGGCAGGAAGCATACTTTACCATCCGACGACGACGGTAACAGCGACAGGCCGACAAAATCAAGACCGCCTCATAAAAAGTCGCTTATGGCTGAGCGTAACGAAGCGGCGTCTCAGCGTACCAAGCAAAAAATAGTGATCTCAAGTAGTCACAGGCACGACAATAAGCTTTTCAATCTCGCGCCTTTGAGGTTGCAATCACCTAGTACAGTCAGATTAGCGGAGCAAAAACGAGGAAATAGAGGTCCATCAAAAACGGCTTCAACTGCACCAGTACCACACTCATCAAACTCAGCTATACCTAATCAGCAATATGACAAAACTTCCAGCTCGATTTCCCATCAACAGTGGAAGCCAAATCTTGATCGTTCCGCTAAACTCACTTTGACTGAAGTCAACTTGAAACCCACTCAGAAACCAAATGACATGTTAGTGTCTGCTGAGTCACATTCATCAAAGCGGCGCAATGCAGTCCCATTACCTGATGCTGCCAGAGGAAAGAGATCCATTAAGAATAAAAATTTTGCATCAACAGGAAGCGGTCGTCTGAAAGGCAATACAACTGAAGCATGGGCCGAAACACACAAAAAGGCTGCACACACCACTTCATCCATAAACAGGGAGCCGAGCGTGTCCTTTGGTACGTCCACAACCCCCTCAGCCACTGGCCATGTGTTGAACACACCTACAAGCAAACATTTTACTGCAGATAACTTACCCGAAATTCCCTCAGACGACGAAGGAGATCAACGAAGTAGGTATATTCAAAAATGGGCTGCTACACCTGAATTGCAGCGTATAATGGAAGACAATAAAAACATAGACCCGGTGTCCATTTTTGGAGAGGTCCCACCTTTAAACATAGATGAGATTTTTGAGTCTCTGGCTTCCCGCTTTCGTGGAAGAGCATCTCCTTAACATTCGCCCTGAATTAAATCTGTAAAACTACATAACAAAAGTGTACAATAGCTACTGTATATTAACATGTGTATAATATCTGTAAAAGAACGGTTTTTCATAATTTACGTTTCGCTAATACAGCTTCTTTGTTCCAAGATTTGAGCCACACTTCGACATCATCCTTGGGAACTACGTATAAACGTAACGCATTATCGAAAAGTGGAGATTTGGCCTTATCGGACATCAAAGCATCGTTGATGGCAGCATTTTTACCAACTTTGACTAAGCCACCAGCTTCTGTTTCCATAAAACACTGTAATTTTTTAACAACGAAATTCTTGTGCTTAGGATTCTCGAACCATTCTTTTGGTCTGTTCATAACGACTTCCAAAATTTCTGTTGGCGTGGTAAGTTCACTAATTTCAGCCACGAAATCGAATTCGTCAATGGTGGGATACAAAACCATAGCAGGGAAGATAAGCTGTGATTCGTGATCAAATTCATCCTCTAATCGTATTTTTGCATCTTCCAACCTTTCAACAGGCCTTGGTGATTTCAAGATAGCTATGTGTCTCAACTTGATTGCGTTGATCAATATCGTTTTCTTTAATTCGGCTTCTTTAGCTTCTCTTTCTTTTCTCTCTTGTCTCTTTTTGAACTGATTTTCTTTTTCAGAGACTTTGGTGAGAACATCTTTCATTGGCTTATTTTCTGGATCAATAGTGAGTCCGTATTCTAATATTCCCTTGGCCTCATCAAATCTTTCAACAGCAAAGAAAGCACGCCCCGACCTGTAGCAGGCTTTGGCATTCTTCTCATCAATGAGTAATACTTTTTTGCAATCTTCTATGCATTTTCTGTAATTTTTCAATTCCAAGTTACATGCTGCTCTATTAACGAGCAATGCAACCTTTAGACTATCAACGTCATGTTCGATTTCTATACCTTGACCATAGTAACGTATAGCCTCCTGATATTGTTTCGCTTTGAAGCAGTCATTCCCTTGATTTTTGAAATTGGTAGCAATTTCGTGTGGCTCTCCCTCATAAGCTAAACTTTTCAATGCCTCCAATTCCTGGTTCTCACCCCCTTCTCCGTTACCCTCATCTAGCTCTGTCATGAAGAAAGGAAGACGATTCAACTCCTTCATTACATCATCAGTGCCCTTATTAGCTAAATCCGATAACTGAGGCGGTAAATCGGGCTCACCAGGCTTGGGGACATATCTTCTTTTCTCCCATTCAGATATAAGGTCATCCATCTTTGATTTGGTAAATTGTGTGATGAGGTGGATGATACTTTACGCTTGAAGTGAAGCAATAATGGAAAAAAAAAGGAGAAAAAAAAAAGACTCTATGCGGTGATGCGAGAAGATTCGATGGTTTTCGCATTTTCTGCCTTATAAGAAAATACAGTAAAATTGCAACACATTGAAAAGAACATGAAATCAGACGCTATTTTATTGCAATTAATCTATACACTAGACGCTGACTTTACTGTAAGAGAAAACCCAAGGCTTTCAAAAAAAAATTAGAAAAAAAAAAAAATAAATAAAAAAAAGAGAGGGCAAAAAAAAGGGAAGCTAATATTGAGGTCGATAATGCAGTAAGATTTCGTTGAAGGTGTTTTCCATCAACGAACGAGGCCTATTCGTCATCTCCGTGGTCCCGTCTACGCCTCAATACTAGGGGAACTTTCATTGTTATTTTCTCACCATTCGGACATTTAAGATCAACCTTTAAGTAGTATAATCGAGCGATCATGCAGCTTTGAAAATCCGGCACTAAACAAAAGTCATCAGACATAGTTCCAGGTAAAACAGCATCATTGATGTCCACGTGAAGATCGAACTTTTTGCTATACTTTTCTTGCTCTTCAAGCATTCCATTGCTGTTAGTAGTCCTAATCTTCTCGGTCTCCCACGGTATCATGTTCACATAAGACTCACATGTAGTAGAATGTGGTGCAGACACAGAAACACGCGGAATCTTCAAGTGGTCATATTTTGATGCCAAATTAGCTAAAGCCTTAATGTCAAAAAAGGTCTCTCGATCCATGTCAAGTGCTTCTACTCCTACTTCCTTCATAACCTTGGAAAGTTCAGCTGCGTATTTTTGAAACTTTTTGATGGTGACAACATCAAAATTATCCACCCCTCTACTTTTGTTTTCGAATAACATATCGTGGTGGAACACCACGGGAATGGGTAGATTTTTTGATTTGACAGTCAAAGCCACCAACTCAACTGAAATCTTTCGAAAGTCGGGAACAGCATGGTGGTTACCTTCAGTGTAAATGAATGTCAAGTCGAAAGGAATGGTAACTTTAGTATCAGGGGATGATTTTGAAGCGTCTCGAAAGGCAGGTAAAGGCAGGTAGGATACCATGTATTCTACTTTGGGGGTGGATAATGCGGCAAGTCCGATAACTTTTGAGGAACCTAAAATGCTCTTTTTCTTGTATGGTAAAAACACTTCAAACATGTGGTCACGGTAATCGGTATGATGGTGAGAATCCTGGTTTCGTATCTTGGTATAATATGACTGCTGCATCTTAGAAAGCTCCGAAGAACTTGAAGTAGGCATTAAAGAGTGCGAAGAGGTAGATGGAGTCAAGCTGGACGCGTTTTCCGCAGCATTGATGGTACGGTCTGAAGTGCGGATTGCTGACAACTCCCTACCCAAGTTTATTTTTTCTTCAATTTTGTTCACCATATTAGAGTAGATTAACCTTGCCTCTTCGTTAATCATGGGTCTGTTGAGCTCAAATACGGAGTGCGTCGTAAAGATACATCTCAAGAAGCAATTATCCTCGTTTGCTACCACATACTCATCACCATGAGGGCTCACGTGAGGAATGGGGCTCTTCATGAATAACGATTCATAATCCGATGCCTTACCAATGATACGAGCGCTAATGCTGTATGAAACAGAGGCATCCGAAAAAGCCAAGTCATTGGTAACGGAGGCATATTTTCCTTTATGCTTATGTATATCGGGTTTCACTAAATCATCAGTTTTGAAGGCAAGAGCAGCGAGATGATCCGAAGAATTGTGAGCAGAGTGAAGTGTAGAGTGGGTAGGTGATTGACAAGGGGTGAGTGAAGGGGAAGTCAAATTTGAATGCGAATGAGTATTGGAATGCAGATGTAGATTAGAATGCGAGTGATGAGAATGAGAATGTGCATCATAATTACCTTCCTTCCACTTTTGGCGCAAATTGGAGATAACTTCATTCTTAGAAACGCCTAATGTAGGAGGAAGTTGTAGATGCTTTACAAATCCATGACCACATGAACTGTCTAGCAATTTCTCAGGTAGTCTAAATGTAAAGAATTTTTTATAAGTTTGGTGAGGTACAAAGACCTTTCTATGATCTAATTGAGTGTAGGTGCTATCCACAGGGTCAATGATGTTTCCAAATATAAAATGTGGGTTATTGTGATCAGTTGATAATCGATCGAGGCAACCGTCGTTCCATGATGCGTTGAAATCAAACATGCTCAAAAATTTGAACATATGAGCAGGTGGATTCATAGTATAACTTTGATGATTATCGCCGAAGGTGGTGGCACCTTCTAATACCACAGCAAACATATCAAAGGGGATTGGTGTGTTTGTTTCATTTGTGACGGTTACAAAACCGTAGATCGAGTCACCTTGTTTAAATTCAATAGAAAGCGGATCTCTTATGACAGGCGCTTCGCCTACTTTACCGATCTGATCGGTAAGATGTATCTTCACATTTATCTGCTTGGATACTTCTTTATTGATCGACGGTAATCTTTTCAATTTGTGTGAATTCGCTAATATTGTATCATCCCAGCGGGTGTAACCTTCGACCGTTTCATCTTGTGGTGCTGTCTCAAATGGCCTCCTCGATGAGGGAAGCTCAGGAGTACTAGGGATAGAGTTCCCGGTTCCAGCGATAGAGAAATATTCATTGTCGCTTGATCCACCTGTGGATACTTGCGATGACTGCGGAGTTAGTTCGTAACGGGGAGGCTCTGATCGTAAGTCCTCTGTCAGTGGTGTAATATGTTTTGATATAGTGGATTGGTACATTTGATAAGATGGTAAAATGTTAATGAGTTCAGCATCATGATGAGATTGATTGTTTTGTTCACTCATGTGACTCGACTGCGTGTTTTCAGTGGGGGCAGTTATTTCATGGTAAGGCGGGGTGGGTGTATTCACGTTGAGGGATAAGTTTGAAAGCCTTAGATTGAACTTATTCGAGCTTTCTCTTGGCTGCATTATATGAATGATAGATTGTGATATGCGGAGTTGTAATGCTAAAGTCTATTTGATTGTGTAGTGTCTTTTGAAGCCAAAGTTGCTCTTTCTTTCTTATGAGTTTATTCAGACGTTGTCGATTTCGTCAATCCGAACCACACCAAGAATCTGAGTTATAGTTAATCGAAAGATGTGCGCCGTCTTCTATATATAGGGGGTTTGGAATAAAACGGGTGGAATAGGGGAGGACAGGGTAGAAGTCAGTTGAGAACCCGAAAAATTCGATGCGTTTATAGAAATTGCTGCGGCGTGTAGTTTCTGAACAATACACAAAAATGAGAGGATGGTAAACAGCAGCAAACAACGTTTCAACGATCAATAGAAATGGAAGGCACGAACGAGTTCTTATGGGTCTATTAATGTTGTAAATGGTGGTGTTAGGATGTGATAGCTGTGGATGCCCTTCACTTGAATGAGAACAAAAAAAAAAGAGAAAAGAAATAAAACTAATGAAGCAAAAAAAAAAAAAAGAAAAACGGTGTCAGTTGATCCGCATTTTTCTCCCCTGTCTAATGCCGAACATACGCATTTTAGCATAACAATGACGTCAAAATGCTGGTTTCTCAGTGTTATACAAGGTTTGCAACTCGATGATGCACCTATCCATTCTCATCAACATATAGGTATTCATTCCCGTGCTGTCTACAAGTTGGAAAAAAGGCTTTTACGCATGTTATTTTAGGACCAGGCCCTATTATGAAGTAAGGAAGAAAAAAGATGCAAAAAGGTAAAAAAAGAAGTAAAAAAAAAAAAAAATAGCCAAGAAAAAAAAAAAAAAAAAGAAACAGATGAAGGGACAAGTTGATTTAGGTCTAGACTGTATCTAGTTTTCGATTGTGAGCGGAACATTCACAGCTAGTACTGCACCATTTGCAAGCTTGGCTTCAATCCTGATATAATATAGTCTAGCCATGAGGCACGTTTGGAAACTAGGAACCAAAGTATACTGATCGAAGCAACTCGAACCTGGCTTTCCTGGTTGAGTTCCCTTAGGATGACATGTAGATAGATCAAGCTCCAAGCTGATTTTTTTCAGATAAATTGAGTAGTTGTCGTTAATGCTCGATTTACTGTGCTCCCACGGGACACTAGACATCTTTTTATGTACTTCACATTGAGTGGCTGATTGTCTACACAACTTGACATCGTCAATACTCAAATGTATGCTTTTGGATTGTAGAAAAGCCAATGCTTTCAAGTCCTTGAATATCTGGTTTTCAACACGAAAGGTAGAGTCATCACCAAGCTTTTTGATGAGATCAGTGATTTGCTTGAAATAATCTTGCATTGGCTTAATTACTATATTTTCAAACGTATTCGTGTCCATCTCATTTTTGGATGCCGGAGAGCTGGTCCCCAGAAAAATATTAGCATTATCGACGCTACCATTTTCTAATATTGCCTTATCCTTAAAGCACATTTCATGATTAAATTCGACTGGGATATAATTTTTTTTCGATCTTAGAGTAAGAGCGACCATTTCACAGTTGATTGATTTAATTTCAGGTGGATCATGCTTTGGTCCATTTAGTCCACCATCATGTTCATAAAAGTAAGCTAATTCGATTGGGATCGACAAGGTGGTATCATATTTTTGATTCCAATTTCTATATTTCAAAGGGGGTACGTATAGTGATCTGTAATCTTGTTTGGGCGTTGATAATGACATTACCCCTAAAACCTTGGAGGATCCTGTGAGCGTTTTTTTCTTTTTAATAGGGGTCAAGCATTGGTACATATCATCGTCATAATCTGTATCGTTGATGCCACTGACATTACTATCTGAGCGACCAATATCCAAGTATTTGAATTGTTTCTTAAAGTTGGCCTTGGTGGTGTTGTCAACCACTGAATACAACTGCTTCAATCGATTAGTCGAAGAAGAAGTATATGGAGTTAAGGATAGTGAGTCGGTAGTGGCGGAGGGGTTTGCCAAATCATCCAGTGATGGTTCATCCTCACCACCTCCAGTATTTGTAGTGGTGGGACCGATAGTCAGATTGTTCTGGTTAGCGAGTATCTCCAGACCTTGAGCAATTTTAGTCTTTATACTATCAACAAATGCACGGTAAAATAGGCTCACTTGTTCATTCCTGGCCATTGTAAACTCATCATAGTACCCACTACTATAAGAAACAGGTATAACTCTTATAGGACAGGACATTTCTTTGGCAATGACATACTGATCCCGGAATGGTCCTGACGTCAGTGGTTCATGATTATACTCTGAAGCTTTACCAATAATTCTTGCATCGACACTGTAATTGATATAAGTGTCAATGAACGAGAGGTCTTTTAATTTTCGTTCTTTCTTCTCCGAATTAGTCAAGTACATATGGGGAATTGTAGAAGTATTTCTTTGAAATCCAATACTGGGGGGTACTTCAGTATGTTTGGTGAAATTATGTACCTCACAAGAATCATCTAGCAATTTATCGGGTATCCTAAAAGTAAAGAATCTTTTGTAGGTAATATTAGGTTGAAAAAATCGTTTAACATCAATTGAGAGGGCCGTATTATCATAAGGATCAGTCTCACCTGGACACCAATCGTGAGGGTCACCATCATCAGTCACTAATCGAGCTATATTGGCATATGACCAAGATGCGAAAAGATCAAGCATGTTTAAAAATTTATATACGGTGGTTGGTCGTTGACCATCGATTAAACCCAGGTTATTATCCAATACCACGAGTGAACCTTCGAAAACAACGTAAACCATATCAAAGGGCATTGGTTGAGGCGTGTTGTTTCTGATGGTAACAAAACCATGTATATAATCCCCTTGTTTATACTCGTATTCCAGTGGATCAATTATGGTTGGGGCAACCCCAACCTGACATACAGTATCGGTCACGTTAATTCCAATGTCAATATTTTTTGAAAGGTCGTTTTCGGTATCAGATAAATTGGGAAGCTTGTGAGCATTTGCCAAAACGGTATTTTCCCAGATATCAGCCAGCTGTTCATTAAAAGTAGATCCAAGGGAAGTAGAGGTGGGATGAGGATGGTTTAGCGAGTTAGGTTCTATTATTGGTGTGCTTCGTAGTTCTGATTGTATGTTTTCAGTGGCAGATGCAGATGTTGATGGATTTGGAAATGGGTAATTTTCAGTCGATATCTCATTAGGGGTCGGGGATAGAGAGTACAGAGGGGTTTGAGCTGGTGACTTTGAGTCTAAGGGGGTCATATTTGCTGAGGATATCGGGGTCACCTCATACATGGGGGGATCAACTCGGTAATTTTCGTCGGAGGGTGTGAGTGTGGTACAAATGGTAGATTGAAACATATGATAAGAGGGAAGTATGTTGTTTACCAATTCATCTTCACGGCCATCGCGATGTCGTACCTTGGATTGGTCCACATGTGGGAATTCTTTCTTCCATCGTTGTTTATCGCTTTGAGGAAGAGTAGGCATCGCGCTTGTCTGATATTGATGTGAAGAAAACGGTTGCACTATGGCTGATAGTTTTCTGCTAGCTGCCTGTGATTTTGATATGTATATATGTATACAAGTAGCCGTGATAGACTAAAATGATAAGAATCCACTTTGGTAGGCTTGCGGTAGGAGTTTGTGAAATTGATGTAAAGGTTTGTCTATAAAAAAAATAAAAAAAAAGGAAGACGAGAAAAAAAGTAGCAGCAGCTGCAGCAGCAGCAGCAGCGTCTAGACTAGAAAAAAAAAAAAAAAAAAAAAAGAAAAAGATCACCAGTCTCTCGAATAATCATTGAGATTGAGCATAGCACCAGTTGCTGCCAAGTGAAGTAACCAATCCATAATAGAAGGGTAAAAAAATTGAAGGAATCCTACTGTGAAAGCACTAATTAGTCTTTTGAAGTGGGCGGTTTTCTGTTCTTTATCATAAAAGTGTTAGCCAAATAATCCAGTATCTTGTATTGAATAGTAGTATATATATATAATTAGAGGTAACAAAGGATTTTAGCCATGCTTTACACTCTGCACGATACAGAGGTTTCAGCTCAATCCTGATCAACAGGCGTGACTCCTCCGTGTTGTGAATATCTGTGATTATCTTTCAATGATGTTATTGATGCAAATACCCAAACTTAATCTCACACATGCAAAGCACAATGGAAACACTCATGTTTCAAAGTAACAACAGATGCTATGGGCATTACGTAGTTTTGTATGTTATAACTAAACATACTTGATAAATGTGAATGACGAAAGTCACGTGAACAAGCAATCAAACACCCATACCTTTTTTTTTTTTCGTATTTCCCCATAAAGCCACTGCTTATCAGTGCAATCCCAAAAGAAAAGAATGGCAACCAAAAGTTTAGTGAGATCCTCACTTGACAACACAATCACCAAATATAACATCATTACATAGGGTTGAACACCACACCCTGCACACGCCATAATCAAGTCATTCAGTCTTTCAACTTTCTGTTTCTGAGTACATCAGTTGTCAACCACTTCACGCTCTTTTTCACTTCTTTTGATTTTTATATAAGTTTCGAATTATCGAACGATTGCAATACTTCTTTTTTTTTTTTTTTTTTTTTTTTTTATTTTTCTATGCTAAAAGCCACCATTCTCGAGAAATTACTAATTCAAGAATACGAAAGCAAGTGAGGCAATTATTTTCAATCAAATATGGATTACTTCAGGTTACTGAATTATGAAATCGATGAGAAACGGATTCCGCTTCCTCCCAATCCAATCCACAGTCCAACACGAACGATTCGACGTATTGGTATAGTCATCAGCTATTTATTATTTGGACTTACTCTTCTATTCACTTTATATCCCCTATTTCATGACTACAGTCTATGGACATCGCGATTCACTCCGTTTAACTATGGTCAATTTGCCTTTCAATTAAATGATTTACAAACTTGCATTGGGTGCCAAAATTCAAATCAACTTAATGATGATCCGGTAGGTGATCGAATTGGTCAACCTACTTTACAACCAGATTCTCAACATTTACATTCCGGTTCTCAAGCCATGGTTGCATGCGATGTTCCCTTGTGTTCCACTATGGGTAAACAAATTTTACAGAATGGTGGGAATGCTGCTGATGCTGCCATAACGGTGGCATTATGTATTGGGAGTATCAATCTGCATCTGTCAGGAATTGGTGGTGGTGGATTTATTGTAAGTCTGCAAAAAAAAGATCATGGTGATGATGAAGTTATAAGTATTGATGCCAGAGAAATGGCGCCCGGTAAGGCATACAAAAACATGTATGATCATTATCCGGTATTAGCACAGATTGGTGGATTAGCAGTGGCTATTCCAGGAGAATTAAAAGGATTAGATGAATTATATCGTCAACATGGATCTGGATTATTAAGTTGGCAACAATTACTACAACCAGTGATTGAATTAAATTTACGAGGGTGGGAAGTAAGTGAAATTTGGCATCGATCATTAGTTAAGATGTCATCACTTGTATTCCCACTTGCTCCCATAATGAAGGAAAATTGGGATTTTATATTCAAACTGAGTCAGGATAAAAATGATGTGATTGATGTGGGTGATCATATTCGTCGAATTAATTATGCTAACACATTAAGTAAAATAGCGCAAAATGGATCAAGTGATATATTTTATGATCCTGAAGGTCCCATTGCAAAATCATTAGTTGAAACGGCGGCCAAATTAGGAGGGATTATAAATGTTGATGATTTTGGTCAATATAAAGTAAATGTTAATCATGCTATTAAATTACCATTTAACTTAAAGAATCAAAATCATACTTTATATACTGCCGCCGGTAATTCTGCCGGGGTGGCATTAGCAGCGGGAGTTAATTTTTATAGTCACTTACAACAGCAACAACCAATTGAATTTACTAATAGTGAGAATGATGATGTGATTGAAACTCATCGAATTGTTGAATCCATGAAATGGATTCTGTCAGCTCGAACTTATTTGGGAGATATTCACAATGATACTGAACGAGAATCAATTGTTCAAAATTTCACCAAAGTTGAATGGGCCAATGATTTATTATCAAGAGATAAATATAGTAATTCACGAACATTCCCATGGCAACATTATGAACCAAAGTATGAATCAGTAAAGGATCATGGTACAGCACATTTTCTGGTGGTTGATAATTTAGGGAATGCGGTTAGTATGACATCATCGGTTAATTTATTATTTGGATCAATGGTTTATGATAATCAAACGGGGATTATTTTAAATGATGAGATGGATGATTTTCTGTTACCAAATACTCGAAATGCATTTAATTTAACACCTCTGGTTTATAATTATATTGAAGGATATAAGCGACCACTTTCACTGATGACACCAACAATTATTAAGGATTCACAGGGAAACATTGAATTGATTATTGGAGCCGCGGGAGGTTCAAGAATTCCTACTGCCGTATTCCATGCAATTATTAGAAAATTATACTTTAAGTTGTCATTACTTGATGTTATTAGTTGGCCAAGATTACATCATCAGTTAATACCTGAGTATATTCAGGTTGAAAATTTCACCATTTTCAAACAAGAACATGAAGGATTAAATGAAGATTTACTACAATTTGATATTAAGAGAACGATGCAACAACAGTTGGGCCACACTTTTGAAGAACTGGGGGCCTTAACTGCGATGAATGCGATTTCCAGAATCAATGAACTGCATCCATGGGGGTGGCATGGAGTATGTGATTATTGGCGTAAACGAGGCGAGGCGGATGGTTACTGAAAGAGATAAGCATTACCCGCCTATCCGAAGTTTTAGATATCATTATATATTTATATATATATACGTATACACTACATAAAAGTCTAAAGGTATATTCGGCGTAGCGCCAGGAAGGAGTCATGGATGAAGGGCAGGAGTCACATATTGGAGTGATCAAATCTATAACCAATAGCCGGCGTAGCATTAGCCATCATAGCCTGAATGGAGTTAAAGGTACGATAATACCCGTTTATCTTTGTATGGACCTACGGAAGTTTCACAAAGGAGAAAAAATATTACGAAACAACAACAAAGAAAAGAACAACCAAAAAAAAAAAAGGACAAGATAAGAAAACGGAGCTTAACTCCACTTCTACAAAGTGGCAACGAGCTCACCTCTCCAAAGCAGCAACAAACTCATCCTTTTCGATTAATTCAAATGATCAATGGTTCACGGCGAACATGTAAATGCTGCTTAGTTAAGAGGGTGTGGGGGTGCAACCAGTGTCTCAAAGAAAAATGGCGTTAAGCACAGAGATTGTGTGCAGGAGCATCACTTATTTTCTTCTTTTTTTTTTCTGTACTGAGGCAATTTTGGTTATCTGCAGTTTCCCCAGATTTTCCCAGCTTCCCTTCTTTTTTTTTTTTTTTTTTTTCTTTCTTTTTATTGTTTTATTCTTGGAAGTTCGGAGTTCTCAGAAGGTTTTTTGACGGAGTCGATCCCCTACTCTGAATACCCATTTGTAATAATATTATAAATATTGACTGATTCCCTCCCTCAAACCTTTGTCCTTTGTTGCTGGTCAGCTGGTTTTTTTTCCCTTCTTTTCCTTTTCTTCCATCTCTGTATACATCTGACCCTAGCATCATGTCAACTTTCCAACACCAGGATCAGTTACAAAAATTACCCATTCCTGATCTAGTCAAGACTTGTCAAAATTATCTCAGTGTATTGAAACCACTTCAAACTGAAAAAGAACACGCCAAAACAATCGCTGCCGTTGAAAAATTCTTACATGATGGTACTGGTAAATATTTGGATTCTGAACTAAGATCCTATTCTGAATCAAGAAATTCATTCATTGAACAATTTTGGTATGATTCTTATTTAAATTATGATTCACCCGTGGTGCTTAATTTGAATCCATTCTTTTTATTGGAAGATGATCCTTTCAATAATGAATCAATGTGTGTAAATCCCCAAGTAAAACGTGCTGCTTCGTTAACTCTCTCTCTGTTAAAATTCATTCGTGCTTTGAAAAATGAAACGTTGACTCCTGATACTTTGAAAAATGGTAAACCTCTTTGTATGTATCAATACCTGAAATTATTTGGCGCAGCCAGAATTCCAACTGATGATGGTTGTGTAATGCAATCAGATCCAAATTCAAATCATATTGTGGTGATGAGTAAATCTCAATTTTATTGGTTTGATGTGTTGGATCCTAAAACTAATGATTTGATTATTCTGGAACAAGATTTAATCATCAATTTCACCTCAATCATTGAAGATTCCCTTAGTACTCCCATAAGTGAAATTGCTAAACTGTCATTTGGTGTATTGACTACTGAAAATAGACGGGTTTGGGCCAAAATACGTAATTCTCCTACCATTGTTGATAATGATAATAATCATGAAATTTTATCTCTTGTTGATTCATCATTATTTGTATTATGTTTGGATGATTTAAAATTAGATGATTTATCTCAATTATCAAAAAATATGTTGTGTGGTTTATCAATTTTAGATAAGGGGGTTCAAGTTGGAACCTGTACTAATCGTTGGTATGATAAATTACAAATTATCGTTACTCAAAATGGTAAAGCTGGTATAAATTTCGAACATACAGGTGTTGATGGTCATACCGTTTTGAGATTTGTAAGTGATATTTATACTGATTCAATCTTACTGTTTGCTCAAACAATTAATAGTAATGCTCCTTCATTATGGTCATCTGATTCATCATCTTCTGCTTCCAATGATGATTCATTGGTTACCATACCTCGAAAACTTGAATGGGATTTAACTCCCGATTTATCCCTTGCTCTTCGCTTTGGTGAAACTAGACTTTCCGATTTAATCAATCAAAATGAATTTAAGCATTTGGAATTTAAAAATTATGGTTCATCAACAATTAAAAAAATGAAATGTTCTCCTGATGCTTTCGTTCAAATGGCTTTCCAAGCAACTTATTATGCCTTGTATGGTAAAGTTGAATGTACTTATGAACCCGCCATGACCAAACATTTTTTTCATGGTCGTACAGAGGCAATTAGAACCGTTAGTAATGAATCAAATTTATTTGTTCGTAAATTTTTTGATTCATTTGTTTCAAATGAAGATAAATTGAAATATTTATCAGATGCTTGCCTGCAACATTCGGTACAAACTCGTAAAAGTACCAATGGTGAAGGTATTGATCGTCATATGTATGCATTGTTTTGCATTTGGAAACGTTATGTTGCTTCTTTTGATGATGATGATTTACAAGTTGAAAATCATACTGACGCTGGCGTTAGTGTTGATAATTCAACTACAACTGAAATGCAAAGAGATGATACCGTTAAATTAGATACGATATCCATTGATCGTCACAATAGTATTTCTACTTTACCACCTAATGAAGTTGTTATTACCGCTGATGATTCTCATCAAAGATCTTCAGTACTGACATTACCTGGTAATGATGAATTTGATGATGATCAAGATAGTCATTCTTCCGATAATACCATTGGTAATAACGTCAATCATGCATATACCAAACAACGTGGTAATAGTGTGGGGTTAATGGATCATTTAAAACAACTTCCAGAAATCTTTGCCGATGCCGGATGGGATAAATTAAATAATACTGTTTTGTCAACTTCCAATTGTGGTAACCCAGCACTTCGTCTCTTTGGATTCGGACCTGTTTCTGCTAATGGTTTTGGATTAGGTTATATTATTAAGGATGATTCAATTTCAATTTGTGCTGCTTCTAAACATCGTCAAACTGAAAGATTTTTGGTTACTTTGGAATCTTATTTAAATGAAATTTATCGTATTTTTAAATTGGTTAATCAACCTCAATCAACTAGTACCACCATTGTTAACGCTGCTACTAATGCTGTCAACAATATTACTGCCCCAATTGATACAAAATTAAAAACTACTCCCGGTGCTAAAGTTATTGAATCGGTATTACCCAAGAATCCAATTCCAATAAGACCTAAGACTAAACCTCTGCCTGATTCAGCCGCTTCATTAAGTACTTTACTTGGTGGGTATGGTTACTTTGATATGGGTGAAGAAGATATTAAATCAAGGGGTCCAAGTCCTGAACCTCCATTTTTAAATAGAAATAATAGTGGATTTTCAATTAGAGAAATTGGTAAAAAGTTAAGATTATCGGAGTATTAGAGTCTCGATTTATTTATGTGGTTTATTATTGTCTGAGTTTTGTTTTATTTATTTAGTGTTAATGATAATCTATTTACATATATTAGAACAGTAAGCAAACGACATCTGTCTCACGTTGCAGTCAAAACAAACAATGATTCTGGATTGTACATCACTTATATTTAATTTTAATGGATAAAAAGCAAGATTACACTACTTTATTGAAAAGTTCTTATGGGCATGAAAGTATATACAATGTGAACAAATAACAAGAAAAAAAGAGCAAAGCCAAAAAGAAAAAAAAAAAAAAAAAAAAGAAAAAATAACTAGAAAGTGTAATAAGTTAAATAAATGTGATGATTGTTATGTCGTGAAATTCAAATACCAAACCCACCTTGGTTTAAAGCAGCTCTTAAATTGGCCTTGTTGGGTTTAGCATTCTTACTATGCTTACCACCGATAGCTGGCATGTTCATCATCGCCAAATCGCTGGTGGTTGGTGGTGGTCTAGCTCGCGGCATACCGGGAGCCATACCAGGTGCCATACCAGGTGCCATACCAGGTGCCATACCAGGTGCCATACCGGGTGCCATTTGTTGATATCCCATCGGAGGTTGAGCCATTGGAGGCTGACCCATGGGTGACTGGCCCATAGGAGGTTGACCCACAGGAGATTGACGTTGGTTGTAATATGGCTGTTGCTGGTAAGGTTGCTGATAAGGTTGTTGTTGATAAGGCTGCTGTTGATAAGGTTGTTGTTGATAAGGTTGTTGTTGATAGGGTTGTTGTTGATAAGGCTGAGCAGCATACCCTGGTTGACCCTGATAGGGCATAGGTTGCATTGGCTGAGGCTGGTGTTGAGGATGAGGCTGGCCGTAGAATGATTGTTGGTGATGTGGGGTGGTCGGGTTTTGATAATATGGCTCATAAGGTGTTGTTGGCGACATGAGTGCCTGACCCGTTTGTGCTGGAGTTGACAGGCGAGATGGAACAGTGACAGCTTGAGCTGGAGGATACAGTGAGTGTGAATTTTCATGATATGTAGGTTGGGATTGCCTTCCTGTTGGTGATCTCATCTGGTTGGCATGGGAGGGACCAGTCGCGGGCGCTGAAGTGGGTCCAGAGTGGTATTGTCCGTATGGTTGTTGAGTTTGAATGGGTTGGGTTTGTGGTCCTTTGGCTGTAACTATTGGGTTTTGCGGTACCGCATTATGAGCCCCCGGTGTGGATACACTGCTTTCCATTTGATGCGAGGGGTCTGGAGCCATTGTCAGAAAATGCTGTCCAGGGTCACCCTGAGCACC
Organism: Hyphopichia pseudoburtonii; assembly: GCA_003856775.1. Lineage (NCBI taxonomy): Eukaryota > Fungi > Ascomycota > Pichiomycetes > Serinales > Debaryomycetaceae > Hyphopichia > Hyphopichia pseudoburtonii. The sequence goes on along the minus strand of CP024752.1, from coordinate 676,922 downwards.
ATAATAAAAATCTTGAGTCGGCTGATGTCCATAATGTTCGTTGGAAGCTCTCGCAGGTGAGTATTGAGGACCATCGTGGATAGGTGATGTATTCGAATTAGGCTCAGTAAGTGTGACTGCGGGGATACTGGAATGACCCGAGTTGGGTATTTCGTTGCCTGTTGGATATGGATCCGAAGCTTCTAGTGGCACTGGGGGTAACTCATCCTTGTCATGTTTACCGGATGGGCTCGAGATCGGCGCTTTGTCCGGCGCTTCATCGGCTTCGCTCTCAGGCCTCTTCTTCTTTTTCTTTCTATTCGGGTCTTTCAATTTCTTAGGAGATTTTGGTTCAGTAGAATCAACGGGTGGTGCCATTCCTGGTAGCGGCATCATTCCTGGTGGCGGTACCATACCCGGCGGAAAGAAACCAGGAGGAATTTGTATATTTTCTAAGGAACCATCAGGGCCGACAAATGGAGGCATAGCAGGAGGTGGCCCTTGAGGCAAGAAGCCATATTGTCCATAAGGATAGGCACCTTGTTCTGCTGCCATCCGTGCTTCCTCCTCCGCTCTTTTGCGTTCTTTACGTTCTTTCCTCCGTTTTCTTCGTTCTTCTTTATCTTCTTCGTTCTCTTTAGAAGGAGACGAAGTTCCAGTATTTGGAGACAATGCTAGTGGGGAGTTTTCAGATCCTCCTTGCAATTCCTTTTGGGGAGAGAAAGGCTCAGAGGCCGGTGGTGGCAATTGTATATTCGATTGCAGGGCTGGGCCAGGCTGAAACTGCTCAGTTGGTTCTTGTTGTGCTGGCTCACTTTGAACGGCAACGCCAGGAATATAATAGTTATCAAAGGGTTCATCTGGTTTAGTTTGTTTTTTCATCTTTAGAGCACGGTCAGTTTCAGTCTCGTAATCTTCATAAGGTTCCCTAAAGTTCTCATTTTGATGGGAGGAGGCTAAGTGTGAGTTCTGTGGTACTTGGGGGTGTGTTTCATAATGAGGAGATGGAACTTGATGTGCTGGCACCTGCGGATTATTGTATTCATTAGCTGGTTGAAAGGGTGCAGCTGATTGAAGTGGTTCGACTGGTTGGAACGTTTCAGCTGATTGAGGTTCGTAATAATCCATAGGGGGTGGCGGACGTCTACCGAGTGATTTATTACGTGTAAGGGACACCTTGCGGCTAAAATCATTTGACAAGGATTCTTCTTGTTGGTGATCTAATCCTTTGAGATACTTACTGTAATCGCTCATTTGGTCATGTGGTCCACCATTGACTTGGCTCGGATACACATAGTAGCTATCATCATCATCACCAGTCTCGGCACCAGCAACACCACTGACATCGATTTTGTGATCACTATCATCGAACTTGTAATCTGGCAACAAACCACGTTCGTCCTTTGAAGGCAACGGAGGTGGTGGTAACGGCATATCTTTATAAGAGCCGTTCGAAATTGTGCGATCTTTTTCAGGAACGCTTGGTTTAAGTTCTCGGGGCTCCGGATGGTAGTTCGGTGATTGGTTCTCTGTACTTTTGAAATGATGAATGTAATCACTTGGTGTCATTGTTTCTTCGGATACAATTAACCATTTTTGAAATCCTTTCAAACCGGCCTCCACCACTAATGACCTACCAAATAATTTTTTAATGTGAGAAGTTTGATCGGAGCCTAAGGAGGATAACCAGGTCCAGATATAGTAATCTTGTAACGATACATCGTGGATAGTGATTTGAGAGTATAATGGGATATTCACATCGTCGTCAGCTTCTTCTTCGGTTGGATTTGGCTGTGCCCAGCCAGGCCTCAATCCATATTCCGATTCAATTGGATCTACCGTTAACCTCGTCAATATTCTTCTTGATTCTTCAGTTAAAGTGTCAACAATTTCATTTGTAGACTTCTTCCTGAAAATGTTTTTCAAAATTGTGTAGTTCTCAATTGAAAGAAAAGAATCCTTTTTTTCAAAAGAAAGTGTGTGCCTGACCTTTGACAAAAGCTCGTAAGCATTCTTTGACCTCTTGGTTGACCTTATGCATACGCAAGGAATCGTAATGATAGACTTGATAGAATCGGAGTTCTGTGCAGGGGGATAGGAGTTTGTAATCAACAAAGATTGTAAAGTTTTCGGAAGTTTTAGAGTATCTGCTTCATTTTCAGGTAACATGGCTCTCAAGAATGAGAGAAGAAGATGAAATAAAGCATCACAAGAGGACTTCCAACATTCCAAACCCTCAATAAAGTTAAACTCCTTGGATATGGTGGCATCGTAAAAAGCCGACTTGAAATGCTTAGAATAACCATTGAATGCCCATAAACTTGACATCTTAGCAATTTTACGACCACTTAAATAATTATACTGCGAGTTAGAAGCGATACTGATGAGTAAGTCGAGAAAATCATAAACAATAGATGCATGAGCAGGTGAAGATAAACATTTTGGCATGATACTTAAAAATGCGGTTCTTGGATAGCCTGCTTCCTTTTCCCTGCGTTTATATTCGAGGTAAATATCCCAACCAATGATTTCATTATTGGGTAGTCTGCTCCATAAATATTTCAAACTACAAATCAACGTGAACTCATCAAAATGCTTTAAAGTTTTCTTCACCGCGTGCTCATCATCCTTATTATTTATTGGGACCAATTGACCGTTGGGGAAGATTCTTCGTAAAAAAATTTCTAATTTAGTGTCGTCTATTCTTGATCTAAAGGGAAGAAAAATATGGGGGGTCTTAGTACCGCGATGCTTCAATTCTGCCGTAATCAAATGTAAGATAAGCTTCAATTTCTTCCTCGTAAGTTGATCAGAGCTAATTATGCTTTCAGTAGGTGATGTTGACAGAACTGAATGAGACAATTTTGGTAAAGTAGGAAGCTCAAGGTCCCCAGCAGAAAAATTAGAGGGCGTCATTGTGGTATCATAAAGCCATTAATTTCCAGAAGCAAGTTTATTCTCTGCAACGGTCTTCTGTAATGGTTGATCCAAGCTTCTGATCAATGTCCTTTTGAGAAAAAATTGAGATCGAAATTGAAAGTAAATGTCGAACGAGAGATATGCTTAGGTCAAGTCGACTAATGCTATAATGAAATTAGTAGCTTGAAGGAAAAGAAGACAATACTTAAAAAATGCACAACTTAAAATGTAAGGATAGACTTGGGCCAATGATGAACAGCTATGACTTGAAATTGGTCTCTATCTGAGCTTGTGAGCAACGGGAAGCTTGCGTATCTAAGTGTTTCGAGCTCGATATCTCAGCGTGTATTCTTTTTTTTTTTCTTCTGTTTTCATTTTTTTTTTCTTTTCTCGTGACAGATTTGGTTCCGTTCTTTAATATTTGTTTACTTTTAGTTTCCTCAAATTCTATTTTACAATTTTACTCTTGTTTTGTCTTTTATTACTCTTGATTTGTCTGATCTCAAGTGCTTGTCTTTAGCCACCAAACCCCGAGGTTTATGATCTATAATCACCTAATGTTCGTCCATCAAACAAAATGACGATGCAAAATTATCGACTAATGACAGTCTAGATCAATCATAGTTTTTATTTATTTTATTATATTTTATTTTTTTTTTGATGGGATCCGACTGAAAACCGCGCCGACTTGCCATAATACTTTATTTTTTCCTGTACCCTTCAGGAAAAATTTAACGGTTAGCAGAAATGATGAAACAAAAAGGAGTTTTAGAACAAATTGGTGGTCCATCAGGGCTAATGAAGGGTCGTTTCAATACCCTTTGTGTATCCATTGCCCCCGGGGTTAATGAAATTTACTCAAAAAAGAGCCGTTAGAAAGAAGAAGAAGCCTCTGGTGGAGACGACAGAATCCTCACTGCATCCATTAGCCTCAATCACACAAAATCAACAAGTAATTTTTTTCTTCGTTTCTTCCTTTTTTGTTTTCATTAGGAAAATACTGCTAAGAATCTACAGATACAAAACAACATAAAAATAAACATGATTAACGCAGAGCGAAAAATTTATATGAGCGTACATACAACTATCCAAGTATATGCGGTTATTTCAAAACCAAACAAAGCTGATCCAATTTAATCTCTATCAGGCTTGCAAAGAAAAAAAAAAAGAAAAAAAAAAAAAAAAAAAGAAAAAACTAAAAACCAAAAAATGAAAAATGAAAAATGAAAATGAAAAATGAAAAAAATTGAATAAAAATAAAAAAAAGATTTGAGAATATTTGAATAAATGTAGCAAAGGATACAGAGTGAAGTAGTGAATATAATCTATACAAATCCTTGATTGGAAACTGCATGAGAGGCATTGTTAGGATGTCGCTGTTGTAAATCAATCATACTATTAACATTACGAAGATTAAAAGCTTCATCTCCGTTGGCACCTGTATTTTGATTATTATTCATCTGCTGTTGTGGTTGACGGTTCATTGCTGCTAGATTGGACATACTATGAATGGCTCTCATATGGCCACTTTGATCATTTTGATGACCAACTGCGATGCTTCCACCAAGTGTGGCAGCAGCAGCAGCTGCTGCTGCTGGTAAGTCCAGTAGACTGTGATGACTAGCAATGTTGTTGTTGTTGTTGTTGTTGTTGAGATTTTGATTGTCGTTATTATGATTGTTGGGAATACCGATAGCTGTATGTTGATGAGTATCAGGTAAACTATGAGAGTGTTGCTGAAGCTGTTGATGTTGATGAGCATTTGGGTGTGGATGATGAGCAAGTTGAGGCTGAGGAGGCTGCTGATGATTGAAATTTAATGATCCATTACTTCCAATGGTATCAGAAGAAGCGTTCGTGATATTTGGATTACTATCTCTGGCAAAAGGTGGCGGAGGTTGGGGTTGATGATGAAGCGGTTGGGGAGGAGGAATATGGAATCCATTAGGAACCCCACCGATCGCTTCATTCATGGGACCACTAACGTTACTCATATCAGTGTTATTGAGAGTAGTCGGGACCGTGCTTGGGATCGAAGAAAGGTTCGTTTGACTTCTAGCAGTAAGATGTACCACATAGTCTGTTTGTCTGATGATATTGTTTAGTTGTTCATACCCCCCTACTGAAGATACCAATGCTGAACAATCTTTATGACCAACCAAAACACCCCTGACATTAAGAAGCTGATCACGAATTTGGGCTACTTGGGCGGATAATTCTCTGTAACCAGATGAATAAAAGGTTAATTCATCTTCCATTTTTTGTAACAAATGCTTTTTACGTTGACGACATTTGGAAGCAGCTACCCTATTCCTTTCCAAGAAATTTTTTCTTTTGTCATTTTCTGACGCTTTTGGTCTTTTGCCAGTGCCTGTCGCTTTCTCAGTAGATTTCTTTGATTCACCTTTTTCCTGTTTCATAGCCTTGGGGCCCCTAGCATTGAGCGTAGCTTCCGAAGGATCGACGCTCATACTGGGAGGACTAGCAGAAGAGGAATATATAGAGCTGTTATGTGATTCAACGGTGTTGGTGCTACTTGTATTTTTAACAGCAGCTGGCTTATCAGAATAACCTCCAATGACATTGTTGGTGTTGGTATTTATATTATTGACATTATTGTTACTGGTATTTTTGTTAGCCTTGTTAAGCTTGCTCTTCTTTGATTTTTCAGATGAGGTACTATTCTTTCTTCTCTTGCCAGGAGCAGTGGATGAAGATGCCAGTTTCAAACGTGGCGAATGTGGAGATTGATCTATTGATTCTGATTTGACCGATATAGGAAGTGTACCAGTAGAAGTTGGTTGAGTGTCAGTGGACAGACCAGAATTTTCAGTAATGGTTGATGCACTCGGTAGAGTGATGTTCTGTTGTGAACCAAGAGTATCACCATGCTCGGGTTGCTTGTTAGTTTCATGATTCCCTAAAGGTTGCAGATGAGAGAGAGAAGTAGTGCGAGAAGAAGGACCAAAGGATTGCGATTGATCTATAGTAGTCTGGTTTTGTGCTTGAAGTTCAGATGCTGTTTGAAGTTGAGGTTGGGATTGAGCCAAAGGTTGGGATTCTGGATGAGACTGAGGATGAGACTGTGTCGGTAACGGCGGTTGAGGGTGGGGTTGTTGATGCAGCTGTGGTAACGGTGGTTGAATGGATGGTATGCTACTTACATGAGTGGTAGGTGGAGGAGGTGGCGGAAGATTGAGATTGGCACTTTGTGGAGGAGGTGGTGGAGGGAAATTGAGAATATCCCCACCCGTATTTCCGTTAGTAACATTAGCTAATTGACTCGTAGGAGGGTGGCTCACAGTCGGATTTGAGTTTGTATTTGTGGTGGTCTGGGTTGATCCAGTACTTGAGGAATTTATACCAAATAAACTGGATAGGCCAGGAGTCATGGGACTATTGAGCAAAGCACTCGGGGTGGTCAAACCAGGTACCTGGCCCCCAAAGGGAAATGAGTGATTAAGTCCACCTGGAGTGAGGCCAGACCGTAGGTTGGATTCATTAGGAGTAAGTCCAGTTTTCCGTAAACCATTTATAAATTGGTTGTAGGTATGACTATTGTTCCCCGTGTTATTATTTGAATGAGGAAAAGAAGATGGAACTAAGTTGGATTGGGCATGATTACCACTTCCAGGGGCTCCAGCATGATGTGGATCAACGTGGCCATGATTATTTGTAGCACTTAGTAAACTATTCCACAAGTTGGAGCCCGGTGTACCAGGGTTTGACAAGTGTCCGTTGGGAGAGAGACCTAACGGCGGTAATCTTCTACCACCAGGGGTGAACAAAGGAGGTGTTATACCCGGAAGTTTATTAGAGTTGGGATTCAAGCTCGATATATTTGGGATATGAAGATTATGTTTGTTTGTGTTAGATGATTTGCTGGCATTACTCAAGGTCCCCAAGCTGTCATCGGTGCCACCACTACCAGCAGGGGCAGCAGCAGCAGCAGCAGCAGCGTGGGCCTGAGCTTGAGCTTGTTGATGATTACTTAGGTCATCTTTGGTGGCAAACGACCGCTCAAAAGGATTAGGCTCCAAGTCAAAGGAAGTTTTCAGCTATAATGAAACAAGAAATTGGTTAGTACATAAAGTTTGGTAATTTTGAAGCGATCAAAGTGCTAGATCTAATGATGGGGGTGTGACGTAATTCTCAGATTCACGAGAAAAAGAAAAGTCAGAAGAAAAAAAAAAAAAAAGAAAAAAAAGAAAACAACAAAAAACGAAAAACGGAAGAAAAATCCTTAAAAAGGGAATGGGGATAGGCAGATTGCTGATCGGTAGGGTTTAAATTCTTGATGATGTTGATGGATGTGTTGAAGAACACTGTAGTATTGTGAAAAAAGTGGGTGGAGGGTCAATGTGTAGATGAAGTAGAGGGCGCTTAGTAATGAACGAGGACTAGCCGCCTACAACACGAGAGCATTAGAAGCTTTGACTCTCAAAAAGGATATGAAGCACATTATCGGATAGAGAAGATGGTGATACATACATCACTCGACATAGCAAAGATCTTGGGGTGGCAGGTGGTAATGACGATGGAGAGATTGATGCTATAAGCTAAAGGAGAATCTAATTTTTTATGATGAAAAGATGTAATGTTTATTACAGGATAAAGAGAAAAAAAAAAAAAAAAAAAAAAGAAAAAGAAAAAAAAAGAAAGAATTCACTCGGTAATAATATTTTGATTCCATACAAAAACAAAAAAAAGAAACTGAGGGAAAAAGAAAAACAAGGAAAAAAAATTATCACCAAAATTTAAACAGAGAGCGCGCATATAAACCAACAGTTTTGAGTACAAACTTGCACACACCCATAATAAAATGCACCCCAGCTTCAAACAAGATCAACATAGCGTTTAAGTAAAATAGGCTGTTAATATCATCCGAATAACCGATAGGAGCAGTGGAGTAAGTTACACTTGTAGATTGGTGTCAAATGATTTGGAAGTAGTTCTTTTTTTACATTTTTTTTTTTTTTGTTTTCTTTTTTTGTTTATTTTTTCTTTTTCTGCCTTTAGTTTTTCCTTTTTTTCATTAGTTACTACATAAACCCCTCAATACGTTACATTCCAACAATCATCCCTTATAGTTTTGCATACTATGTACAGATAGCATAAATACGACCATTACCACTCAAGAGTGTTGTATGATAAAATATGTATATTTTAAAGTTTATACTGCTCCTCAAATCACCTTTTTTGATCTGCTTTACCACCTTTCGATGTTGTGACGTAAACAATATTTTTAATTAGGTACTGCACACAAGATACTCCCTTTTTCCTCTTTTCGTCGGCTGCCGGCTCCTTGTCCCTTGTGTAACTGATTGACGCGCCCGTACACCGCGGGTAATGGTGCAATTAATGTATGATTGCGAGCACCGCAACACCTCGAGAAATACTACATTTATTATGAGCCATGGGGTCATTTCTTCTATTTGTCTCAGATTCGGAAAAGTGACTACTGATCGCAGTGATAATCAATCCTGATTTATTCCAATTTGATCATCTTATGTGTTTAAGCTAATCTTTGATCTTTTCTTTTTGATGCCTCTTTTGTTTTTTTTCTTATTGATGGGTTGAACTCTACGCGGAAATCTTCCTTTGTGTGATCATATCTAAAGTTACATGATTGCTACTCATCAATAAGGTCCTTTGTTTCCTTTTTTAAAATTTCACGTGCCTTGAGCCAAACTTTGTAATAAAAAAAGAAAGAAATTCGACTCATACCTAATCATAATTATTAATTAATAACGATGTCTACTTACAATACTTACGGTGAGTTTATGTGTAGTTTATGGACTTATGTTCTCAACCATCTTGTCAAACTTTTGTTTAGTTTCCTTCTTTTCATCCTTCAAGATAGCAGGATTTTCTTTTACGGCCTCTTTAGCTTGTTCTTCAACCGATTGTCCCACAGCTGCTGCTTGTGGGGGATGTTGTTTATCAATTTTGACTTGATCAGCGTCTACTTTATTATGACCAGCAAAATTTTTCTTCTCATCTTGTTCTTCCTCTTCTTCTTCACGTACACTTGAAACACTAGCAGGGAACGTCTTCTCATTTCTTTCATCACCATGAGGTCTACTCCAACCCGTCTTAAACAATGGTTTCATATCAAATCTTGGTAAAGGATGAGCCTCAGTATTAAAAACATATTGATCTAATGGAATCTTGTTATCATCATCGAATAATAAGTATAAATATTTCAAAGTTTCAGCAAGCCAGAAACTTTCCATATTATCTCTAGTCTTGGGTGGAATTACAGTAACATCATCTAATGAAGTATAACTGGTTAATCCACTCTTGGTAGTAACTTTACCATACTTAACAAAATTAGTGAAAATTTCATAACCCCATTCACGATATTTATTATCCCCAGTTAAACGATAAAGATAAAATAATGATTCAACTGTTTCAGGTCTTTGTAAATTATGTCTATCCAATTTCTTAATGAAAAAATCATAATCTTTGGTAGGATCTTCATTGAAAACGGCAATTTCAGGAGATAATCCAGTAGGTACATCATGATACATCTTATAACAAGAATAAGTTAAATCTTCACCCAATTGGAAATCAGATTCTTGATTAGGTCCCCATTGAGGCAGTTTACGAGCTTCTTTCAAACTTAAACCATTGGTGGCTCCAATGGCTAATAATCCACCATAAAAACATACTAAATGATCCATTTTGGGAGAAAATTCACGACCAATGCCTCGTTCTAATTCACCAATAAATGTAAGACCATTTGGACTACTCTTACGAGCCAAATGTTTTTTAACACCTTCCACTGATTCTTGATACATTTGCCAATAAATAGGTTCTTCATTATTGGTTTGTAAAAATTGTTTAATAAGATATTCATAGTATGAATCACCACGAGATCCAAGACGAATCATTTTACCCTGATATTTACCAGAATCAGGATGTACATAAATTGGTACTAATCCATCTTGAGGTTTATTTTGATCTAATTTACTCATGATTTTCTCAACTTTATCCCAATAAAGTGATTCACCAGTTAATTTAGCCAAATATTTGAATTCCAATTGTAAAGTGGCCACTTCAGCAGTAGATGAGGCACCATTATCAACATGATTCTTGATTCCTTCACCGGTTTCTAAATTGACTGACAGGTATGGTAACCCACTGGGACTTTCAAATGCTCCGATTAATGCATTCCCCAAATCGGTGGCTTTATCCAAAAACATATCATCCTCAGTTAAATGAAAAGCTGATAATAAACCACCCAACATACGAATGGTGGTTTCAAAAACATTCACATTATAATCAAATCGATAATCTAAATCATTCTTTACCCATTTACGAGCACGATCAAATTCTTCTTTACAATCCATAATCAATAAAGTATCCAATGAATCAACAATCATCCAACCTAATGGTTTGGGCCCCATATTTTCACCCGTTTCCAGAATAGGGTGGAAAACATCTTTACCCCATGCATTTGATTCGTAAGATGCCCAACTTTCCAAGAATACCAGTCTTACCTCTTGTTGTCTTGTATGCCAATCAACTGAAGTGCCAGATCCGGGGAAATTCCAATTGGTTCCAAATGATTGATCTGAATTGATGAAAAAATAATAAACACCATATACGATAAGCGATCCAATGAAACCTTTTAATAGCATGATGCGTTTTCTTGTTGGAATATGGTTTATTCTGGTGGTGGGTTTGTCTTTATAATATAATGGTAGTTTATCGTCTGATTTATTCTTGGGCCTCCATGAAAGCTTTGCGCCTAACATCGGTGACTAGAAAGGAGTTTTATTTGATCAATCGATATGTGAGAAACGAAGAAAAAACAAAAGCAAAAAAAAGAAAGAAAGAAAGAAAGAAAATTCGACACAGAAAGAATGCTTATACTCAAAATGTAGCCAATTGAATGTTTCTTTGTAACAAGGGGTATGAATTATGTAAGTTCCCTTATGATGGCTTGGTTCGCTTTGTTTTGTATGTTTGATTTCAATAACAAGACCTGCAATCAAATACCATGCAATGAAGTAGGAAAGTAAGGCGTAGATTGAATCCAATACGAGCTGGTCTATCAAAGAGGGTATAAAGTATAATTGTATAATTAGCTGTCCGAAATCGTTCAAAGAAGACCTTTTTTCTATGTTTTTTTTTTTTTTTTTTTTGATTTCTTACCCGATGTTTTTTGTTGTTCTGAATAACTCTTCCCCCACCATTTTGCTCTGTTTCTTTCTCGTCAATTCCAAAAAAAAAAAAAAAAAAAAAAAAGGGGAAATCCAAACAAAAATAGGTACGGGTTCGTTATCATGAAATTTTTCATTCTGTCGCGAAAAAATAAGAAAAAAACTGATTTTGGATGTACGGGTTGGTTGTTTCTGCGGAGCAACAGCCGATCGGTTGATAAAAAATGACAGGGCTGGAATCAGGCGCAAAAACAAATGGAACAAAAAGTTGGAGAACAGAAAAATAAACAAGAGGCCATGTTATAGCCGTATGGTCCGCTCACACCGAATTTTTGATTATTAGTTGATTTTTTAAAATCAATAAAACAAGTATGACCATTTCGGTGATATGATATGCATCACCACGCCAATTATCAGACTAATTTGGTTACTGACTAGTTTTGACCCAGTAGTTAGTGTGTTTTGTTTTGTGCTATTGGGAAAGTGGTATCACCGTTTAGTATATAGTCATGCCAGTTTATGCAACTCCGTGTTTTTCTGAAGCTTGTTTGTCAATGGATGGCTGCTTTGCATCAATGAAATCCATTTATTCAGGTACTAGACACTTCATAAATAGTAGGAAAGAATTAGACACAGACAAAACTGAAACTAAATGCATCACACTGACCGATGATTGCTTAATAATGATACTTTCCTTTAACGTAGACTCCAACTTTAAGTTCTTTCAAACTTTTGTTTGTTCCTCAAGTTTTTTTTTTTTCTTTTTTTTTACCATTTTCGTTTTGCTTCTAAACTGCTTGGTGCCGAATTCTACAGTCCGCCCCTCTTTTGTTTCTTCAACTATCTTGTCATCACTTCTGATTTATTTAGGTTTCTACGTTGCTGTGATAATTCACCTCAAATATAGCTTCCCGTCTCGACTCAGGTGATCTCCTCTGGCAAGAACTGCATTATAAAGCTTTTCCATTACTCGTTGTCAATTTATCTGATTTCACTTCTTACGCACTCTTTCTTTCATCAGCCTGCTACTTAAAACTGTTCTCACGAGCTAACCTAATTCCATAGTGGTAATCAAAACCCCGCCGCACAATCACTCTATACTCCGGGATTTGAATCAATTAAACTTCGGTCTCTACTTATACCCGATTGAATTAGATCTGTACTCCCCAACCCCAATTTATCCCGATACTTTTCAAACTCATATGGACAGTCACCATTCTGACTTCTTTTGCTCCTGTTCATATTTCATACGCATTCTGTGGATCCCAAAAATCATCTGCAAAAGTTAGCCTTGCCTACAGAGCAAAAAAAAAAATAAATTTAAAAATAAATCAAAAAAGAAAAATAAGAAAAAAAGAAAATTTAAGTCAAATAAAGTGACAAAAAGACAGACTAAAGCGGAAAGAGGGAAAAAAAAAAAGAAAAAGAAAAAGAAAGAAAGAAAAAAAAAAAAAAAGCAGGACAAAGCTAGAAAAAAAAAAATAGGAAGAGAAAAAAGAAAAAGAAAAAAAAAATAACATACCAGAAAAGTGCTCCTTATATCCAACTAGAACCATATCTTTCCTAGAACCGATTCATCGACAAAAGGCTTTAATCTAAACAGCCATCTTCTTCCTTGAACTTTTCCTATTGCCAGTTGCAACATGTCTGTGCAGTCTCAGTACGACGAGGGAAGCTTCGATGCTTCAAGAACTGCTTCTCCTCGGCCTGATCATAATTCTGGCCCGATCAAGAATGAATCCGATAACGAGGAAGCCCATGAAGATCCCAATACCCCCCAAGATCATAACAATCATAATTCTACTTTCGGCAAACGCAAGGCTACTCGAAGATCGGTTGCTTGTAAAAGCTGTCATAGCTTGAAAGTCAAGTGTACTCCAGCCGATCCTAATAATCCAGCCGGCTCATGCATTAGATGTTTAAATTCTCGACGTAAGTGTGAAATTGACTTGAATCAACCCAGAAAAAGAAGACGGAAATCAGAAAGAGTTCCTGTCAATAATGAACCATCATCAAATGAAAATGATAAAACTCCGTCCTCGGCTGTTAGTAGTGGGAAAGAAGGGGGCGATCATCATTACACTGGGTCCAATGATACCGGCACTAACGCAAACAACAATGATCATAATTCACGCCACAATCACAACGGTACGGTAGCACTCCAGCCAGCAAAGTCAACATCATCCTCATCAACTCCAACTACCAAAGTTTCCAAGAAGGATCAAATGATTATGAATTTACAAAATCAAATCGAAAGTCTACAACGTCAACTACGTAATCAGCTGGATTCTCAACCACGTACACTGCAATCAAATAAACACATCCACCCTTCGTCTAATTCCCACAGTTCACATCCAGGACTGATTCCTCATTACTTACCTCCTCATACTAGATCCGAATCTGTGGCATCCTCAGACCTCGGTTCACCGGTTTTCGTATCTAAATATGATTTAGAGAAAGAAATTGTCCAACTATGTGAAAGCACCTCCTCTTCTTTGAGTGACATGACCAATTACCTAAAGGCATCCGCTGGTAGAAGATTACAACTATTGGAGAAACTGCACGCAACCGATGTGGTAGCGAAGGGTCTCATCACCCTTGAGCAGGCTGAAGAGCGACTCAGGCTATACCGAACCATTTTTTACCCCTCTCACCCCTTGGTTGAAGTCCCATGGGATATTAATGCCAATGAACTTCGTCTAAGTCAACCTTACTTATTTAATGCCGTCATGTGTGTTACCAATGCAGTCATGAAAGAAAATATTGATCTGGACCAGACTCTACGTTTAGATAATGAAGCCATAAGTGCCATTGCTATTGAAGTATTGGTGGTGGGTTCCAAATCAGTGGAATTGATCAAAAGTTTGTTACTATTGTGTCTCTGGTATAATACACCTGAATTGTTCAGAAATCGTCGATATCATTTACTCAATAATATCTCGGTGACTTTACTACATGATGTTGGTATCATTGCAAGACCAAGTTTTAGCTTCAAAAATGCCGAAGGTTCGATTAGCCTCGATGAAGGCTCTAGTGGATTTAGTTTGGAACATGCCAGTTTGATAATGATTCTTTATTTTACCACTGTTAGTATATGCCTCATTTTGAGAAGAGCGGTTTATGTCAAATGGACCCCCTACGTCGAGGAGTGTTGTACCAGGCTTCAAGCCAGTGGTGTAGAAAAGTGGAAGTCCCTTGCAACTTTTCTGAGATTAAGTCATCAGTTAGAAAGAATACATCACATTATACACTCCCCAGACGGCAAGGATCGTGCTGGTCACGCCTCAAGATATGTCCTTTCCGAGCTACAAAAAAATTTGTCGGCGATCAAAGATCAAATACCGTCGAATGACTACGCCTTTTTGGCTTACTATTATTCGGTAGAAGCTTACCTTCATGAACCAATATTGAGTGAAATCGTCACTAAATCAGAAGGTAGTGAGGGCGATGACGGCAGTGTCAGATTGAACACCGCTACTATAGTGTCTATTGGGCACTGTACGTCTTCATGCTTAAATGCGTTGGATCATTTTACCTGTATGACTTCGGAGGAAATTGCAGCCATTCCACTTTTTTATGCGTCTAGGATCATTTACACAGCAGGAATGTTGTTGAGACTTCGTTATTTGATTCTTTCATTACCTTCTCATATAGAAAAGGACCTTGTCCCTCGGCAAGCAGTATATTTGATCCAGAAACTAAACGGATGCATCGATAAGGCGATCAATCTTCACCCCGCTAACCATTTTTTGAAAAAGTTAAGCTTGGTCCTTCAATTGTTCGTACAAACTTATGCTACCCAAGTACAAGACTTGTTAGAGAAAAATGGTGAAACTCCCCAAAATTTTGTTCCTGCTAATATTTACAGATTTCCAAAACGAGAACTCAATGAGTTGGAAAAATTAACTCAAATGTATAAGGTAACTCATTCCGGAGGTCTCATTACCACCGATTCCGGTCAGCTGTACGGCTCGCAAATCCCATTAGACCTATTATCATACGCAGCTACGTGTCGAAGGGAAGGGCGTCCAGCCCTTAGCCCTGGAT
Organism: Hyphopichia pseudoburtonii; assembly: GCA_003856775.1. Taxonomy (NCBI): domain Eukaryota; kingdom Fungi; phylum Ascomycota; class Pichiomycetes; order Serinales; family Debaryomycetaceae; genus Hyphopichia; species Hyphopichia pseudoburtonii. The sequence goes on along the minus strand of CP024752.1, from coordinate 661,806 downwards.
TCCACAAAAAGGGTGATGACGATGGCGCAAAAGCGAGGTCTCCCTTTGCTAATGTTGACTCACCCCGAGGTTCTGGTGAACACCAAGCAGTGCAGCCACAACACTCAAATGAAAGAAGTACATCGGCTAAGACCCATAAAATTCATGACTTGTTAAGCCCTAGTGAAAATCCCAATAGTCCTCAAAGAGACCCTTCCCCTGTCCCCAATAAATCTACACAATTCCCCATTCCTAATTTAAATTCTGCCCTTACTAAAAGCACCTATATGGGGCCCATTTTGCCCAGTCCTCAGCGTGCTCCTGTTCCCTTGGCGACCAACGGGTTTCTACCATCCAGTCAAAACATGAATGTCAACAATGATACAATCAATAATACTTTAGCCTCGGATTTAAGCAAGCCACAATTGACCCAACCTATCCCTCCAGTTACATTTAATGATAACAAGAATCTTGTCCCTCCACAAGCGTTCCTCGACAACAATTCAAACACTTTCGATCAATCGACAGCTAATCTTATGCCGCCACCACATCAAGTGCAGCCCTTAGTAGCGCCAAGCCCTTCAGCCTTCCAACCTAATAATAATAGCCGTGGCATAGCCAACAGTAATTCCCCAAGCCAATTGACAAAGCACCTTGCCAACCCAGACCAACTAGAAAACTCCTACTTAACTTTGAACGATGAGTTTTGGGTTAATTTATTAAGTGCTGATTCCGATAAATTAAACTTCACGAATAACAGCAACAGTAACTTTAATGGTGAAGAAGTATTTTTCATGAATTAGAATATGTTACAGAGATGCTAAAAACTATATAGGTTCATAATTTATAATAGAGCCACTAAGAGCAACTGTAACTTCTAAATGTGTAATTTCCTTTTTTCTCAAATTTCCTCCGTAAATTTCGTGGAGTGTGACAACACCTATTTCTTTGAAGTGTAGATGAAAAAAAAATAGCATTTTGCGCGTCTGTATAAGTTATGGGAAAAAATTCGATCAGAGAGGACAGAACAAGAGAATGGAGATGAGGCTACCGCATGATGGCACTCTCTCTCTTCTTCCTAGTGACTCCCATGTTATATCAAGATGAGCAATAAACGAATAAGGTCACAGGAACAACTTGAAGAGAAAAGCGAATCGTTTGGGATTCTAGACTTGGTTCGTGTAATAGGAGGAATCCTTCTCCTCAATGCATTTCTATCCTGGTGGTTTACGTCGTCTGCTACATGGGGCTACCAAGGAAAATTGATAGACCCAAGGTACTTAAGATTGAGAGTAACCAACAGCTATGTCAATTTGACATTGGACGAGCTAGCAGTTTTTAATGGGACAGATGCAACTTTACCAATATACATTGCTATCAATGGTAAAGTATATGACGTATCCAACTCGCGGGGAATATATGGTCCTAAGGGCTCGTACGCCTTTTTCAGCGGGAAAGACTCAGCAAGAGCATTCGTAACGGGTTGTTTCCGTAAACAGGATGAATTTACTTATGACTTGAGAGGCTTGGATCCGGTAGAAGCGGAGAATGATATCAGTGGTTGGCAAAAATACTATGAGGATAGTGATAAATACTGGTATGCCGGAGTTGTTCAACACAGCGAATTGACCGGTAGCCCGCCCGAGCCATGTGATCATAAAAAATTTCCTGGATATCATTCCTAAACATATCATTCATCACAAGCATATACAATGTTGAATGAGACTCTTTCTTTAAGGTTTTTATATTTACATGCATTTACTCTATACTAAAACTAAATCAAACGTAACGTAAAAATTATTTGGATGCCGTACTTGCAACATCCAATGCAGCTTGCAATGTGGCAAGAAGTTCATCCTTATCTTCTAACCCTATACTTATTCTCACTATATTTCGATCGACACCCCATTTTTCTACTTCGTCTAATTCGTCATAATGCGCTAAAACTGCGTAAGGGCAAGCCAAACTAAAATTTGTACCCAAAGAAGGCCCCTTATGCAATAGAACATGATTGAAAAAGAGTTTTGCACATTCAGGCTTATGGAACACGAAAGATATCAAGCCTCCATATCCACCTTGTGGGGTCTTTATCTCGTCGTAGTATTTTTTAGATTCCAAAAGGGTAGGATATAACACATCCGATACAAGTGGACTGTCGAGCAATAAATCAACAACATGCAAAGATGTGGAGTTAATCTTACTAGACCTCTCCGCAAAATCACGAGAGTTTCTTTCCAAGTATAATGCATCTTCGGCCCAGAACAAATCCTCATATTCTGCATCAAAGTAAGCTTTCAACTTAGAGTAGGATGCTGCTAAGGGATTTAAAATAAGGGAACCACCCATGACATTAGAGTCACCCGAAAACACCTTAGTCAAGGAGGAGACGACCATGTCAGAATATGGCAAAACACCAATATTCAAGAAATTACCAACTGTTTCATCCACAATAACGAGGAAATCATATTTATCAGCCAAAGCTCTGATTCTTTTCAAGTTTGGTGTTTTCAAAAGTGGGTTAGAAGGGCACTCGCAGAATAAAGCCATGATGTCAATTTCACCAGACTCCAAGTTCTTTTCCAATTGATCTAAAGAGGCATCGTCACCAAAACCTAAGAAGTGAACACCGGGACCGAACTTTTTCAATATATTGAGGGTATCGACATAAGGAAACCCAAAACACACTGATTTGTGAGGGACCTCTGACACCCCAAGGCATGCTTGATGTGCATTGAAAATAGAAGCCATACCAGTTGGATATAAATACACATCGGTCTCACTCAAGTTTTTACCTCTCCTTGCTTTTTCCATTTCCTCTTCTTGGTTTTTGGATTTATCCACTTTCCCGCATATTCTTCTTCTCAATGCACGTTTGGCTTCTTTGGCAAATTTCAAATCCAATATTCTACCATACTTTTGTTCAATGAAAGTATTGAATTCTTTTTCCACTTCCTCGTTCTGAGAAAGACTTGACGATCTGAATGAGTGTGAAATTGAAGGAGATTTTTGCTGAATCTTTTGGGCTTGCAATTCCTGTTTGGTTCTGCTTCTGAACCTGCTCTGATCTTTTTTTTCGTTTTCGAATAATTCTTGTAAGACGTATTCACCCATTCTTGAACTTATACCTTCACCAGAATGTTGCCAGTATTGTTTGGCAAATGGGAAATCTTCGGCAGAAAAGAACACAACTCCGATATTTGATTCTATGACAGATGACCTTTCAAATTCATTGGATGGGGGTGGAGTACTCAACTGCAAAATTCTGACGGGGTTCTTGGAGCGTGCTTTAATGAATTCACGGCATCTCTTGGCAACTTTGTAAGAAGGGAAGACAACACATTGTTCACCGTCCCTACCATATTTCTTTTCGAGGTTTTTAGAGAGCTCTTTGATAATGCTATGAATGAAAAATCTAGGATAACCTGAGTTCATTTTATCGGTGACCCAGGATTCACCTTCTTCATAGCCAACAGTAGCTTCCCAGGTGGGCAAAGTTACTGAAACCGCATGAGCAATATTTTCGGGTATAGGGGTCCCAATTTCCTGAGAGGGGACATGTGGAGACATCTTGTTGTGTTTGGCTTAGGTTAAAGGATGAAGTAGACGGTGATTGAATTGATATGGATTGAGTCATGAGGGAAAATCAAAGAAAAAGAAAATAATTTTCAAAAATTAATTTTCAGCGATCCGTCGCACTCAATTCCATTTGACTCACCGGAGAATCACACTTAGTTTTTTCCGCTACAAATTTACAGATTGTTTGGTACAAAAATTAACAATAACCTAAGGGATCTATTAGTGTAGAGAATTAAAATACAAAGGAAATTAGGGGTTTGAATATGTTGGGATAGCAAATCATTTCAACTATGAATTGTATCTGACAATGATGTAGCATCCTCAAGGATTTTTTGACTTTTTTTTTGGGATGAAGAATAGAATGAAAAATTATTTAACAGGCACATGCCTCAAAAATGTAAAGTTGTAAGAGTGACACTAAGAGCGAATGCAATTCACAGCACCTTCTTTAAGTCGACTGATGTCGACGGAGCCATTTTGAGAAGAAGTTGCGTTGGCGGAGCCATTGCTAGCTTCCACGGGCTTACTACGGTTATGTTGCATATGAGATTGAACTAAGTGACCGGCAGCCAAAGCAGAACAAAGTGATAATTCTGCAGCTAATACAGCAGAAGCAACGATACGAGCCAACTGTCTGGCGTTGTCACCAGGACTAGTAGGATGAGGACCACGGATACCCAATAAATCTAACATGGATCCTTGCGGTTCTAAAATTGTACCACCACCGATGGTACCAACTTCAATAGAAGGCATAGAAACCGAAATTTGCAAATCCCCATCAATGTTGTTCATCAAAGTGATACAATTGGAGGATTCAACATTTTGAGCAGGATCTTGACCGCAGGCTAAGAAAATGGCGGTAACCAAATTAGCAGCGTGAGCGTTAAACCCACCAACTGAACCAGCCATGGCGGAACCAATCAAATTCTTACTGATGTTCAATTCAACCAATGCACTAACTTCTGATTTCAAAACTTTTCTCACGACATCAGCTGGGATTCTGGCTTCAGCTACAATGGACTTACCTCTACCCTCAATCCAATTAATAGCAGCGGGTTTTTTGTCAATACAATAGTTACCAGAAACGGAAATGACCTCCATATCGTCAAATCCACAGTCTTCTGACATGTATTTAAGAGCAAATTCAACACCCTTGGAAATCATGTTCATACCCATAGCATCACCGGTAGTAGTTTTAAAACGAATAAATAATAAGGTACCAGCCATTGCAGTTTTAACGTGTTGCAAACGAGCAAATCTGGAAGTCGAATTGAAAGCCTTTTTGATGGTTTTTTGACCTTCTTCAGAATCTAACCACAATTTAGCAGCACCGGCTCTAGAAAGACTTTTAAAAGATACACAAGGACCTCTGGTCATACCATCTTGAGTCAAAACAGTTTCAACCCCACCACCGGCATTGATAGCCTTACAACCACGCATAGTAGAAGCAACCAAACAACCTTCGGTAGTAGCCATGGGAACATGGTAAGCCTTTCCATCAATAATTAATGGCCCAGCGACACCAACCGGTAACGGCATATAACCAATAACATTTTCACAACAAGCACCAAACACACGATCATAATCGTAGTGAGCATAAGGAAGACTATCAGTATCTAAAATTGGAGCGTTGGCAATTTTGGCAATGGCTTTTCTACGAACAACGACGGCACGGGTGTTGTCAGCCAATTGTTTTTCTAATGCGTATAAGGGCAATTTACCAGCGACCACCAAAGAAGAAACTTCATTATCAGACAATTGTTTGACTTTCCCTTCTTTTAAGAAAGCAGCACATTCTTCCAATGGTTTGACCTTGTTAGGAGCATTAATTTGCAAATGACCATCATCAACGGTGGAACTAGACTCATCGCTATCAGATCCATCGTTGGCCTTATCCTTTGTTGTTTCAGTGTTGACTCTATTCGAGGCAGTAGAGGTGGGAGAGGTTGCAGACACGCTTTTTCTTGCATCGGAGCTTTTAGGTCTAGAAATTTCCTGTTCAATCAACTTGTTAGTGGCGGATAACTGATATCTGGAAGCATTTAAAAAGTAGGCGTTGGTAGAGATTGAGATGGCGAATGCAAATAATAAGAATTTTGAAATCAAAGAATCCCTAATCGCAGAACTTATAGTTTCCAATACTTTCAAGAACAAATCTTCGGCAGCCACCAAGAATCCCAAAGGCATATAGACTCTTGGGCTAACCAAAGTAGTAATTGTACCATTATCACCAATGATAATATGTTTAGCGGTGTTCTTGGATAAATTTGGAGAATCATTGAAGATGGAAACAGATTCTTCACCACTTGCATTGTATAACCAAGAGCTTCCAACCCAGAAGATATGGAAAGCGAAGAAACCCAAGATCATAGCCACTTTGAAAGAAACCATTGAAGTGTTGCTGAAAATGGCCAGCTTATCAGGATATTGGTGTTGAGAGGCATCATTAGCAACGTTGGCAGCCACCAAAGATGAAACACCATCCTCTTCTAAAGCATTTCTTAACTCTTCAGTTCTACGAGCTCTATTGATTTCGACTTTCAAAGCCAAGATGGCAGAGAAGAATGTATACACAAGGACCAAATCAAATGCAAGAATTAAAGCACTCAAGATACAAAAGTTGAACATTCCTTGTAAGTGAGGAGCATAAGCGGCAATAGCTAATAAAGCACCAATTACCACGAAATGGTCTCTCAACAAGCTGACAGTATGGGTAGAAATTGCTTCAGAGACGATGGTTTTGACATCGCTGTGAGATGAAGCAGATAAGTTTGAGACATAGGTAGCAATTGAGACTTTATGTTTGAAACCAATGATTGCCACCAAGAAAGGAACACCTTCTGTAATACTTAATAACGAAACCTTGGTATCAAAAATTTTGGTGGTAACCACCAAAGCGAAAAGAAAGCCAAATGTAGATGAGGTGATAGTGGAGAATGCCAACCAAAAGTTAGAGCCAATCTCACGCATGTCGACAAAAACCTTTATCAAAGTATACCACATGGCGATATAGGCCACGGTAATCAAACCAATGTCGAAACTCTCGGCACCTTGAATGGCTGATTTGACTTTGAGAACTCCAGTTCTCAAATATTCATAATACTTGGTGATTCTATTATTGTGTCTGGCTTTCCAAGTGATACCATTGTAGTTAATTTTATCAATTGAACCTAATGATGATTCCAAATCGTCTTTCTTGGAGATCAAGATACGCTCGTTGGCATTCAAACCTTGGAAAGTACCTTCGATTTCAGGGATGTTATCATTATGCATACGTTTGAATCTAAGAGGAGTAACAAAGTATTGATCAGCATCGGAGTAAGCTAAAGGATCCTCAATTTTGATCCAATCTTTGTAAGAAGAGGAGCCAGGAGGATGATAGAAACTAATGGAAAAATCAGATGAGAATTGATCTGGTAAATATTCATCCACCACTGATAAGTATGAAATGGAGGCGAGTAATGCAATGATGATTATAAAATGAATAGGTCTATTGGCAGATGTTCTAGCCAACGTGCTAGTTGATTTAGAAATGAAATCTAGCATGATGAGTTATCGATGTGGTAATATTTTTTTTTTTTGTTTCTCTTTTTTCAAATGACTGAGACGTGTAACTAGTTGAACCTCGAGCTGGGGCGCTTATTATCTATTAAACTCGAGATTTGATGAACACAACAATAATCAGGAAGTCGAGTTAAAGACGGGAAACGAAGGAAGAAAAGCACCACGTTAACACCAAGATCAAGGTGTTGGTTTATGAACTTCTTGAATTGCCTATCTTGACCTTGTTACAAATAAATGTAAAAGAAAAATTTTCTCTTTCTGGTTTTATAATATTGATTGAATTGTTTTTTTTTTTTTGTTTTTTTTTTTCGCTTCTGCCTCAGTGTGGTCTATGAAAAAAAAAAAAAAAAAAATCACAAACGACGCTAGTAAAGCAAAATAAAATAAAAGATGAAGCCAACACTTTTCAAGCACGTAAATGACGCCAAAAAAGAAAATGGGTCAGCTAATCTCTATAAAGGAAAGGTGAACTAAATGAGATCAACTACAATAATCTAGGTCAACTAGCCCCTAAACTAAGATTCTGTTGGACCACGGACCTCTGAAAAGTAATTAAAAAATAAAGAAAAAAGGAACCCGTCGTATAATCTGCTCACAAAATATGCAGAACCCGTTTCATAGAGGTGCCACCTGGTTTGAGCATAATATGTTTAGGTCATCTATTTGATACTGAGTATGATCGAGTTCCAGCCCTATATTACATTACATATGAAGAGCTTATATCCTTGTTCAATTATAAGCTATACATTTGTCATCTTTAATTCAATCTAAAGCAATGCGACCGTTTCCGCCATAAAAAAGAAAAAAAAAAAAAAGATTCTATCTTCTCAATTAGGAACACATATGGCCTTTCCAGGAAACGAGCAGGCCCAGCGTACGTTAAGAGTGAAAAATCTATACGATGGCATCCGTGCACCACCATCTTGCTGTGAAAAAAAAAAAGTTTTGAATTGCTCCAGCGTTCGAGCTTGTAAATATCTTCTATTGCAAAATTCCGATATGGTCACTATTGAACTACATATTTCCATTATCGATTTACATATGAAAGACATAAGATGACGTAAACTACTCTTGATTATATTTATTTTCAATTATACGAAAGTTTTTTTCTAAGCATTTATTGGTTTTTTTTATTTTTCTTTTTAAATTCTAGTTTCTGATTCAAGCTTATTTAAGTGAAACCAACTTGATGTCGAAAGTCAATTCAGAATTGGCAGGTAAACCTGGTAAAGCTTGGTTACCGTAACCCATCTTAGGTGGGATGACAACTCTTCTTTCACCACCAACGGCCATACCAGCAACACCTAAGTCAAAACCTTTAATACATTCACCTTTACCTAAACCGAAAACAAATGGTTTACCACTAGTGTTTTTATCGAAAACTTTACCATTTTTCAATTTACCAATGTATCTGATACCAACCTTGTTACCAGACTTAGCAGCTGAACCTTTACCTAATTTTCTATCTTCAGTAATGACACCACCAAGTAAAGTCTTGGTTGGGAATTTCTTTTCTTCGGGTTTATCGGATTTGGCAGCTTTTTCAGCTTTGTCAGCAGCAAGAGCTTCTTCAGCTTCTTTCTTTTGTTGTTGTTGTCTTTCTTTTTTCAATTGTTTCTTGGATTTGGTTGGTTCTTCTTTAGCAACTTCCTTGTCATTAACTAAAGTAGATCCAGTTGGGCCTTGTTCTAATTCTTTGGTGAATTGAACTTGTTTTTTATCTTCTTTAGCTTGTTTGTTAGCTTTTTTGGATTTCTTAGATTCAGGTTGCTCTTCGGATGGAGATGATCTCTTCTTGGAGTTTTGTTCATCTTCAACCAATTCTTCAATCTTATTTTCAATGTCAGATTCATCTTCCAAATCTTCCAAGTCATATTGTGGGGCACCGTAAACTTCATCTTCATCAGGAGTCAAGTTATATTCATCATCTTCTTCATCATCTTCATCGTAATCTTCAGAATCTTCAGAGTCTTCATCAGCTGGGTGTTCAACGTAGTTACCAACTAAGTGAATTGGGTAAGATCCAGTGACAACAAAGTAGACTTGTTCATCTGGAGTGATGGTCAAATCAATGCTTTGTTGGAATTGAACATTTGGAGCTAAAGTACAAATAACGAATTCGGAAACGTCTTCATCTTCATCTAATTCTTCATCATCAGAATCTTCAATATCAACATCTTCGGCTTTAGAAGCTTTCTTGTTTTTATTAGACTTCTTTGGTTTTTCTTCTTCTTCTGATTCTTCTTCAGATTCATCATCTAATTCATCTTCAGAATCTTCTTCTTCTTCAGAGTCATCGAAAAATGGAGTGTTTCTCTTTAAGATTCTTAAAGTAGATGGTTCCTTCTTGTCATCAACTGGTTCAGGGTCAACAGCAGCCAAAGTTATTCTGATGGTGACTGGGTATTCTTCTGTAAGGGCAGCAGATGGGTTAAATGGCTTCAAAGCCAAGTTATAAGTGGAGATGGGGATCAAGTTGGACATTATGTTACGATATGCAAATGTAAAGGGTACTTGAAATTAACTTTGGTATGGTCTTGGAAGGAAAGAAAAGAAAAAAAAAAAAATTAAAAAAGCTTTGATACAGAAATGAACTATGATACAACGTTGATATCTATCTAATCTTTTTCTTTTTTTTCTTTTTTCTTCTTCTTCCTGTTCTTTTTTCTTCTCTTCATTTCTTTTTTAGATGAGATGAGCCAGGTTTCTCCATGCTGCAGAAAATTTTCAATGGGTAAGTGTACGGGTGTTTTCATGTCCTGCATATTTCAACCAGGAGGAAAACGTTATCACAAACCAGAATCCTGGAGAACTGAAGACAACGACTCATAGACTTTACAAATAGAGGTTTTATCGTTTCGAAATTGTATTAAATATACAGAGAGAGAAAAAATTTACACCGTATGAACCTTTAAGGATACCTAAAACTGAAAATAAAACCAAAGCAAACCACAAAAAACATAAAAAATAAATAAAATAAAAGTTTGACAAAAACAGTAGAAGAAACTCAACTTGAAGATGAACAATTTGCAAAATGGGTTAGTTATCAATTTTTTATTCATATCCTACATATGACTAACAAGAAGCACGATTTTAAATCGAATAAAAAGGGTGGAATCTTATATTATAATTATAGGACAGGTAAAAAAAGCTTCAGTATTACACCATAATGTCTGAAGTTTGCATTTCTTGACAAAATTCAAAGTTGGTTATTTCTTCTTTTGAAATTGTAGTGTTTTTTTTTTATATTTTTATTATTATTTTTTGTAGTATTGAAAGATTATATTATGTGATTTAGGTTAACTTAAAATTTCAACAAGTGTGGTTTGTCACCGCTCTTTAAAGAGAAAGAAGCAGATAAGTATTGTTTTAATAATGGAGTTTTCTTGATTTCAGACAACAAAGCAGCATCAACGGTCTTTTGGTCAGAGACTCTTTCAGCTTTGATTTCTTTCTTTGGTTGAGCTTCGTTGAAGAAGTCAGCTTCGGATTTCTTAGCTCTAGAAACTTGTTCTCTGGCAAAGTATTCAACGTTGAATTTGGAAGCATCAACACCAGCAACATTAACTTTGGTGGAGGTGGCAATGACGTAACGAGGGTTAACTCTTCTTAATGGAACACCATTGATTTTGAATGGACCGGAAACCAACAAGGTGTTGTCATCCAAGTTCTTCAAGTAGACAACTCTCTTACCTCTGAATCTACCAGCCAACAAGATTAAAACGGTACCTGGGACTAAGGAGGCACGCAATTTTTGTGGACGAGCAATCTTTCTAGTTTGCTTGGCGACTTGAGCGTCTTCGGATTTGTACCACTTTGGAGCCTATAAGATAAAAGATTAGTTAGTATACAATGCATTGCAAAATTAGATGTTTGAAGGAAACATCAAGTATGACAGTTATCTGATTTAGTTCATGATGTGTTGACTGATCAAGGTTTGAGTTGAAAATGAAGAATTTGAAATGAATACTGAAATAGTCATGATACACTCTTTGTAACTCATGTAGCACTTGACTTCAAGACGTAATCACATCAAGTATAGAAGTTTGATGATATTTGAAAAACTCTTGTATATAGTATTGATAAGAATCTGTAAATTTCAAGCTAAGGATAAAGCTCGATCAAGATGTTGAATTCACTTGTTTCAAAATCAAGCCATACAGCCTTGATAACTTTGACATAGCTTGAACTTCAGTTCAAGCTTTGTATCATCAAAGCTTCCACTGTTGATTGAAGTTTTCTTCTTTTTTTTTTTTTTTCAATCACGAACTTCGATTTTCGTTCAACACATTGGAAACACATCATCACAGTGAATGTGATGAAATCAGTATGTAACTGGCCATAACTTGACACTTCCACGATGGTCTAGACATACAGTTTGGCTCATTTTTGATCTAGTTATTTGGTGATAGGTATAAGGTAAAACTCAAAAGGTGTAAAAAAATAGCTTGAGTAATTTTTAATTAGCGACCTCTTTTTTTTTTCTTCCTATTCCCTAAGATTTTTCCCAGTATGAGAGTAGGAGAGAAAAAAAAAAAAAAAAAAAAAAAAAAAAAAAAAAAGAAAATTTTGAGAGAATGATTACACAATAGTGAAATTGTTAGTGAGAGAGGGTTTTACACTGTACACCACTCACTTTGGTGTATTATCCATCGCGGCAACAACAACGAGAGAAAAAAACAAAAAAAAAAAAGACACAACCAGAACATCGATGGAAGGATGATCAACTGAGTGCGTGTATGCAGGATGGATTTGTCGTGCACGCCCAACACAGTTTAGTGGAAAACAGTCACGACAGTCACGTGCGTCATGCTCCTTTCTCCACACCCCAGCAGCTGCAACGCTTTCTTCAAATTGCTGCAATATCTCAAACACGCTAGTCCACATTAGATCCCAGTTACTCAGATTTATTAAGTTACATTACAATGTAAAGTTAATTACTTCAGATACATGGCTAAGTTCACAGACTACTATTATGTCAGTCAACTGAAAAGCACACTTGAATTAAATGAGGCTAAGCTAATGATAACATAAACAATTAAAAAGTAATGAATCATGATAAAACATATTAAGAACAAATTAGAAAAGAAAGACAAAAATACAAAAGCAAAAGAATAAGTAGCAGTAAAACACATATGAGAATGAAAAGGAAGGGATTAAACAAAATTTAACAAAAGAGAATAAAAAATACAGAAAACAAAAATACAGAATAATGATCAGTGGTTTTAAACTTCTTGAGTGGTGAAGTAACGTAAGAGAACGTTAAGTTGGCCATTTCCAACTGGTAATGTAACATCTTTTTCAGTATTGATAAATTCTTCTAAGGGTAATGCTGCAACACCAAGTTCGGTATTTTTACCCAATCTGTGAACTTCTCTCAAAACAAAGATTAATTCACCACTGGAAACAGCACTAAATGGAACCGTTTCATTCCACTTGTACAAATTATCACTCTTATCAAATTTAGATGCTCTAGTTTTAAATAAGTTCTTTTCCTTTTCACCCGCATTCAAAACAACCTTGACCTCCAATGAGGAGCTAGAATATCCGGTCGCGGAGATAACAGTAATTCTACCTGGTATCGCATGAGCATGGGGGGCGGTCTGATTGGAATACGCACTTTCAGTATCAGAAGATTGACTAACAATATGATGATGTCCAACATTAGGTCTTTGAGCTGGTGGTAAAATATCACTAGTAAGATTAGGAACGGCAGCAACACTTGGTGGTCTACCTGATCTCAATGATTGTAAATCATTGGCATAAGGAGATTTAGTAGTTGCATTATCACCACCACCTTCTTTCTTACTAGGACTGGCTTGTTGACTAGATGTTTCAGAAAATGAGTCTCTTGCTTCGTCGTCTTCATCATCCAACTCATCACCTTCCTTGTCGTCCTTCTTGTCATCTTCAGCTTCTTTCATAGCACTAGGAGCGGCAAGTTTCTCAGCTTGTTCAGCTTCTGGATCTTTCTTCTTCTTCTTGGATGATTTACCAAAACCTTTAATGAAACTAGCACCCTTGGTAACACCATCAGATGCCATACCGACACCACTACCAACAGTGTTACCAGCAGCACCAGCGACACCACCAACAAGTTTTACTGGGGCACCTGAAACCGAGGAAAAGTCAATTGGTAATCCACTCTTACCACCCAATTTAGGTCTAACATAATCTGGTTTGAAAGTGGCTCTCATATTAATGGTACCTTGAGTATCTAGTTTAACGTTAAATTGAGTAGATTGTAATGGTTCCAAGGTAGACAAGTCCAAGTTTACAGTACCTAATAATTCATCGTCATGAGTCAAATCCCAATCATACACTTCCAACAAAAGAATTTGTCTAGATCTCGACATGATAGGGAATTCCACGGCTTCATTCCAAACAGGATCCACCGTTCTTCTCTTTTTATCAGTCTTATAAATTTCAACCCCATCAAGTTTGATAACCAAAAGTGGATCAGATTTACCATTCTTATCAGCAGCTGGTAAGCCTTTGGCACCCAAGATATCAAAGTTGAAATAACCAACATCCAAAATAGTGTCCAATGGAGCCAATTTGACTGCAGTTGGAATGAATTCAACTTGAACCTTGACGGTATTACGTTCATTAATTTTTAACTCAATTGGTTGATAATAACCACGCTTCAAGATTTCAATGGTTTCAAAAATCTTCTCCGCTGAAACATCCTTTTCAGTGGCAACTTCAGCCTTAGTAGAAAGTCTCAAAACTAATTTAGAGTTGGGTAAATCTCTAATGAAACCTTCAGCTGAAGATGCAATATTCAAGTTTCTACCATCAGCCTTTGGTGTCACACCAGAAGGATAGGCTTGATCATCAAACAAAACGTGGACACGGTAGTCAGGTTTATCAAATTTACCACTCAAAACATGAACGGCAACATTACCAGTTCTATATTTGATGGCCTTATCCAATGGCAATTCAATCTTTGGAGGATCAGGAATGGTATCTTCAGCAATTTCAACCCATTCATAGTCATTAGGATGTTCACTGTATAATTTCTCTTCTCTGACTCTTTTTTCTTCTTCATTCTTCTCTTCTTCTTTCAAAGATTCCAAGTATTTGTCCTTGTTTTCAAGTTGAGAAATAGTGTAAACAGGAATAGTAGGAACGAAAGAAACTGAATATCTCAAATAACCATGAGTTTCACCATTATATAATACAGGTTGTTCAATAATTTCGTTAGATCCATCATAACCAAGGAAATAACCTTCCTCATTCTTCTTCAAAAATTCATTAACATTAATAGCGGCCGAACCCAATGATCTGTCCTTTCCTTCAGGTTCTTCATCCATCAATTCCAATAACAAATGTTGATGCTCATTGGCAATAGAGAAGAAGTAAACGGCATTGAAGTTGGGGTCCAAAGTCTCGGCAAGAGTATTGGTCTTGGCCTTTAACTTACCATTAAGGGTAACTTTAACATAGGGATCAACTTTACCAACACTTTCCAAGTTGACCAAGTCAGAAGCAGAGCGCAAGTGTAATCTCAAACCACCAATGGAGTTATTGTATTGACTGTGAACAACACTGTCATCATTAATACCCAAAGCTTTCCAACCAGCACTGATTCTGAATTTAGTGTGAGGACCACCTTCTTTGACTGGAGGAGTTTTAATCCATTCTTGACCACGAGAAGTTTCAAAGATCAAATCTTGTAAATTAGCATCTAATTTACCAATGACATTATCTTCAACAGCATCCTTAACCAAAACTTGAATTTGAGTTTCAGATTGTTGAGTAATAAGTGATTCAAAGGCTTTTTCCCATTGAGGTTCATTCTTTTGTCTTAACTTACGAGTAGTTTTGGTTAATTCATGATTAATGTAAATTTCAGCATAAGGATTCAATAAACCAACCACAGACTCACGAATATCTAAATCTTTAGCCTCATGCAAGTTTAATTTCAAAATACCAACTTCTGATTCATGATTTTCATCCTTGGTACCATCTTCCAAAATTTGAGGTTCCAAAACAGGGAACCATCTAAGATCAAACTCAATTTTACCAACAACTTTACCACCTTCCACAATGTTTTTAGAAACATCTTTTTGGGTTTCCTTTTGTAATAAACTTGCCAAAGGGTAATCAACGGTACCAATCTGAAAATCTTGAGCTTGGTCCTTTTTCAAATCAAAAATGTTAAAGGTAAGGTTATTACCATCTAAAGCATTGAGTAACAAGTATTTGGTTTCCAAGAAAACAGGATCATTAGTTTCCTTTTTAACCTTGGTCTTTTCATCAATATCACCATTGGCGGTTACTTTGATTTGAACATAAGGATTAATAGAATTTGGTTTGGTATCGATACCAGTCTTCAAGTTGGTAACACGTTTGATTGTCAAAGCAGCAACACCAACTGAGTCATTAGATTGTTGAGCCATAATTTCTTCCACATCAATGTCCAACGAGTTAGGAGCATACAACATTGGTCTTAAAGTGGAATGAATGATACCATTAACAAAAGTAGACAACCCGGGAATAAATGACATAATATCCAAACCCAAGGTGTCACCACCAACAGGTTTCAATGCATAGTCAATGACTGGAGCTTCCAAGAATTGAACAGAAACCATTTTGACATGAGGGAAATTATGAGACAATTTCAATTTAATATTCATACGACCAGTAAAGGACATGTCTTCCACCAAAATAGGTAATGATTTGGAAATGAAGGCCTTACCAATTGTAACCCCAAGGGCAACCTTTGGACGAATCATTTTTTTGATTTCATTCTTGGTCATATCATCAGTATCATTGGGAGTGAATGAGAATCCCCAGTCCATTTCAATGTGGTCATGTCCCTTTCTAGTATAGGATTTAATACTATCAACACGAGGGGCCTTAGAACCTAAAGTAAACTGATCCAATGATAAAGCTTCAATCCCAAAACCGGGAGCCTGATCCTTTAAAACCTCATTGGCTTGAAACATAACTTGTTCAGATAATGCAGGCATATAAATGACCCAAAATTTATCCATAAAAGAGTTCAACCATTCCATGGTTTCAACTTCATTCTCCAAACGATTACTAGCGGCAACTCTTTGCATATCATCACGAATATCACGATTAAATCTACGGAACTCTAATCGGTACACCGAGTTGGTGAATAACAAAACGAAAAAGAGGGATAATATACCACCACCTAAACGAGCAGCCAACCAACAAAAGAAACAGGTACCAATAATAATAGAGGTGTTCCAGTACCAGTCACCGTAAAAATGATCAGTGATGTAGTTTTCAATGTTGTTGATGACCTTCAAAGCTTGGAGCTTATCACTTGCGGAATCACTGTCCCAGGTACCTACATTTTTCCAAGAAAATGTGGTTTGATCTCTGATGCTGGTTTTTTTAGATGGAGGAGGAGGGGGTTGCTTGATGCCAACGTTATTGGACCCATCGATGGGAGCAGTTTGATTATTGGCATTCTTGGCATTACTAGCCAAATTTTGTTCTTTGACATCTCGAACGTTGGCCTGTTGTGAGCTAGGCTCGAAATTTTGCACCTTCTTATCCTATTAGCAAATTGTGGTTAGTAAGTTGGTTCTAGAGCATATCAATTGATCATTGGAACGACGAATTGACTCAATTGGCCATTATGAAGACAAAAATACACACTTTACTCATAGTTGGTGGTTGTTACTTGCCAGTCTAGCGAGGGGTTGTCGAGGAGTAGCGATAGCAACGGAAAACAACTAATGAAAAAAAAAAAAAAAGTACCTGAAGCAATTAACGAGCAGGAAGTTAAAGTCAGAATGAAGAATTGAATGTAACAAAAAAAAAAAGAAAAAATCAAACGATAATGTTAAACAAGCGACCAACAGGAGGATTGTTAATTGATGAGAGGAAGAAAGAGTAGTAAAGATTGAAATGAATTGAATGGCTGAACTCAGAGAGTAAATTTCATATACTCCCGCGTCTACACTTTGTACAGCATTCTTTTTTTGTCTGGCTGTGCAGCCCCTGCACACAGTAATGTTTTGCTTCGGTCTCTCGCAAACAAAACAAAAAAAAAAGTAAAAGAACAGTGGCCCTGAAGATGAATTTCAGTACAATCTAACTCAAAAAACAAAAAAAAAAAATAAAATAAATAGCATAAAATATACTTGAGAAACCCCAGTCAGTGAGTAGTACAAAATAGCAAGATTAATATACTGAACAATACATAAAGCATCTTACCCCTACCGTTGGGTCATGTATCAAAAAAAAAAAAAAGAAAAATCAATTCATTGATTACAGTGAATAATAAGTCTTACCCTTATTATTTTTTTTTTGTCTTTGCAATTCTTGCTGATCGGCTTATATTGCTATGATGATGATATTGCAAAAGGGCAATCGTTTCTCAATCTCAATTTTTAGTCGAACCACACCGTTTAATTCTTCTCGAGTCTTGTAACTCAGTATACAATCAAGGGATTTCTGCAGCAAAATAATAGTTTTAGTATAAGAGTTTTGTCGGTTAACAAATTTAATACTGAAAACTGAAATAAGAAATTAAAACGTTTATCTTGAGATTTCGTTATCGTCTGACGTAATTCACTTTCACTTTTAATGTTTTTTTTCTCTTGCTGTTTGTGGTGTACGGGTCTCTTCCGGCTTCAAAACTAATTTATCGCAAAATATGACAATATAATGTAGAAAGTGGCTAAAATTAACATTCTGGAGGTCAATTGATTAAAACTCCTTTAAAAAGTTGCGAATTACAAACTAGTAGCAAGATCATTGAGCAATGATTTATATGTAGAATAATAAAATTATATACCTAGAACAAGTGACAATGTATGTAATCGAATAGTTGTTACAATGAAGCAAGAGCGTATTGACCCAGTAATTCTGCTGAGGGCCATCCTGAGGTTAATTTAATCGATACTAGAACTCTCAGAAGAGCAAACAATGAAGAAAAGAAGATAGGATAACAATGACAAGAGTTAGTATAGAACGTATACCAATTTAGACTTCACTACATACTTATTCAAGATAACTCAATCTCACCCATTACTTTGTTTGGCTATAAGATCAGCTTGTTTACTAGTCCTTCAATATAGGTCTGCAAGAAATTTATACTTGCAGATTTGCAGCTACAATTAAGGCTTATATGATTACAGAACAATCAAAAGAGAATTCGTTACGGATGTATATTCAAATTTTTTATACTTTTTAAAAATTATGAGGTTTATTTTTGAATCGGAGAAATACAAAAAGAGAAAGGGGAGGATGGGAGGAGGAGGAGTAGTAAAGAAGAAGTAAAAACAAAAAAGAATTCAAATAAGGATAATAGATTATACAATGGAATGTTAAATATTCTCAATATTTTTTTATTGAATTTATGCTTTTATATTTAGACAGCTTCCAAGACAACGTCCTTGAAACCAGAAGAAACCTTCTTACCTTTTTCTTCAGAGGCACCTTCACCGTGTAAGGTCATCAAAGCACCCAAGTCGAATTTAGGTTGTTTCAATAACTTAACTTTTCTAATGTGAATGTTTTGTAAAGGTAAGGTGGATTGAGTGGCCTTTTCAATTTCACGACCAATAACTTCAGGAATCAATTTGGAGGTTAATTGAGCTAAGGTAACGTTGGAAACTTCTCTTTGCATAATGTCAATCATCTTCTTTCTGACTTCTCTCAATTTAGAAGATTTGGCGTAGGTGGTCTTCTTAACTTGGTTAGCTTGTCTTTTGGTGAAGGCAATGGCGAAAACTCTCAAGACGTAATCATCAGAGGTTTTGACGGTAACATTAGCTTCAACCAAAGATTGCCATTTTCTAACTAAAGATCTTAATTTGTCAGAGGTGAAATCCATACCGTGGAAGTTGGTTAACAAGTTCTTACCTTGAACTTCATCAACTCTCAATTTAACCTTTCTGTAAGAGTGGTCTTCGGAACCTTGCAAGTCAGCCAAACAAACTTCGACAACACGACCTTTCAAACCATCGGCGGCGTTTTTCAAACCGGTAGATTTGTTGATCAAAGTCTTACCAACATTTCTGTTTTCGAAAGTTGATGGAGCTTTAAGGTCATACCATTCTTTCTTGGTGAAAGGGTCGACGACTCTCTTCTTCAAACCTTTCTTACCCTTGGAAAGTCTTTTATTTTTACCAACAGCCATGTTGTGATCTAGATGTATAGGTAGGTACTATAGAAGTCTAGAAAGTGAACAAACTAAAAAAAAAAAAAGCAGGGAACAAATTTCACTAATACTGAAAATTGATAACTGCTCTGGAGGAGTAATTTTTCTTTTTTTTTTTTCTTTTTTTTTTTTTTTTTTTTTTTTTTTTTTTTTCGTTTTTTCCCAGAAGCACAAAAGAAAAAAAAAAAAAAAATCATCAAAAATTTTCCACTCTCATAGAAAGCGTTCCATACTAGGCAGCCTCACAGTTTGATGTTCGTTTTTTGATTTTTTTTTTTTTTTTGGTGTGATTTACAGGGTGCGCATAGTATAGTGATGGGATGATTGGGTCTATGCGAGAGGATGGAATATTGGAGCTGCATATAGTGCATGTTTTCCAGTCTGCATATGTGTACTGCATGGCCAATGCATATACATCATCCGCGAGCATGTGACCAAAGAGGGCGCGAGCCCTCATAACAGACCCGTACCCTCTACACCCATACATCTTTGATCTGACTTATACACCCGTACCCCACCTTTTTCTATTTCCTTCCTATTCCCTGCACCAAAATTTAAAATCAATCACCTATCCCAAAACGGCAAAAACCCAGCCAGTTCCTCTGACGAAAACGACAAAAACAAAACAAAAACATCAGGGTTGGCTAACAAAACTAAAAAAGAATCAGAAAAAAAAGAATCAAACAAACAAAAACAAAAACAAAAACAATAAATCAGAACAAAAAAATCAAAATCAAAATCAAACGCAAAACAACTCTGTTCAAATCGGGAACCAATTTTGATTTAGATGTGAAACATCATCACTCAGCATTCATCATTTTCAATTCAGATATCTTTCATCTTGTCATTCTTCAAACATCTTGTCTAGTACTTTGGAAAGCATCAATTGATCGCGTGAACATCAATCAACCATTTCACAAATCCAATCCCCATACCTTATCTCGGCATTGGTATATTCATAAACCATAGATCACGAATCATGGAAGAAGAAAACAATCAAGAACAAAGTAACCAGTATGTATCATTTTTGGATCAATCGTATCTTTCAACCTACTATCGAATTTTTCAACCTACTAACTAAGAATTGATTAGAGTTGCTCTTAAAATTGGACTCATTGGGGATTCCCAAATTGGGAAGACATCTCTCATGGTCAAATACGTCGAAGGTTCCTTCGACGAAGATTATATACAAACATTGGGTGTTAATTTTATGGATAAAAAAATTCAAATCAAAAATACTGTTATAACTTTTTCAATATGGGATCTTGGTGGTCAAAAAGAATTTATAAATATGTTACCTTTGGTATCTAATGATGCAGTGGCAATATTATTCATGTTTGACTTAACTCGTAAGTCGACATTGAATTCTATCAAAGAATGGTATCGTCAAGTAAGAGGTTTCAATAAAACTGCCATTCCATTCTTAGTTGGTACCAAATATGATCAATTTATTGATTTACCTTACCAAGATCAGGTAGAGATTACTCAACAGGCCAGAAAATTCGGTAATGCAATGCGATCACCAGTTATCTTTTGTTCCACTAGTCATTCAATTAATGTCCAGAAGATTTTCAAGGTGATTTTGTCGAAAGCTTTCGATCTACGGTTAAATCTTGATGAAATCGTCAATACTGGTGAACCAATATTGATTTTCAAATAAAGGTTGCACACCCCTTTATCTTTTACTTTGCATCAATAACTTCCTGTTCATTTATCATTTTCAATTCAACCTTCTTACATTTTGAGGATTATATGATTCATAACTTACCTGCGCCGGTCGTCCTTGGCTAGTTCAGCATGATTCGGATACACTCAAGATGTATGATTTCCAATTCACCCAGTGATTGTTTTCTTTCATAATAAGTTTATCTTTGTTTTGATGGCATCATGATCTAAGATCATTGTCACCAATTTATCATTGCTGAAGCAAACCTTGCAGCTATCTTTTTTTTTTTTTTTTTTCCGTTTTTTTTCAATTTTTTTTTTGCCCATCTCAAGTTTTTTTATTAACTCTTCTTTTATGTGTTCACTTCTTAAGATTTTCTGTTCTTTTCTATCATCTCTTTATATCACTGTATATTACGAATAAAGAAAGTCTGTAAAGCGTTAGTATGGAACAAAATGTTAAGTCTGTGTAGTCAGTATTCTCTTTTATTTCTTTTTCTTTTCTCTATTTTTTTGCATTTATTCTTTAGTTTTTGCGACATCCAACTGCAGAAATATTTCACGAAAGCTCAAAAGGAAACATCGCGCGTGAAAGTAAATTGATTTCTCAAATCTCGATTAGACATACAATCAACAGACAATACTTCTGCCGCCGAAAAAACATCATAGTTGTCATCCGTATCATGGCAAAGAATCAGAAGGATCTCAAAGGTTGGAAATACATTCTCATAGTGGATGGTGATAACACTGATCCCATTTCGACCTCCAATGCATCAAATCCGGAGACAGATAAATCATCACAACAAATTATCAATGACTCATCAGAATCACGACTGTCATCACGTAGATCATCCAGAAGATCACAAAGAGGTGAAACTACATCGAAAGAACCATTGGCCAAGGCTTCAAACAATTTGAAGTTGAAGCGAGAGAGTGATGATTTACAAATTGAAGTGGGAGATTGTGTGTTGGTACAAGAAAAAGACACTGAAACACCAACAATTGCTATAATTAAAGAGATTACTTTCGGGGTTCAACATTTCATAGATGTAGTAGCAACCTGGTTTATAAGGATGCCCGATGTGGAGTTTGAAGATTTACCCAAAGAGCCTCAGTATTCACAACAAGATGCATTATCACCAAATGAAATCTTTATCACTTCCTATAATGGTGAATTGTTTGCCAAACAAATAATCGACAAGGTGAGTATCGTGTCGTCAAAAGAGTTCACATCAGATATTATACTTGATGAATCTAATAGTTCCAATACGTTCATGTGTAGGCGTGGATGTGATCAATTTGCCGAAATTTTTACTGATGAATTTGATTTTAGAAGTTGGCATGATAAATTCAAATTAAATCCATTATTAGCATTGGAAATCATTCTGAATCAAACAATTCCAAAGGCATATAAACCAAGGTCAACACATGAACCCTCAACCTCAGTGACAGCTACTAAGAACAAGGTTTATTCCACCAAAACAACGAAAGAGAAAAAATCAACAAAATCTGCCGAAACTACTCCAGCACCCACTAAAAAGGGAAGGGGAAGACCAAGGAAAACTACACCCACAGATTCTTCTAACCCACAACAAAATTCAAAAGATGAGGATGAGGATGACGAGGCTAATGACGACTCAGATGACGACTCAGATGATGACGAAGTGTCAAACAAAAGCAGCGATGATGAAGAGAATCTCGACGATGAATCAGATGAAGAGGCACAAGTTGATGAAGATTCTGATGTAGATCTTGATTTCGGGGATAGACCTACTGCAAAGAAAAGACAGAAGAAAGAATTGCAAAGAACCCCAGCTAAATTGAAACAGAAGCGAGCTTCAACCAATGCTTCACCATCCAAAACTCCAGTACTTGGCTCACTCAAAAAAAGGTTCAAAGTTAAACCCGAAATCTCAAAACTGAGCTTACCTGATTTGTCACCTCGTAAATCTAACAGCCTGAGAAATATACCACGGATTGATCCAAGCCTGGAGGCTTTTAGAAAATTAAAGGCTGAGTTACATACATCAGCTCGTTTGGCCAAACTTCCTGGCCGTGATAATGAATACGCGGAAGTGTGGGCAAATTTAGCAAGTGCCATTGAAGAAGAAACAGGATGTTGTGTCTACGTTAGTGGGACACCCGGTGTCGGTAAGACCGCCACGATTAGATCAGTAATTGATGACTTGCTCGAATCTAAAGGCAAGGGAGAACTTAGTGACTTCGATTTTCTTGAAATCAACGGTTTGAAATTACTTACACCTAACGTTGCATATGAAAAACTTTGGGAAAAAGTAAGTGGATATAAAGTGAGTGCTTCGAACGCTGCATTGTTGCTCGAAGATTACTTCAAAGACGAAAAGTTGGATAAAAAAAGGAAACCTTTGGTTGTCCTCATGGATGAATTAGATCAGCTTGTAACTGCTAAACAAAACGTTATGTATAATTTCTTCAACTGGCCAACTTATACTAATTCCAAATTGATAGTCATTGCTGTGGCGAACACTATGGATTTACCCGAAAGAGTCTTGTCAAATAAAATTTCATCCCGGTTGGGATTGAGAAGAATTCAATTCATTGGGTATACTTTCCAACAATTAGAAGAAATTATCATAGCTCGATTGACCGAGCTCACCAAAAATTCCAAAAGAAATGTCACTTTAGAAAAAGGTGCGCTTGGGATTGCAGCCAGAAAAGTGGCCAGTGTTAGTGGTGATGCAAGAAGAGCTTTGACAATTTGCCGTCGTGCCGTGGAAATTGCTGAACAAGAATATCTTGCATCAAAGGATACACTGAAAAATGATGATGAATCCACCAACCTCGAGGAAGAGTCTTACTCAGTGGTGATGAATCACATTCTCAGAGCCATAAACGAAACGGTCAACTCACCCACCAGTCAGTTTTTGGTCTCTTTACCTTTTGCATCCAAGTTGGTCTTGGTGGGAGTACTATTGAGAATGAAAAGATCTGGTTTGGCAGGAAACACCCTTGGTGATATCATTGATGAGATCAAAAATTCTCTATCTTTGATTACCACAAGGGAGAGTAATAAAGCATTGGAAAAACTCGATCCAAGAATCAACTTTATGGAACTTCTATACGGCAATAACTTGTTTCAACCAGCCGATATTGGTAAAAAAACTCTTAATATTCGTCTTGCAAGCTTCAAGCATATCGTAACAGAATTAGTTGAGAATGGTATTTTGATTGAGCAAGCAGTCAGAAGTGAAAGACATAGGCTTATTAGTTTGAATGTATCTGAAGATGAAGTTTTAACCGTGCTCAAAAAAGATAAGGATGTTAGCGGTATGGTATGATAGTTACTCTTCATGGCTGCCAAAAAAGCTTTGAAAAGTAAAAAAATGCGGAGTGTTGCGGACTCGACTCTACGATAAGAAAAAAACAAAAGTTTTATTAAAAATAAAAAAAACAAAGAAAATTGAAGAACACTGAAAATGCGACATCATCACAAAATTTTTTTTGGTTTATTCTTTATTTGCATTACTTTTCAAATCATTACACACTCATTTTGCATTCAAAAACCACATAGTCACATTTCGCAATATGGTTGCAATCGACCCAACTGACTTTGTCGAGATTTCAGAAGGCCAAACGAGCTTGAAATTCGAAAATGAAAGGCAACAAGCAAAATTCGAGCTTGGTGTTTGTATGGCTATCTACAAATGGGAAGAATTAAATACAGCTGTTGACAATTCTTGGGGTGGTCCCAAATCGGCCGAAAAGAGAGATTGGCTTTCTGGTGTCGTGATTGATTTGTTTGGTGAACCCGCTGTTGATATTCAATTAATAGAGGAGACCTTATTATATGCTATGGTTGATGAATTTGATACAGAAATAGATAATGATTCGGCATTGGAAATCGGAGCGTTGGTAATGAAGTTGTATAGAGAGGCCGCCTTGGAAAACTACACTAATATTGATGAACTTTACGGAAAATGGCAAGAGAAGCAAGATAAAAGACAAGCTAATAAGGTTGTTGTTGGTGCCGACCCAAACAACCCTGATAGTTCCGATGATGAAGAAAGTGAGGTGGAAGAAGAACAAACCCCCACACTAGTCGAAGACAGCATGGATGTCGATGAACCCCAAGGACCAGTAGTTGATGATGATGGGTTTGAACTAGTTCAGAAGAAAGGTGGTCGTAGACGTTGAGCACGAGAACGATATAAACAAAGTCATAGATAATATCAACTCCAGAAGACGTTCTCTCCTAGCATATAATTCTGTATATTATAGTGTATTCTAATCAAAATATCATCAAGATACTTTCGTAAAAAAAAGAGTTCAAAAAAAAAGTTTGGATTACGGCAAAAAAAAAAAAAAAAAGGAAGACAAGGTCAAATGGTATGATTACATACTAATTGAATTTCTAGGGGTGTTTGTTCGAGACCTATTAATAGCATTCAATGATTGTAGTGATGTGACAGAGTTTCTGGGAGTATATTTACCGAATGCTGATTCTTGTTCCTCAATGGGAGTATTCAAGATAGAGTTTCCTGAATGAAGAGATGAAAGGCTATTCCGACTTGCGTTGTTAACCCTAAAATCGCTGAATCTTCTTACCAAAGAGTTGGCCATGTCATTGACACCACCCGGTGTGCCTGGGGCAGAATTATTTCCACTAAATCCAAAATTTTTTGTGTCAATTGGAAAAAATGAATCCTTTTGAACAAATTCAATTTTGAAAAGTTTGATGGATGTGTATGACCAATTGTTAACATTCGTGAGTGAATCATGAACCCAAGAAGTTACTTCAGGGCTGTCATTGTTAAAATCATTGGAAGATGGTTTCGTTAGATTGGACCATCCCGATGTGATTTTACTGAAGGAGGCCAATGAATTGGAGAGATTACGCATTATGTTACCATCCCCTCCAACAAAGGAGGTAACATTTTCTATTGAATTGAAGATTCGGCCATACAATATGGAAGTGTACCAGCCAAGAGAAAGATGACTCCATTTGAATTTCAAAGGCTCCAAAGGAGTATTAGGTAAGAAATCGTAGTTGATTTGACTTTTATATTCATCAAAAAGCGCCTGAAAGTCCATAGCTTCAATGTGTTTTATCAACAAAAAGCTGTCAACGGTAGAACCCTGTCTACCAGACCAAATGTCTTTTAGTTCAATTTTCAAATGAGGGATGATAATCGTTAGGAT
Source organism: Hyphopichia pseudoburtonii (assembly GCA_003856775.1). Classification (NCBI taxonomy): domain Eukaryota; kingdom Fungi; phylum Ascomycota; class Pichiomycetes; order Serinales; family Debaryomycetaceae; genus Hyphopichia; species Hyphopichia pseudoburtonii. The sequence goes on along the minus strand of CP024752.1, from coordinate 635,693 downwards.
AATTCTCAAAGCGTCATTACCACCCCATGACTTTTGCAAAGAAGAATTTTTAGGGAGTTTTTCTCGAACTTTTTGAGACATTCCGGTGGGTGGCTTTGGTCTTAATGCTGCATCAATTGCTTCGATCTCTGGATCAATCTCTTCAATCGAAGGAAATTTTTCCTTGGATTCAGGGACAGGGGTACCTGGTAAGCTTGAAATTGAGTTGCGAGAAGATGGGGGTGCACTTAAACTTTGAATAAATTCAGATTCAGTTAGCTCAATATCATTTTTGGGTAACAGTGGAGTAATAGAAAGCTGATCTGATCTATGGGATTCAACCCTTGATAGATTGTCACCGAAACTCAAATCGAAAGATTCGCCGTCGTTAGCACTGAAGGAGCTCTCCTCTTGTTCCTCATCTTCGTCATCAATGGAATTTAGTTTATGGTCAGGATAGGCATTAAGATTAAATATGGTGTTCCATACTAAATCATAGGTCTTCTCATTTTTCAAAATGCAGAACAAGAGCATCCTCGAAGCTTTGGGGTATTTCACCACCGCGGTACAAATGGCTCTAAAAACCAACGCTAATAAATCAGTATGAAAACTAGCTTCAGTTAAGAACTGTCGGGTAGAAAATTTGGTGATTAATTGGGTAAGGGCGGAAGCCGCGGTATAAGAAAGACCACCACCGGGGTTGGTGTTGCTAAGTTTTCGAAGAGGTACATCAGTTGATTCAAGATCGTTATCAACGAATGGGACCAAGTTATACAAAATTTCCACGAGTGTAGCCGAAAGTAGATCAGATGACTGCTTTTTGGTTTGTGGGGGTCCACTAGGTACGGGGATGGAAGAAGAAAGCATTTGACAAATATGAATGACAATGAAATCACGAGTAGTTATTGGTCGGGGATTAACTTTGAATGAAGAAGGAAGGTTTTCATAAAAAGAAGAATTGATTGGTTTAACGGCATGCTTCATTAAAGATTCATCGGCCGACAAATAGAGTAAGAAATAGGAAGCTACTCTCACGGTATTTTTATGTGCATTGTTGTCTTGAAAGCAATGAATGTGGAAAAGTAAAAGTACAATGAGTTCGGAAATATATCTGGAGCCAGCAAGAGTCTTGAACGATTTGTTACACTGAAACAACTCCCATAATAATATTATACACTCAATAGACCATAAAGAGGGCTGGTTCGCCTTGATACTAAGAGCGAATTTAGAGTTTTCAAAATCTTTGGCTTTATCCAAAGGGCTTCGTAAGATGTTGACAAAATAAGATGCGAGATATAGAATTTCACTTTCTTTGTGTAGTTTACCAATGTATAATCGAGCCATATTGTAAGGTTTGGGGGAACTGATAAGGTCCAAATCGATTAAAAACTGGGTCTGAGCATTAGATGGTAATGGATATACAACCATTGCCGCTAGGAGTTGGATAGAATATGTAACACACAAATGTCTTGTCTTGGTCAACTGTGGATTATTGTAATGTAGAGCATTCTCATTTGGCGACGTACGAGCAGACCTACATACCAAATTGAATAATGAGCATATCAAGGTTAACAATTCTACCCTGGGGGTGCTAGTGACAAGTAAAGTGAGGAATTTAGAACCATTCGAAATCAATTGTGATGGACTTATGTAAAACGAAGTCGAGGTTAAGGTAAGAAGAAAACGGAGAACCTGGGCTCTATTACTGTCTATTATTAAGTTTGGAGTCTGATAACTGGACGATGTTCCAATCCCGGGTTCCCACACACTCAAGCTTCTTCCATCGGAGTTAGGAGATTGTCCTTTTGTTGACTTGGGTGCATCAAGAGTAAAACCTTTTATGAATAGGAGGTCGATAGTAGTTTGTAGTAGATTGCAAGCAAATATTTTCAGCTTGTCAATTTTTTCATTGCTCTTCTTTTCATCCTTGACACCGGATCGTTTCTCTGTTGCGAATTCAACAGGATCATTGTATTCATTCCAAAAAACGACTTGCTCGAGCTCACTGGTATAATTGGGTAGTTCGTATAAGAATGGTAACAACTTTGTTAGCAATCTGATGCAATTGAGAGTTTCTTTGGTGGTGGTTGAAGAGGTGAATGGGAAATTCGGAGCATGACGTAATTCAATGAGCTTTGTGGAGATGACTCGGATGAGCAGAAGAAAGTTCGCTAGATTCTGGTTGCGAATCGTTACAATATCGGAGGGCGTTAGTAATTCGAACACATCATTCGAACACAGAGGAAACTTCCAGTACGTGGCCCAGTAATCATGTCTATCAAGAGATATTATTCTGCCTTGGCCTAGACTAAAGAAGTGACTCTTGAAGCGAGATTTTTCTTCTGCAGATTTCATATTCGTCTAAGATGATGCTAATGATTTCTTCAAGGAGCGGAAAATATCAAGCTGGTAATTGGGTGAGTGAAAAATTGCAACACAGCCTGTAAGAAACTGAAATGTGTATTGGTAGCGAGGGAGGACTAGTCTAGATGATTGTCCAGATAGAAATGCAAATGAAGTATGTGGATTGAGGGTTACAGAGAAACTGCTAAATGAACAAACCTGAGTTAACTAAAGGGTAAGTCAGCTTACTATTTCCCTTCATCTTCCTGGCATAAAAAAAAAAAGGCTACGGAAAAGAAAAAAAAAAAAAAAAAAGGGCTTACACGCACTGATTGCTGAGACAAAAAAAAGATGGAGCTTTTGGCACTAAAAAAAAAAAGGCAAAAAAGAAAAAAAAAATAGAATAAACAAAATTCGGTAAGAGTATAATTATGCTTATCCAAAAGAGAAAAAAAAAAAAAAAAAAGAAAAGAAAACAAAAAAATAAATAAAGAGTACCATAACCTTACTTCAACCGCCAAAAGTAAATAAAGGGTAGATTAGGGAAACTTGAAAATGGGCATGTAGTCGTGAAGTATAATCTAAGTATATGCAAAATTGCTAAAAGCCTGTGTGTCTAACACAGTGAGAGATGCCATACAAATTCTTTCATATGGCTGCAAATAACATAGAGGGGGACATAAATTCGTATTAAGAGAGTCTTTGACTTTTGGAATGATTGACCTCGTCCTCCAGGTCATCTCGTCTTCGTGTGCTACCCAGGATTGGAGCAAAACCAACATCCACACTCATACCAGCAACATGCGCAGCTGTATTTTGTTCATGTTGAATACCATGATCAGCCATATTTTCATCCTCACTTCCAAGTTCCAAATCATCTGCATGTCCACCATTACGAAATTCGGCACTGATGCCATTTTCCTCTGCTGCGTCCATTTCAATGGTAGTGTCATCGTCATTATTTCCTTGTAACCACGATGTGGGTATCTCTAATGCTTGAACTTGTGCTTGATTATCTTCAGCACCATGGAAGAAGTTGCCACTAAACTGATTTTCATCAGGAGTCTCAGATTCATCGTTATCGTCATCAGACTCATGGAATGACGAACATTCAGAAAGGGCATCATATATATCAGTTAGACTTGATTGTTTCTGTACGCTAAATAATCCATTGTCAACTTGAGAAGTTGGATGCGTAGCATCCTGTGATATTATTAACTCGACGGATGAAATAAATTCACTTTCTTCTTTCGGTATGCTTTGTAAAAATTCATTAGAAACAAGTTGTAAATATAAAGTAGGACCGGGTGATGCTGTCAGATGAGAGCGCAATGCATGTAATATAATGGACTGATAGTTGATTTCTATACCTTTATTCAAATTTTGAAACCATATTATAAAGCTAGTGTTTAATACGAATAAACTAATTGTTGAAATTTGAGACCCTTGTAGTTCAGGACAAATTCTGAGTTCTTGTGTAGGATCATTTTGTAATATCAGTAAAGTATAATTTGATCCTCCAGCATAAAGAACAAATTTATCATCATCTTCAATTGAAAATTTTTCCGGTGATGATGATTGATATAAAGATACTGGAATTGTATTTTCAATATTGGGAACCTCGTGTATCAAATTTATGCGGCGCACCATTATTATCAAGAGAGTAATTCAAGAGTGTGTTAGCCTTCACGTCCCCGAAATATGCAGTAAGCTATACTGTAAGTTTGAAATCCGTTGGTGTGATTTTACGTATCACTAGAATCTTTTATAAATATTACATGAGCACCACATGTTCTGACTTCCTTGTGCTTTCTCTTCATCTTTTTCTTTTTTTTTTTTTTCTTTCTTTTTTTCTCTTTTTTTCTTCAATCAATAAAAACGACGGTACGGGTTTAAATAAGTGCAATGTTATAGAATATCAAAACTATATAATTCGTAACAGAAAAGACAAACGAAAAAAAAGAAGTACATAAGGGATATAAGAATTATCATGTAGATGAAGAAGAAGTGAATATACTACGTTAGGCAGTCATGAACAAAATGAAGTGGGGTGGGGGTGGGAGGAAGAATCAACAAATCAACCCTGTGACAATCTTCTGATCAATCTTTGGAAAACAGGACTTGAATTTTCTGAAGTTTCAAGATCCTTTTTAATTTTATTTGTTCTTTGAGCTTCTCTTCTTCTTAATTCTTCTGGTGGTGGAGGGATAGCTTCATTTGCCAAGTCAGCCTTTCTGGCATCTTCAAAAGATGTAATGGTATTTCTCAAACCTTCAGTACCATTTAACAATGATCCTTTTGGTAAAATACCACTGTTCATTTGTTTTAAATGTTCCACATCTTCAGATTGTTGTCTCAACACTTGATACATTCTGGACACTCTACCAATGGCAATAATTTTATTACGTAATGCAATTCTTTTATCTTCAAGGGTTTCATTAACGGGGATACTTGGAGGAATTGCCGATGGTGAGGTACCTGGGGCAGCAACACTACTAATTTCTTCATTGGTTAATGGAGTATCTTCATCCAATTCTTCTTCAGTACAGATATTTAATATGGATACTAACATATCGGTAACTTTTTCACCCACAAATGGTAATGACCAAGTGAAAACATCCATGAAATGAGGTAGCCAGTATGGATGAGGGGATGAATTAAATTGTCTAATATTCATGACATTATTCTCGTATTTCAAGACAGCTGCCTTGTTATTATAAGTATCCAAGTAATTTGGAGCACTAAACATGGTTAATAATGAAGGGAATCCCATTGTTTTGGTACGCTTATACATTCTATAACCAGCATCCTGAGCTTCATGTGCTCTTATAATTGAAAGAAGCCCGGTTCTTTCTAGAAATTGACATGAAGCTTTATAGGTGAAAGCATAAGAACAACCTCTAACCGAATTTCTTATAAAAGTTTGATCCATGTTATCATCATCATATTCCTCTATTGGATCGGCCCATAGTAAATCACACATTAAACCTTTGGTGGGGGGTTCTCTAAAACGATCCAATTTTATTAAATCATCCAAGGTTTTTAAATCAGGAGAAAGACCACCGTGTACACAGAAGAATTGTTTATTCATAATGGCTGCCAATGGCAAAGCATTAAAAGATCTTAGACATTCTTCGTATAAAGTAGACGAGTATTTATGTAAACATTCAGATTTAAAGGTAAAGTAGTCGGTCAAATGACCACATTCATGATTACCTCTTAACATCCAAAAAGTATCGGGATAATGTAATTTCAATGAGTATAAATAAATTAAACATTCAATGGAAAAGGAACCTCTATCAACGTAGTCACCCAAAAATAAATAAGAAGTATTGGCAGGATTACCACCAACCTCGAAAAGTTTCATTAAATCATAATACTGACCATGAACATCACCACATACAGTAACGGGGGCCGGAACATCCAATAGATTAGGTTCACTGGCTAACAAATCAGTAGCATCTCTTAAGATACGAATTGCTTGTTCTTCAAGTAATCTACCTTCATGTATGAAATGATCTCTGATGAATTCATGATTGGGTAAACCATTGGGTAAGAACACCTGTTCATCGGTAGGTCTGAAAGTAGCTGGGGGATCAATTGAACTTACAGCACGTTCCTTGGTGGATATTCTTTCACCATCTTCTGTTATATGAATGGAAAAGTCACGAGAATTTAAGTTTTCCTTTTCATTCAAAGCTCTCAAAGCATTATTGATTTTAGTGGAATTTTCAATAGCCTGTGGATTGAAAGACATGATTTTTTTCTTGTTTTGTTTGTTTTGTTTTTAGTAATGTAATTTTTTAAATTATTGGAGGTGACAACTGGGGAAGCACGCACGTAAAAGAATCAATGAAATAAATAAGTGGAAAGATTGATGAAAGCCAACAATTTCTAATGGAATGAATTCTTGGGCAAGAAAAAGAAAAAAGAAAAGAGAGAAGAGACCGCTTCTTCAGATGAGATAAATGAGTTCGCTTCGATTCGATAAATGTAAATCAATGAATCAAACAAGATCACGTTGAAATGACAATCAATCTAGGTAGGACAAGGCGGAAGGCGGGATAGAAAAGTGCTGGACGTGGCACTAACCAAGTATAAACTTTCTAGAATTTGGAAGTTCAGTTGAAAAAATCGCTGGTGCTGTTTGGTGTGTCAAAGCAGGGCGATGGTTTGTATGCGTGGTGGTAATCTTCACTTAAAACTAAACCGGTGTTCTCTAGTTTATTTCGATCATCTATATATTTCCTCTTTTTTTTTTTTTTTTTTTTTATTTCTGTCTCTGCTTTCTCTTTTTTTTTTTTTTCTGTTTTTTTTTTTCTATTTTTTTTTTTTTGTTACGGTTTTTTTTGTTTTGTTATCATATTTTTGTTTTGTGTGGAAGAATTGGGCGCGCATTTTTTTGTGTTGCTTGAGTTTTTGAGGTACTACGCAATTCGAGAACAACCCCAGGCTTAGCACACAGCAACGCTAATGTCTCGAAGAAAACACCGTTATACAAGAGCACGGGATTTGCAAGGGATCCCGAACTGTACTTTATATACGGTTGTATCTTTGGATGTCGACAGTGCTATTGGATGTTGCTCTTGGGTGTCGATTGTACTATTGGATGTCGAGACCATCGTCACCAATGCTCGACTTATTCAACTTGAACATGAAAATACTTCACCTCTAGCGAGATGCCTGAGACTAAGGATACCTACGACTGCAAATTTAACTACTTTTCAAAATTAAGTTCAAAAGCTGTCCTATAAATAGAACAGTGAGTGAAGAAAATAAATAATAAAATAAATGGAACAAAAAAATATTAACCAGTTCAGGCAAATTAATTCTTTTTCTTTTTTTTCTTCTTTCATTGGAACACTGAAAAAGTCCAAAAAAGACGTTAGATCAATAACCATATGGTGTAAGATCTTCGGATGACACGTAAATGGTGTTAGCTACTGCTTTAAATCCATTGAACGAAGTGGTAGCTGCACTGGTGTATGCCCCCAAATTAGGGAAATACAACCAGTCTCCTACTTCCACGTTTGCCATCAAGCCGCTATTGCTTGATACACAATCCAAGCCATCACATGTAGGTCCCCATATGGAAAAATGATGCTTGCCCTTTCCAGTAGCATCATTCTCAATTCCGTACAATGATTGACCTTTGTGTGTCAACGCGAAAGCGGTTGGTTGATAGTGATCAAATAAAATACAATTCATATTCCCATAAACACCATCGTTAATGTAGATCATGGCCTCGATATCATTCATGGTCTTCAATGATTCAGACAAGTCTCTACGAGCAATGATATGGGTTGCCAAAGTGAATGCCTTAGCAACCATGAACCGACCCGGTTCAGCAATGAATCTGATGCGATGTTGAGATACAAAATCCTCTGGGAAAAACTTGCTTAAAGCAAATTTAACCATGGCAGATGATTCTTCAAAGGTTTCTTGCTCGAAACCTCCACCAATATCCAAGGTAGTCATGTCAAATTCAAATTGATTCATGGCAGTATCAAAAATGATTTTTGAATCTTCAATTGCTTTATAAATTGAATTAAAATCCTTGGCACCAGATCCAACATGAAATGCCACCCCTTGAATTTTTAAACCCAATTCTTTGGCCAAGGGTAACAATTCATACAAGGCAGTTTCAACGGAACATCCAAATTTGGTAGATAATCTACACTGAGCCGTTTCATCATCAGTGGCAATTCTAATCAAAATTCCACAATCAGAATGATATTTTTGTAACTTGTATAATTCTTGAGCATTATCAACTGTAGTTAAACTGATTTGATTTTCACGAGAATGTCTAACAAAAGAATTGGTTTTACATGGATTAGCATAAATAATTTTATTAGCTTCAAATCCCAATTTCAAAACCGTATCAATTTCATTTTTGGAGGCACAATCAAAACTTGCACCTAAATTCCCCAATAATTTAATAACATTTGGATCGGTGTTACATTTGACGGCATAATGAGGTTGTACTTGAGGTAAATGGTTTTGCCATTTCTGGAAAGCACGATAAACCTCACCCAAGTCAGCAACGAAGAAAGAATCTTCTTCACCTGCTTCACAAACTTCATGGTCAATAGTTGCAATATGGTTAAGTAAAGTCTTACCAACCAATTCTTTACCTAATTGATTCCTTTCCAGGTGATTGAGAGTCTTGATTGACGATTTTGCAAATAAATTGCTTTTATCAACGAATGAATCTATTTTATAAGATTCTAAAATTGATAAATCATCTTGGAAAACTTCGATAGAAGGGGTCATAACTTGGCAGATCTGATTTAAATGTAGTTGACTTTTTCGTTTTATTTTCAATAACTTTTGATTTAATATGCAAGAAAAAATCAAGAGATTGCTAATTAAATGAGGATTTTTAATTAGCAGTTATTCAGATTTATTCAATCTGAATTTGATTTGAGGGTTTTAATATTTCTTTATTGGAAAGGGCAATAACCAACTTTTTAATTTCAAGTTGAATTTTTGAAATGATGTTTAAATTACTCACGAGCTTGGTGAGTAAATGATTGTATCGGACTTCAAGCGGCAGCTCTCGTAAAAATTGGGAAACTTTTAAAGGGAAGGTGATTTAATTCTGACTTATATATATATGATATATAAGATCAAAGTAATTGAGCACGTAATGAAATCGTAGTCGTATGGGTATTTAAAGAAATACACGAGGGTCAATTGATGAAAGAAATCAAATATAGTGATTATTGAAAAGAACAAAAAAAAAAAAAAAAATTTTTTTTCAACTGAGCCTCCAAGAGTCACATTGATTCAAAGTGAGACATGAAGAGGAAGAAAAAAATTACATTTCAGATTTGGTTGCTACTGCGAAAAAAAAGAAAAAAGAAAAAAGAAAAAAGAAAAGAATACACATAAATCACTCATTGTTGACATGCTAAATGTTTGAAGTTTTCGAGGGAATTAATTTTTAAGCACTGTCAAGAACTACTCGATTAAATCATGAATGAATTTCATTCTTGACATGTGATTGGTCGAAAGAACACTAATTCCCTCAAATTAATTTTTTGACAAATCTGCAGAACGTGATTAAATCACTCAAAAATATCATGATTTACTATATAGATTGTATGTAGTGTAAATTTGCAAAGCCTTAGAAGTCTATTTTGGACTTTTGTTTTTCTTTTTTCGAGTGGTAAACCCCTCATCATTATAATTCAATCAAAGGTTCAGGTTCAACACGATGTTTACTACTGGAAGAACCCGAGGTTTTTGTTTGCAGTAAGGGTTGACCAAACTGGGGCATAGAAGGCATAGGAGGTATACCTTGTTGTTGTTGTTGGTTTGATAATGCTTGTGTAGGTGTTTGACCTTCACTATACCCCGAATCTATTCTCTCAATGGGAGGAAATCTACTATTAGCTGATTGTACGCGTTGAAACTGTTGAGTATTCGAAGGTGCACTCGATGCCGATAACTCAGCTCCGTCTTGTTTATTTTCCTCGTGTTCAACCTCGGGAAACCGTGTGGCGACACTCTCCGCATCACTTTCACTCTCCTCTTCCTCACTATCTCCTGGAGGATAAGATGGGTATTGTTGTTGACCAGTGCCTTGGGTGGCTTGTATGGCCAATGCTGGTGCCGAGTCAGCGGGTCCAGTATTCTGTTGTCGGTACAGTTGTGCTCCTGAATATTCAGCTCCATGAATGGTATCTGATGAAGGTTGATATTCAGGATAGAAAAATGATGGTTGAGTAGCAGGAGCTGCAGTCACCGGTGGTGAACTACCACCCTGACTATATGGGTGAGATACTGGATACTGTGATGATGGTGGAGAATTCATTAATGGTGGAGAATTCTGTGATCTCGAGTCTTCAATAGGGTATGGAGCCGACAGTTGAGAGGTATGCTGAGAGGGAACCCTCGATGCACTGGTTGGTCTTTGAGAAACCGGACCACCAGTATACAGTTGCTGTGGTGGTAACTGTTGTGAATGTTGTTGTGGTTGCTGCTGCTGTTGTTGTTGGGATGAATAATCCGAGATATAATGACTATTGTAAGCTTGATTTAACTTAGATTCCAAGTACTGATCGTATAATCTAGTAATGGTTGAAATTTTATTATTTAATTCCAAGAAATGATCATACCTTTCAATGGAGATTCTTAATGACTTATTTAATTTTGGTTTCAATTGTACCACCTTGTTATGTAATTCGCTTAAATTGGAATCATATACGATATTATTCAGTTTTTGAGGATCATTCTTGGTACTATTCATCAAAGTGATGAATAAATTAATTGATTCTTCCTCTTGTTGACTTAAATCTTCCACTTGATGCCTGGTTACTTGAGGTGGAAGTTGTTGTTGGGTAGTTGCTTGATTGTTCAATGGTTGTTGATAAGAGGTAGCCTGTGGAGTGAATTGATGATGTTGTGGTGAATTAGCTTCAAACGGTAGGATATTGGAGTAAAAATCAGACTGAGGTTGTTGTTGAGCTCCAGCTTGACCTGCAGCTGGTGCTGTCACCGTTGATGATTGGTCTTGACTTTGTTGTTTATAAAACTCTTCTTGTGCCTTAAATTCTTTTAAACTAGCAGCAATTGCAGCCTTCATTTCTTCATCCTCTTCTTCACCATCTTGTGATGCTACTTGTGGTGAAGGAGGAGATGCTGGAGGAAGTTGAGTTGGGGCAGGAGCATGATTATCGACTTGAACTCCTGATTCTCTTAAACTCAACTCAATGGCTTTTCTTAATTGTTCATCTTCAGTATCCGGTACATCATTATCCGATGATAATGAACGAGAATTTTGATGAGATTTATTCAATCCTGAATCTTGTACTTTTTTCAAATTACCCGAATTTTTACTTTTAACCTTATCATAACAATTATCACAAACTCTAACTGGTTCTAATATACCCAAATGAACCAAAGGTACTGAATGAGATGAATGAGTTTGACAAAAAACGCCACCACAAGAACGACAATGATGTTTTCGATTAAGTACCAGAAATGGATTATAACAAATCATACATTCATCACTATCAATCCAATCAGGTGGTGCATCAGAATCAACAAAAGTAGATGAAAATTGACTCACATTTTCATCAATATCAGGAAATTGATAACCTTGATTTAATAATTGATTATAAAGTTTATCAACATAACTTAATTGTAATTGATTTTGAAAATAATGACGCCATTCTTTTAATAATTTTAAAATAAATTGACCCACATTATTTTTAGCAAAATCAGAACTTACTCGATAATCTTTGGTATTATAATGAATTTTGAAAACATAATCAATTAAATAATCCATAAATTCTTTTGATGCAAATTCAACTAAAAAATGATAACCTCCATTTTTAACACATAAATCAATTAATTTTAAAGTTGAAACAAGAAGATTTGGATTTGGATGAGTATTAATTAATCTTTTTTTTAAACTTCTCATACATTGTTTAGGAGGAATTTTACGACTTCTAATTAAGTCAGTGATTTCTAATGCTACTGAAATATCAATTTCACCATTTGGAATTGATTCAGACGTGGCATCCACGATTTTGGCGTCAAGTTCGGTAAGTGGTACCGAATTACCACTAAACCACGACATACTTTCTTGTATTCAATCAGTTTATGTTTTGGGGGAAAAGATAATTAGTAATTGAATTCGTTCTCCTTTATACTAAATTTATAAATTTAAGTCACACTTCTTTTTTTTTTTTGTGTGTTTGGTCTTTTTATTTTATTTTATTTTTTTTTTTTTTTTTTTTGGTTGTTCGCCTTCCATACTATGATTTCCTTCGTTATCAGTAAAGGGTATTTTTTTTTTTAGACTCATTTTGAGCTAAATGTGTAGACTTAAATTTAGAACAGAACACCCGTACATCATTTTAAGATGATGATGATGATGATGATGATGATGATGATGATGATGATGATGACATATACATAGATTCTACCACCACCAGTGAATTTACAGTTGGAGCGGATGGTGAGTTGAGTAGAGTGTGATTCGAGAAAAGAAAAAGGGGGTGACCGACTCAGGGCATAAATAAGCCGTGTGCCTCGGCGCACTGACGGGCAAGCCAATAGATGACTGAAAATGTTAGAATATACATGAGTAAATATATATATTTATGGAGCGACATGAGAGAAGAAGAGAAAAGTTGCAATGATTAGCAATAGGGAGTAAGAATGACAAGTAAATAATAATGATGATGATATAACAATATTTATAATAATAAACAAAGAGAAAGAAGGAAAGCAAGGTTTCACAGGTGATACAGAACCTGTCAAATCAGAAAGGAAGAAGAGTGAAACAAAAAGAAAATAGGAAAAAAAGAGTGGTTCTTTTTAAATTAGCGTAAGAATAAAATAGATGAACCAACACCAATGGATGCCACGGCAGTCCACCAGAAGAAATCATACTTATCATGAAGAGTTTCCTTCACGGCGGTTGTTCTGTATTGATTTTCCATTGATCTTTTAATTTTTTTTCTTAAACTAGTTTTTGTTTCTGATGCTTTATCGGTGGGATTTAAAGCATAGGTGGGTAACATTAAGGGAGGTTTATAGGCCAAATATAAAGGTTGCATTTGAGAACCATCGAATTGATAAAGTTGTAAAGTATATCTACCATGATAATCATTAAGATAAACACGGAAAGTTTTAAACCAAGTTTTTTGATTATATCTGGTATAAGTAGAATGACTGGCACCACCATCACCATTACAAGGATCACTTAATAATTGTCTACCATCAACGGCAATAGGATTTAAAATCAAGGAACCATTACTTAATAATTCATATTTACCATGTTGATAAGTTACACTGGCAATTGCACATGAATGATTTTGAGGATCTGATTTGACACGATATAAAGCTTCTTCAAAATGACCATCTTCAGTAAAAGAATATGAAATACCGGGTAAATCAGGTTCAATGATTAATTCATCAACAGGGTCATAAAATCCAGGACCAGTGAACACGGTATTTGATTTTGACGACCAAGTACCCACCAATTCCTTCATACTGGGTTTGGCAGAAACAGCTTGTAAACAAGCCACTATTGTTATAAGAAGTAACCTTAATATCATAATGATAGTATTATGTTGAACAGCAGTATGTTAGCTGTGCGGGAGGCTGAAGGGATAAGCGATTGACCAAAGCTCAGCAAGGAGGAATGAAAAAATAAAAGTAAAAAACAAAAAAAAAAAAAAGTAAAGGGAAGGATGAGGGGGGGGAATAAGTCAAGGTTGTAAACGAATGATCAAATAGTGAAAAAGTACCCCAGTACAGATTTCAACAAGGATGTAATGATGATTATTTGAAAGAACCGGGTTTATATTGCGAGGTTCTAATAGTTGTCGTTGTTATATTCATTTGTTTATGTGTGTTTTAAACAAAAAACCAAGATTTAAGTCAGAAACCGCGCGCCTAACTAACAAAACAAAAAAAAAAAAAAAAAAAGAAAAAAAAAAAAAAAAAAAAAAAAAAAAGAACTCTCTAATAAAGCTCTTCAGAGGCAGTGTCTATATTTTTGTTTTCTCTGTTGCTGTCTGTTTTTCTTTCTTTCTTTCTTTTTTTTTTTTCTTTTTTTTTTTTTCTTTTTTTTTTGTTTTTGGTGTATTTTTTGTTTTTTCGTTTTTTTGTTGTTATTACTATATATAACTATTGTTTGAGCGTCCCTGTTTTCTGGATTTGTCTGGTACGCGCACGCTCACTCACTCACTCACTCACTCACTCATTCAAATACTTCTGAGCAAATATCGTGGTGCACGGGCTGTCTGTGTGTATTTCCAGTATTTTTCCACGTGGTGTACGGATCGCCCTTCAAGAAAAAAAGAAAAAGAAGAAGAAAAGAAACAAGGAGAGAGAGACACTGAGGCTTTTGCTTGCAAAATTTATGGTGTTCCAGGCATGTTCCAGGCATGTTCCACTTTTGAGTAATGAATCAGATTCTTGATTCCAGAAAAATAACCAAATCTTCGGAGTATCTCCCGACGTTTCTAACGGATACGTGATGGCTTTCCTCGAATTGTACAAACGAATACAATGAAATAAAATAAAATAAACCAGGAACATACAAATCGGTACCCAGATGCCTTTGGACTCCTCATGCCGAAAGGAGAAATAAACATGAAAAAAAGTCTCGTTTGGCAAAGTTTTTTATTTTTTCTCACTTCTTTATTTATTTTTTTTTTTTTCCTCTCTCCTTCTCCTTTTTTTTTCATTTTTTTTTGTTTTGTTTTGGTGCGGTACCTGCATGATCTGCCCGCTTGGGCGTCTTTTCTCGTCCTTTTGATTTCTGAGGTGATCCTTTGCTGATTTGTCCTTTTAGCACCCAAATTAGGGATATTTGATGCTTGTTTCCTTTTGTTCTTCTTCTAGCATACTAGACACATTCTTTGTAAGTAAGCGAACAAAGTTAGATGTAACATAAGTCATTGTTCACTACAGGTTATGAAGCATTTGGTAAACATACAGAGAAATAATAATCTCTCTACTACGCTTCTATTTTTTTGGTACTGACAGCATGATGATAAAGAGTCATGCAATATACCGAGACTCTATATGTCGTCAGTTTGATCAAAACAAAAGAAAGAAAAAGAAAGAAATGGAAAACTGGCTGATTGTACCTTACCCCTTGATCGGTTCTCTCTTGACTACCAACTACGTCACTTCGATATTAGGTTTATATATGCCCTTTTAGTTAAACAATAAAGTATCTTCGATTAAACAAAAAGGGTTACAAGGTTTGATTATAACTTTCCAATCCTTCTTACAACCTGAAAATAGGGAAAGAACAATCGAACAATTAGATTTGAAACACTTTGAACCTAATTTCATTTATCTCACAACTGATGATCATCCAATAGTGTATATACTTTTAGTCTTTCTTCCCACCCCTCCTCCTCCTTCCCCTTCCCCCTGAAATAATATTCACTCATAAAAATATCACTAACGCAATGCAAAATAATCTGCTGCCTAATTTAATGCGTGGCGTCGCCTTGAGGTTTAAGTCTCGACTCCCCTTCGAAAAAGTTTAAACTACTGGTGTTTCAGACAAATATTCTGTGTATTGATTTGGTCACTTTATTTTTAAGTTTCGGTTGACCATAAAACTTGGACATGGTTTACAAAAAACTTCAAGTGAATAAAGTACGAAAGTTATGAAGAAAAAAAAAAAAAAAAAAAAAAAGGAGACAAAAATTTATTACATAAACTTTATATGTTTCTCGTCTTTCTAATACGTGGGAAAGGGGGGGGGGGGGGGGGGGGGGGGGGAAACAAGCTGAATTCGCAATAGTCTAATTATAATTCTAAATGTTCTATATGATGAAAATCAGACATAATTAAAAGAAGAGTAGAAGTAAAAGACAAAACAAATTATGGGACAACAACGGGTAAAATTGCATGATTCAAAGTATATTCAACAAATCAAAAATACGGATTTCTATTCAACTAATCAAAAATAATAATTTCTATTTTGATATAAGTTGAAAGTTCTATTAAGCACCTCATCACTATGCTTTTTCCATAATTTTTTTTGATAGTTTTTGTTTTTGTTTTTGGTAGTTTTTTTATGTGATTGATTGTGGGTATTTTTATTTTTTTTTTTTTTTTTTTTTTTTCTCTGCAAACGGATGTGAAGTTGGACTGATTAAGTTTGTCACTCAAGTAAATACCAAATAAAAAAAGTAAAATAAAATAAAACGATAAGTTTAAATATTTGACCAGGTTATAGTTTTTATTATTAAATTAAGTTAAGGATCAGTAGCATGGAACGAAAGGAAATGAGGAGGAAAACAAAAAAAAAAAAAAAAAGAAAAAAAAAAAAGAAAAAAAAGGGATTGGCGAAATAAAGAAATGACAAAAATAAGAATTGGAAATGAAAATCAAACGAGTGAATATTGGTGAAAAGAATGAATTTGAGCTGAAGCAAGCAAAACCTAAAAGAGAAAACAAAGTTATCAAAGTACAAAACAAAAAAGGAAATAAGTAACAAAAAGGAAAGAAAAAAAAAAAAAAACATAAGACGGGATTGAAAGAATAGAAAACAAATTTAAATGACGGAATGAACGAGAAAATTAATGAATGAAGGAGATAAACATAAAACTCAAAATTAAATGAAGGAGAAAAAGAAACGAATGTAGGAGATTTGTAGAAAAAAAAAAAAAAAAAAGAGAAACAATTTTTTTTTTTTGTTTGTTTGATCCTAATGAGAATGAACATTTTGGGGCTTGACCAAGGGTAACATTGGAGATTCCTCATCACTTAGAGGTGTACTTATCCCATACTTCCTTGGGTCATACTCAAAGATAGAGTTATAATCATGGTCTTTTGATGAAGAAACAGACGAAGTAAGGCTTGTCTGGCTATTATTATGCTGATGTTGTTGTACCTGATGCTTGTAACTGTAATGAGGATGAGGCATTCCATGGAATGCTCCAGGATGAGCTGATACTTGTTGTTGAACTTGCACTTGTTGCTGTTGTTGTTGTTGTATCATACCTCCATTACTATTTGTGACAATGTTTGGTAACATTTCAACGGTGGGGCTATACTTCAGTAAGTTTTGTAAAACTACTGGTTTGAAAACCGGTTGAGGAGATGCAGTGGATATCCCATTATAACCTTTTGGTGGAGCAACAACTGAATTATTAATTGATACCGATGGTTTATGTTGGGATGAAGTTACTGCAACTACTCCTCCGGTTCCCATTCCCCCCATTGGGACCGAGTTTTTGGGAGTAGATGCAGGAGACTGAAAATTATTGTACCCTTGGGTATTTATTTGATGATTTGAAGGGATTGATGATGCAGCAGATGAAGATGGTGGAGTATTACTGTTTATGTTGGAAGTATGTGAATTTTGACTTCTATGAGATGATGCAGACGATATTGAACCATTATGAGAACCCATAGCCATAGGAGATGGAGAACATGGATATTTATAAATTGAAAGAATAGCATAAAAAAATTGTTGTGGACCTTTTGAACCAAATAATTTCAAAATAAATTCAGATGAATTTAAAATTGATTTAATCAAACTCTTTTTGATGAAATTATATTTAGTAGCATCAAGTTCAATTTCTTCATTATAATTAATTCTTTGATAAAAATAATCATTTGAATTTAAGTTAAGAGTTTCATTGATTAAATCAATTAATACTTTACTCATATCAATAACATTGATATCAATTAACTCATAAGAGTATAATGAAATGTAACTTAAGAATTCCTTAATCTTGAAAAATTCATTGTCCTTTAAAACATTGAATTCATGCGAGTATGTTATAAATTCTTCAATTGATGGATCATTGAAATTCCAATCTAAAGTGGATAATACGTGTAATTCCATTTGCTTAAACATACCTTGATCATATTTACATTTGGCTCCACATAATTTAACCAATTCATGTAATTTAGGTAATCTAAATCTTTCAGTAGGACCTTTAAATTTACCACCTGAACCATAACCTAAATCATTGATGGACTTGATGGAGTTTACCTTATCCAAGTTATTTAAATTAATGAAATGATTGTTACCACCTTGTAACTTAGATGCAATCCATAAACAAGTTGTGATGATTAACTGGGATTGATCTAGTAAAACAATTCTTTTGGAACAGTATCTGTCAAAAATTTTAACAGCTTTATAAAACACAAAGGGTAAAATCTTTAATCTAATTGACATTTTTAAAAGAAAATCAATTAACTTCAATCTGATGGAGAATGTTAAGTATGGTTGTTGTTTATACAACTCAATGTTGGGTTTGTTTAATTCCAAACTTTCAACAAAAGTCTCAAAGATTTCTAAATCATATTCTTCCAATGATTTATTATGTTGAATCAATTCAGATTTATATAATTGAGATGGGTATTCAAATTGATGAATCGTGATATGATCATTGGAAAATTGGGCAACAGAAGTATTCTGGAATGTGTTTGCTTTCGGTATATCAAACATTATGGCATAAATGATTGGCAGTTACTTTTTTGATTTTATGATCTTCAAAACTAAAGAATAAAGTAGGATATGTATAAGTGGAATGACTGATGATTTTATAAACAAGAAAATATCCAACCTCAAGTTAAGTTATGAAATGAGAATTTTTGAAAGAAATAAATGTGTTCAATGAAAGGAATGATTGACCCGAATTTTTGAAAAGGAGTGACGAAGTGAAAATGTAAGACGTTAATGAGATGAAATTTTGGAACAGAATCGTAAGATGTTGGAGGGGGGAAGGAAATGAAAAATGTAATGAACAAAAAAAGAAAAGAAAAAAAAAAAAAAAAAAGGACCACGATGAAAAGTAAAGTATAGAAGTCAACTCAAACGGAAAGTTGACAGAATACTTTATGCAAAGTGTTTCCAAAAGACAGAATTGACGGCCGTAGTTTGGAATGTTTCAAAGTAAGTGATCTAGGAAGGATTAGATGCAATTATCAAGGAAACCAAAAGGATGATAGGTCTCAGGTATGACGAGCTATGTTTCTATTATAATAAAGACACACACACACACAACACACAAGGAATGCTTGATTTAAAGAAGAGTAGTATTAGAAGAAGGTGAAAAAAAAAAAAAAATTCAATGATGGAAGATATTCAATGAAACTAAATTTTGTAAAAATACTCAAGACAAAAAAAGAGAGAAACACATATACCTTTATAAGATTTGAAAAAAAATCAAAATCTAAAAGTAGAACTACGAGAAAGCGGATAAATGTACAATATATAATTTCGCAAGATCAATAAAATAAAGAGCTGTTTATTTACGCCATACAAGCGACGAAGTAAAAATTAAAGTAAGTCAATTCATAACGACTCCTGCAACATTTCTTTTTTCTTTTTCTCTTTCTTTTTTTTTTTTTTTTTTTTCATTTGGCTTTTTTTGGCTTTTTGGTTTTATGCCTTTATTATTTATGATTGTTATTATTTTTTTGACTCAAAAATTCAGGAAAAAAAAAAAAAAAAAAAAAAGAGAAAGAAAGAAAGAAAAAAAAAAAAACTTTTTTTTATTGAATAAGATTTTAATTGTCTATTATTTTTTTGTCGTTGGCTTTGTGGTCTTTGTTATATTTTTCTTTTTTTTTTTTTTTTTTTTTTCTGTTGTTGTTGTTGTTTTCTCGTTATTATCCAGTTAAGGGCGAGTTTTATTATTCTTTTGTTCCATTCCCTTATTTAACTTTTTTTGGACTTTGTCCTTCAGGCTGTTGTATACATATTTCATTTTATATCTCGCCTGGGTGGTTAGACTGTACTTTCAACTGTAACAATGCTAGCGTCCATGACTAAATAGAAAAAAACAACAACAAGCAGGCATACAGCCAACCATGAAAGTGGGCGTCAAAGAGTATAGGTTTAGAAACAAATGGGACACTGTCGAACTCGGCGCAAGGCCCCCGTAGACTGATTGAGTGTCATTCTCAGCAACAAACACGACTCGCTAACGATTATAATAACCCATTATCCTTCATACCTGACTGTAAATAAGGTAATCGAATTCTACATAACGAACTTCAAATGACATTGCCTAAAGAATGCAAATGTAAACAGACTCACTGTGCAAAGATTATAGAGTAAGAGTGGAAGAAAAAGAAAAAAAAAAATGACAACAACATCCCTCATGATCATCAGCGACAACAATCGTAAGTTGGGGGGAGAGAAAGGAAAAAAAAAAAAAAAAAATGAAAAATGAAAACCGTGAATTCTAAATTAGGAAAACAACCAGCACATCATTCACCCCAACGAAGATGACTACGGCCGTAAAACTTAATTTAGATAAGATCGTTTTTCCCTTTCTCAATACCAAAGTTAAACCGTCATAGGAATGTCCGCATACATAAACATACGACCACGCTTGAAAAATCCGATGCCCCTCACAGACAAAAAAAAGAAAGAAAAACAAAAAAAACAAAAAAAAAAGGCCATGTATATCATGTAATGTAAACAAAATCAAAAGATAACAATAATCCCATAAGTAACTTGGATCACGAATCACCTAATCCAACAGAAATCGACAATGTAAGGGAAACAACAACGCGGATTAAGAAGGAATCCAAACAGCAAAAAGAAAAAAAAAGTAACAAGAAGTTACATTGTAACTACAGCCCTGTAATTACACAGAACGAGCAGAACTTCAGTTGCAAGAAATATTTGCAATCAGGCTAGCAGCGCTAAATGGTACAAATCAACAAGCAAGCAATCACAAACAATCAAAACACTACCGATTGATTCCCTGATTTATTTCATAGTGCCTAAACTTTTATTTCTTTTCCCAGCACCTTTTCTTTTTCTGAAGTTTTGTTGTTTTTTTTTTTCTTGATTTATTGTTTGTTTGTGTTTAAAGTCTTTATCTCTTAATTGACCTTTCTGCGTATTAAATTGAAGTTTAGCTAGACATCCTGCTCGTCTAATCCTCACAGGAAAATACAATGCAAGACCATAGTAGTAAATTGTTGCAAACAATTAGGGCTGCAGTGCGCGTCAATTTGACCTCAGAATGTTGAAACCCGAATTAAGCACAAACATGTGAAGCTGAAAAAATATTATTGCAATATGCGTAAGATATGTACTGCATGTACTTACTCTGCATATTTATACACGGTGGATCTAAGTTTTCTCCTGCAACTCGTGTTGTATAGTCGACTAAAATGGTTCTCGGTTGCCTGGTGAAAAAAGTAAATAATATTTCACTTTTAATTTCTTTTTGGTATTTTAACACTAATTGAAAAATGCTTTGCGGCTAAATAAATGATCATTTTATATATAGGAGAAACATAAATATCACCATAGTTCAAAAGCCTTATTTAACCCCTAGCGTGTATTATAGTAACCTCATGTTTTGAGCTGCAATGAAAAGGCACCTGAAGAATGTTGAAGAGGATGTCACATTCAGATTAAGATGTACCCTTCTGGCACCCCCCTTATGTCAAATGACCAATATTGGTGCCTTAAAATAATAAAAAAGAAAAAGAAAAACTTTTTTTTGTGTCAGTAATTACAAGCTAAGTGGCAACTTCTCAAATCTTCGTACAAGTTTTGTTTAGGCCCCACTTTAACATTTGCTTTCCTTCGAGAACTGTACACCTGTTAAGGATACCTAGAATGTGAGGATCATGAGCAGGTGTAGTGTCGAATGAAGAAAGAGCAATTTTGCAAAAGAAGGTTTGTAAGTTAACAGCAATTATCGCAAGATAAATTTTCATTTTGGTCAATCGCGATCGTCTACATTACTATTTTTACATCGACACGGCTTTGTATTGAGACCACCTATTTCTACAAGTTGAAGAATTTCAGAAATTGAAATCAAAATATGTGCCAATTTTTTGTCGTGAAAAACACATACACGGTGGTACAATCAAATCTTTAGCTTCTTTGCTTTCCAAAAATAGGGAGTGTGATGCGCCATATAGCCAATCTTGCCAAAGAATGCAATGATGCTGACATACGTGATCATTGCAATAAGCAAGAGCAGAATTAAGTCATTAACAAGCTGAAAATCTTCTCCCAACGGAATGTGAGTAAGGTCATCCTTCGAATTCGGTTGAGAAGACAGTCTTGACTTTTCCATGTTTCGCAGCGTTGCCAGGCATAATATCACACTATTCTGTATGGGTTCATAGATCAATTTTTGTGTCAGGTTGGAGGTTTTGCTTTCTTTTTTTTTTTGCTTATTGCTTTGTTTGCCTGACTAAACATTTGATGTCAGCCTATCCTGCTTTCACTAATTGTCTGAAAAGAACTGTATGCTCGTTTCATCTGAAGGATGATAATATAAAAAACACAATGAAGTTCTTGGAAGCTCAATAATCGGGGTATGCAAGATAGTAGGCCGTAAAACTCGTGCTGTTTGCGTGTAAACTTGTATCTAAACTGTCGATTAAGTGGTGAGATCCCCCCGGCAGCCCGAGACGAAGGGTGTGCGCCAAAGATACCTTTATCAAATTCTTCAGATTATTCAACATAAGGCAAACATTTTTTGCCACTTTTCAAATTTCTATGACCTGATCTATCGAAACTACAACTCCGTTGAAACATAGTCACAGCTGGATTCCAGGGAATTGACAAATGTATGTAGTTGTGATTGGGGAAAATGTTCACCCTGAATAGAGTAATAATCTTGCATGCTAGCATCTTTTGCTCAACCGTTTTCAATGCTCATATGCTACGGTTTTGGGTACTGGTGGCGTAGAAGTCTAAATCGTAAAGCTAACGACAGTATGCAGGCAATTACTTAATCCAAAGCGCATTAAAAATGTGCATCAAAAAATGTGCATCAATGCCATCATGCATGTACTATGTACCTTTATTTTTTTCAGATGGCGTTTCGCATAGATAATATTTTTTGTCAGACCGAATACGTTTGTTATTGTAGGCCCATTACAATAATTTTGTGCACATTCTTGACTTTTGTCAATTTTTAGTGGCTTTTGTACTCGCGAAGGAAGCACGACATTTTTATTTTTTAAATCACCTCATCTATTCCTTGTCAATGAGTTTCTGATCACTGATGCTTCGTGATATGGAACCATACATGATTGTTTAATTCCCAATTCTATCCTTTTTTGAACTTCTTTTCTAATGGAGACACAGTTGGTTTTTTAATCAGCCAATATAGACCATTAAAAGCCTACTTTTTATTTCTTCCAACACATTTCCCATACAGAATTATGTTTCGTCAAAATCCTACACCGGTGACTAACACCGGTAAGTAGACAAAACCGAAAATAGTAGTTCTGGATCATGAGTAAAAATAAGATTGAAAAATTTGAAAAGCTTGAAAAAAATAAAAAATAAAAAAAAAAAAATAAAGAAAGCAGAAAATAAAAAAGAACAAAAGAAAGAAGATAAAAAGAAAGAAGGAAAGAAAGAAAAGAAAAAAAGAAAGGAGATGGAGTGAAAATTCTAAAATAGTCCACTTTCGGTATGTTTACTTTTTATTCCCAATCACGCTATATATGCTTATTTTCAAACTCTTTTCTTTTTTCTTTTTCTACTCTCCTGATCTCGGTGTTGCACTTTCATCTAAACACCCTCATATTTGTAAAAGACGATGTTTCGTTCAAAAAACATTCACGCTTTTAAAGCTCAGCTCGCTCCGTAATTAAGTGCTCAATGAAGTTTTTTTTTTCTCTTGTTGTCTAACGGCACGGACGTCCGAACATTGACAATAACACTTCAACGCCTCTGGAGACATAGACGGCAATATCTGCTTGGCTCTTGTGTCCCAGATACTCTTTTGTAAATCAAGCACATTATTGGAAAACAAAAGACGGGTTCTCTGACGCGCTTCGCCTATTAGAATCCACTACTTACTAGAGTACCAACACAAAGATCCCGCACTGAGAAGAAACTAGTGAGGAAGATTAGACGCATGCACTTGTGAGCAATCTATTGTTCCCATGGCTGAAGGGCTCACTCCACGTATTGGACCGCCTCAAAACTCTGTTAAATGAAGCGGTTGAACAGTGAACCTACGTCAATCTTTAACACTTTATCGATAATCATTAAAATTCTCCGAGGCACGCTGAAAAGAGAGTAATTTTAGCCCCAAAACCATGCCCCATAGTAAATATTGTAGGATCTCAAAATATCAGTTGAAAACTCAATGCAATCACAAAACGCATTATCCAAACTCAAGGTATGAGCAATTTATCTGATCATTGACCCTGTATTCTCACATTGCATATGTTGGGCCAACGTGGTCAATGACCTATTACCTGATCAAAGGCGTTTCAAGTGCAAAGATCGACATTTCGCTTTGATGCTGACATTAATTTATTCGAATGAAAAGTGTTCTCGCTGTCGTAATGACAAGCTCAGGATCCCCAATTTGATAGATTGTGAGCATTAATATGACCTGCTTGTGCATTTTAACCTTCGCGTTTGTGTAAATGATCCGATCTATTATCAAGACTTAACACTCAAGTCTTAACAATCATGGCAGAATCAGGTTATGATTCAATGCTGAGTGATTCAGTCCTTGATAAAAGAATCCTTCATTTAAAACCAGATTGGGACACTCATCTCAGGTAAAATGGGTGATAATATAATGGTCGAAACCTTGATTGATCTTGCTACACTAAGGAGTTACCAATGAGAAAGCTTTCATGAATCCACCCAATGTGAGCCTTATTCGCGGCTATAAAAGAATGTCAGTTCAATTTGCGATTCAAATAAAAAGAAAGGGTTCTCGTGATTGCGTCAGTGAATTAAAAGCAGGGAAAGATGTAAAAAAAACCTTATTCTCCACCCTTTCAGAATCCCTTTGACTATCAGGATGAAAATATATATTTTTTCTCTTAGGAACTGTGAGCTTCATGACTACATCAAGGCATGCTTAAACAAAAGAGAAAAGAGCCGCCGTACCGACTCATCACACAAAAGATTCTATTGGGCATTTTGTGGCCTAAAGAGTCAAACAATAGTCCTTATTTTCGAGTCCCAATCCTTTGTGAACTTCCGTCGACCTTCGTGAACTTATTCTTTTTTTAGAGTAGACGAACATCAGAACAAGCGAAAATATCATAACTTGTTAAAGTTGTCGATCGTAGTCACATTAAGGATTAAGGTCTGAACGGCCAAGAACAGACGCGAAAAATGACAGGGCTTTGGCTCATGCTGCAAATATCATCTACATAGAGAGAGGAGCCGATCCTCCTTTTCTCACACGAGCTTTACACTTTCTTTTCACAATTGACGACGAACAAACAAATGGATATATAATGAAAATTTTTCCTACATAATGTTACAGTCCCTCTTGTTACTCTGGTCCCTCTTCCCACTGTATCTCATTTTCTCCTTATATTTTTTCTCGATTTTTTTTTTCTTTTTTTTTTTTTTTTTTTTTTTTTTTGCCTGCTCTCCCTAAAGCCGTTGTTCTTGCCAACCGCCAATGATCATGTTAATTGCAGGAATTTATAAATTAGGCTGATTTCTCGAAAAAAAACACATTTGGTTCTTTCTATTGTTACACTAATAGATCAATCGGTTAATGTTGACAGATCATGACCATCCATGTTGGTGTGAATTGTTGGACGCTAATATTATCCCATATCTTTGCCCTTTCACTCTTTCCAATAATGGTATTTCGTGGTCCGAAGCACATGGAGCTCATTGATTGTGAAAACCTTACTTGAAAATGCAAGGCTATTTTTTTTTTCTTTTTTGAACAGAAAATACTTTGCTGAGGTGAAGCTCACCTAGATTTTTCACCTCGCCGAATAAAACCAAAAAGTGGATTGAGAGCGTGGCTAAGAATTTTCTGAAGAATCTTGTAGATTGTGTTGATGACTTTGAGAAAATATTATCTGCTTTAGATAACGTGGCTCCATTTCGTGGCACACTGTTGTTAAATTAGCTGGAATTGAACTGTATTGTTCTCACATTCCTCTGTTTGTATCACCCGGGTCCTCTTTTTCGAACATTTTTTTGTTGATGAACGATTGAGTTTTAGTGTTATTTCATTTCTCTTTTGAGGTATATCAAATCTCCGTATAATATCGCGGCTCTTCGTTTTCAGCCGGATGAGGCAATACTTATCTCTACTGCAACGAAAAACTTGAACAGAACTTCGATTTACGAGCAAAGGGGTGGGGTTACAATGGATCTCATAAAGATCTGAGGGTTCTCAAATGAAATGTTGGTTATAGTATAAAAATGGTTAATCTGGGCTGATAATTCTAGGCAATTTATAAAGACCCATTTGTGACATATCTGCTCATTTTATCAGCTCAATGAGAATAAAGCTCTGGATTATAATTTTTTTTTAAAAGGCTAATGATCTTTTGTTCTTCGTTTTTAATTATGTAGGTGCAGTTGAATCTGTTCGCTCGCATGAATGAGACAAATCTCTGTCCTTCTCAAAGCCCAAAGTCCTGTTGCCTCTTCTGGACTTTGATTTATTGAGAGGTGAGTAAACGGAGTCTGAATTAAATGGAACCGATTTTTGCGATTTGTGCTCAATTATCAGTAAAGGATTATTTTGTTCAAAACGGAAGGGAACCTGTGTTAAAGATATCTAAGACCGGAAAAGCGACCTGATAAATCACAGCATATTAATTTTTGTTGATACAAGTAGGCTCTCTCATATGAACTTGCGTGTTCTAAGGCTATCTCTCAGGTCAGTTTAGATGCAATGTTGATCTGAAACAATTGTTGCAAGACTCAAATCGAACGAAAAGTTTTTTAGCAGCTGTACGGAAAAAAAATTGAATGGAGAGAAACGCGCTTGTTTTTATTTTCGCACAATTTGTGTTTTGCTTTTGTTTTTTTTTTTTCGCTTTGTACCAACCATTTAGGTCTGATGAGACCAAAGATGATTATTTCCGTATCAGCACAATCTATTTTACACTGCAAAAGTGCACACTAACCAGCTAGAACCTTACTAGGCTCGCTCATAAGTACATTCATCCCAGCGATTTACTGCTCCGATAATTGCTCAGGCTCAACATGAAGTCACAGCTAAATGATGATACCCTCAAAAGAGGAGGTATTTTTAATAACATATTATCTTCAATATTCGGCAATGCCGACTCCGATTTGACCAATGAGCCTACTATTGATTACAACCAAACAATTCATTCCATTCCCTCCTCTCTTGCTGATCATCGTCCTCTCATATCGGGAGATTTGGCAAACGACATTACTACTTCATATGCCCTACCAAGACGTTACAACCAAAGTGCTGAATCTACAATAAATACTCGAGAGTATTCACAACCCTTTGCATACAGATCTTTACAAAGACCACTGGATGACATACCTACAGCCGCACGACTTGGGAGTTCATCTGTGCCTGATAAAAGAAGATCATATAATGATTTGTTCAGCGATATAGGTAAAGAGCCAGGTAATGATGATTTAAGGCGGGATCTACTGAGACGTCTATATCGTCCCAAGAGCCTTGACCGTCTCGATGGCGATTACACAAGTGCTTCCCTCCCACAAGACTATCCTGGCAAGTTCATCGATGACAAACATGGCTACACTCCTAGAAATGAACGTGATATCAATCAAAAAATTGCAGAGCTAGAGGAAGAGGTTTACCGGGAGACCGAAATGAACACACACTACAACAAAAATCCATTAGTCAACGATTCGTCTGATCATCGCAAATATATAAAAGTGACTCGCCTGTCAGACCATACAAGCGAGGAGCTACAGATGTTATTGGATAAAGTAGAGGAACAGAGCAGATTTCTCGTTAGCTTAAATGGGCTAGTAGATGCAAACAAGGAGATGAATGACCCTACACGACACATTGCCAAAGAACGCTCTAAAAAGACTGAGTCAAAGAAGGACGTCGACTATGAAGCAATGTATAATGCTTTGAGAAAAGAGTTTATCGAAGAGATCTCGAATCATCAATTTTTTTATCAGAGCTATCAGAACCTACTTATCAAATATAAAGAGCTCAAGCATAAACTCTCTTCCTCTCTGTCTCTGGATCCACATGAAAAGTTAAAGGATAAGGTCAGGCTCATTCGTGCCACGACAACTCAAACCTCGATCAAGACTATCTGCGACAACATCTTGCTTGAGGTAGGCGAGAGCGAAATTCTCTTGGGGTCTTATAAATTAGAGTTGGAAGCAGCAAACTTGAAAATCAAACAATTAGAAGAAAGATTAAAGTAGACACTCTCTATGAATTGTAATATATAATGATGCGGTAACGACTTAATATAAACCATTTTTTAATATTCTTTTTTTTTTTTTCTTTCGGCTCTTGTTGAGCTTGATTTATAGTAGAGAAAATATATATATATATATCGAGTTTATCAACTATTTGCAGTACCAATGGAAAATCATGTACTAATAGAACGTTTAGAGTAAACATAAGATTGAAAATGTGCGTTTTTGCAGTTTTTTGTCATATTTTCTCAATTCGTTCAAAAAATAAATGAAAGCGCAAAAACATGTGGAGGTAGTTTAAGCTCGTTGATGAATTAACTACAACTTTCATTATTGTGCACATGAAAGCACTTTTCTGCTTCTTGGCTAATGTATTTACTATATAAAAGTATGCGATTACGTATGGATGGGAATACACACGCCAATAAAGGCAAATGATATTATTGGGAGTTGAAATAAATAAAGATGACCGAAGAGGACTGAAGAGCTCAAAAACACAATGGTACTTTGAAAGTAAGTCAAGAGATATCAATATTGCTTACACAATGTGAGAAGAACTCATAGAAGGAACAAGGGAATGAGCGTCAATCGCAATATTACCATCTTCCATGATACCTTCATTGATGCACTCATTGATGATATGGTCCCAATTACTAGTGACAACAAAGTAGCACTGGGAGAGGGATACAAACAACAAGGCGATAATCATACCAAGCCATAACCCAGTTAATTGCAAATTGAAATGGAAGGCAAATAAAAATGCAAATGGTAAAGCAATTAGGTAGTAGCTGACAAGATTTAATATACCGCCAATTTTTTGTCTACCTTGACCTCTTAAAATACCACCGGTGGCACATGACAAGAAATCATTAATTTGGTAAATGGAGCCAATGATCAATACCAGTGAAGCAATTTTCAAAACATGATCATCTGATGTATACAAAGATGCGAAAAAATCTCTGAATAGAAATAAAAACCCACCTGTGATAAATCCACCAGCCAAACTGATATAGATTGTTGCTCGAGTAGCCATAATGGCGGCTTTTTTCGAGGCTGCACCAATGAACCAAGCAATTCTTGTGGAAGCAGCAATTGAAAATGCAAATGGGATTTGATAAAGTAACACACAAGTTGTGGAAACGATGGATTGGGCAGCCAACACATCAGTTCCAAAAGTAGATGCAGTGAAGGTGATGATTTCAAATGCAAGCCACTCAGCCTCAACCATTAACACACCCGGAATTGAAAGATTAATCATTTTCGTCCAATTTTGAAAATAGGAGGGATGAAATAAAGATTGTTTGGGAATACACTGGTACCCATGAACATAGAAAATATAGTAAAGTAAGGCAAAACACATAACGTAATTAGTGATAACCACAGATAATGGTGCACCAATGAATCCCAACCCGACTCTTTTATCCCAAACCAATAAGTAGTTCAAAATTGCATTCAATGGAGCACAAAAGAGTAAAACGTATGTCGAAGCATGAAATACACCTTGAGATTGCAAAAAATGTTTTGAGTTTTCAAACACAATGAAACCAGGGACTCCCAAACTTAAAATATTCAAGTATTGACTGGCAAGATTAACAAGTTCTTTTTTCTCATCACCGATCAAAAAGGTTAAGATAGGGCCAGAGCCAAACACCCATAATGTAAACATAGGAATGTATAAAAGAAATAAGAAATAAGTGCACCTGACGAAATGTAAACCCACTGCGTTAAAGTCTTCTCTACCGAAAGCTTGAGCACATAATGTATCAAGACAAGTGGAGACCCCCTGGATAATGGCGTACCCACTAATATTAGCTGTCATTGAAGACAAACTAACTGCGGCCAAGGCAGTTGACCCCAATCTACCCACCGAAAACACTGACGCAACCGTCAATGAGTATTGTAATAAGAAAGTTATTATCAACGGGAAGGAATACTTGAATAAAACTTCGGCCTCGATTTTAAAGTTGGTTTCTGGCTCTTTCAAAATGGAATTTGAATGAACCGACAAGATTTCACTGACATCATTCTGTAAAAAGGAAGAATTGGACATGATGTTTTGCAAGCTGGAACCGGTAGCACCCATGTGCTGCTGCTGTTGCTGATGATAATTGGCATCAAAACTGCTTCTTGACTTTTTGGTAGATAGCCCTAAGGGAATATTGGAGGCACCAGCAGAGACGATAGACGCTCTTCTTTGTTGCACATAAGTTAACACTTCATTTTCATCGATCGTTTGATCATGATCATTTAAAAGCTGAGAGTTTTCATCGACGGTTGGCTTCATCGTTAGCCTAAATTAGAATCGAAAATAAAGATATGAAAGCAGTAGTGACTTATTAAGAAGTATTAAAAAAGAGAAAAAAAATATGTTTTCAATAAACAAGAAACTGATCTCCTTAAAAAAAGGAAAGTTAGAAGGTACAAACGAATAAAGATGGTCAAAAATTATAAGCTATAGACTTATAGACTTATAATCTTCAAAAAATGAATTGAAATTAATTTCAATGATTTTCGATAAGCGTGTATTATTAGCCGCGATAAGCTTTTGGAAAGTGACAGCCAGATTTATTATTGTTTTTTTTTTTGTTTTATTTGTATTTAATTTTTTTTCAATTTTAATTTTTCCGCTCAGTTCACGCGTGGGCCGATTGTTTCAACGATCCAATTCCACTCTATTGCATTCGAGGCACAAACGAGGTAAAATTGTTTAGAAGCGTTGATGTTATTGTCCGCAAATAAGCCTGATAGTGGAAGCTACAGTTCAGCGAAAGGAGCGGAAACTAAAAGGAGCAACAGCTGCATAATCCCCATAAATTGAATTAGGCACCGGAACCACGACATTAAGCAGAATTTTGATTAGGTGGAAGGTTTATTATTAAGATTAAAGTGTTCTATATTCTAAGGGGCTATGAAATGAAATCAACAATAAGAAGAAAGCTAAAAGAAAGAAAAGGAAAATACAAGAATTTTGAAAATACAGTTTGGGGCATGCTTAAAATTTACCCTTGAGTAAATTACCAATCATATCTTGACCAGTAAGATAAGCAGTTCTGAAACAAGTATGCAAGTCTAAAGTTGAAGTAACAATGGATACCAAGCCGAATGGCAACATGGCAGGGATCCAACCTTGAGCTAATTCCAAGGCATATGCTTCACTTGGCATGCTATATTGCTTGACATGGCCCCTTTGCAAGTGATGTTGTTCACCAGGATTATAGATTTCTGGGACTAATGCATTAGGGTATGCAGCCTTTTGGTGACCTGATAAAATGGTAAAGTAATCATCAGCGTAATGAACTCCAGTATGTCCCTCAGTACCAACGGCACTACCGAAAAAGATCAAATATTCAGAAATCGAGGCATGCAAGATGAACATATTACCCATGGCACCACCAGCATTATTGAAAAACCAATCATCTTGATTTAAATCGTTGATCAAACCAGGGTAAGCGCTTTGTAAACCAGGAACAATATCATGCAATATGGCGGTGACGTTACCATCGGGATGATTGGCAATCAGATCCTGACAAATCTGCTGTAATACTTCTTTGTCAAAGATGAAGTGATTAGGGAGCCATGTTCTGAAAGATACCTCGAGGAACCCAAAAAAGGCAATGATTATGGGTAAATAGAATGTCAAGAACTTCATTTAGATCGATAATGAGTGGATCAAATGGAATAGACAGCGAATAGGCTGGGAAGTCAAAAGGTACTTGGTCAAAGGAGTGTAAGTGACAAGATGTCAAAGTAAGTATACCAAGGTGAGTTTAAATCGAAGCCCTCTTAATCTGTCCAGGATATCTTTGTAAGCGGTATAGCTGTTTGCTGCTTTTGATTTTTTGAATTTTTTGAATTTTCGATCTATACGATGGAAGAAAAAAACAAAACTTTTTTATTTTTTTTTTTTACTTTTGTATGGCTGTTTGACGCGTTTTACAGAACATATTATACGACAAAGATTTTATACGACAGCTTTATACGAATCCATCTCAATTTGAAACGAGAACTGATTTAGATAAAGCTTTGTTTCTTGATGCAACGTCTCTCGATGTAAAAACCCAGACGATACCTCAGTATTAATAATAGGTTAGTTCTGTAGATGGGCCAGGAACCTACTGCTTAAATTACAACAAAAAATAGTAAAAAAAGATGAATATATATGATATTGATCGATAAAATAAAACACTAAAGCTTACCCCTGATAAGATGGCCAATCATGTCTCTACCGGTAAGGTAGGCAGTTTGAACAAAGCTAGCCAAATCCAAGGTTGAGGTAAGAACCAGAATAATACCAAATGGCAACATAGTAGGAATCCAACCTTGGGCTAATTCCAATGCATAAGTTCCGTTAGCGATACTATATTGCTTGACATCACCCCTTTTGAAATGATGTACATCACCCGGATAGTAAATTTCTGGGACCAACGCCTGAGGATATGCCGCCTTTTGATGACCAGACAAAATGGTAAAGAAATCATCAGCATAATGAACTCCCGTATGCCCCTCAGTACCAGTGGCACTACCAAAGAAAATTAAGTATTCGGTGATTGATGCATGCAAGATGAACATATTACCCATGGCGCCACCGGCGTTATTGAATACCCAGTCGTCTTGATTCAAGTCATTGATCAAACCAGGATAAGCGCTTTGTAAACCCGGTACAATATCATACATGATGGCGGTGATATTACCATCAGGATGATTGGCAATCAGATCCTGGCAGATTTGTTGCAAAACTGCTTTATCAAAGTGATAATGACCAGGAAGCCAAGTTCGGTACGAAACTTCAAGTAACCCGAAGAAGACAATGATGATGGGCAAATAAAAGGTGAGGAATTTCATGGTTACCGAAGTGTAAAATGAATATATATGTATACAAACAGAAAGACTAAGAAGAGATGATTAGTAAAGAGTCAAAACTTATGAAATATCAATTGGCAACAACCTCCTTTTATACTTTTCTTTTACTGATTTAATTTTCTTGAATTATACGATGTTCTTGGAGAGATCGATATACGAGCCAATTTAAATCGCGACCCAAATTAAACTGCAAAAATCTAAACGAAGCCTTCTTTGTTATACACCCCAAAATTTCACTTTAATTTAAAGCTACAAACATACTACGCTCTTATCACAACAGAGGTAATATATACCTGTACCTTTTTATCTTTCCAGCAATGTTCATCTTACAAAAAGAACCATCAAGTGTAAACTGATTCATGCAGATAAAGGAAATTCGATTGGACCCTTTCTTCCATGTTTTTGCGGGGATAGAGAATGCCTTTATCCTTAAGCACGGTGAAAAAAACCAAATAATCAGTACTTGCACCAATGTAAGAATCAGTTCAGTTCCCTTCTAAAATCGATCAAATAAGTAAATGAAGCTGAGCTAAGGTACTATAAACTTTGAGTTTGAAAGCAATGAGATGTACGGGTGAATATCCGTAATCTCTTTTTGTTTTTTCTTCTTTTTTTCTCTTTCTGTAGATCAAAAAGTTCGAGAACAAAGGAAATCCAGGGGAAAAAAAAAATATTTAGGCAAGAAAGGAATCAGGATGATGTTAAAAAACTTATATAAATTAACAGCGATAATCCTTGCCCGGGAATCCTTAAAATATTCAAGTATACATTTTTATACCCTAATACTTTATACCATCAATTGGAATTTGAATCCACCATGTCCGATAATGTTCACATTCTCAATACAATAGATAAACTCTTATCAAACGATTCAATCAGTAATGCATCCAAGCTCATTGAACTACAACATTTGTGTCTTTTGATGCCTTATTGTACCGATATTGATCAAGTGGTTGATGAATTACCTTTTGAAAAGTTTAAAGATGACAAGGAGTTACTAATTTTGTTAAAGTTATATCAGATTCAACTACATTTATTTTTAGGTGGGAGCTCAATCAAGCATTCCAGAGTTGAACAAGCACTCAAGTCCATCCAACTGAACCGGTTAGTGATTGGAAAACCAAGCTCAGCCAATGCCGACGATGCTTGTGAATTACTATATTTGAGAGTCAAGTACAATGACTTATTAACTGATTATCAGTACTTATTAACTCCATTGGTGGACGAGTATAAATTTATTGAATTGATCAATAAAAAATTGATTATCCTTAACAACATACCGACCGAAACTGAAGATGATCTGTTAGACTGGTTTACTCAGGAACTTCAATGGAAAATCCTCATTTGCTTGTTACTCAGCGGTACTGATTTTAGAAAGAAAAACTTACTTACTTATATTATCGAGTGTGGTTTAGAAATTGATAATGAACCCATCAGAGAATACTTTGAATTAACCATCAGTGATCGATTTATTCCTTATAAAAAATTTGAAAAATTTACTCAAGAAATTACATCCATGTTTCCCATTTTCAAGAAATTACTTCGCAGTAATAAAAAACAATTAGTGACAAATTATTTGGAAAATAATGTTAGTAAGCTCCCGTTTTATTATGAATCCATCTACTTAACCAAAATCAATGACCTTTTCATTGATCTTAGCATTGAAGACGTGGAAGATTTAATACACCAAATGATTATCAAGAACAAACTTCCTACTGGAACTTCCATTGATCAGATCAACAGGTTGGTCATCTTTGGGAATGCCGGTACTGGTACCGGTTCCTTCAACGCCAAGAACTCGTATGATAAATTAAATAATCATATCAAAAGCGTGGGTGATTTAGTAAACCAAATTTCTAATTCGATAGATTCCGAGTAACATGTTTAACAATTCATAGATGTATAGTCGTTTGTTTCTTCTCTTCACCCTCATCTCCCATTTTTTAATTTATGATCATGATTATGAAATTTTTCTTCTCACATTCCTGATGTAGTATGACGTAATATCTGGGGTACGGAGATGAGATTATTCACACCATATAAATCCATAAAGTTATTTTTCCGCTTTTGTGTTTGTCACCAACCAGAATGGCAAGGGTAATCTAGTCATGCTATCCTGTTGAAATTAATTTGAAGTGCTAACGAAATTGACCCTTACAGTTATCAGAAACAACAAGTTACCCAGTTGAGATAAAGTTATGGCTTTTTGACATCAAATTCAACTTCCCACCACAAATGACCTCAAACAATATATAGAAATTCAAAGCTCAATCAAAATTTTGCAGCACTCGTACGAGAAGAAGCAAAAAGATAAATCAACAATCACAGAAGGACCTCAAATAGACAATAGAGAAAAAGGGGAGGGAGAAAGTAAGAATAAGCAACCAAGAGCAACGAAATAACGGGGACAAAGAAAGAAAATCCTTTGCTTCATAACGTAATATAGTTGTCAGTACATGTGAACTAATATAGAGTGGATCATCGCATGTTTTCCGTAATCCTTACTGACTACCATTTGTATCGTTCTTCTTGTCCACCTTAATCCGGTGCCACAAAGATGGTACTAAATAGCCCCCATACTAAGAGACATACAACTAAACAAAGCCAACAAAAGAATAGGAAAAAAATAAAAAAAAGCAGAACAGGCCCAAGAGAATAAGGGCAGTGTTCATTAGTTAGAAGTTAACGTTGCTTGCATCAAACTTTTAGATAATGGAAGCATGGAGCCTTCCATGCTTCTGAATTGGAACCCCCCCGAACTGAAATTCGTCACAGTCTGATAGCCGACACGAACATAGCAAATGAAAAGAACAAGAAAATCGGAAACAAAGTTGACAAAAAAACAAAATTAAGAGAAGACAAGACAAGACATGAATGAAATGACGTATTGTAAAGACAGGCGTTCGAAAGCAAGAAATTGAAGGATAAAGGAAATCAGAAAATAGAATTCGAAATCAAACAGGAACAACGGCAACGACAACACCAATTGTCAAATGATAAGGTGATATGATTGTTTACATCATAACTACAAGTTTAGACGAATTAACATTTATTGTCTCTTTGCAGCCGAATAATGTATAGCTAGTTTACAAAATGCTTTCAGTGAGAGACATGCGACATTATCCTGTTGTGCTTATTTTTTTTTTTTTTACTTTTTTTGCAGAGGTACATTGTAAATGCACGATGCGCATCGCCTGAAAAACGTAAAGACTACACAATAACCCTTTGTACCTGTTATTGTAACTGAAAAGTGATGCGTTAATGAGTTCGTGACGAGAAACAAGAGAATACACAATCGCATTGGTTGCATGAAAAAAAGAAATTTCTAGAAAAAGTGAAAAAAGAAACGAGAAGGAGTTCGGAATAAGCAGCCATATAATAACTACTATGGTTACTCAATAGTCCACCCTTTTCATCCCTTGAAAACATGCGTTTATGTTACCATGAATGAAGTACTATATCTTACGGGATGTAATGCAGTGAAGGTATAGGAATGTAGTCAATTGAGCATATCATAAACTACAATCAGCAAAACTTTTCTCGGAACAGTTTGTGCCTCGCGAGGCAGTGATCTAGCATATCTGATAAGATTAAGTCTAAAATTAAATAGAGGTTCCATTGTTTTCTGGTCATAAAGAATGTATATGTCTAGTAGAATGTGGTTGGCACATCTTATCACAAAATAGATCTTTGCGAGTATTCGTATTTCAGGAATATGTAGATTAGTAAGGTTGCGATGTTCAAAAAGTGTGTTGACGTATTGGTGATAACTTTGTTTATTTGAAACAAAAACAAAAACAAAAACAAAAAAGGTAGACCACATCGAACGTACATCGTACAAATTAGGCGTAGGAGAAGTTATTTCCAGAGTGTTCTTGCTTTGGAGTAGTGGATATTGACAAAACGCACTCGTGGAAGTTTTGTCGTGACATGCATGGTCTCTTTGTATAAACTCGCGGAGAAAAGGAGATAGAGTGTACTTTGGGGTTATGAGTAGAAATAGTACAATATCGGTAAAAGTTACCTTGATTAATTACCAATAAGACAGGCTGTCTAAATTTGACAGGAAACCGACACTAAAACAGATCAAAAAATAATTGTAAATGACAAGCACTTTTCTTTTGTTTTGATTTAATTTTGCAGACTTTGTGACTCTTACAGGGGTGGCGACAACCTGCCTTTGGTTGCCGCGACACTTATGAGGTTTAAAGATTGTTATTGTTGGCTGGGTGGTTACTTTTAAATTTTTTTAAGGGGGTGAGATATTGAAGCATCATCTAAAATTTCAAAGCCTGTTAGGTTAATCTTGCCAATTTGAGATGAATACATTGGCGTGAGGGCCCATGAATCATCCGGGGGAATTCGTTTTTCTTTTTCTGTTGTAAGCTCAATAAGTTTACTCAAAGAGTCCCTTAAAAGCAAAATTGAACAAGTAAAACCTTCTTTTCACGTTGACCGGGCTTTCTTCGATTTTGTTCCATTCTTTTCGGCTGCTTTTTTCTTAGAGTTTCTTTTTGCTTACGTTTTCCGTTTTTTCTTTTTCGTTATTGAAGCTCGTGAACGGGTTCAATACGCATGAATTGAGAATGGACAGTTTACATTGTTTCTGCAGGCAAATGTTCTTTTTTACTTTTCTAACACTTACGACGAATTTCTTCAAGTAGAACGAGATAAACTGAAAATATTCATCGTAACTATTGTCCAAACTGCCGATCATATTATTGAAACGGGTTTCTTGAAAGCCTTCTTTTAGCTTTAACACCATTTGGCATTTAAGCTTGATTTCACATTGGAGTTGGTATTTTTCCGTCAAAATCTATGAATGCAAAATTAAGTATTTACCTAAACGGGACGAAAAGTATACAAAACACTCACGCGACACTCGGCACAATTTTCTCGGTGTCTTGATGTTTTTATTTTCTGCTAGTTTTTTTTTCAGTTTTTTTTTTTTCAGATTGTTTTTCTTTTTTGTTCTTCGAAGGACGCGTTATGCAATAAAGACGATGCAACGTGAATCCTAAACCTTATTCTTTCTTGTAACTTTGCTCCGTTAATCATCGACAAAAAGCTGTCAGCCGATATGTAATTTAGGTTTTTTCTTTCTTGTTTTTTTTTTTTGTTTTTACATTCATGTCAGCTCTCATCTTGGTTCTTTCACTATACTTACATGACTCTTCATATGTGACTGTTCCTCGCCTTTCTTGATATTTTGTCCTTTGTTCTATTTTAAGGTTTATCTTTTAGGCTAAGCAGATCGAATTATTTCCAATATTATTCATGGATGCGTCTAATTGTTTCGGTTGCAAATTGGCCCCTGTGCTTTAATAATTATTTCTTTCTCAAAGCTCAAATACATCATGTATATAGAAAGTTTATTTCAAAGCCGAACAAAATCAAAACAAAAGGTACGAATAAGAAACAAAATCAATCGTGAGCCAGCCACCTTTGTTTGCCTTGAGGGTATTTTTGTCTTGAATATCTAATTCCCTTGATAAAATATCTTCTTTCTTTAAGTTTGGATTATTATTATTAATCACCTTAGTGAATCCAAACATCTTTCAACTTTATTGTAGAGATCGATGCATGGTAGATCCTATCTGTGATAAGACTCGGTAATGTGAATCGGCTAATTACCAACTATAATTAGGCATTCCAGTGGCACATGATTAGCAAAGAAAAAGTAAAAATGAGCCCTCATGGCATAATCTTTCAAATTTTTAGGTTGGCGAGTAAATGATCTTTTCTCTGGTGTATTCTAAGCTTGTTCAATATTAGGTTGTAAAGCCAACGCTTTTTTGTTGGTCTTTTTGTTGATTGCATCTCATACAGGAAGCTTTCAGGTATTCTCATTACCTTGGCTGCTTGTTCACGACGCAGCAATATTTGGAGACCGAATTCATCTCCACAAAACTCGATTTTTTAGTTAAGCTTTATTTAATTGCTCTTGCTGCCAGAAATGGCCTTGTGGTGGCGAGGTGATTTTTTTTCTGTCCATATCCACTTTTCAAATAATAAACACGGCAATGATGACTGATTACCCTTCTTGATCGATCCGGTTGATCTTATGTTTGCTATTGCTGTAACTGTTGACGTACATTTCGCTCTGGTGCCGGACTTTGGTAAAGTTCACACTAGGGTCACAACTCTTGAATACACCATATACCTTGTTGACGCACTGCCCATCAATTAAAATATGTATCGAGTGTCTTTTGAGCTTTGTTTCAAGCAGAAAACAATTCTCACAAAAAGTTAGACTGCACACTCTCCAATGGAAATTTGCTCGCTTGAAGTCAATCTGTCATCAATTCTCCATTCCTTGGTTCATGGCGTTCTATCCATTCGGCTAAACCCTTTTGTTCCTTCTCATTGGATGTGAGAATTCTTTGAGACAGCCCTTTTATTACCCATTAGAAACTAAGGAGTCTACAGATTTTACAAAGGGGTAAGATATTAATATAGATTTGTGAGCGCAATAAAATCAAAAAGATAAAAGAGAAAAAGAAAGAGAATCACACGGAATAAAGAAGAGAAGCGGACTGCTTTTAAAAAAGCGTCCACTTGAAAAGAAACTGGTAAGTTTTGCAACTTAATCATATTGACCAAATTTAGGGCCCCAATATTGTCTCAAGGTCTTACCTTTACCCAACTTGGTAATTTCATCAACTTCATCAGAAGTCAATTCGAAGTTAAAGATATCCAAAAATTTTTCGATTCTTTCTTCCTTAGAAGTGGTAGTGATTGGTAAAATACCTCTTTGTAAAGTCCATCTTAACAAGATTTGTTCTTCGGCTTTATTGTATTTTTGGGCCAATTTTT
The DNA here is from genome assembly GCA_003856775.1 of Hyphopichia pseudoburtonii. NCBI lineage: Eukaryota > Fungi > Ascomycota > Pichiomycetes > Serinales > Debaryomycetaceae > Hyphopichia > Hyphopichia pseudoburtonii. Next base: position 596,074 of record CP024752.1, on the reverse strand, counting down.
CCACAACGGCATCAATTGGACCTGGTTTACCTCTGGAAAGGGGACCCAAAGGACTGTAAGCCTGGACCAAAATACCTTCCTTTTGAGTAAATTCAACAATACCAGGGGTTTGGTTTTGTAAATAAGGACTAAATTCAATTTGATTAACAGTAGGTTTGATCTTAGGATTAGAATTCAAGATTTCTTGCAAGTCTTCAACTCTAAAATTAGATACACCAATACTCTTAGCGTAACCATCTGCAACCAATTTTTCCAAGTATTGCCAAGCCTCAACAAGACCAAAACCCTTGTTGGATTTGGCAATAAATGGAGAGTGAAGTAAATATAAGTCAACATAAGGGGTGTGTAATTGATTTTTCAATTCACCAACCAAGGATTCATAAGGATTAGGATACTTTGAGTCCAGACCAGGTGATCCATCACCGGTATTATACTTGGAAGTGATAAATAAATTTTCACGCTTATAATTTTCAATTGCTTTACCAATCTCTTCACCAGTACCATAAGCTTCTGCTCCATCAATATGGGTGATACCACCCTTGATTGCCGAATCCAAGATTTTCACGGTGTTTGGGTTCAACTTGGTATCACCGAATTTGAACCAAGTAGTACCAACGCCAAAAGCAACGGCAGGAATATTGATTCCATTGTTAAGCTTGAAAACTTTACCAGATAAAGACATTTTGAGTTGAAATAAGTTTGATTGATTTAATTAAGTTTGTTGATACAATTGTAGAATTGAATTGAGTTAGTGTAAGTAATCATTAAAATTATCAAAAACGAGACGGATCCATTGATTATTTATACGAAAATAAAGGCACAGTGGAGAAGGGGGTACACAATTGAGTACGGCTGTAGAATTGAGAAGGAAAACAAGATGCACACAGTTGATGTAGTCTTAAAAGTAATGTGGTTTCCTAAGAACTGTGGATCAATCAATGATTTTGACAGCCGGAAGGTCGGAATTGACCAAATGAAGGAAAACAGGACCCCTGAACGGAATTAACAGATTTACGGACATTCGCGGAAGTCAGCCTTTCCGGCAATAGGGCCAAAAAAGCTGTCACTCGCGCATTTATCGGTGCCAAAAAAAGATAATAGACTTCCGAAAACCTAATGCTTTTGATTTTTCTAATAATAGAAATATTGATACTTCACATGATAAGCTTACCCATTGGTTATTTGAATAAACCTCCGTGTTCATTTCAATTGATAGTCAGATATCTGTGAACCTTTCATCTCTTGTCACCAGTGTACTTCAAAAATTCTTTAATTTCCGTGATTTGTAATAATTTACTCCCGGCCCCCGAAAACATTATTTAATTTCAAGAAGTATAGCGCTTGATAGCTCTCACTTCTCTGTAGTGAGTTTAAGGGCTTGAAAGCTGTGACTCATTTTTCAGAGGCATGCAATCAAATGGTATCGAGCGACTAATAGATTTACCGGAACGCATTGATACTCTTTCTCCCCTCCGGTTTTTTTTTTTTATTTACGGAAAAAAAAGTATCTCAGAACGTGCTCAAATTGTAGGTAATAGTCCGATATCTACCGTATAATAATTAAAATCTAACAATTCAAGCAACGAACATTAGCGGGTTACTCTGAGGATAAACTTATGAAAAAAGCTGCTGCTAAATGAAGAATCAAAAAGGGATAATCTCTTTTACTCAATCGTCTACTAAGCAAGCGAATACTACCTTCGTTTAATGTTGATATTTCACCGCACTTGATATAGTGAAGTGATAAATAATACGTCAATCATGCCAAAATGTTATTCGTAATTTTTTTCAATTCGGAGTCTTTTTTTTTTTCAGTTCCGTGTCAGATTGAGAGTTACTGAGACTGCAAATAGAACGAGTCCTTACAAACGATTAATTCAACAACATTTCATAATATAATAAAAAAATCTAAATCCGGAAAAGAAAACTAATTGAGAGAAAGGAGCCGAAAAAAAAAAAAAAAAGTACAAGCAAAAAAAAAAAAAAAAAAAAAAAAAGGAAAAAGGGAGTTGACATATTCAATAATAACCTGATCCTAATTGTAACAATGACTTAGCAACACTGAAACTGTTAGGAGTACCAAAATTACCTGGTTGTTTTTCATGAGATTCACTTAATGGAGATGAACTAAGTAAATCATTCAGTTTTGTGCTAGTGCGTTTTTTAATGTTGATGGCAAGGGATGAAGTATCGTCTAATGATGATTCATCAATGATTGTCTCATCGTTATTTGTGGTATTGTTATTAATGTTATTATTGTTATTGTAGACAAGACTACGGGTTGATGATGATTTAATAGGAGTTTTTAAGATTTTGTGAATTGAGGGTAATGTTTTATTATTTGAAGGTTGAGATTGAGATTGATGACGGAAAGTGGTTATGGTTGGAGTGGTTGATTTTAAGTCAGCTTCAAGAAGGGGTAGCTTATTAGTATCATGATAATATGAAGAAGTTTTTTTTATTGAAAAAAGTTTCAATTGTTGTTGAGCCGATTGTTGAGCAGAATGTATTGATGACTTTGGGTGCTTTTTGTATGCAATTGATGAAAGTGAAGGTTTGGTAACTTTGGAGGTGTTATTGGCAAGCTTTGTTTGTAAGTTTATGTTGATTGAAGATTGATAGTTCTTATTAGAGGGAGAAGGAGGAGTAACAGTGGTTGAGCAATAAGAATTATTCATGATGAATGTTGCGGGAGTGGAAACTTCACTTTGAATTGTGTTATTCTGGTTGGTAGTAGGGGAAACATCACGAGTTATTTTGGTGGATGATTTTTGCGAGATATAATGAGAAGCATCATATTTTTTCAGTTGTTGCTTTAATTGTTGTTGAACTTTATAAAAAGCCAACTGAAGTTTTAACTTCAATTTGGTAGCAGCCAAATCAGCAGTGGCATTACGATTATTAGAAATCTTATAATCGGAGAAACTACTTGACTTCAAAGATGATGTAAAACTTGCCGAAGAAGTGTTATTACGACGTAAGAGAGATTTGCCACGAGGGGACGCGTTCTTAATAATACCAGACCTTGTGGCAGAAGGACTCAAAGTAGACGCGGTTCTCATGAGGGGTAATAAGTTCTTATTACTATTAGCATCATTACCTACATTGAAGACCAATGATTTTGAGTGAGAATTCAATAAGTGATTAGGAGTAGTTTTTGTTGACAGTGGGCGTGAGCAACTATTTAACAAATTGGTGATGTTAGTCTTCGATTTACTGGGAGAAAGTTTTGATTGTTTTGGAGTTGATAATGCATTAGAAGATGATTTATGAATCAGGGGAGAAGAAGATGTTTTATTGAACAGAGGAGACTTGACATTTAAGTTGATGGGAGCCAAAGCCAATCTTTTCGAAGGGGTAGATGCAGTGATGGACATTTGAGTGACGCGTAATTGGAGTATTGGTGAAGCTTTTAGTGATGAGGAGGCAGGTTGGTCTTTTACGCTTTGGCGAAGAAAGTTCTTTTTCTATATTGAAATAGAAAAGAAAAAGTGTTGACTCAGGTGGAATGGAGGAGTGGTTAAGTATATATGTTATGATCTTTTCACGGTATTAGAGATTTGAATATTTTTTTTTTTTTTTTTTATTTATTTATTTCTTATTTTATTTACTTCACGTAAGAATAAGATCAACAAAAACACTAATCCCAAAAGGAAAATGAAAACAAAAACAAAGGTGAAAATATCAACAGAAGATGAATAACAAAAACGCCTATAGACCAAACCCAGAAACAAAATAAACACAGATCAAGTTAGTAGATACCACAAAAGTTGAAAACTCAAACAGACGCTAATTGTTAATATTCGTAAGTTGTTGTTGTTTATTATTCTTCTTCCAAGGCCTGTTCCTGTTAAACAGTTGGCAGAACTCAGAAAACAAAAATTTTTTAGATTAAACTTTTCAAAAATGATTGGTGTCAGTTGCTGGATTGATGCAAATTGTAAACACGACTTTTTGGGTTGTTTACAAAACATCACTCAGTTAACACAAAGTACGCGACTTTTTTTTTTCTTTCGCACTCTATTTTTTTTTGTTGTTATTCTCGTAGCGTTTCTTTAAAAGTCACCACAAACACAAATTGATGATATAAACAAATATTTATTAGCATAAACAGGAAGGACCGTAACCAGAATAATTGCTCAAGAAAAAAAGGGGGGTGAGAATGTAACCTAGGTTATAACTGACTAACCTGACACACGCCGTGTCAGAGATTGTGACAGTGTCTAGTTTAGTCCATAAGATTATTGTTTATAATTTAAAAGGCGGACGCGCGCTTGGTATTATTTTGTATTTTATAAGAAATTTTTATTTCTGTATTGGGTGTTTGGGTGTTTGGGTGTTTGGGTGTGTGTCGGTCGTATATATATATATGCATTTTTTTTTTTGTCTTCAATTTTGTGCTTGTCGCCAAAAATATCAGCATACCCGTTTAAATTTTACAATTGATCGTGGTTCGTATTAGACTTGATATCGTCGTTAGGCCTCAGTAATGTCTTTCTCGGTCTCACAGTAAACCAAAAAAAAAAAAAACAGAAAAAAGTTGTATGGTATACAACCACTTACTATGAACTAAAAAATACAAGCCTAAAAGAAAATTCCAGGATACAATCGTTTTATCCTATCACTTGCCTTTCTTTCCTGTCACGGTAACACAGTATCAAGTAGGCGCCCAAACCTTCACATTGGGGCCTTATACCGATCCAATTTCGCATTAACCTTTGAAGACGTATGCAGTAGGTATATTATACATGAAACAGATTTTGTTTGTTGCAGCCATTGATTCTTTTGTTGCTTTCTCAGATTCTTTCTTCGTTATTATATCCGGGGTAAATCCAACGAGGTATCACGTGACTATATAATATGCAGGACTCAAGCACAAATTTAGATTCAAAAAGAGGGGGGCGGGAAAAAGGAAAAAGGAACAAGGAAAAAGGAAACGGCGCTTATCAACAAGATATACATCATCATCCGCTTATATACTGACATTACACACCATCACATGTATTGATCAGTTATTGCCACCGAATCTACTCCTTTCAAGTTATTTGTCTTGTCAAAACCCCACTTAGCTATACTACACATCAACTTTATGGTTAATCATGCTGCTCAGATCCAAACTATCATCTTTAAGAGAATACCTCACACCTATAAATAATGACTCTAACTTTATCATCACCGGTGAGATAACTCCTGACGAATTTGTACAAGCAGGTGACTACTTGGTACTAAAATTCCCCACCTGGCAGTGGGGGTCGTGTCCTGATAAACTAAAAAAATCATTCTTACCATCCAATAAACAGTTTCTCATCACCAAACACGTCCCTTCTTATCAACGGGTGGCTAATTATTATGGAGTACAGGATTCACAAAATGGTGATGATGAGGAAGATGAAGATGAAGATGAAGATGAAGATGGTTGGGTAAAATCGAAACGAGTTAATACTGTTCCCAAAGATAAATCAAAACCACAACTGGATTCACCTCAGCAAGATATCGATGACTTGATTGATGACACTGTTGAAGACGATCTCATTGATGATGACTTGGCAGCCAACGGTGAAGACGAAGAAGAGGAGGACTTTCAAGAAATTGAATCAAATTCAAATAATCAACTTCGTAAATATGATTTATACATTACTTACTCCACATCGTATCGTGTTCCTAAAGTTTATCTTGTTGGCTTCAACTCTAGTGGTATTCCTCTCTTACCCCAACAAATGTTTGATGACATTAGCAATGACTACAAGGATAAGACCGCCACCATAGAGAATCTCCCTGTTACCTATAACACCACGTCAATTTCAATTCATCCTTGTAAACATGCATCGGTTATGAAAGTATTGATGAAACATGCACGTGCAGCTAAACTGAAGCGAGATCTACCTCGATTAGATGAATTGTCGTTGAATGACAAAAATGATGAAGAGATTAAACAAGAAGACGATAATGAAGAACAAGCAATTAGGGCGGACCAATACCTCATTATATTTTTAAAATTTATTGCTAGTGTGACTCCGGGGATAGAATATGACTACACCATGGATGCTTTATAATTTATCAGTACTCATGTATAGACCAGATTATTAGAAGCGGATCAACCGGCCTATTAAGTTGGACGCATTCCGAATTTTACTTAAATTAGCAAATGGTGCGTTTTGTTTCATTTCAAATTTTTTTTTGGTCTTTATTTATATGTTTTCTTTTTTTCTTTTTTTTTTTTTGCCTTTTTTTTTTTTTTTTTCATACTCGCCTCGTTTATGTACAAATTGAACATGCAACTTTGATTTTTTTTTATTTTTTTTTTTTTTATATCTCTAATTTTCTATTTTTCATGCCGACAAATAAAACCCTTTTTTTTTCTTTGTTTTTTTTTTAAGCTTTTGCTTTTGTATCCAATCTTGTGAATTTCAACTTTTCAAACCCATCCGGCTTGACATTTTAAACACTTTTGGTTCCCTATTGAATTAGCAGCATGACCAAACCAACCAAGAGGAAGATCACCTCCAAACAGCATAATAAACGTCGATCATCTGATGAAGAAGATGAAATTTCCCCATCAGCCGATCAATCCATTCTTGATTCAATTACCGATCACATTGCACGTACCACAGGGATTGATATTAATCAGCATGATTCATCCGAATTGCATTCACCCGAAAAGATGTCAACTCCCGAATTAGGTGAAACCATTGAAAAAGAAGACGAACAAGTAATTATCAAAAATGATAAACATGAAGATGTAGACAGTGATGAAAATGATAAACTTCACCTTCATCATCATCATCACCATCATGTTAGTGGTGAAAAGCATTCCAAAGAACTAAAGCGTAAACTTTATCAATCAAGAAGAGTGGTCTTCGTTTTGGGTGCATTACTAGGGTTGATAATTACCATTGTATTTACTACATTTTCGAATGAAAATTTAAAGCATGAATTAGATAAATTAATTCAATTTGATTCCCCTGGTAATTTTTTTGAAGATTGGCGTGAAATGCTACCAACTGGAGTAGCCACTTTCTTACAAGAATACGAATCATCCGGTGATAAAGATGCATCACCAGAAAAACTTCATGGATCTGCTGAATCTTTTTCAGCTGGTAAAAGAATGAGATCTCAATTTAATACCACAGCGAAATATAATGTTATAATGGTACCAGGAGTCATATCCACCGGAATCGAGTCATGGGGGTTAAATTCAGATGGTGATTGTCCTTCAACAAATCATTTCCGGAAAAGGTTATGGGGATCATTTTATATGCTTCGTACCATGATTTTAGATAAAACTTGTTGGTTGAAACATATTATGTTAGATCCAGAAACAGGACTTGATCCACCTAATATTAAATTAAGAGCCGCTCAAGGATTTGAATCACTGGATTTTTTCGTGGCGGGTTACTGGATTTGGAATAAAATCTTGCAAAATTTAGCCGTTATTGGATATGGTCCAAATAATATGATGATTGCTAGTTACGACTGGCGTTTAGCATATTTAGATATTGAAAGAAGAGATGGTTATTTCTCGAAATTAAAGGCTCAAATTGAAATTAATGCTAAATTAACAGGTGAAAAATCAATTCTTGTTGGTCATTCAATGGGTTCACAAGTTATTTATTATTTTTTAAAATGGGTTGAGGCTAAAGGTGAACATTTTGGTAATGGTGGATCTGATTGGTGTAATAAACATATTGCTGCCGTAGTTGATATTAGTGGTAGTGTTTTGGGAACTCCCAAAACAATTCCCGTTTTACTTTCGGGTGAAATGAAGGATACAGTTCAGATGAATCAATTGGCAATTTATGGATTGGAAAAATTTTTCAGTAGAAAGGAAAGAGTGGATATGGTGAGAACTTTTGGTGGAGTGCCAAGTATGTTACCAAAAGGTGGAGATATCATTTGGGGGAATTTAACGCATGCTCCAGATGATCCTTCTAATTCTCTCATAACCAATTCAACCGATGTTGAAATTGAAGGTACCAAGAAAGAATCAGTGGGTAATTTTATTCGATTTGCATCAAAAAGGGATCCATCAAACAGACAAAATTTCACGGTAGCTCAAAGTATTGATTATGTGCTCGATTCGAGCCCTGATTGGTTCTCCAAGCGAATCAGAGAGCAATACTCATTTGGAATCGCTCAAACCAAGGCAGAATTAGCGGCTAATGAAAAGGATCCACTGAAATGGTCTAATCCTTTAGAAGCAGCGTTACCCAATGCTCCCGATATGAAAATGTATTGCTTTTATGGTGTCGGTAATCCAACCGAACGTGCATATACTTATACCGATGCTGAAAAGGATACTCATTTACCAATGACAATTGATTTGGATTGTGAAGATCCCATTTACATGGGTGATGGTGATGGGACGGTATCTTTATTAACTCATGCCATGTGTCATGAATGGCAAAAACCTAATTCAAGATTCAATCCCGCTAATATTAATGTGACTGTGGTCGAAATCAAACATGAACCCGATAGATTTGATATTAGAGGTGGTGCCAAAACGGCAGAGCATGTTGATATCTTAGGTTCTTCTGAATTGAACGAAATGGTTTTGAAAGTAGCGGGTGGTCAAGGTGACACAATTAGTGACCGTTACGTGAGTGAACTACATAATATCGTGGAGAATATGAAACTCTAAGATAAATTTTCTCTCTAAAATCAAATATATATACATGTACGAATGCTACTTCTAATAATTGTTTAAGTTTTCACGCTGAATGGTGCCAGAGTAAACTACAATATTTTGTAAATCTACTGGATCAAGACGTGTTTCGTTAAGGTCATGGTAATTCAAATCAGTTTATAGATATTTGCACTGTTGCCGAATTGCACCAATTTCCCTTTTTTCTGTTAAAAAAACAAAACAACGCTCGTGTTATCTAACGGAAACAGAGAAAAAAAAAACAACACAAAAAAACAACAAAAAAACCTGAACCCGAAGTGAAAAAAAAAAAAAAAAAAAAAACGTTATAACCGTGTTTTCCTTTTCAATTCACTTGTTTTGTTCATTCTGATCTTTCTTCTTTCTCTCTGTTTCAGTTTCAAAACTACTCACTTAGTAAAGGGCTACACTTCATCAGATCATTGTTGTTCTTTTTCTGCTGTGCTTTTTATTTGTTCGCTTCTATTTTCTTTTTGTTTCGTTCCTAGTTTTGTTTCTTCCCCGTTATTAGCCTTTGTTTACCTGCTATAATTCATCTTCAATATGAGGTATGTTCAATAAACCGATCCTTCGATAACTTCTTGAATACAAGCCACAATGTGTCTTATTCCATTATCGAGCTGCAAATCCCCCATTGGTTTTTTTTTATTTTTATTTTTCTTCTTATGTCTGTTTGTTCTCAATTTGTTGTCGAATATGCGGCGTTGCTTCCACAGTTGACAATCTGCCCCACTACGCGATTTATTCAAGACTAAGTTTACTTGTCATTAATACTAACAATTGCAATTTTCTCTGCGCTTATAGTGGTAAATTCGTTAGAGCCTCCAAATATCGTCATGTTTTCGGTCAAGCCAGCAAAAAGGAGTTGTGCTACGAAAACTTGAAAGTTACCAAAAACGCTTGGGATTCCAACATTGTCAATTCCAATGGTAAATATATATCCGTCAACTGGGATGCCTCCGGTGGGGGTGCTTTTGCCGTGATCCCCACAAATGAAGTTGGTAAAGCACCTGATACCGTGTCTCTTTTCAGAGGTCACAAGGGCCCCGTGTTGGATACCGCTTTTAATCCTTTCAATCTGCAACAAGTTGTCAGTTGTTCGGATGATGGTAAGATTCTTTTATGGGATATCCCAGAAGATTACTCATTCCACAAGTATCTCGATGCAAATGATGATATCAAGGATATTACTGAACCAACTAAAGTGCTTTCTGGTCACACCAGAAAAGTTGGGCACGTCGGATTTCATCCATGTGCTGCTAATGTATTGGCTTCTTGCTCCATGGACTATACAGTTAAAGTCTGGAATTTGGAAACCGGGAAGCCTGAAATCACTTTACAACACAAAGACTTGGTTACATCTTTCGCCTTCAATTACAATGGTAGCTTATTAGCCACTACTTCAAGAGATAAAAAATTGAGAATTTGGGACATCAGATCCGGTGAAGTGATCTCTGAAGGTGCTAGTCACACTGGAGCCAAACCATCCCGTGTCGTATGGGTCGGTAACACGGATAGAGTAATCACCACTGGTTTTTCCAAATTATCCGATCGTCAAGTTGGTGTATGGGACGTCAACAACCTCGAGAATGGTCCTATCGATGGATTTATGGTGATTGATGCCTCATCTGGAGTATTGATTCCGATCTTTGACGAATCGAACTCTATCTTATATTTGGCCGGTAAAGGTGATGGTAATATTCGTTACTACGAATACGACAATGATCTCTTACACGAGTTATCCCAGTATGCCTCCACTGACCCTCAAAGAGGTTTCGCTGCCGCCCCTAAATCAACCGTCAATACAAAGGAGAACGAAATATTACGCTCTTTTAAAACTGTCAATGACAATTCCATAGAACCTGTCTCTTTCATCGTACCAAGAAGATCTGAATTGTTCCAGGATGATATTTACCCAGATGCTCCTTCAGGAGAAGCCGCGTTGACCGCCGATGAATGGTTCAGTGGCAAAGATTGTAATGGTCCCTTATTATTAAGCATGGAGGCCATCTACGAGGGTACTAAACCATCCATAAGACAATCTGAACCTGCCACTAGTGTTAATGCAGTCAAGGAAAAGGAAAGTATTGCCAAAGAGGAAACTGCCAAAGAAAAACAAAAGGACAAGGAAAGGATTCAACAAAAGGAAAAAGAAATCTCTAATCAAAGGGACTCGGTTACCCCGTCATCTTCGAGTAGCAAGGGTGGTGTTGATAGTGTTTTGAAAGGTTCCGATAAGGTAGACTCCTTGCTCACAAAAGTGACCGATGAATCTGATGATGAAGACTCCAAAAGAATACGCCAATCGAATAAAGATGACGAGTGGGAAGAAGTTGAAAAGCCAAAGAGTGGATCTTTGACTCCTAAGAAAGATGTAAGGGAGAAACCAATAGCGAAAGAAGAGCCAAAGAAAGAAGAGCCAAAGAAAGAAGAGCCAAAGAAAGAAGAGCCAAAGAAAGAAGAGCCAAAGAAAGAAGAGCCAAAGAAAGAAGAGCCAAAGAAAGAAGAGCCAAAGAAAGAAGAGCCAAAAGTTGAACCCAAGGCCGAACCCAAGGCCGAACCCAAGGCCGAACCCAAGGCCGAACCCAAGGCCGAACCCAAGGCCGAACCCAAGGCCGAACCCAAGGCCGAACCCAAGGCTGAGGCAATAGCTGAACCAAAGGCTGAGCCTAAGGTCAGTACTTCTTCTCTTGATACCGCTAAGGATGCATCCCCAGCTCCTTCCACTTCTTCCACCACCAGTAAGACAGCCTCAACTAGCGCACCAACCTTGAAGGCAACCGTAGAAAAACTTGCTGGTCTTGTGGAGAAATTAGAGTCCCAAATCACACAGTTGACTGAAGCTGGCTTAGAAAAAGACCAAAGATTGGAGTCTTTGGAACAAAAGATTGATGAACTTTTGAAAAAATAATGCAAAATAACTCTTGAGCTGTTGGGTGTTCAACTGACAATAAAGAAGTATGAAAAAGAACAATAACAAATACCTCGACTATCATTTAGATAATTAATAACTTTAGTGGTAAATACTTGTAATATGATGTAGCCATAAACCTGACTTGCACTATGTGACTAAGTTAAACATTTGAGACGCTTTTTTACAAGATAGTGGTTATTATTTATATTTGGTATTAGAGAATAAAGCTGTCTGAGAGATAGGGCTGACATAAATTTACAAAGTAACCCGTGAAGACTGATATATACCTCTTCTATTTGAATATTGGAAAAATGAGTTCAAGATTAATCTTTCTTGAGGTCATAGAATCGTCTAAAAATGAAAGATGTCAAATTTTGACAGTCGAAAGTCACCATACGTGAGAATAGCTCTAATTTTACCTTATTCTCATACTGGTAATTTAATAATTGATCGAGAGTGATTGTGACATGAGCACCAAACACGTTAACAGATCCAGTAGCAGCCTCAATCACGAACTTACCGACCTCATGACAACTAAACATAAAGTCCAACTTAGAAGATGAAGCAATTTTTTGACCCGCGAGTCCACCATAATCCAATACAATTTTTTGATCTAATAACTTTTTGACTGAATAAATGTAGGACCCAAATTTGGGAAGTCTATTGTTTTTCTTAAGCTCGCGATGATAAAAGTATTGCTTACTGAAGACAGGAATAATGTTAAAGATTTTTCTATCCTTTGGTTTCAGCTGTAATTGAGACAATATACCCTCAATATGCTTGTTATAGTCGGTTAATTGTCTGGTCAAGAACTTTTCCTTCTCAAGTAATTTGTTGATGGTCTTGGTGGCGATATCTAATTGTGATTTACGAGTAACTCTTTGTGCATCCTTTGTCTTGATGTCAACAGCAATTTGATTGAGAATTTCTTGGAATGAGTTTTCACGTGTGAGTTGCCCCATCCCTTCCAATTGTAATATGATTTCTAATGCCATCTTTTTCAATTCACGATAAGTCAAGGTGGATAAATCACCCAATGATGTCCTATAATAAGGTCTTCTCTTTTCATGACTTCTAGATACTTCAAGTTCTTTTCTCTCGCTCGCAACGATCTGCCTGAAGTTCTCTTCATGGCTCTCCTTGATGCGAGAAATCAATAATTCCAACAAACCGTCACCATCTTGAATTCTGATAATGTATAAAATACATCTCTTGGCCTGAGTGAAAAGTGACTTTGCTTTGGAATCAGCCAATGAATCCTCTTTAGTAGTAGGATTAAGATTTAAGGGGATGGCTCCCAACTCAGTAAGAGATACCAAGTCATCAGCGGAGTTGACAAGTTCATCCAACTTGGAGCATACACTAAACAATTGATCATCAGGACTTGGAGCCATCGTATCAATATTTTTGGTGACAATTTTCTCAATTTGAATCATGTCGCTAACTCTCATGATCAATTGAGGTCTTTCATGGGTGATAATGTCATCGTAGTCGTTCAACTCATATTCGTATTCGACATCCTTAACATCAATCAATTGACTGACAAAGGTCTTGGTTATTTCAACAGATGAAGTAATATAATCGTTTAATGGTTTCAAGAAGTTGTCGTTGAAAGGCTTCATTGAAAAGACTTGGAGAATTACTCTACCCAAGTGTTTTAAATTCTCTTTTGCCTTGGTATTGAAAAGTTCGGGGTTGAATGGGTCTTTAGCCAAGTACCCGAAGTTTTCAGGGCACTGAAATATGGTTGCTATGTAATGCTTGATGAAAATCACACCAGCAACTGCCAAGTGCTGTTGTTCTGATTTTTCAGGGAATTGCAATTGTGATAATCTGAAAGCTTCCCGGGTAATCAATCTGACGTGAATTGGTATCTTAGAGAGTGATCCCTGTAAGACTTCAAGGACAGTGGTGGCATATTCTCTTAAGCTTAACAAGTTTTCTACGAAAGCAGCAGAAACCTCTGGATCCTTGATCGCAGTCTGAGGAGTTACGCCTCTCGGTCTATCCGTTGTCCCATGAACTTTGATTTCTTTATCCGCAAGGAAATCATTGATAACAGTTGGGTCTGATTCAAATGACACCTCATCGGTTTCAATCAAGAGAGATACGATCTTGCCCATGAAAGACTTCAAGTGAAGTCTTTGATAGGTGTGATTGTTGAACTGTAAAAAGTATTCGACCCAGAAAGATGATTGTGACTTCGTTAAGTCACTAATATTTTTGGAGTTACTCGTAATGTCATTTCTCATCATAGCAAAGATAAACTTCACGTAGAAAAATTCCTCTCTGGTATGGTGGTCAATGGATGAATTCTTGATAGGGAACAAGGAGATAACCAAACTTTGTATTTCTTTGCAGAAGCCTAAGTCTTTATCTTCCACGCTTAAAGAATTATATAACCGAACAAAGTATGATGGTTTGGTTTGCAAGAAGTAGAACATTGTTTGATAAAGTTCTATTCTTTCTCTAGATGACTTGTTCAATCTTTCCAAGTTTTTGATATTACTGGAATTACCACCGGAAGGCTTGTACACTTTATATTTGTTCTTGTGCTTGATAAAGTCCTCCACTGTGATTTTATTTTTATCCAACAAGCTTAACTTGATATCCAAATTCTCAATTTGGGATTCCAATTCTTCATTGCTTTTGGACTTTTCGATGATGCGGTCTTTCAAATTTGATAATTCCATTTCCTCCTGGAAGTCAATGTCGTTATCTGTTAACAAGGAAGAAAACTTTTTGATGACTGACAAAGGTGGATTTCTCATGTTAAGCAATGACTTGTAAGCTCGTTGTGTATACTTACTTCTAATCATAGCCTGTGCACGGATAACCTTATCAATGTTCGCAACATAATAGTTGAACATTGATACCACATCACGACGAACCCTGAATGCTCTCACACGACTTTGTAATTCAATCACTGAATTTATTTGTGTGTAGATATCATCAAGGATAATTTCGCGATCGAATCTACTCAAGATTCCTCTAAATTTCGATTGAAGTGGTACAATTTGTTCTTCCTCGTAGAAGTATAACACTTGTTTCTTCCAAGTGACTTCTCTCCTCACTGCGTTTCCTCTGGCTTTAGCAAAGAGTTGGTTCATAGCATCATCCTCACCCATCAATGTAATCAAAACGTTATTACATAATTTTGTTCTGGCGATACCACCTCTGGCAATACTTTGAAGCTCAGCCATGGTTTTTCCTGATCTGAACATTGATCTCAAAGTTTTGAAGCAGTCACGACGAATTCTGTTGCCTCGGATGAGTGATTGTAATTGAGTGACACCTCCACTATTGGCTAAGCCTGAAATAATACTATTATTGGTCAATCTTTGGTAAAGAATTCGGCGTGAGACCGATTGAAGTGCCAACACATTATCTTCTATTAAATCTATATTGCTCAAAATCACGGACGATTTAGAGTAAATTTTGTTTCGTCTGATGACACTTTGGAACTCAACGACGGTAGAAATGGCATCATCAATTTGCTTCTTCTTATCACGATGAGAAGCTCTTTGAAATTGCCCACGAATAATGCTTTGAAGTTTGGTACCCATGATTTCAAAATTGCTAAAGTCAAGTTTAGGTTTGGAGCTGAATAATTTAGTTCTAGCAGCAGCTTGTAATAATATTATTTCACTTGAAAATACAACTAAATCGTCACGTTTTGAGTCAATTGTTCTTCTTCGTGAAAAGTTACCCCTTATGACCGAGCAGAAAGTGGTGAACTCTTCCGCATAAGACTTTAGCAAGATACGATCTATGAACATTGTGTAACGGAAACTGGCACCTTTTGCCAAAGCTTGGATTTTGATAATGTTGTCAATGTGATCATCAATCTCTGGAGTATAAAAAGGGTTTTGGGTATAATCTAAAGATGAGTAGATTGACTTATGATGACTCCTGATTCTGGAAGTAGTGGGAATGGAGGTAGATTCTGACTTTGTGAGCGAAGTTGATTCCAGTTCGGTAAGAAAGTCGTCATCAGCCTGACCTGATTCTCGAAGATATTGTTCATATCTATTTGCCATATTAGAAGAGCGTGTTCTAGTATGCATGGGGCTAGTTTGTATTGAAGAGTCCAGTCGTTTGGGACG
Source organism: Hyphopichia pseudoburtonii (assembly GCA_003856775.1). Taxonomy (NCBI): domain Eukaryota; kingdom Fungi; phylum Ascomycota; class Pichiomycetes; order Serinales; family Debaryomycetaceae; genus Hyphopichia; species Hyphopichia pseudoburtonii. The sequence goes on along the minus strand of CP024752.1, from coordinate 580,392 downwards.
AGTTGGAGAAGTTTGTACTTGTGCATCCTTTTCAAATTTTCTGGTTACAGATGACCTGGCCAGATTACTTTGAGACCGACTTAATAAGAAAGGATTGTCTTCAGTTTCAACACATCTATCCACCATTTTAGGCTTGGGCCTTTCAGGAGAAGGTCGTCTTGAGATGGCAACATCTCTACCAGGCAAATGCTTGTTAGCGGATTCATGAATGGGAGGTGGAATTGGAGTTTGTGGAGCGGGTGTTTTGGGAGGGCTCTGTTGAAACCGAGGTTGAGGTGTTGGCGGTTCTTCCTCATATGTATCACCGGTATCAACACTTGTGAAATTGGGTAATCCAGTCCCGACCAACGCTCTATTGGCAGCTTTGATATCATCTTCAGAAAAATCGGCAACATCCACAAGATCTTCCATGTGACCAACGCCAGGATTCGTCTTGGCTAAGATGTAACTCAAGGCATGTAAACAAAACCATACTTTGGGGACATTTTTAGCGTCGTACAAATCTGTAAGTTCGAATCTAAAGATAACGGGAACGTTTTTTCTTTTAAGCAAGTAAAAGAATTGATTAATGTTATCTGTATGTTGAAATTGTAATCTTGTGTCATTGGTAAAAATTTTCTTACCGCCGCCAAGAATAGCTCTTGATAATTTGGCAATGTGAATCCCATTTCTGATGTATGAAATTAACTCGACTGGCAGTTGAGTAATTTCTTCTTGTATTATAGGCTCAAGCCAGTTTTTGATGGCAAGAATACGACATAAGTACTCATAACCGGGCGAATCCCTTGAGGTACTATTACCGGGTGATGCCAAGTAGTTTCTTGGTGAGCTTTTTTGCTTTTGCGGTGAAGGAGTTCTAGGTTCAAGTCGAGTATTTTTAGTAAGAGTGGCGCTTAAATCAGTATTAGGACCATTGCTCTTGGTTAAGGGCCCACCAAACTTACCTGAATTTGCACGGTTGAGGTTTGCTGGGGTATGAAGACCTGTCTGTTTAATGGGCGACAAGTGATTATTTGCAGGTGTGGTCTGTAATGCGGGTGTACTGTTTGGTTGAGTACGAGTCAACTTATTTGCAGGAGTTTTCAATTCGTCATTATTGGAAGCTGCTTTACCAGCATTCTTCTTTGGAGTTTTACTGAGAACGTCACGATAGTTACCCTTGGCCCAACTAGGGGTGTCATCATCGGCATCATCGTCCAACGAGTTGGAGATCGTAGTGACATTATTATTATTACTTTGCTTGTCAGTATTGATGATCGGAGTACTCTTTTTATTAGGAGATGCGTTTCTGCTGCTGTTATTGGAGTTTGTCTTACTTTGATCTCTAAAAAAAGACACGGTCGCCGAATCGGATTCGAACCGTTTCTTCAATAAATCAGTTTTGGAAGGGGTGGTGGTTTGATTACCATCCAATTGTTTAGCAAGTTTATCCAAATCTTCCTCTTCGGGATCATTGACAATATTTCTTTGTGAAAATGTTTGCTTCAAAGGAGATCTCGATGGAGAAGAATTATATTTTGTGGAAGGTTTCAAGGGCAGTAATGGAGTTGCATCAGGATTTTCTATAGATCCCAAGTATTTAGACACGATGCTTTTAGCGGGTGGCGTCATTCTCGACTATTTTATGGACGTATAACCGGAAAAACAACAACAAGAGCCTGCTGGTAGATTAGAAGCTTTCGAATTTATGCCGAAGTGTGAAAAATTGGTAAGGATATGAAAGTGGGTAGGAAAATTACCAATATCCACGAATTGGATTACACGACGAGGACGAAACTTTATTTGTAGAGCCGTTGATATAATCGTGTGAATGTTGCTAATTGGCAAGTGGCAACGGGGAATGTCAAGCGTGGATAGAACCAAACAAGAAAGGGTATAAATAAAGAACGAAGCGAAGGAAAGTAAAAGAAATTTGGTAATGAAGAGAAAAGAAGGTGGGAAACTAGCAAAAGAAAGTGATGGTCTAAGGAATAAATACAATTTCAGAAAGGAAGATGTCTAGTCTTTCATAGCCGTTTTTCTGTTTCACTAACAACAAACCTCTAAAATCTCTCCTTACAATGACTTCAAAATCAAGTTTTCATTTCACTTTTGATTGTTTTGGATGCATTTGTTTATCCTTCCCAATCGGGAAACAAACAAAACAATCTCTGTATTTTTTTTGTCTTTTTTTTTTTTTGGGTTTGTATGAGAATGTAAATGTACACAATTCTGCCGAAAAGAGACTCGAGGGACCTTTTTCAAACAATAACACAAATCGAAAAGGGCCTTCGAGTTAAGCTTGTCCATGATTATCTACTTATTTGTACAATTGGTGATAAGATTTGGTGAGTCCCTGAATTAATTTTATTGAATATGGCCTCACTCTAAAAGCTTACTTTATTCCTTCCATCAAGTTTGTATTTCTTTATACACAAAAAGATGGTAATATCTAGAGGGATTGCTCAAAAGTCTTCAGTGTCGAGCTTGTTAGGAAACGCTTCCTTTCGGATTTGTCTCTTCAGAACCTGAGATACTTACGTTTAAAGAAGGAATGGGTCTGATTTCAGATCCAGTGCTACCATGCATGATATGACTTTGCGATCTTCACTTTTTTTTTTTTTTCACTCTTTGTTGTTGTGCTTTTCTTCTCATTGACATTTTCAGTGTACAGTTGCGCTAGCCGAAAACTAAAGAGTGTTCCCAGACAAATAATAAACATTACACGGGACTACGAAATTGTCTCGACAGGGAAGAAGAGACCAAAAAAAAAAAAAGAAGGGGGTCATTTATTATTCATAAGTCGTAAGATGGCATTCCAACAAAGATAAAATGGGAGGGGGGGGGGGTCTTAATTATCTGTCCCTGTATGGAACACGCATGAATTGAGTTTAATTCGTTCGTGAATGAAGCCCGTGAAACGATGAATTTGGTTAAAACTTGTGACGGTCATCATTGAATTCAAAAAAAAATTCATTCATTTCTTTGTCCCACGAAACGCAACTATGAAATAATCAATTAGACGAGTTTTCGCATGTCGATGATCATTTACATGCCAGTTTCAAGTTCACTCTGCTGAGCCATATAACTAGCTTCAAGGAATTTGATCGTCTCATCTAAAGTTACTAATTCTGCTCTTCGTTCAGGAATATTCTTCTTCGAATCATTGAGCAGTATTAGACCAGATTGGTAATCCTCCACTATCTGATCGAAGCGGGGTATCAATGCATTCAAGTCAAGTCCATCTTCATGCTCTTCACTTATATTCTGAGACATGGTATCCACATCGTTTTCTAAAATGTCGATTGCTGATGTCACCCTAGAGTCGGTAGTTTCTATTAATCTTTTGTATTCTTTACGAGCTTTCCTCGGAGTATTGCGACGAAGTTCAGCGGTGGCAGTTGTTTCCGCTTCAACTTCACCAATGATTTTTCTAAGTTGAGCGTTGATTTCTAAATCAAACGGAGCCACCTCTTCCATGTTTTCTAACGATAATAACTCTTTGATTGACATGTCATCGTTTTGTAAGTCGTATCCATCAACGACCATGGCGTGCTTGGCTAATTCAAAAGTTTCAACCAAAAGCAGATTGAGTTGGCTTTCCACCTCCATTTTCAATGGGTCGTGGGGCCCTTGACCTGGTACATGATAATCTAGTCTAGATGTGATGTCATGTCTCATTTGATTGAAAAGGTATTGTAAATCTTTCTTTGAAAGCTGTAGTCTTTCATAATTATCGCTCGCACTCATAATACGTCGATACTGTTCTATGTAATATGTGACTGTGTGCAATTAGTGAATGGGGTTCGATAATATGAACTCCAAAGTTGGCATCTATCATCCTATCGTATGTTTATGTTTTCACAACAAACACAAACAAACAAACAAATAAAAAAATAAAGAAAAAAGAACAAGTTTAAGATGTTTGGATGTTTCCCTTGCGACATTTTATTATACGCGACATTGTCTCTATTTACTAAGTCCACCAATTTATCACCCTCACACACAAAATGATAAAGAACGGAGAAAAAAAAAAAAAAAAAACCCAGGCTAATTGATATGAGAACGCTAAAAAAGTTCCAAAACTATATGTTGAACAGGAGAGAAATCTTTACGGCCATTAATCATCAAACTTACAAATTTATACAGAAATGAGTGAAATTTTAGGAGACCAATATAGTCCCGCCTTTGCGCCATTTTTTGGATTTGCGGGCTGCGCAGCTGCCATGATCTTATCCTGCGCCGGTGCCGCCATAGGTACTGCCAAGTCAGGTATTGGTATTTCGGGTATCGGTACTTTCAAACCTGAACTTATTATGAAATCATTAATCCCGGTGGTTATGTCTGGTATTTTATCTGTCTATGGTTTAGTGGTTGCTGTGTTGATTGCTGGTGGATTGGCACCAACTCAAAATTATTCACTTTTTAATGGGTTTATGCATTTGGCATGTGGATTGGCGGTAGGGTTTGCCTGCTTGGCTTCTGGTTACTCAATTGGTATAGTTGGTGATGAAGGGGTGAGACAATTTATGCATCAACCTAGATTATTCGTCGGAATTGTTTTGATTTTAATTTTTGCTGAAGTTTTGGGATTATATGGTATGATTGTTGCCTTAATTTTGAATACTAAGGGTAGTGGTTAAAGAACTAATTGCATACATTCCCAATATAAATCTTTCTTCAACAATCCTCAATACTCTTCAGATTGCTTCATCTGCATAATTCATAAAAGATTTTAAAAACCCTCCGGGTAACAAAAAATTTGTTTGATACTTTGAACCAACCTTTTCACTTCTTGGCATACCTATTTACATATATATATGTATGTACTTTTCCATATACTTAATTGATATTTTCCTCTTAGAACTTTTTTGATAATCCTTTAGGATTTCTCAAAACCTTTTTTTTTTTTTTTTTTTTTTTTTGAACTTACAGGAGAATGTAGCTAAGTAATATATTCGTGGTAGAGAAAAGGCAACTTTTGGACTTTGATTAATACACAATCTACTTAAAAGAAGTACCACCAAAGTAGAAAGAAGAATATTGAAAAATTTGATAATGAAAAAAAAAACGGAATTGGAAGAATAAAATTTTTGTTTAGAATACATGTTTGGAGACAAAGCCTTACTTTTTTGCTTGAATTTAATCAGTTTCCATCTTGTCATCAGATTGAGCAGGGGCAGTTCCAGTCGAGTTAGGTTGAGGCGCCGATCCGTCAGCAGCTGGAGCAGATGTAACAGGGTTAGCATCGGTGACTTCAGAAACAATTGCTTCGGAACCACTAGCCGTTACGGTAGCATCAGACCCCTTGGGGTCGGTGGTGATCCCTGCTGGGGCACCTAATGTAACATTCCCATCGTCATCAATAAATTGACTAGAAAATTCTTGCACGTACTGAACCGATCTATCACAGTCCAAAAACAACATGTAACCTCTCTTGATATCGGGTAAATCAACAACGTTACTTCTTCTCTTTAATGCAATTTGTTGCGAAACAGAAATCAAATTAGAAGCATATCTCAAACTGGTTTCTTGTCCAATCTTAGTCAATAACGCCAATGCATCACCGGATAATTCCACTTCTTCTTCGGTGGCTCTGATGGAAAGAATTGTTCTTATTTCGTCGGCACTATATGATGAGGTGTGAATGATGATTGATCTATCCAATAAATCCATTGGTAACCCATGGGGAGATTTATAGTTGGTACCTCTCGTTTTCGAGATACCTCTGTTGGTAGCCATTATGACAATAGGAGCGAAATCATCTTCTAAAGCTCTATTTATGAATGAAAAGCATTCAATATCTAGCATATGTACTTCATCGATGAATAACACCCCAGGAACAATCTCAGCCTTACCTTCTTCTTTCCACTCAGCAACTTTAATATTAATTTGATCACGAACTTCAGATCTAATTTCACCAGTATCACCTGAGAACAAAGCCAAGAATCCTTGCTGTCTTGAGTTTATAACATCGATTTCATGTAAAGAAACAGTGTGAACGACTTCTTTTCTTTTTTGTAATTCGCCCTCTGGACATTGGACGAATTTGGTATCAGGACCCATGGCATCATAATCTCTGGCACGAGTGAAAGACTTACCCAATTTGCTGATCTTACCTGATGCTTTATCGATTGAAATTACGTCACCAGCCAACACTTTTTCCTTGGTTAAGCCTTCAATCATTTTATTACCCAATTCATAAATGGTTTCCATATCGGTGGTTTTGATAGTAAGTTTCCCTTGTTTGTGACCACCGGTGATAGATCTGTCAATTTGAATTTCAACAACTTCACCTTCAATAATTTCGGTTTCTTCTTTGATTCTTATACCAATTGATTTACGGAATGCTTGAGTCAAAGATTCGGTTTTAGACAAATCTAAAGAAAACACTTCAGAACCAGCGATGGCGGTAAATGGAACTTCAGACCCTAAACTTTGTGAGAGACCCATGGCAATGGCAGTCTTACCAGTAGATGGGGGACCGGCAACAAGGACAGCACGTCCAGCAATTTTACCGGCTTGAATTAATTTCAAAATTACCCCAGCAGCTTTTCTGGCTTTAAGTTGACCCACCATACCTTGGGAGGATTCCTTTGGTTTTAAGTTATCATCTAAACCTAAACCGGATATGTGTGAGTGGGCAGCAATTAAAGACAATCCATTCAAGTCCTTGCTTTGAACATTGGTGGAAATCGTTGTAGTTGACTATTCGTAAAGTTGTTAGTATATTGTTGTTATAAATATCACCGGTACATTTCAAATTGCACTCGATCTTTAAATCCTAGCAAAGAAAGGGATGACATACCATTACTTGTGTATGAGTATGTATTAGGTGATTGGTGGATGTGTTGAAATAAATGATGCCCTCTTAAAGGATTTTGTGCCTTTCAATGGTCTGAAGTCTCAGTTTCTTGTTTCTTTTGACAACTGAAAAAAAAAAAAAAAAAAAAAAAAAAAAAAAGAAAAAAAAAAAAAAAAAACTACACTGCGAGAGATGTCGCGATAAGTCTAAAAACAAAAAGTTGAAAAACACCTTTGATTTTGGTGCAATAAATATACATTAATATAATTTTATAGTCAAGTCTAACAATTTTTAGGTGGGACCCTGCCCACTTTTTTGAGAATAAATACAGTTTGATTTGATCAAGGTACTGAATTTGTCAATAAACTGAAAGAAAAACATAGGCTAAATTTTACTCGATCTCAACAATGAGCCCTCTTCATACATGTGCTCAATTTGATCCTTAAAGAACTTTGCAGCGAAAGGTCTTTTGATCTTGACGGTAGGGGTAAGAAGATTACGTTCAGTGGTCAATGGTTCGAATTCAACATACAAGTTTTGAATTTTTTCAAAACTGTGTAATTTGGTGACTTTTTTACCGCAGATAGCAACCAACTTGGCTCTATTTTCCTTCGAATTGATATGATGTAATACTTGTTCTCCAGATAAACGGTTTACGGTATGTTTGTCAATACCACCATGAGAGACCAAGAATTTTTTGGCTAATCGAACATCAACACCAATAATAGCCACAAGGAAATGATGCAAGGAATTACCATGAACAAAAGTTTGAGACAAAATTGGATTGTTTGACATGTACTGAGTCTCAACTTTTTCAGGTGCTACGTATTCACCCTGAGCCAATTTGAAGAAACTTTTGACCCGATCGATAATCGATACTCTACCGGTGTCTTTATCAATTCGAGCAATATCCCCCGAATGGAACCATCCTTCAGAATCAAGGGCTTTGGCAGTCTCCTCGTCGTTTTTGTAGTAACCGAGGAAATTCTGAGGTCCTCGCATCAACAATTCACCACGAGGACCATCAATATCACTGACATGATAACCCATTTCTGGAATTTCACGAACCTTCATTTCAATTGTACTGGCAGTGGCACCACAAGTACCTGGACTTTTTTCAAAGGGCACTGAAACAGCACAACCAGCAAAGGTTTCGGTTAAACCATAGCCTTGTACAAACCCAACATTTAAAGCTGCTTTAACAAACTTTATTGTTGATGGTGGGATGGGAGCTGACCCACAGATAATAAATTTCATATTATCAAAACCCAAAGCTTTACGAAGCTTAGGTAAGAGAGCATTATCATAAATGGCATGAGCACCGGTAGCTCCATCATACTGAGACTGAGCATCCATTTTGGTTTGGAATACATGATCAAATACTTTCAGTTTAACCGCCGATCCACTTTCGACGGTGGCAGATTTAATTACACTTTCAAACTTAGTGATGATACGAGGTACAATTGAAAGTTGATGGGGTTTGAATTTTTTCAAATCATCAACCAACGTGAGAGGAGTACCACCATATCTTGGAAATCCAATAAGATAACCGTTTAATAAGCAAAGAGCAATGGTTTCTCTTTCGAAAATATGAGCCAAGGGTAAAAATGAAAAAACTCTCGCATTGTCATAATGAGGAAGATGACTTACCAAGAAAGCCACGGCAGCGCAGGTATTCTTATGAGTTAACATGACCCCCTTTGCTTTGCTACCACTTGTACCCAGAGTAAAACTAATGGTGTATAAGGTGTCAGGGGTTGGAGGTAATTCCAACTGAGGGAACATTTTACCCACATGACAAACTTGATCCAAGTCAAACAAGGTTATCCCATTTTTACGAGCCAAATTCACCAAAGTTTGATCAGCGGCATTACTTTGTAAGTTCAAGGGATCCATAGATATAATTGAAATGAGATGTCCCAAAGCTTCAGGGTGGGTCAGTTTCAACTTGATGAGTTCATGAATGTGATTTTTGGCAGATACAACCACGGGGGACTCACAAGTTTCCAAGATATATTGAGAACTGTCGGGTCCCAACGTATCATATAAAGCGGTACTGGTGATTGAAAATGACAGACACATTAAATCAGTTAATACCCATTCCTTTCTATTTGGACCATAAATGGCCAAGATGAAGGACATATTTTCATGATTGTAATTATCAAAATCAAGATGATGACGATCGATTTTACGATGAGATTCAAACTTATCCGAATTTTTATAAGGATTATGTTGAAGTAAGTATAAGAGACCAGCCCCATAATTTTTTTTAAGTTGGTTTACCTCACCATAGGTTATGGTTGAATATTCATCATCTAATTTATGTAAGTCATGATCATAGTTTCGGGTAGCAAAACAAGGGTTATTAGCATGGCTTTGGAAAGTATAGCTCATTACTTCATGATAGGTGCTTAAATCTTTTGAGATTGCATGCTTCAAAGATTGAGTGAAACCTTTATTACGATACACGGCACTGAAACCAGGTTCTTCGGTCCCTTGAACTGGTACTGCATAACTGCTCACTTCAGCCGGAATAGGGAAGAATTTGTTGATTTCTTCGAATGATGTCGTTGATATATCAAAATCAATCAAGTATGGACTTTCTGGATCAGAATACCTTGGCAAGTTATTTTGAACTGACATTCTCTTCTCGACTACTTTTTTATTACTTGAAAGTGGGTTATATCTATAGTTTCTATTCGTAGTTGACTTCGAGAGTAAATAATGTGGTGTATTTGTTGCTTTTCCTTTTTTTTTTTTTTTTGGCGCAACGGTGACGGTCGAATCAGTTGGAGAAAAAGCGGGGAAAAACAATTTCTTTTGAAGTTATGGAGATGATTCGGAGAAAGAAGAACAAAAAGAATGTAAGCAAAAGAAATAGAAAAAATATTGTAGCGGAAGGATATCCAAGGACGTACATATATATATATATCAACTATTAGCATACGAGCAATGAGGGGTTTTGCTCCGAGTTAATACAGCACATAAGATATTGCCGGATTTAAAAAAAAAAAGGAAAAAAAAAAAAGAACCATAGAAAATAAACCGAACCAGAACGACACACAAAAAAAAAAATAATAGACACATATCGGTAGAAAGGTAAATGGAATAGAGAGTGGGGATAGATGGCTTCATTCCGAACCGTTATCGTTCATAAATTAGAACTCGAAGTTTGATAATAGTAGACAGAATAGTCGAAGATACCTTATTCTACACTTTCGAGAAGACACAGATGGACTAGTTGCATCGTATCCCATCCAACCATTAAAAACTTACAGACAATTCACCAGGATATAAATCTATTTTCAAAAAAAATCAAAAGTGGAAAACCAACAGCAAATTAGGTTTTATATGGAGAATTTCCATTACTGTTGTCTGTAGAGTTTACCCGGAATTGTGTGCAGGAACACCATCAATCTATTCTTCTTATGTGACACACTAATGTTGATGAGCAAAGGGCGGCACATTATACTCTGACAACAATCCCATTTGTTATTACATATCCATCGGATTGTTGGCATTGATTCGGTTGGTATGTAGCAAGTTCAGATTATAATTAATTACCTTCCGTTTGCTTTACCTGTGGTGGGTATTAAAAAAGGTGAAAAGATTTTTTTTTTTTTTTTTTTTTTCGATTTAATTTATTTTCTCCTACTTGACTGCACCAACCCGCCTGAACCCACTGCTTTAACGTCCATGTTAAGCCGAGCCAAAAATGACCTAATAAAAGTGTATTTAATGAAAGACAAGAATGAAGAAAAGAAAATTACATAAGAAAAATTATTTTCACCATGGCAACATTCAACTGCAAAACCTGGTGACATGATCAGCCTATTTGAACACATATGTACCTGCTTACCACGAAGTATATAAACCAAGGAAAACAATACTAATAATAATGAAGGTTACACGGTGGTTTGGCTTGCAGCAACATAACAATAGATCACAAAGCCAGAAACACGAAATCAATAAATAAAGTGACAATCGCAAAAGCAAAAAAAAAAAACACTTTTGGCTTACGCCTCCCCCGTCGAAGTCCGTAATAGGGGAAACACGTTCATTCGTTTGCAGGTATCTACTTAGCAATGAACTATATCGAGATCGAAAGGCCATCGCATCAGCTCCAATCTGTTCAAAGTTGAAAAAAAAAAAAAAGAAGAAGACAAAATACCATTAAAAGGATAACGGCTTCTGGCCAATAGTTTGAGAAAAGCGGTCGGGAGCATCCATTTTTTCCAAAATCAACTCGATCAATTCAATTTTACGTCCGGGGGTAAAATTTTGATTGTTTACACTTTTAACGAACTCCATCAACTGCGACATTGTTTTCACTTTACCGCTATGATGCTGGTGTTGCAGTTCATCTCCGAATACTCGTAAAAGTTGGGTCCATTGCCAAGTATCCTGGATATCATTATATGAACGAGTTGGGCCCTTAATGATTCTTTCTACCGTATAACCAGAATTATTGAGTAAGAAAATTTGTGGTGGCTCTACATCGAACCGAAGAAAACTAGAAAGTTCCTGGACTGTCATTTGAGCGGCTCCATCACCCTGAATCAAAACAATCCGTGAAGTTCGATTCAAATCACGGTGAGCAGCACACGCACCAAATGTTGCTGGTATAGCATAACCAATTGATCCATACATGGTTTGAGCAAAGTAGCGTGCCCCGGTGGGTAACTTAATATCAAGTGTAGCAAATAAAAATGAGCACGTTTCGACTATCAACACGTCATTGGGTTCAAGATAATGATTGAAGAAATCAACAAGCTTCTTTTGAGTGATTTTGTCCTTTGAAGAGTGTTCATCAATTGGGGTTGGTGATGGGTAAAATTTGTAGCTAATGTTTTTTCTTGTGGCATTTTTCAATTGACTCGGATCAAAACGACTAGCCAATGCATTGACCAAGTTTTTCATACTAAACTGACGCTCTTGTGCTGATTTGGGATTGGGGTGCTGATGAAGTGCAAAATACTCACCATCGATAAACACGTAGTCAGGATGAATCTCAACGTAGTCTGCTATATGACTAAAATCGTTGGTATACAGACCATTGTTTGTCTCACCATTAAAGACACCAAACGCGATGAGTAAATCAGTATTCTGTTCCAATTGATCATTAATCAGTTTGGTGGGTGAAACTTTACCACAGTATGGACCCACATAATTAGGTAAACTTTCATCAATGTTTCTTGCCATGTTAGTACTGAATAATTTGACGAAATTACTGGGCAACTTATTGATCAATTGCCCAAATGATGAATCTAGATTAAACCGACTAATCAACACATCGCCCAAAATTGAAGGTTGTTTACTATTATATAACTTTTGACAAATTTTGTTGGTAATTTCATCCAAGAGGTTTGCATTGTTCAATTCGCTCACTTCAAATGGTCTCTGTAATCCTGATTTATCAACCAATACATCACTCAAGTCGCTAGGAACAAACAAGTATCCAGGTCTAGATTCTTGAATAATGGTACGCAACACGCGATCAATTTTATTGAACTTGATCTCTTCGGAGTCTTCAAATTCCAACGATTCCTGTACTACCGAAATACCATCAATCATTTGTTTATAAATATTATGGTTAGGAGCGAACAACCCATTGTGAGCGGGTGCTAAGTGATGTATATTTTTCACTTGTGATGTGTGGGTAACTGATTTAGCCTGACGCATTTGACAGGTTGATGTAGTTCCTACGATATGTAAAATTGGAACATATTCTGTAAACAGTCCTGAAATACCATTGATGGCCGAAAGTTCACCCACACCAAAAGTCGTGATAAGTACCGACAATCTACCGTCCATTGCCCTGGAATAACCATCAGCAGCATAAGCGGCATTTAATTCATTACAAAGATTAAGAAAACGAATCTGTTTGTCATTGATGACAGACTCATCGTACAAGTGTTCCAAAAGAGAAAGGTTGAAATCACCTGGGACACCAAATATTGATTTCAATTTGGGGTTGGCTTGGGCAATTCGGAGGAAAAGGTATTCACCCAATGGGATTGAGCTTGGGCTGGGGAAACTGGGTGCTCTTTGAATTATAGGTGCCATTATTGAAAGTGATTGTTGCTATTTTATTCTCTCTCTATAAAATCAGAATTGACTTAGAATAAGGAATGACACATCATATATATATACACAAAATTCAGATGTTACACATCATATACTAATACTCCACATTGAGTCGCTTATCGGCGCTTTTGGGAGGAACCTGCAAAATTCCGCATTCTCAAAGTAATCTTACAAAAAGCGTGAGCAGATAAAAGTATCAAAGCACAACACGGCAGTGGCTGCAACGGTGCCGTTCCCACACGTTTCTTCACTCAGGTATTTTTATTATTGTTTTTTTTTTTCTTTTTTTTTTGCACACAGCTCTGGCTGCGATTACCGCGAATCCCTATCAGGGCACACGGCACGAAACGGTAATGTGCGGTAATCGGCGGTTGTTCACTGTGCGGGTTGTAAATTGAACCACAGGTGAAATAATCATTCACATTGAACATTGATATCAAGTTGCTTTATTAAGTTGTGATTCTATATACGCTCGATGAATGACTCCGGATAAAGCTGCTATTATTGGGCTTTCGGTCTAGACAAATTTAAAATGGAAAAAATTTTTGTAATAGGTCTTCATTTATATCCCCATCTTCGATCTTCTTGATCCAATCACAATAGTATTTTACTTTGTATTTTTCATACTTGGTCTTGCTCAAGTAATCAAAATGTATGTTCTTTTCCAATTTAGTAGGCCAGTTGAAATCATCGACCTCAACCTTATCCTTGGCTGATTCAAATCCTTGCTTTTTGATAGGAAAATTACCCACTTTCAACCCATCGCAATTTTCAATCACAATTCGGTCGTTAGCAACCTCAACAAGTACTAAAGAATTATGTATATTGTGTAGTCTCAACTGATGACATTTCAAGATAAGAACACAGTGGGACAAATCATGAATGAAAATGGGGCCCTGTGCGTCAATCATAATCACCGAGTGTTGACCCTGCTTGATATGGGCTGAATATGGAGTTGTTCCTTCACCATGACTAACAACTGAATTGTTCACATTTGAAAATAAAATATGTTGATTATGTGACGTTTCTTCTTTCAATGATGCCTTGGTGTAATCTAAGGAATCGAACAACAGGTTAATGTTATTATTTACATTGACAGTTGGTGTAGGTATCACTGACCCTATAGTAGTTGTAGATGCTGGAGAGTCATCAGTATTGGTGGCTGGTTCTGATGGTGTCTCAGAATCAGGTATCTTTGGCGATGATGACTTGACTTCAGTGTCTGCGTTCTCTGAATCAGTTATAGTATTGGCTCTCTTGAAATCATCTTCTCCACTTACACACACACCAGAATCAACCATCTCAACGTTTACGTCATCTTTAGCATCTAGTTTGTCACTTTCATCATTGTCATCACTTATACTCACATTCGCAATTTGTACATTACTGTCATCAACTTTCTCCTCTGAATCAGTAGACTGTTCTGCTGCTGCCGCCTCATTCAAGCCTTCTGTTGTATTTTCACTCTTCTGCGCACGGACTCCAGCTGCTAATTTCAAATTACCATTATTGTCATGTTTCTTATCTTCACTTGAAATTTCTTTCGTTTCAACCAGTTTGGTCACTCCACCCTCTTCAAATATCTGGTTAATCAGCCTAGTAGGAGTATTTGTAGAATAAACCTTAGGTGAGGTATTCCTAGACACTGAACTTGACATAGGTCCTGGAGTGGGAACAGAATGATTTTGATCGATATTTTGAGTGAGTTTTTGGACCATCAGTTGAACGGATGACTGTGGGTTGATACGAATGGGTTTGGGAGAAAGTTGGGTTTGTGGTTGATTTTGTGGGTGCTGAAGAGGTGGTTGCAGAGCTTGTGATGTGGATGATTCAGTATTGTGTTGGTCGGTATCATTTTCTCTTTTTTTCTCAAACAGCTTGATCTTGGATTGTAATGTAGCTTGAATTTTTTGAGGTTGATACTTAGGTGTATCAGAAAATTCCAGGCTCGATGATTGTTGTTCAAATGTCATAAGTTTAGCTTGTAGTTTGGACTGAACCCTAGGTTGTTTAGGTGAGGCGAATTGAGAAGCATTACTCAGCTGGTCTGGAGATGTAACTTGGGACAAACTCGGAGAGTCTCTCATCCATGAGGAAGGTTGGGGTGATCTGATTTGGTCATCCACACTTTCACGAATTTCACTTGCAACTGGTTCAGGCTTTGCTTCGGGGTTTCTTGCTTTTGCTGAAGCTTTAACGTCCCTTGTCGATCCTCTCTTCTCCTCGGGTACTTGGCCAGCATTTTTCTGTTCTTTCGCATGTTCTTTTCCTTCTTCTGTTGAGAAGGCTTCTGTTTCAGAAACAGCTTCTTTGTTTCCAGAGGTACAGTCTGCTGTTGAGTTGCCCTCTTTCTCAAGTTCGGGTTCATGAGCCTCTGATTGGGGTAAGGCAGTTATATTTTCGATTACCACCGGTCTATCTGCACAATTTTCAGATGCCATTTTCTCAGAATTAGTAAGCAATTCATACTTTTCAGCAGACTTTCTTGGATCGATTGTTTCCTTTGATAAAGCTGCTTCTTTTGATTGAGTGGGGACGCTTGGATTAACGATCAGCGCATTAGATGTAACATTTTTTTGATCAGTAGCATGTTCAACTTGTTCAGTGTGATCTTTGGTCAACTTATCGTCTACGGCAGAGGTTTCACCTGTAGAGTGAGCAGTCTTCTGTAGTTCATTTTCTTGAGATGGATCAGAGGTGGCTCTAGCCCTTGGCTTTATATGCGTATTTATTTTTGGGGTATTTGTGTGGGAGTTGACCTTGATCTCAGACTTTGCAGTCGACTTCAGCACGAGACTTGGGCCAGAAGTTGATCTACTCGTTGTTGTTGATGGAGCCGATACCACACGCGACCCCAAGAGCCCTTTGGGTTTATCGGTTCTCTTAGCTACCGTTATCTTCGGAGAAGACGTTTCCGTCCTTTTGGGGGTAGCCATTCTTGGAATCGGATCGCGTCTTAGAACTGGCGAGGCACGCGATATGGCTTCACGTTTAGGTGTCAGTGATCTCAGAATTGGATCCCTTCTGGGAGATGGAGCACGTGCAAGGGGATCTCTTCTCGGTATTGGAGCTCGTAATATGGGATCCATTGTGGGGTTGACATTACTTGAGCCAACATCAAAGCTTTTCTTTGCTCTTAACCTTGGTGAAGTAGGGCGAGCCGCTTTATCAATTGGTTTTTCTGGGGGTGAAAAGTCATGATCAGGCTTTGGTTTGGGTGTCTCTTTTATTCTTTTCGGCGGTGGGGTGTACAGGTAATCAACCACACCATCGGGAGCTATAGGATTGCCTTCAAACTGAAAAGTGCTAGCATCGATCAAGTTGGTTCTTATGTCAACGTATCTCATCAATGCTTGTATGGTTTCGAAAACTCTTTTCCTTTCGTAGGTGGGAATTTTGCTTATGTCGTCGTGAACTTGGTTATCGATCCCGATAACCTTCACTCGTAATGATTCTAGCTCAAGTTTATCATCGCAATTAACAATATCATTTTTGATTTCTATTTTTGTTAGTCAGTCATATTTCAATTTAGAACAAGCAGATCAATCACGTCAACATACGTATGCTTCTTTTGTTTAGCGACTCGAGGAGTTCCTGAGGACTTATCATGATTTCCTGCTTTTTGTTTTACTTCGTGATGAATGCCCTTCCAAATTTGTAAAAGAAAAAAGGTTTCTTGAATAACAAAAGAGAAACAAGGGAAGAAGAGGAAGTCAATTTTTATTTATACTGTGTTCATTCTTGCATTTATCAAACTTCCTGATCTGTGTCCGTTATTTCAACGTTTGTTTGTTTGTTTGTTTGTTTGTAGCGTGTGTGTCGTTCTGTGACAAGCATGCATAACGCGCGCAATAAATTTTATACGATGTCAGACTTCCAGATTTGGAAACTAGACGAGGGAAAGAGTCAGAGCTACTAAAGTAACACGAACTCATCCTTCAACATGTCACACTACTACTTCTATTTTATCTTGAACTGTTACATATACTGTGCAATTATTCGCCTTGAGGAATTAAGAAAGAGCAACTAGAGGGGGAAATATAACTACAATCAGACTTTTGCAGGAATAAAGTAGCAAAGTGCCGATGATAAGCCAAAACCAATCATGGCAAAAAACAGAGAAAGACGTTTTTATCCAAAAATAGAACCTTAATGAACCAATTGACACTGAGCTTCATTCTAATCTCATGATTGAAAGGGTAATGATTGAAAGAAGGTATGTAATCTGAGTAAATTCTCACTCACGAGAGCCACATATCAACCGAACTAAAGGGTTAGTTTTATAAGCCAGTGCGGTTTTTTCAGATCTTTGTGTGCTTTTGGATTTGATGGCCCTTATGAAACAACCTCTCCTTGTAAATAAACTTTTAATTCGCTTGTCATCTTTCTGTCTTTTCGCTGGGTGATTCACTAATGCCGAAACAGTTGAAGTGGGCTCAATGGTTGTCAACTTTATCTGGTCGTTAGATATTGATTTGGGAGTAACGAAGCTAAGCTCGGTTGATCGACGCAAGGCGCTAGACGTATCTAAATTGTTCAAGCTTTGAGTATCATCGGTTTGAATGGGCATCTGAAAGGAAGCTCTTGCATAATCATTGGAAAAAGTATTGGATTTTGTTCGGGGTTGCATACCAAAGAACATAATACCTAATTTGGTATTAGCTTATTATTCGCTTTGGGTACTGGCGCTTTGTGTCCCGGATAAACCCAGTCTTGAGGCTTGAGGCTGATCGTGAGCGGACTTTAAGATACGAATCAGTTACGATGGCTTTCTCGGTGTTCTCAAAAGTGTTAAATAGCAAGTAATGTAGAGGTTGCTAGAATCAAAGCATTTACTACGATGTGCCTACTTTTTTGTTTTCACTACTCTTTTTTTGTTGCCGCAAAAACAATTTTTTGGCAAAAGAGGAAAAAAAGAGAAAAAACTTGTTCAACCAAGGCACAAAAAGGTGACTTCTCCTTTTAGTATAACCGATCGGCATTCTTCTTTCCAAAGGCAGGAGGGATTCAAAGATCTTACATCTAAATATTCATTCATCTTTTTCTCGGAAAAAACCCAAAGGGGAAGCTTCCGGAGAGCTGTTTACACTTCGGAGTTACCATTGTTGACAATACTCGGAGAAACAGAAAATCAAAACTAAAAGTATGGCTTATATGCGAAGTGCGCTCAAGGCGAAGAAAAAAAGAACTGAAAAGTTAAGCCGCTAATCGCTCAAAAGAAAAAGAGTTATCTAGTTTTGGCCGGATTTGTTGGTAGTTGCTCATAATTGACTTCCAAGGCTTTGGTGGCAAATCGAAATCGATATAAATATCACAGCTTTCGTCTCCTTTCCAATTGACTCAGTTACATTGTTCAAATCACAATTATCATACAATTTCAATACAATCACCAAACAATTTCACTACAATCAAAATGTCTTCTTATGCACCAGTTAAAATTTCCGGTAACTTTGGTTACGGTACCATGAGTCACACCTGGACCCCCAAACCAACCCCTACTAAAGATGCTATCGCTGCCATTGAACATGTTATAAATGCTCATGATGTGACTTTTATAAATTGGGGGGAATTCTATGGACCTGATGATGCTAACTTGAAATTGTTAAAGGCATTTTTGGAGAAAAATGATGCCAAACAAAATAAGAAGTTGGTATTTTCAATTAAGGGTGGTATGAATCCAAAAACCTTTGCTCCTGATGGATCCAAAGAATCAATTAAGAACTCAATTGATCATATTTTGTCCTACTTCCCTGAAGATGAATCCAAAAGACCTCAAATTTTGTTTGAAATTGCGAGAAGGGATTTTAACACTCCATACGATGAAACCACTGGTTTCATTGCTGATTATGTGAAGGAAGGTAAGATTGATGGTATTTCTCTTTCCGAAGTTGGAGTTGAATCTATTACCAAAGCCTCTGATACCTTTCCTATTTCTGCAGTTGAATTGGAATTCTCGATTTTATGTCAAGATTTGGCTCATAATGGTGTCTTGGAAGAATTGTCTAAGAGACAAATCCCCATTGTTGCTTACTCACCGCTTCATCGTGGATTCCTCACTGACCACTTGGTTGAAAACGCTGATACTTATTTGCAAAACTTACCTGAAGGTGATACTAAACTTCATTTTGGTCGTTTCCAACCAGAAAATTTCGCTCATAATGTTAAACTTGTTAAAAAATTATATGAATTTGCTCATAATAAGAAGAACACCTCATTAGAATCTTTGGCCTTATCCTGGATTGTCAAGATTTCTGGGCTGGCTGAGTTTGAAGGTATTAAGAACGTTACTCATATCTTACCTATTCCTAGTGGTTCCACCGTTGACAAGATTGATAGAAATTTCACCAAATTAGTTGAATTGACTGATGATGATTTGAGTGAAATTCAAAAAATCACGAAGGAAATTCCTATCAAAGGTTACAGGTACAATGAAGCTCATGAAGCTTTATTGTTCGCTTGAGCTCCACCTATTTCTTGATTTTCCACTTCTTTTTTATTCTTTCAATATAAATTTTACACCTGATTTATCTGTAGTCTTTTATCGAGTTTTGTCTATACTCAAGTATAGAAAGTATAAAATTTGCAGCCAATCTGCGTTTATCTCGAGGCAAAAAAAAAATAAAAAATGGTCCTGAAAATAGCATTTTAAATAAAAAGGGGGGAAAAAAAAAATAATTCAAACTATGTATATGGAAATTTTTTTAAATGAAAAATGAGGAGAGAAATAAACATTAAAACGTTAAATATATGAAAGCAATGCAATTAATTTTGAAGAATACGAGTTCTACCAACCAATTGATCAGCAACATCTCTAGTCTTTGCCCAAGAAATTTTCTTTGGCATTCTTTTTCCCAATTCAGTTTCAAAATCATACAATTGTCTAATTGCTGTAAATCTTAAATGAGATGATTTAACTCCTAAAACAGCAGCAGTAGCACTAACATCTTTATCATCACAAGGGAAATCAATATCTTGTCTATGACTAGCCACAGTATCAAATGTAGTTTCAATATATTGAACTGCTTTGATGGCAAATCTAGCGGCTCTAGTTCTATCAATTGGTGATGGCAAACCACCTTGTTGAACATGACCCGGAATGGCAGTTTTAGCATCAAATTCACCTCTTGATTCTTCTTTAATTATATCTGCAATAACTTGAGTGGTTAAAACTTTAGAAGCATTAGTACTTTTTAAGATCAATTTACCTGATTTTGATAAACCTCTTTCAACAGCGAAACTTTCTCTTAAAGAATTAATGTCAGCTTCTAATTGATTTAATGCAATACCTTCTTCAGGTACATAAGATGCTTGAGCACCACAAGCCAAAGCGGCAAAAGTAGAAATATAACCTGAATTACCACCTTGAACATCAATTACGAATGCTCGATCTCTAGTAGCAGCAGCAGATTGTTTCACGACATCACAATATTGCATTAATGAATTAAGACAAGTGTCTGAACCCAATGAATATTCAGTACCGGGGACATTATTAGAAATAGTGGCGGGAATCAACACCATGGGGATTCTAAAAGCAGGATACATTGCTCTTGCACCTTCCAATTGTTCCAAGGATATAAATGCTTCAAAACCACCAACAATAATCAAACCATCAAATTGATATTTTTCAAAATAATAGGCAATCATACCAATATCGGTTTCTTTTGGAGTTGAACGATTGGTACCAATTTCGGAACCACCAATTGAATTCCAACCTTCAATTTGTAACCAATCAATCAGTCTGACAGATTCATGTCTTGATAAACCAGCAAAACCATTATGAATGGCATAAGGAATATGACCTCTTGACATACAATAGGTAGCCATTGAGTAAACGGCACTATTCATCCCACCAGCAGGTGCACCAATATTAATAATGGCAATTTTTTTACGTTTATCAGCGGGTAAAGTTGGTTCATTATGATTAGCTGAATTCATAGCCATAAAATTTATCAAATGTTCAGTAAATTCAGAATCTCTTAAACGCATAGCTTTATCAAAATCTTTATTTTCAATTGCTTCAGCCACTGATTTTGTAATTTCAACGGCTTCAACTAATGATTTACGAACAATTTTATTTTCTTCAATACCAATTAATGGAGATGGAGTTTCAGGACTTGAATCCAAAACGGCTTTAACGGCTTCAACACCTTGAACGGTAGCCAATATACGATCATAAGCAACGGCAGTACCACCTCTTTGAACATGACCCAAAGTAGTAACTCTTGTATCCAAACCCATGTGAACAAGAGCATCTTTAACATCATTGGAAGAAATTGGTTGTAAATCATTAGTAATGGCACCTTCAGCCACAATAACAATGGTTTTTCTTTTACCCTTTGAACGATGTTGAGAAACAATTTGACACATTTGATCCTGCCAATCCTTTGAACTTGAAGGTTTTTCTGGAATTAAGATATAATCAGCACTAGTGGCAATACCGGCCATTAGAGCCAACCAACCACAATGTCTACCCATAACTTCAACCACAAAGGCTCTTGAATGAGAATTGGCGGTGGCATCAATATAATCAATTGCTTGACATATTCTATCCAAAGAACTATAAGCACCAATGGTAGCATCGGTAGTAGCCATATCGTTATCAATACTACCCACGGTACCACAAATATTAAGATGTTTATGTTTGGTATATTTTGTATCATCAATAACTCCGGTATCTTTCAACTCTTTAATTAATGATGGCCATTCTTTACGGAATAAATCGGCACCGGTTAATGAACCATCACCACCACAAACAATTAATGCATCAATACCGGCTTCAATTAAATGTTGACAACCCTTTAATCTACCAGCACGTTCTTTAAAATCCATACATCTGGCAGTTCCGATATTGGTACCACCTTCAGAAAGATAACCACGAACATCTTGCCAATTCATTTCTTTAATATATTGAGGGCCACCTCTAACCAAACCTTCATAACCTTCCATAACGGCAAAAGCTTTACAACCACGATAAATGGCAGCTCTCACCACTGCCCTTACACAAGCATTCATACCGGGGGCATCACCACCCGAAGTCATAACGGCAATATTTCTTCTTGGTTTATTTTGAGTAATGGTAGGTTTTTGAGAATTTGAATTGGTATTTTCGGAAATGGTGGAAGACATGAGGGTTGGTTCTGGTTCAAAAGGATTAAATTTTGAAACTGGAGGGTTAACGGTTAGTGGGTTAGCGCCGGTGGTAAAGCCAATGGTATAACCCAATGGATCAATGGTATAAACTTCATTCGGATATAATTCATTAGGGTTTACTTGTAAAGGATATTCAAAAGAATGGAAAGTTTGAATTAAATCATTTAAATTTTCAACTTTGAAAACATTATTGGAAGATATTGATCTCCAATCATTTATATTGATTTTGGTGGTTAAATTTGATTTAATTTGATTGATCTGATCGGGCAGTAACGAGTTTGCATCATCAATGATAATTTTGATCACGGTCAATTTATCATTGGAACATAAGATTGCCAGATGATCATTTTGAGATTGAACTGAAAGATCAATTACATGAGAATAAAAATTGACGGCGGTGGTAAAGAGTTGTTTTGAATACGCCACAAGCTCTAGACATGAAGCACCATTTACAACAGCAACTGTCATGATTGTTTAATAATTGAGTAATGGGGAAATTGTGAAAGAAAAGAAAAAAAAAGGAACAACGAAAAGAAGGGAAAAGAGTACAAATATATATGTATATATTATAAGGGTATCATGAGAGGTTCGAGATTATATAATTTTTATTATTTGCTTTGTGGTGAGACAACACAAACAAAACAAAAAAAGTAGCATGAGGAGTGAAAAATCTCAGCAATACAGAAAGAACGCAAAAAAAAAAAAAAAAAAAAAAAAAAAGAAAAGAATAGCATAGGAAAAAGAAATAAAACACGGGATGCATGGAAGTCAAACAAAGGATGATGATGTATTCGATTCAATTGATCAATGTCACACCTCAATTGAACGTTAGACTATGTTCTCTGCTTCACACTAATGGATATTCATGTGTATTCGTTTCTAGTCCTTCTTAACTAGTGAACCTCACCTGTTTGAAAGTGTCACCTGAGGCACGTTCAAAGGGTTAAAAGAGTTGAAAAAGGGAAAAAAGCAGGTATATGCAGGACCCCTCTCTTATCTGCAACCCACAGACTACAATCGGACCAATGTAATCCATAGAGTATCTTCAACTCTACTACATGACGTATGTTACTCCATCATATAATGTCAATGTTAATGTCAGTAAAAATTACAAAGGGGAATTTGAATTATGGAACATACTCACATTTACGCGCATGGCCGATGCTGCTTAGTATGTCTTGGCCATAGTAGTGCTCACAGTAAATATGAGAACAGTGTCCATTTATCCTTTTTACTTTTTTTGGCCAAATCGACACGACCCCCAAGCAGCAAAAAGCAGCACACCCGTACATACATATAGAAAAGACCCATACACCAATTAATATACACCCGTACCCCCACTGTTTTTTCTTTTTGCTTTTTCTCTGTTTTGCATTGCTGCTTTTTTTTTTTGTTTTCCCATCCAACAATAAGCTGTTATTTCCCGCCATACAAAACAAAAATAAAAAATGAAAATATCTCCCAAAAAATATAATCTCCATGATGACAGTGGAAATTTTGAAATTTTTTTTTTTTTTTTGATTCTCGTTGAAAAAGTAAAAAGTTCAAAACGACACAGAAAAACCAAAAAAAAAAACTAAACTCAAATAGAAAAAAGAAAAAAAAAAAAAAAAATTGGCTAAGGAATCATCACCGAAATCAAAAAAAAATACCTCTAGTCTTAACCTTATCCCCCTCTCCATCCTTCATTTCAAACCATACACACACATACTATGTCTGACGTCGCCAACAACGCTGCTGCAGCAAACTCCACCCCTGTTCCCTTGGGTGATCTTTCTCACTTAAATACGGCAACCTTACCTGGTTTACGCCCTGCTGCCAGTGCCAAACCAAATGGTTTCTTATCCTCAAATCCAGTATTCAGTTATCTTAATGATGTTTATACCAACATTTCCGAACATCGTAAATCTCTTGGTTTGGTCAATCCTGGTACCATTGAAAGTTTGGGTAGAGAGGTTTCCAGTGGGGTTTTCCTCGGTCAATTTGCCTTTACTGGTTTAAGAGCTGAATTAAATAAGATGTTTTCACCAAATTTCCAAACCTCTCATTCCCTTTCAATAGGTTCTGCCATGTTACCTCCTTATGCATTCACCGCCGTTTATGCCAATGAAAGAGGTATGTTTCAAGGTAATATCGATAATGATTTATCATTTAGTGGTCGTGTTAACTTTGGTTGGAATCCTTCCAATATTTCAAAAGCCACCATTCAAATTGCTCAAGGTCAACCCGGATTATGTCAATTAGAACATGATTTCATTGCTCCTGATTTCTCGGTTAATTTTAAAACTTTAAATCCTTCATTTTTAGATGGTGGATTTACTGGGGTTGCCACTGCTTCTCTTTTACAATCATTAACTACCAAATTCGCTCTTGGTATTGAAGCAGTTTATTCAAAACAATCCGCTTATTCTCCTCCTGATGCTGGTCTTTCATATTTCGCTCGTTTCAACAATGGTGATTGGATTGCTTCTGCTCAAATTCAAGCTGCTTCTGGTGCTGCCATTGCAACTTTATGGAGAAAAGTGACTGATCGTGTTGAAGCTGGGGTTGAAACTAAATTAAGTGCTGGTATGAAACCAGTTGCTGATCCTTTAACTGGTGGTATGGCTTATCAACCTCTTGTTCAAGGTGAAACTACCATTGGTGCCAAGTATGAATATCGTAGTGCTGTTTTCAGAGGTCAATTAGATAACTCTGGTAAAATCGCTGCCTTTTTAGAAAAAAGATTAACTCCAACCGCCGCCTTATTATTCTCAGGTGAAATTGATCATGCTAAAAATGCTGCTAAAGTTGGTTTAGGTTTACAATTTGAAGGTGCTGGTTCAAAAGATATTTACTTGATGCAAAATGGTTTAATTGATGCCAATGGTAACCCTGTTCCTGGTGCTCCAACTTTGTAAGTACCACATTCCTTTCATATTATTCCTTCAATGTTTCCCTTATCGTGAAGAATCATCATAGAAATCCTTGATACATTCACGATGAAGTGAAGAAAGTATTCAAAAATAAACAAATCCAAACAAATTGATTAAAAAATTGAATGAAATTAGACATTTTGATGATCATTGCATCTATAATTACAATATATCAGCATTCACCATTTGTATTTTATACTTTCCATCATTTCCTTGATGACATATTTGTTCATCATTGTTTGTCTATGATATTTTGCATGCAATTTTACAATCATTCTTCGTAATTTTTACATTTTTCTTCTTTTACTGTTTGGTCTTCTATTTTGTTAGACTTAATCTTCTTCTCTTCATTTCATGACATCTTTGTGTATCTGTAAAACAAAATATTTATAGGTCCTCTCTCTTTGTATATATTATTTCTATCAATTATCCTTTTTGTTTCCCTCAAACTCCCGCCTTTTCCTCTACATATGGCTGTAATTTTGAACCCAAAACGATTTTTTCAAAAAAAAAAGTCAAAATAAAATTTAAAATACAAAGTGTAATAAATAAAAATGCAGGTACATATGCAGAGAAGATAATCTCCTCTCGTTTTTTTTTTTTTTTTAGAAAAAGTTATGTTCTCTCTTTACCACCCAAATAATTTTGATGTAAATCCTTTACTAGCCTTACTGTTATCCCTAATCTTATCTCCTTTACGACTTGACTTCGACCTTGGCGCAGTCACATGATCAGTATTGCCCCTTGGCTTATCATTTAAAGTATAATTTTGTAAATTACCAATCAGTTGCAGTTGCAGGTATTCACTAACTCGTGAACCAGATCTCGATCTTGGTTGTGGTGGAGGTAATTGTCGATGATGTTGATATTGATGATGATGATGACTATTAAGTAAATTATCATAAACATCTCCAGGATTAACCCCACTATTTCTTGATGGAGTTGCTCCAACTAAACTACCAGCATAACTACCCTTTCGATGTAAACTACTTTGTGATGCCATCTTCACTGGTTTGGGATGATTGTATTGTAGACGTGAACTTCGAGACTTGGGGGTTTCATTCTCATTTAAAATCAGTGATAAATTTCGTTGAGTTATTGATTTGTAAATATGATGATAAGCATTATTAAGTAATTGTCCCGATTCTTTACCCGGTAAAGAATGTTCTTGATATCCATTGGCTATACTATATGCTTTACCGCCACTAGGTTTACCGCTTGCTTGAGAGCGATGATGATGTTGATGATGGGAATCGGACGCACTAGCATGTTGTTTGTCTTTGGCTCCTGGCTCCATCCAATTACTAACGGAAGTATATAACTCACTATGTGAAGAACGTCTTGATCGATTACTCGAATTATAATTAGGATTGTTCAATCGAGTCTTATTATATTCGGATAAAGAAGTGGAGGGGAATAAATTGGCATCTTCATCTTCTTCCCCTATTTCAGAAGTTTCCAAATTACTTAATAGATTAGGGGCTTCACCACCACGCAAATTCCATGACTTTAACTGATAATTGCTAATATTATTTAAATCATGCCTTTCGGAAACTGATCGAGATGGGGGTCTTGATCGGGTAAATGTAATAGATTTACTTACAGAAAGATGTTCCTCATATTCATCAAGAAGCGAATCCATTGAAGATTCAGATCTAGTATCATCAATATTTGAATTATACCAAGCCGACTCATGTTGCTTTTCAAAACCTTGTCCTCGATCATGATACCGTTGAGAGACCATGGTGGGAGTGAATTGATTCTGAGCTTGTAATTGATGTGAACCTTTGCTAGGTTTCGGCTGATAAATCTTTTTATATACTTGAGGAGAAGTTTTGTGATTGATTTCTGGCTCAGCTTGCGGTAGTCTTTGTTCAATAATATCGTTCAAGCGTGGTTGTGTTCGATGAGATTCCACCCTGGGCTTGGCGGAGTTTATAACAGCTTTATTGTGAAGCTTATCTGGGGTATATGCGACAGGGTTCGGAATGGTAGTTGTATTTCCAGTATTGGAGGTATTGTTGATGTCAAAGCTAGCCATCGCACTAGTGATCGAGTTCATGGAGTTTTGTCTGTTAAGGTACCGCAACCCAGTGGCAAAATCAGATTTCAATGCGGGCTTGGAAATGGAGAGTTCGGCAAAGTCTCCATCCAAAATTGGTTGTGGGGATGCTGATAAAGATGGTGGCGACTCAGGGATAGCGGCAAAGATACTTATCGTAGAGTTAGGTTGGTTATTACGTGGCTCATCAACATAATCAGTTCGCTCGGCGAAATTGTCATTCTGAGGTATGATGGTCTTTGGACCGAGGTGGTGGGTTGTGGGTTCGTCGTTTGGATTGATTTTGTTTTCAATTCGATTAATGTTATCATCAACTTCGGAGACTTCTATCGACTTATCATTGATATCATCATCTTCTAATAACACATGAGATCCTGTAATCGACAAATCATCTTTGATGGATGATGTTTTCAACTCTGATGGTCTCAAGTTGATTTCGAGCACGGAATTGTTATTGGCGTCAAAACCCACTTTTTTATATTGATACTGAGTACTTTTATTTTCGTTGTCATTACTGACTGAAATCTCCTTGGATGTCTGTGTATTCCAAGCCACTTGATTGGGTCCAAAAAATAAATTTCTATACTGTACCAAACTTTTCAAACTATTCTCCAAATTTTGAATGATGCTTGGATCATCAGTATTAATAAAGATTTTCCAGTAACGCTCTGGATTAACTAAGGGTAGTATGAATTGGTTCAGAGCTATCCTAAGAATTTTCAATTTAGGTAGCAAAGGATATACAAAAGATGGACCACATGATAAATAAGTGACATCTCCGTTATGTAATTGAAATACTTCAAACTCACCGTGACCCAAAAGCCTACCAGAGGATTGTGATTGTGACTCCGAATTATCGTCGTTTAATTGTTCATGATACACCAAAATCTTGGAGGATGAGAATTTAAAGAGTGATGCTTTACCTTCCATATTTTGTTGGGCTAAAAGCGTTGAGTATTTATCATCTTCATCAGTAGCAGTAGTCGAACTAGGTGGACTACGTCTTTTGTTTTTCATGTTTTCTTTAGCTTCACTTATGAAGTTTTGCCCGTTCATTTGATCATCACTTTTCTTATATCTCATAATTGCCTGTTTGCGAGGGCTTAATGGTGAGTTGGTAGGCCTCAAGGAACCGGGTGGGGCAGGTCTCGGTAAATTAGTCGCATTGCTTGATGGTGAATCATGATGTCGACTTTGGTGGTCTGCTGCATTATTTGGGTCACTTGGGGTTGTTTTGGCTGTGCTTATTGGGATTTTCTTGGCTTTTGACCGTCTTTTCTTTTTCTTCGCCAGTTTACTAAGGCCAGTATTATTGTTGACACCGTTGATACTATTAGTATTATTGTTAGCGGTGTTGTTGGTGGTGCTACTTTCAGTTGTGGCATTGGTGGTCGAAAGACTATCTGCTTCCTGATGGTGTTTTTCAGAATTGCGGGGAACCTGTATATGTTCGTTATCAGATAAGCTCTTAGACGAATTACCTGCATTGTCTAAGGCGATATTTTTAGCATTATCCTCGAGGTGTTTCGATGAGTTGTCATCGCCATTGGAGTGCTTTGTTGTAGTAGCGATGAAATCTGATGTTGTGGATGGCATCTGCGCAGAGCCGTCGATATGTGCCGAGGAAGTCGCATCATTGGTCAGTGATGGATTTGGCATTGTGCTTGAAAATTTACGACAAAATGATCTCTATTGTCAGCAGTGACTGCAGGAAAAGATCCCTGTGAATTTTGGGAACCGATTGACTTCTTGTACTCAAGCGCCAGTAGTAATAAAGAAAAAACCCTATTCAAAATAAATACGTAAACAATGCCTATGGATCATAGGATGTTTTTTGTGCAATAACTGATTGAGGAGTCCGATCGAGGAGCAAGGAGCCAAGGTTGATTATGTTTCCTCGAAGGAAAAAATTTGTTAACTTTAAGACAATTCAATGATTCTCAAGGATCTTTTAAGAGTTGGTGAAAACTATTTGACAGTTATGGTTATTTACAATATTATTATTATTATTTTTTTTTTTTTTTTTCTTTTTCCTTTTTCCCTTGTCTGATTTTTCTATTTCTATTTCTGTTTCTATTTGTTTTTTCTTTTTTTTTTTTTTTGGTTTTTTTTCTGTTGCTTCTGTCTGGTTTATTAGATTTTTCAGTGAGCAGCGGCTTACCGCGGTTATTGTGGGGGAACACATAAAAGTAGAACACTTAGCTTCAAAGACATCCTTTACATCAAGGGAAGAAGCCAAGAATACGGTTAGTTGGTCGAATAAAACAAGCTAAGTATTATATTATTAATATATGTAAGGTAAATCTCTATTAATGACATCGAGCAATATACGCGGGTGCAACTGTTAGGGACGGTAGGGGAAAGCTTAGCCCAGATCATGAAGAGGCACCCAAAACATGACCTGTACCTTCATAATTAGTACCTTCATAATGAGTACCTAAAGTTTCCGAATTGACTGCACTTTCAACGTCTTGACTTAAAATGGGGTTGTAACTGACACCTCTAATAGCAATGGCATCTTCTTCCTTGTAATAGACAACAATACCTTCCAACAACTTGATTGGTTTTTCTAATTTGTTTTCAATAAACAAGATGATTTTGGAAGGTGGGTACAAGATTTTCAACTTGTCCATACCCAAAAGATATCCTGATCCAATTCCAGCCAAGTGACCAAATAATGAAGATCCTGGTAATAAAATGAAGGTGATCACCAAGAAGACAATAGGTGAGTACAAAGTAGGAATAGAATATTCTCTACCCTGAAATTTGAAAGTGAATATAACCGGCTTAAACTCATGTTCTTTATACGCAACATAGGCGAAAAATGAAAAAACCACCCCTGATAATCCAATGACATGAGTATTTGGATATAAGAGCAAACCAACCAAACAATACTGTACTCCAGCGGTGACAGCCAAAACATTGAGAGTAATCCCGGTGTACACTGTACCATGGGTTCTTTCGAACATTGCCATTGGGGTGAGTAAACCAACAATGTTAAGAATCCAATGTAAGAAACCTTGATGGAACAAAAGATAAAAGGATAAACGATTCAAGTCAAAATGGAAAGGAGCATAGGGATATAATGAAAACTTGTGAGCCAATGCGTGGCCGGTTGCCAAATCGATAATTAAAAGGAAAAAGGAAAAAATTGCAAGTCCGACCGTTAAAGCAGGATATTGTGAGATGGTGGAGAGATTGGGCAAAGCCAAGGATCTCAAGTCTATAGGACTTGACGGCATTCTTATTGTTTGTCTAGATCTCTTTATTCACAATCTGGGTCAAAGCGATTGAGCGAAGTAGTATGAATATATATCCGAAGCAGCAAGTAAAGTCTGTATTAAATCAAAGCCAGAAGGTAACCAAAGAACTTACAATGTATCCAAAAGATGTTGCCGATATATGTTGAAGTTTTTTTTTTTTTCTTTTTTTTGTTTTTTTCCTGTATTGTTTTTGTATGTTTTGGCAGTTGTCGCGATTTTCTCTTTATTATTCTTTTTTCTATTTTATTTTATTTTATTTTTTTTTTTGCTTATTTAGCGGATACTCTCGCGTGCAGAAAAGACCCCTGGCGCAGCAATTCGAGATCTGTCAACTTTGATACTCTATTCAAAATGATCACCGGTCATAACTATTCTATTATTTACAACTTGACTCATGTGTGAATGGAGAGCATTGTTAAGATATGATGCTTACAGAGAAGGGGCTTTGCGGTGGGAAATAAGCTCTGTAAAGTAAAGATTAGATATAGTACTATACAACGCTCATTTTCGAACTCGATTGTTCTCTACCAGAGTACTTGATAAATACTGGTAAAGGAATGACAAGAATTTGACAAAGAATAAGGGACCGCAAAATGGAGTTGAGGGAAACCTGTATTACAAGAATTCGAATAAACCTATATAGATAATTGCGATACAGACCCGTAACCAGCCTCCAGATTCTTGATGAATAAGTGGTGCCACTTTCAAATTGATAGACCTCATACCTCAGCATCCTCTTTCTCAGTAAAAGTTGATCGGATATTCAGCTTCAAATTATTAAGAAATGCTTTCTTGCGAGTTATATTATCCTGAATAAGCTCAATTTTTGTTTGTCTTTGCTCCACCAGTTCTTCGATTCCATCAATATCTTGCAAAGTTTGTCGTATATTCGCTAACTTGAGTCTTATATTACCGGCATTATTGTCAAAGTCCTTGGCCTGGGTTTCGCCAGTTTGAAGACTATGCATCAAACTGTAGAGCTCAGGTAGAATTTCAATTCGCTCTAGTTTTGTTAATGGGTTGTATGTTTCTTCGTTCTCACCAGCTTCTCCTTGTTGTTCAAGAGGGCCAGTTACGTCAATCTCCATGGGCGATGTGCTTTTGCCACCATCATTGTCTATTGTAGTTCCAGCTAATGTAGTGCTAGCTTGCGATAATTGTGGCCCTGCTGAGGATGGGTTCGATGTGTTAGCTTGAATACCACCAGCTGATGGGCTCTGAGTAAAATCATTCAATGCTCCTGGAGAGTTCATTATGCGTGAGGAAGACTCTATTAATTCAAGTACCAAAAGGTAGTTCGCTAGAGCAGTTTCCGCTAATTATATTGGGACGTCAGTATATATCAACGTAGAGATCTTGTAGAAGTTGAACTCTGTACGTGGGAGTTGGTTTCTGATGTCATTTTGTGCATTTCGAGAAAATTGTAGTGAACAAAACACCCATGCACCACGATTTCAAAAAGATCTAAGTATTCAAAGACAAAAATAAACTCTGACCCGATAACATTCCCAATCGTCATGTCTTGTAAAGTGACTACGCCAAACTACGTTGTATTGGACTTGAACAAAAACTGAAAATGGATCTTTTACTAGGAATTTTTACCAAGTGTTTGCCGTGTTTCCCTGACCTATCTGCCCCTTATATATCGATAAACAATGCCAAATACAAGATTATTCGACTTTTAGGAGAGGGTGGATTTTCCTACGTTTACCTCGTTGCCCATAAACTGAATGTTAATTCACTATATGCATTGAAAAAGATTCGATGTCCCTTTGGTTCTAACGATGAAACATTTCGCAATGCTATGAAGGAGGTGCGAAATCACCATCGATTTGCCAACCTGAAAACCCCGTATATCATACAAACAATTGATGAAACTGTTGTTAATGAAAATGATGGTTCTAGTACAATTTACATATTACTTCCCTACTTTGAAAAATCATTGCAAGATATCATCAATGCCAATGTCTTAAACAATGAGCGATTCGAGGAACATGAAATATTGAGGATTTTCATCGGGGTATGTCGTGGTCTTCAAGTAATGCATAAATATAAACGATTGGGTGGTAGATCCACCAATGCGAATAATAATGCTGAGGATGAGGAAGAAGATTTACTTCTCGCTCAAGGTAGTGATGAAGAATACGATGATGTCGATGATCCATCCGCTAGTGGTTCTACAAGTGGTGGGGCCACTGGAACCGAATTACACGAGCTCACACCATTTGCCCATCGAGACATCAAGCCTGCTAATGTCATGCTTTCAGCTGAAGGCTTACCAGTTTTAGTCGACTTGGGATCCTGTTCTAAAGCTCGATTATCCATTAAATCACGTCAACAAGCGTTGTCACTTACCGATTTTGCACTGGAACATTGTACCTTACCTTATCGTGCTCCCGAATTACTTGATGTGGCAACAAATTCCGAGATAACTGAAAAGACTGACATATGGTCCCTCGGGTGTTTGCTATATTGCTCTTGTTTTGGATTTTCTCCATTTGAAAAACTAGAAATCGACCAAGGGGCTAGTCTCAACTTGGCCATCTCACAAGGAAAGTACGCCATACCAGAAGACAAGAAGGGGTATTCTCCTGAATTATTGGAACTCATAAAAGACTGTTTGAATCTAGATAGTACTAAGAGACCCAGCGTAGATGAACTTCTTGAAAAGGCCCTTGCAATTTCTAGTAGATCTTAATTTACCTTCTTTATCATGATTCTTGGCTCGCATTTTCATTGTCAAAAGTGTTCATAAATGCTCTGTATTATATAATGACCATCAAAAAATTAGCTCAATATATTGCGTTTGTACCATGCGTGTCCCTTTTGCACCTTAATCATGTGCGATTATAAAGATTTTTGGCGTGCGCGTCTTTTCCAAAACACACCTAAAAAAGAAAAGTTGGATTTACGAGAACAGAAATGGAATATGAAATACGTCTTCATAACTTTTAGATCCTTATATTTATCTACTCCACTACTTGTTGTACCAAAATAAGAAAAAGAAAAAGAAAAAAACCAGCAAGCAAGCCAAGTGTACTTATCAAAACAAAGAACAGCTTAAATAAGAGTAAATGCCCTAGAAACTCTACGAGAAGGTGTAATTACAAGAATTCGACCACACATCCTAGCTCAAAGCAATTTTAAATAACCTATACTATGACATTGACCAAATATCAACGAGGAGAACCCATGGAGGGCTGGAACGACTGTCCCCTGATTATGCTACCCCCTGCATCTGTACCAAGAGGGAATAAAAAGAGAGTTAAAAGAGTGGGGCTCGACATAAATAACACCGCAGACCGTCAAGTACCTACTGCTATCAACCCTGGCGCAACTCTCACTACAAGTGGGCCCCCAATACGAAGACCATCCGGAAACATAACATCCATGCCTTATAATCGAGAGCTTAGTGGATCATGGGTGATTATCTCTAACACCGAGAAATCACCTCAAGTCGAGAAATTACAACTGTTCTTTTCACTTCCCAGTTCTTTGCCGACTGAAATGCTAAATATGTACCAAGGTAAGTTACAGGTGACTTATCCGACTCTAAAAGACGATGATTTAATATTTATCAATAGCATCATCGATCAGACGATTGCCTTGTCCTTGAAGGATCAAGACGACGCCATTTGCTCTGTTGACAAAATGAAGACCCAAATTCTTAGTTACATGATGATGAACACTGATGCTAGCACATGGTGCGTTCCACTTAAAAAGGTTTTAGAGGGCATAAGTATATAGAGACTACAATTTTTATAAAAATAATGAAGCAACGCATTGGTGTATAATTTCGTATATAAAATTATCATATATAATTTAGGTGTATTTATTGTACAAGGGAAAAAGGTGGTTGGAAAGGAGATAAAGGTTGGTTGAGTGAAGTGCGATTCGGGTGGGATCAAGGTGTACATATTCGAAGCTAATTCAAAGGGGCTTGCCCCGAAGCAGTCAATGAAACACTCGTTGTGCATGATGATGAAAATAATATAAAGCGGGAGACAAAAAGAACAAAATAATTTTTATCCTTAAGCTCTCTTTCTTCTACCGATTTGAGCTTGGAAACCGGTCTTAATGGAGGAAACGGATCTAGTAGAACCACAAGCTTTACAACTCAAGAAATGCAATCTGTTGGCGGATTCTCTCTTCAATTCAGTGTTCATAGACTTACAAGTCTTACATGTGACGTATTCAATGATGTATCTTCTCAAAACAGATTCCATCTGTTTAGGTTGGAACTTACCCTTCAAGACTAATCTCTTTTCACCATCAATAGAACCAGAGGTACCCAATTCAGCGAACAAAAACTGTATTAAATGCTCTGGGTTTCTTTGTAAAACGGTAGCAATTTCTTGGACGTTGGCAAATAATGTCTTCTTGGAACCTTCTCTTTGACAGACGGGAGGTGGAATACGGAACTTAGGACCAGATCTGTCACCGGCTAATTCTGGGTTATTTTGTTTCAAAATGGTGAAGAAACGAGACAACAAGTCGCTATATGGCAAACCACCTGCAACATTTGAGTTGTCATCCACTTGTTCTTGTTCTTCTTGCACAGATGTATCTTCTACACCTGCTTTCTCTAATTGTTGTTCGAAATCGGTGGCGACGGACTTGGTGGACTTCTTCTTCTTCTTTTTCAATCCTAAATCATCGAATGAAGCGGTAACATCATCAACAGCTGGAGATTCGGACTTTTCGCCATCTTCAACAACCTTCTTAGACTTCTTCTTTTTCTTCAAGCCAGAGAACATATCGTCGAGTCCTTCAGGACCTGGAGAAGCGGTTGCAGAGGCGGAGGCGGGATCTTCCTCAACTTTCTTGGAGGACTTCTTCTTTTTCTTCAAACTTGGGTCAAAACCTAAATCACTCATGTTGTGTTGTGTTGTGCTGTGCTGTGAATGAGGTATCTAAGATAAAAATTTAAAGTATACTCTTCATAATCAAATGGCTGATGTCCAAAGCAGAAAAATTCTACAGCGACAGGAAAAAAAAAAAAAATAAAAAAAAATTTCAGCACCTCAATTGATTTTACAGACACACGACCTTATGGTGTGAGGTACGGATTTACAATGTGGACTCACAGTAAGGACGGAATAAGTAATGGATTTGAAATAATAATATACAAGTGCTTTAAATATTGAAATGGTCTATGTATGAAGTGAAGTATGAGTCTATAGTGGCGACTGAGATTAGTGAATACTCAAGTCTGCAGTCTTTTTATTTATCTCGTCAGAAGTTGAATCTGAAGAGGTAACGCCCGCAGGTGTAGAAGAGGCCTCATTAGCTCTTTCGTCGGCTTCTTTACTTTCGTTACCTGGTGTGTATGTAATTTTGGTATTCTCTCCACTTTCCTCAACTTTAAATGCATCTTCAACGGCATATTTATTCAAGAGCCATGTTTCAACATCTTCTTTATTGTTATTTTCGGCTTCAAATATAGCATCATGACCAGATTCGTTCTTGACATAGACATCACCCTGATATTCCTCACAGAAGAGTTTAACAATGGGCAAATGTCCATTATAGGCGGCCCAATGCAACGGAGTATTCCCCGTTTCATTCTTTTGATTTACCAATTTGATAGCATCAGCTTTAGGAAGTAATGACAAAAGGTATTGTACGACATTCAAATGACCATTAGCGGCGGCCATGTGGAATGGGGTACTTAAAGTTATGTCGTCTTTTATTGTCAACAAAAGTTCAGTGGGGTATTCGGCGAAGATTTCTTTCAAGGTTTGTAAGTCACCTTCTCTGGCATCGTAAATGATGCAATCCATTTCTTCTTGTGTCAATGTGATATTTTCAGTCATTTTGATGCTTGCTAGGTGTTCGTACTATTCAAATACTAAATTAAAAGAAAATCAAAATTTCAAGGTTCTCTTCTTGAGTAAAAGTAACTTGATAAATTCAAAACTGGGGTACTTTCATCTTCTTCGAGTAGCTATGCGATGCCAGAAGAATGAAAAATTGTGACAAAGAAAAAAAAAAAAAAAAAAACGATCAGGAGTGCAGATAATCAAAATACCATGTATGTTTCAAAGAACCAATTTTCATGGTCTTAGTAAGATCGGCTCTGTTAATATTTCATACATGCTGTCATTGTAATACAGAGAATGAGTCCGAAGATTGAAGAGATACAAGAAAATTCACGTCCCAATGGCAACACAGAGCGGAAAAATCCATTTGCTACGAAGAAAAATACCACAGTAAGAAGGGATGCAAAAGATGTCTACCCAGACAAACAACTAAGAAAAGGTTTAAACGAACCTCAATATTTGGGTGATACTCCTCTTGATAAACTTTTTCAACAACTTCAGGAGCTATTTAAAGGTGATATAGACGACATCAGTCTTGAAATACTACATCGCCGTCTTTTTCCTGACAGTATCCAAGACATTGGTTTTGAGTCGAGGTTCAAGGTGCTTGAGCAGTTGTTGAATTACTTGATTGAAATACAAGATCTCTCCAATGAAGCCCAACCTGTCAACGATGACAAAAATTTAATAAAAATCTCTTTGCATGACATTCGTACATTCGGAAAACTTGTAAATTTGGTCATTATACACGGGATATACCCAGCCCTTAATACCTTCAGGCTCGGAATACCTTTTGAGAAAAGAAGACTCAATGAGTTTTCCAAGAATAAAAAGCCTGTTAAGGTTGGAAAAATTCTAGACGTACCCGGAGCGAAAACTTATAAAGATAAGTATGCTAATTGTGAGCGTATACTTACGCTCATATATAAGAAATTAAGCCAGGTCTTCGCCAAGAAGTCTGATGTTCAAGAACTTTTAGTCAAAGGGACTGGATACTCTGATTTTTTGACTATATCCGCTGCTTTGATAACAATTCCTTATTTTGGTAATTCCACTGGCAAGGCCCAACTCATAACTGAATTCAATAATTTCGTGACTCATCTCCCTGACACTTATGAGTTGTTTCAAACTTATTCCTTACTTTTAACTACCCCAAGTCCGCCATATTTCAAGCAGTTTATTATGCTCAAACTACAAACACTCCATTTTGATGCTCCTAGAAATGATGGGGTGGCAAGTTTGTGTGAATATGTTTTAGGATTACGTGATAACGAAGAGGTAAATATTGAAAGATTTGAACATGTTGCTAATGTCATATTACTGAAACCTAAATCGATTAGTACCATTGACTATTTTCAGAGCATAGGAAGCCAGATGTATGATGAACTCGTCAACATAGATAAACCGATTATAACAAGTTGTCTAAGCTTTGTCGTCGATAAATTATGGCAGAAGAACAGCCTTGTAGCTCGTGACTTCATTTTTAAACGCATTTGGGAAAACTTCAACCCTGAGGACAATCCTCGAAGCAAAATTTTGGTTGGTGAAGCATCATTGAATAATAACGTCAATGTTCTCATTTCACTAACCAAAAGTAGTACTTCACCCGATTTGTTAACAACAATTCTTAAACCCATAATTCTTCCTATTTGGTCCTACTTCGTATTTCTTAAATCTCATTCAAAATCAACTGATGTCATACAAAGTATTTTGGTTAGTTACCTTAC
Source organism: Hyphopichia pseudoburtonii (assembly GCA_003856775.1). Lineage (NCBI taxonomy): Eukaryota > Fungi > Ascomycota > Pichiomycetes > Serinales > Debaryomycetaceae > Hyphopichia > Hyphopichia pseudoburtonii. The sequence goes on along the minus strand of CP024752.1, from coordinate 542,582 downwards.
CGTGACACATAATACTACAGAGAGTCAAGCATCGTCGTCTTTGGAAGATGTCGATATCATTTCTAAGAATCTTTTGATTGAGGGTAACGATTACTGGGAGTACGAGTTTGGGACCAATGGATTACTTCAGATTGCGAGAACTCAAGTCAGTATTGATGTTAGCTCCAACAAAGTGAACACTTTTCTCGATAAGTTGGATTCGAGTTGCGGTTTTTTCATTGAACTTTTAAAAGAACTTGACGATGACTTAGTTCAAGGCTTATTTGCCAAAGTATTGAAAAGATGGTTAGGAGTCGAAGAAAAGAAGTTGGACTTGGGTTTTGAAGCTAGTCATGACAATGCATTCTTTGTTTTAGTGGATCTTCGGTTGTTGGAACAGATGGGTAATGAATTCAAGGATATTTTAGCTCGAACTCCAGTGGAAATGCTAGAAATTGTTAAAGACTTCTTATTACTCAAGAAAAAAGAACTCACAGCCTCTCATACACAGCAAAGCTCATTACAGGTAGTCGAAGATTCTGATGATGAGGATTCTGATGATGAAGATACTGAGGAAGAATTATCAAGTAACATTTTACCCGTTGTATTGGAACTTTTATCGGTGATCTTATCCGAGGTGGTTGAATTGGATACAAAATCACTCGAACTTCTTCCTCAAATTCAAAAACTTTTGAGTGATTTACTGAGGTCCCCAACGGAACAACAAAATATCACCAACGCCATCAAATCACTTCATGATCGAATTCAAATAATATTGGAGGGTGATACTAAACCCACAAGTACCAGTGACCTCCATGCTAAAATTCTTAAGAGAGCCATCACTAGTTTAAATGATCCATTAGTACCTATTCGAGCTCATGGTTTATATTTACTCAGACAGCTTATTGAACTTCAAAGCCCTCAAATCGCTACTGATTTTGTTGTAAAACTTCACTTGATACAATTAAAAGATCCTGAACCTTATATTTATCTCAATGTTATAAAGGGGCTTGAAAGTTTACTCAATTTAGGTGGTACAGAAGTCGTTGATACTTTACTTGCAATATACCTTCAACAACATGAAGATGTTGAACTCGATGAAAGATTGAAAATTGGTGAAGTATTTATAAGGTATATTCAAGTTCAAAATGAATTATTTACTGGTGACTTGGCTGCTAAGGTTGTTGATGCTACTTTATCAATTATTCGTAGGGATAATAAGAACGAACAACAGGATGATCGATTGAGAATGTCGGCAATGTCATTATTAGGAGTATGTTGTCATACTCCCATTGGTATACTAGATAAATTAGGAGACGCGTTGGATTGTGCTGTTGGTATCTTACAGCTTGAAACTGATAAGGATAAAGCAATTATGAGACGTGCCGCTATTGTATTGATCCATGATTTGATAGTAGGTACGTGTTCTTCTTCAGCAAGGATAGATTTCCCTCAAGAGTATCAAAATAAGGTGGTGACGATTTTGAATTACATTGTTGAAACTGATGATGATTTATTGGTGAGAGTTCAAGCTAAGACTGTTCTCGAAACTATAGATGAAATAATAAAGCAGTCTATCAACACCAACTAGTTTGGCCTATATAAATGTATATATAATCAAGTTTAAGTTCTCTTCATGCTTCAGGTACTACAAGTACTACAAGGTAATTAAAATTTTATCAGTTAATAAAAGATATTAATTTATTTATATATGTATATACCGTAACTTCATTCAATAAAATTAGTCAACTTCTTCCATAGCAGATTCTGGAGCAGCTTCAGTAGAAGTGGTAGCAGTACCAACTTCAGCTTCAGCTTCTTCAGCTTCTTCGTCTTCATCGATGTTCAAACCTAAAGAGATCAATCTGTTGATTCTACCAGCGAAAGAAGATGGTTCATCCAAGGCGAAACCAGAGGTAAGTAAAGCGGTTTCGTATAACAAGGTAGTCAAGTCCTTAACGGTCTTGTCTTCAGCACCATCAGCTTCAACCTTTTTCTTTAATTCCTTGATGATAGAAGATCTTGGAGAAATTTCGAAAGTCTTCTTAGAGGACATGTAAGAAGACATACTGGTGTCTCTTAAAGCTTGAGCCTTCATGATTCTTTCCATATTAGCAGACCAACCGAATTGACCGGTTCTAATAGCAGCTGGAGCGTCAACCAATTTGTGAGAAACAACAACCTTTTCAACTTGGTCACCCAAAATTTCTTTCAAAGCCTTGGTTAATTCTTCGAATTCGGTGGCTTCTTGTTCTCTTTGTTTCTTTTCATCTTCAGTTTCTTCCAATTCGAAATCCTTGGTAATATCAACCAATTTCTTGTCTTCGAATTCCTTCAATTGAGTCATGGCGTATTCATCAATTGGGTCAACCAAGAACAAAACTTCGAAGTTTTTAGCCTTCAAAGCATCCAAAAATGGAGATTTTTCAACGGCCTTGATAGATTCACCAGTGATGTAGTAGATGTTCTTTTGATGTTCTGGCATACGGAGAACGTAGTCAGACAAGGAAGTGATTTCTTCAGTAGATTTGGTAGATTGGTATCTTAACAATTTAGACAAAGCACCTCTGTTTTGTTGATCTTCGTGAATACCCAATTTAATATTCTTGGAGAAAGCAGTGTAGAATTTATCAAATTGTTCTTGATCTTCAGCAATTTCATTGAAAGTTTCAATAATCTTCTTAACAATGTTTTTCTTGATAACCTTCAAGATTTTGTTTTGTTGTAACATTTCTCTGGACAAGTTCAATGGTAAATCTTCAGAATCAACAACACCTCTAACAAAGGATAACCATTCTGGAATCAAATCTTCAGCTTCATCGGTGATGAAAACACGACGAACGTATAACTTGATGTTATTCTTCTTCTTCTTAGATTCGAAAGCATCAAATGGAGCTCTCTTTGGAACGAACAAGATGGCTCTGAATTCCAATTGACCTTCAACAGAGAAATGTTTAACAGCCAATGGGTCTTCCCAATCATTAGAGATAGACTTGTAGAAAGCATTGTATTCATCTTGACTAACTTCAGATGGATTTCTGGTCCATAATGGTTTAGTCTTGTTCAATTCTTCAGTTTCAGTGACAGATTCAGTGATTTTTTTGGTTTTTTCCTTCTTATCATCTTCATCTTCAACTTCTTCTAATTTAGCCTTTTTATCTTCACCTTCTTCCTTGTTTTCTTCTTCTTCATCAGCAGGAACTTCTTTCTCAACATCCTTGGTGACAACTAATTGAACAGGGTAAGAAACGAATTCAGAGTGTCTCTTGACAACTTCTTTGATTCTCTTTTCTTCCAAGTATTCCAATTGATCATCCTTCAAGAATAATCTCAAGACGGTACCACGACCAATCTTTTCATTTTGTTCATCCAAAGTGATGGTGAATTTACCACCAGCATTAGATTCCCAAATATATTGTTCATCATCATTATGTTTAGAAATAACTTGAACGTGGTCAGCAACCAAGAAAAGAGAGTAGAAACCAACACCGAATTGACCAATCATGGAAACATCGGCACCAGCAGATAAAGCTTCCATAAAAGCCTTGGTACCAGATTTAGCAATGGTACCCAAGTTATTAACCAAATCAGCCTTGGTCATACCAATACCGGAATCTCTAATTTCCAAAACTTTTTGTTCTGGTCTTGGAGTCAATCTAATGAATAATTCTGGTTCGGATTCCAATTTAGATGGATCAGCCAAAGCTTCGTATCTAATTTTATCCAAAGCATCAGAAGCATTGGAGATCAATTCTCTTAAGAAAATTTCTTTGTTGGAGTAAACCGTGTTGATGATCAAAGACATCAACTGAGAAATCTCAGCGGTGAACTCATGGGTTTCAACTTTAGTGTCAGACATTATGATGGAGATAAGTAGTGAACTGGGTTAAAGAATTAGCTACGTAACAACAACGAATAAAAAAGAAGAAGAGGAAAAAAAAAAAAATTAAAAAGTTTTCCAGCAGAAAAACGGAGAGGAAGTTACAATCTTTATAAACTTAGGGGAAACATTCGCTCAGCTGCAAATCGAATCGTCGAGAACAATCAAATTGTAAGTGAAACAATTTTCGCAAAGAGAGAAATCAAAGAAGAAAAAAAAAAAAAAAAAAAAAATTATAGTGAAAAAAACTGAACCTGGCAGAAAAACCCCAAAAGAAGCTTCCATCGGCTTCCATTTTAATCACTATTTTGGCAGGCCTTTTTTTTTTTTTTTTCTTTTTTTTTTTTTTTCTTTTTTGCAGTGTGTGCTGGTGTACGTATTGGTGCGCGCACTACCATCGAAGAATTCTCCACACTAGGTTCTATACTGTTCCAAACTTATAGCTTTAGCAGCTAAAATGAGTTACAAAAATTAGAGACTTTATTCTACAAACTTCCATCAATCAAATGACTTATTCAAGCAGTAAATCTTGTAAGAGATAGATCTATATAACCACCTCTTCAGTCTCAACCCCACAATCAATACATCTTTTTTTAACCATGGTTTGACCATCTTCATCAGGCATGGCAAGTGGAGCTGACCAATCATGAATATGTCTTTCACCCAATCCATAACCATTTCTCAATTTTCGAGTATATTCTTCCGCTCTTGTTTTCTTTCTCATTTCTCTTAATTTAAGTTGATATTTTTTATCACGTCTTTGTAATCGAGCATCTTCTCTACGTTGCCATTCTTGATCTAATCCTTCGGCTGATCCCCATTTCTTCCAAGCAAATTCTTCAACTTGAAATCGTAGAAAAAGTAACATTCTTGAAAATCCATGAGGATTGGGTTTTTCAACTCTTGGTAATAATGAAACATCTCTTAATTCAGGATCAGTTAATAAATAATCTTCACGACATTCAGTCTTGGTAAGTAAAGAATATTTATCTGGTTTTGATCGCATACATTGTCGACATACTCTAACATGATTAAAATTATCATACAAATTAGCATCAATTTCAATTGAATTACATTCAAAACATTTGGGTGCTTGATTAATTTCTAATGGAGGTGCAGGTTCTCTAATTAACATTTGTTTCTGTTGTTGTTTTTCTTTCCATTCTTCTAATTGTTTAGAATCGGTATTTGCCAGTAATGGATTTGGTGCAATATCATCAACATTTATAAACCCCCCTTTGGAATCTTTCATGGTTGAAAAATCATACTCAATATAATCTTTACGATTTATTGGTGGGGGTTGAAACTTAGTATTGGTTGTATCATTCTTTACATCTTTTTTATTTCGATCATTAATAGTTTGTTCCATTTTTTGTCGTTTGAAATCTCGTGCTTCTAATGGTAAATCACGTACCTTATTTGATTCAATATTAGCAGCATCTCGATTGTTTTGATGTAGTTTTCTTTGAATTTCAAGTGCTCGTTGTCGATTTTCTTCAATTCGTTTCCGTTGCTCAGGTGTAAGTGTTACTTGTGGGAGTGCTGGAATGGCCTTTGGGGTATTTTCAGTTGGTTTTGTAACACCTTTATTGTTGAAACGAATCTGTTCAAATGATGTGGTTTGAGCTGGTGCCGGGGCCGCTGTGACTGTTGCCGCTGGCGTAGTAGTACTGGTTGACGAGGTATTAGCTGAAGGAATACCACCCGTTCTTCTCTGTAATCTCTCTAAAGCGCGTTGGCGATTCGCTTCCTGTTTGATAATTAGTATATGCAATGATTGTGAATATTAAATTGATCTTATTGTTTACATACTATTCTTTTCCTCTGCTCCTCTGTTAGGTTTCCTTTAACAAATGACATGATGGAGTTTGGTGGGAAACAAAGAAATAGCCTATTTGATTTGCCTTCTCCATCTTTTCGTTCTTTTTTTTTGCCATGATCTTATCATATTTCTTTTTTTTTTTTCTCCTGTGTTGCACGACTTTTTTGTTTCTTTTTCTTTTTCTTTTTTTTTTTTTTTCCAATATTTTTCACATCCAAAAGTTAGTGTTGTAGCAAAAATGGTATTATCGTATTGCAAAGAACCTCAAGAGAAGCATAAATAGATAATTTTATCTGTTTGAGACTTTTCATTCTTGAAAATTTACCGGGTAATGGTCTAGTGCATCCCATTTGCTACTCTGTTTCAGATATCAATATGCATTTCATGAAGAGTTAACAAAGTACTAATTTTACAAGAATGTAGCTTTTTTTGCCAAAAAGTGTTCAGAATTGAGTTGAAAAGAAGGAGGAAGAAATTCAAGTAAAGAAAAAACCTTAAAGTGAAATTGCAATTTTTGCACAATTTTTGCCGAAAAGTCGTTCAAATCCAAATAGACTGGCTCAATTTACCATTATCACGTTGTAACTTAGGTACATACCTAAGTGAAGATGCGTCTAGTGTATGTCAAAAGCAAAGAACAAGCATTGACTTCCGATAAATAAAAACGAGAAAAGTGAACCAATTCCAAGGCGTGGGGTTAATACTAATAGGGTCTACGACTAAAATACTTCTGGAGAACAGATGTTTGAGCTGAAACAAAGTTAGATTTAACTTTGATAGCAAAGAATGAGGCCAAGTCTTTCAACTTATAAGGGATCATGATTTGAAAATAGCAAGAGTTCCAATAAAATTCGCCTCTTTCGCAGTTAAAAGCTGCTGGAGATAAGCCTGGTGTCCCCACTCAAACGAGCAAGCAAGAAAAGAAAAGATAAATTGAAAAAAAAAAAGTAGATGAAAAATAACCTGACAAACCAAAAAAAGAGGAATAAGAACAAAATCATTTCTTAACGCCATGATGTGATTCTGCAGAGTGTTGATTACAACCCCCAGATGTTGCAATTGATTTGTCATATTTATTATTATTTTACTACGCGCGCGCGTCCATGCAGTTATCACCGACCGGATAAACTGTTATTTGAACATGGTTGTATTTTTTTTTTTTTTTTTTTTTCTTTTTTCTTTTTCCTGTTCTTTTTCTTTATTGGGTTATGGGCGAAGATAAACGCCAGTATCGAAAACGAATGATGGAAAAGTGGTTTATATGTCCGAATGCATGATTTTTGAATAGAATTTGCTTTGTTAAGACCGAGATTAACTTGTAATAACAATATAATAATAACAATAATAATAATACGAGACATACCCACCAATTAAGGAATAGGTGTAATAAATGTCAATTTCCTAATTCTTTCCCAGTTTTGTCTGACTTGTTCTATTTTGGCGTGAAATTATTGTTTGTTTTCTGTGCCTGGGGCTAAATGCCGATTTGATTTGTTTCTTTTTCATTTTCTGTTTATTTTTCTTGTTCTTTTTCTTTTTCTTTTTCTTTTTTGCTTTTGTTTGTCGTTGCCATTCTTTGTTTAACGCCGGTGGAAATCATCTGCCGGTGATACATTTTTTTTTTTTTTCTGTTCTATTTTCTCTTTTCTTTCTATGCCTGAGTTCCATTAAATGGAATTCTTTCATCGTGAATCTGGATTAACTCGTATTGTTTCTAGGTTAAGTGCTCAGAATCCAACAATAGTAGATACTGCTGTTACCTATAAGTGTGGTGTGATGCAAGTGTGGTTGGAGTGAGGTTTATTTAAAGCAGGGAGACAAGCTACCTAGATTACCGATCTAATACCCGGAGTAGGCCCTGTTAAAACCTTAACACCAACAAAACAAACCAAAACAAAAAAAAAAACAAGAGGGCAAAAAAAAATTATACTAGGGACAAAAAAAAAAAAGAGAACCGAAAAAAGACCGAAAAACAAGAGGGAGAAAAACAAAAATAAAAAACACCTCAACGGATTTTGGAGCTCCATTATTATGTAATTGCTATGTTCTGGCGTGGTTTTATTCTTTTCACATCGGTTGATTTATTTCTTATACTTAATTTAGCATTCTTTGACTAAATGATTATTGGTTTAATACCAGGTTATGCCGCGGGATATCAAATTCAATTTCCTTTTTTTTTTTTTTTTTTTCTTTTTCTTTTCCTTTTTTTTCCCTTTTCTTTTTTGTATTTAACCATTTGTACATTATTCTTTTTCCAAACACCGTTTTCAACTCTTTTCCAATACAAAAACCCATCATATTCCCCTCTCTCTGTTGGATCCTGTTTTTTTTGTTTTTGCTTTTTGTTTAGTTTCGTGATTATCCACACTTTACCCGTACCCCTCCTATTCATTCTACCACCACACAGCGTCTCCACCGTTGCTTGTTCGTTCCCCTCCTTTTTTTTTTTCATTTTTTTTTTTCATTTTTTTTTTTTTTTCGTTTTGTTTGTTCCTAAAACAAAACAAAATTAGATTACATACATTTTATGACTGTTATCGTGTTTGTTTACCGCTTAGGTTAATAATATCCTTATCTATAGTCTCATCTCATCTCATTTCATTTCCTTCTTTTTTTTTTTTTTTTTGCTTGTTTTTTGCCTTCCTTGTCACTTGTGGTGATTGATTTCCCCTCCCAATTTCCCCATCCTTAGCAAAGAAAAGAAAAAAATAACCGAAAATTAATATCGGAGAAAAAAGAAAAGAATCAAAATCACCAATTACAAAACCGAAAATCTGCAAAAAAACAAAAGAAACCAGAAAAAAAAAAGAAAAATAGAAAGAAAAAAAGAAAAAAAGAGCACTCCTCCGAGCTAAAGCGGAAAACACAATAGAAAAAGAAATTTAAATATGGGCCATCGAAACCCGCGTTCACCCACACCACAAACCGTAACTCCATCTTGTTTGAGCAATACTACTGGCAATACACCCACTACCACCACCACCACTTCTTACAAATCCACACCTCCCTCAACAATAACAGCAGCAACCTCAGCCGCACCACCACCCGCCACTGCATCTGCCGTTGCCTCGGCTCCCACCGCGACTGCCAATCTCTCAGCAATATCATCACCCACCTCAACCATTGCTTCCTATACAAATGACTCCACTTCTAACTCAAATTCCTCTTCCACCATTTCAACTCCAACGCTATCCTACCAATCCTTCAACGTATGTTGTTCTTTGTTCATTTCTACCTTTTGTCCTTTTACTAACAAATCGTTTTTTTTTTTTTTTTTCTAGTACTTGGATGAATCAGTATGGGAATCTTCTCATCAACTGACTTTCAACAATTTACATTCATCAGAATCATTACTATCTCTTAAAACGGCATTGGCTCATCCACCATTAAGACCTCGCTTATCTCATAAACATCATCATAATAAAATTGTTAAAATGTCACGAAATCCACCTCCCATTGTCACTTCTCCATCTCCAGAAACAACTATACGACGTTTGCCACTACAAATTAGACCCCACGTAATTGATTCTCGATCTCATCCAATCTCAACAAGTAGTTCCACCACGTCCACCGCTTCAAGCTCCACCACTCATAGTAGATCCAATTCAGTGGTTGATCTAACCAACCAACTTCAATCAATACCTACTTCATCATCATCATCATCTTCGTCATCTTCCTCACCCTTGCATCACCCTACCTCCAATAATATCGCTCGCATATCGAATTTGCTTGATGATGATGATGATGATGATAATGCCTCCACACTTCATGTACGATCGATTTGTACTTCTCCTTTCCCCATAAATGTAATTGAAGATCCCGAATCATTAATTACCAAAGATGTGGTTCTGTTATTTCAATATTCTCTTAACAAGTTTTTGTTATCATTACGTGTTATGAATATTGAACCTCCTGATGATGTCACTCGTCATGTTATAAGTAGCGTTGATACTAAACAACAACAACAACAACCACCACCACCACCACCACCATTAGTCCCCGAACAAGGAAGTAAGTACGGTCAAAATGTTAATATATACGTTAAAGTAGCCAAGTATATTCGAGACACTATGCCTCAACCACAATCAACTCAAAAACAAATTAATTTAACACCTCAAGAAATTCTTATTTTTGCTGCCATGGGTACTGATACTACCAATATTGCCAATATGAAACAATTACTTCAACCCATTAGTGATTTTGATTTAATTAATCCTGATGATTTAATTAACCCTGTTTCATTTCCAATTATTACCAAACTTCGAATTCAATTAAATCAAATTAAATCACAAATTTCAATTGAAATTAATCAAACATTAAATGATGCCATCGAAGTACTCGAAGATTCAATTCATCAATCAATTAAATTAACCAGTCCAGTACCATTATTTAAAAAAATTTGGTTTGTTGATGATCGAATTCATCAACTTTTAAAAAATCGTCAATTTTTTGCATTAAGAATTCTTTTTGTATTTCTGTGTTTATGTATTATGACAAGACTACCATTTATGAATGAAATTAATGTATGGTGTGATTATATTGAATGGTTTATGAATTTTAGTTTGGCAATTGATGATGATGATAATATTCATCAAAATTTTCGACATTTTGATGATTGTTTATATAATTGGGTGGTTTTAAAAAAATCAAAATTACATCCGGGGAAATTACATAAATTAGTGGCATTTGATCCTGAATTAGATCAAGTGTTGTAACCTTTGCATATTTTTAATTCTTTTTACATACAAATTTTAATATAATTTTTTCTGCATATATATCAATATTATCTCTGCATCTTTCTTGTAATTTAATTCATTTGAAATATATATATATAGAATTAAGACAAAAAAAGAAAAATAAAAAAGTGGGGGAGGCTGTCATAAACTAATCATAATTATCATAAATAAAAAATTCTCGTAAGATTTTTTTTCTCTTCAAATTTTAACCAGTTTCAACGTCAGTTATTTAATTTTTGATCAGCCCAAGTAGGTAATACATAAGCAGCTTCATGAATTTTTTTATTATAGTATTTTAAATTTTCTTTAACAAATTTATCATCCCAATCAAATCTAACTGGTTTGGTAACATCAACAGTTGAATCTTTACAACAAACCATAAAACCAATTGATCCACTTGGATAAGTTGGAATCATGGTATAACCATATTCAGCCACCGGGAAAATTTCTTTACAATCTTGTTTTAATTTTGTAATAATATCCATATGTAACCAAATATTTTCAGCTTGAGTTGAAATTACTCCACGTTCAGTTAATGCTGATTTTAATAATTCAAAATAAGGTTTTTGAAATAATGATTCAGCAGGACCTTCAGGATCTGATGAATCAGTTATAATAACATCAAATTGATTTTTATATTCAGCTAAAAATTTAAAACCATCACCAATATGAATTTTAGTTCTTGGATCATTATAAGATTTTGACATTTCAGGTAAATATTTTTTGGATACTTCAATAACAGTTTCATCAATATCACATAACCAAGCTTCTTCAATTGAACTATGCTTTAAAATTTCTCTTAAAACACCACCATCACCACCTCCAATAACCAAAGCCTTCTTTGGATTAGGATGAGAATTCATGGCTAAATGAGTAATCATTTCTTGATAAGAAAATTCATCACGTTCAGTAACTTGAATACAATTATCAAGTACTAAAACATTACCATAATTGGTTGATTTAAATACCAATACATCTTGATATTTGGATTGTTCAACATGAAGAACTTTATCAACTTTCAATGACATGGCTTGTCCAGGCCACATGGTATTGGAGATTTCAGCAAACCAACCATCTTTGATGGATGGATGAGTTAATTCTTGAGCCATTGTTATTTGTTATGCTTGTATGAATTGATTCAACTACAAATTACCCTATGAGTCGAAAAGTTTTTTATAATTGATAATTTTTCACAAGGTGCGTCCAGTATTGAATTTTTTTCATTTTTTTTTTTTTTTTTTTCGCTCTTATTTTTTTTTTTTTCTTCTGACCTTTTTTTTTTTCTTCGAGGTACTCGTGTCTCGCTTTATATTTCCAACTCAATATAAATTATCCATTTCCATGCCTTGGTTGCCAGCAAGTGGTGATCTCTTGATTGGCGCAAAATTACTCTTATGCCTTTCTCAGTCCTCTCATCACACACTCTATTCTCAGTTCTTTTGATTTAAAGTATTCTCTACTCTCCTTCCTTCTCTTTTTTTTTTTTGGTTGCCAAACTAAATAATGCAGCACTCGTCGCTTATCAATTAAAGCTAAGCCTGGGAAAGACATAGACCCATACACCGAATATACCTCATATTACGTAATCAATCAAAAAAAGAAATTAGAAAGAGGAAAAAAAAAAGAGCGATAGAGATGACTATCAAAGATCAAGAGGGCATCGAAGGTGTTATAATACGTTCTTTCATCTCAGGCTACTTTCTTCGTCTCCCAACACACAATGCCATCCGTTCAAACCGTGCAAAAACTGAAGCCAGGGAAACAAAAGTTGGCTCCTGAAAAGGAGAGATTCATCCAATGTTGCGGTGATATTTCATTAGAGTTGGTAGCATCATTGAAAAATTCTAAGGATATAAATTTAAATGGATTAATTACAAGATATGCCAAAAAATATAAATTGAAACAACAACCAAGATTAACCGATATCATATCGTCGATTCCAGATCAGTATAAAAAATACTTGATTCCTAAGTTAAAGGCCAAACCAGTTAGAACCGCATCAGGTATTGCCGTGGTGGCAGTAATGTGTAAACCTCATAGATGTCCTCATATTGCTTATACTGGTAATATTTGTGTTTATTGTCCAGGGGGTCCTGATTCCGATTTTGAATATTCAACTCAATCTTATACTGGTTATGAACCTACATCAATGAGAGCCATTAGAGCTAGATATGATCCTTATGAACAAGCTAGAGGTAGAGTTGAACAATTAAGACAGTTGGGTCATTCAATTGATAAAGTTGAATATATTATCATGGGTGGTACTTTTATGTCTTTACCTATAGATTATAGAGAGAGTTTTATTACTTCATTACATAATGCCTTAACTGGTTTTAATGGTCGAGATATAGATGAGGCCATTAGTTTTTCTCAACAATCTCAAACAAAATGTGTTGGGATAACCATTGAAACAAGACCTGATTATTGTACAGAAACTCATTTGAGTGATATGTTAAAATATGGTTGTACTAGATTGGAAGTTGGGGTACAATCAGTTTATGAAGATGTGGCTAGAGATACCAATAGAGGTCATACCGTTAAATCAGTATGTGAAACTTTTGCCGTGGCCAAAGATGCTGGTTATAAAGTGGTTAGTCATATGATGCCTGATTTACCCAATGTTGGTATGGAAAGAGATTTAGAACAATTCAAAGAATATTTTGAAAATCCCGAATTTAGAACCGATGGGTTAAAATTATACCCTACTTTAGTTATTCGTGGTACTGGTTTATATGAATTATGGAAAAAAGGTTTATATAAATCTTATAATGCTAATGCATTAATTGATTTGGTGGCTAGAATTTTGGCTTTAGTACCTCCTTGGACTCGTATTTATCGTGTTCAACGTGATATACCCATGCCTTTAGTCACTTCAGGTGTCGAAAATGGTAATTTAAGAGAATTGGCATTGGCAAGAATGAAAGATTTTGGGACTTCATGTAGAGATGTTCGTACTAGAGAAGTTGGTATACAAGAAGTTCATCATAAAGTTGCTCCTGATCAAGTCGAATTAATTAGACGAGATTATTATGCTAATGGTGGTTGGGAAACATTCTTATCTTATGAAGATCCTAAAAAAGATATCTTAATTGGTTTGTTAAGATTACGTAAAGCATCAAAGAAGTATACTTTCCGTAAAGAATTTACCAGTCAACCTACTTCCATTGTGAGAGAATTGCATGTCTATGGTTCAGTGGTACCTTTACATTCAAGAGATCCAAGAAAGTTTCAACATCAAGGTTTTGGTACTTTGTTAATGGAAGAAGCCGCCCGTATTGCTAAAGTAGAACATGGTTCTGAAAAAATTAGTGTTATTTCGGGTGTTGGGGTGAGAAATTACTATGCTAAGTTAGGTTACACATTGGACGGTCCATTTATGTCTAAACTGCTTCTCAATGAAGAATAAGCTTTGATTATCATCATGGTAAACATGTTTAACTTGTCACTGTTTTTCCTTCTTCTTTCGTTTCAGATGCATTCTCATTTATTTTTATTCTTTTGTCATTCTTCGTTGTATTTAGTCCTTTATTTCATCTTATCGGGGTGGCCCCGTTGTTTATTCGCTTTTCTTTCTTCACTTTACGTGTCTTCATTCATTATAAATGTATATTACAGTCTCAACTCATTATAATAGTAGCACCGTGCTTACCTTAGTAAGATAAAGGCATGATTCACATTAATACAAATAGAAATATTCAAACGAATCGCAGAAAAATTATAATATATATTGTCATATTCGACAGAAAAGTAAAGGTGGGTGCTATGAATTCTATTAAGCAAGCTGCACCTTGGTCTCGTGTTGACTGATTGAACAAAATTAGTGTGATTAGCAATAACCATGGTGAAATTATGTTGGGATTTATTAGTGTATAGCTTCGATGCATGATATGAATAGTTAATCAGATCTTGCAAAGTTGAAGCTAAAATGATGAACGATCGACAAAAGATTGAAATTGTATAGAGATGACAAAAAATGAGTATTAATGGTAACAAAAATTATAGGAACGAATGGAGAAAACAACATAATGAAGGCAATTAATAATACAGAGAAATTCAAGTGTAATGGAGATGAAACAAAAAGAAACGAAAAAAAAAAGAAAAAAAAAAAAAGTTAAAAAAGAAATGAATATGCTTTATGTTCAGTGATGATGCTGATAATGGTTGTAAAATTTACCACTTTGGGCACGAGAAATTTCTTTGGTCCAACCTGGAATATCTTCACCAGTACCACCAACGGGCCGCTCGAGAACAACGTTTTCTAAACCAAGAGCGTCACTCAACCAAGGGTGATTAACCATTCCTCCGGCATCTGCCCTTGTTTCTGGTTGCAATGATAACATTGGCAGTAAAAATTCTGCTATGCCATATGCTTCACTTTCAGGAAACTTGTACTTTTCCATCAAAACATCTCTCAAACCCCAAGGTTTTAATTTCAGGATTCTTTGTAATTCACCTCTTGAATTGAAAAAATCACGTGTATAATACCCTTCTTTCAACATTGAGCGAGGAAAAGGTCCAATAAGTTCGATTATTTGGGCAATATGATCGTCATCCTTGGAGTAAGATTTCCCATCTCTAGGATCAAATAAGTAATCACCAGTTAACAATTCGAACATAAGACAGGCAAACGACCATAAATCTGTTGATGCACCCCAGTGATAACCCAATAATACTTCAGGCGAACGATATTGACGAGTTTGAATTTCATCCGTGAAATGATGATGAGTCCAGCAGGCATTACCTAAATCGGCAATCTTAACGGATATCAACTCATCCTCATTAATAACAAAACTATCATTGGCTTCGTCATGATGGTGACTATCATCGAAAGTACTAGGTATTTGTACAGGATCTGTTGTGGTGTTGTTAGAGATTGACATGGATGAAAGAGAACTATTCAATGTATCTTGTTTTTCTAAGCGATTTCCAGAGTCCGAATTGAAGCCACTATCATTGTTGTTGACTGGCACACCAGCAGAATGGAAGCTATTTTCATGACTGGCAGTACCAAAACTAGTCTTGACTGGAGTATTGGCAGTTGATGTTGACAAACCATAAACGTTTGAAAATGATTTATTGAATGTTCTCAAAGGGGATGGTAGTGGTTGTGAGCCAGTGATCAAAGTTAATCTTCTTGATCTACGACCATTTCTACCCAAAGTAGGAGAATCTGTCACCTGCTTTGCTGATGATGTAATGGTAGCAGAACTACCATGTTGAGGGGTGTTTTGAGTTGACGAAGATGGAGTAATTGAACTATCTTCGCTATTTGAACTCTTGGATTTGGGTTTTCGTAATTTTTTCAGTAACTTGGATTGATACTCCTCCTGTTCTACCATCCGAACAATTTGCTCAACGTCACCTATCTCGATCAAAACATTCTCTGGCTTTAAATCAGTATGTATGACACCACATTGACGGTGCAAAAAGTCCAATGATGATAATAGTTGTTTTGCGATTTGTTTAACAAACACAACTGGGATACCTCGGTGTTTATACTTTCGAATAAGTCCTAAAAGGTTTTCACCCAAGACTTCAAATACCATGACTACATGGACCCCATTGGGACCTTCGTGAGTAAAAGTATCCAACAACTGAATAACATGTTCATGACCCGGATGATGAATGTCGGAAGTAGTTACCTTGTCCAATAATTTTATCTCATCTATGGCAGTATCAGTATAGTGCTTAGCACTCCTGACAATCTTCATGGCCACGTGACATTGTTTATCATTGTCTCTTGCTAACCATACTGTAGAAAAATGACCCCAACCTAATTTCCGTACTAAAGTATACTTATTTTTCTTGTAGTTTTCACCAATAAAGCATGGATGATAACCACCGGGAACATAATCTTCTAAGTCTTCTTCGTTTGCGGGATTGACGGGGGCCGCATCATCATCTTCTTCTTCGTCGTCATCTTCGCCATTACCTTCGCTATCTTCGTCTACATTGTCATCAACTTCGTAATCTGGGCTTAAGCCCACTAATGATTTTTTGGCGGATTCCGGAAAAGCTGTCTTGAGAGGGGACAAGTCAGGCTTGAAAGACTTGGAAGAATTGGAGCTAGTGCCCACAGTGGGGGTTGGCTGCGATATTAAATTAGGGAGAAGCGAGGGAAAATTGACATGATCACTGGAATATATATTTTTGGATGCTGAGTGTGATTGTTTGTTACTGGACTGCGAATGGGAGTCCGTGAGAGATGAATCATGATGCTTCTTGTCGTGCAGATCATTTTGTTGATGATGATGCTGTTGGTGATGGTGGAGATGATTATTATTATTATTATGTTGTTGTTGAGTAAGATGCTCTTCCTGATTAATCTCAGCCTTCTGAATCGCAATGGAAAGGTTCGACTTTTGATTTGGCATTGAAAATTAATTAGCTTTGCGAAATGATGTTGTGACTGGCCTAGTTGTGACTATCTAAGGGTGTGGACTATTTGAATAATAAGAATGAAATATAGTTGAGCTCGTTGTAGAACTGAAAATGATTAGCTGTGTAACTTTATAATGAAAATGGAATTGGCTATCAGCTATGATATTTGGATTACTATCTCGTCGAACGAGCTGGATATGGAAAGTATGAAATTTATGAGAAGTAAAAAAAAGAAAAAGAATGAAAAGCCGATGATGAAGAAGGATATCACAGAAAGTATTCACTAAAGCGCAAGGGGGATTTACAAAGTAAGATGGGATTTAGTTGGAAGGTGGAGATGATGTGGTAGGTGAAGCTATGATAGATGGTGGTGGAAAGTATATGGTGCGAGTGAATATGTGTTAATAGTATGTGCTCTACTACTATTTTTTATTTGGCTGAAATGTGCAAAAATTATAGTAATAATAATGTCAACCTTTCCTGGTGATCAGATCCTAATTCTCAAAATCAAAATTAGAAGTTTTCTTTTTTTTTTTTCTTTTTTTTTTTTTCTTTTGTTCGCTGAGAAAGTGAAAAACACTAACAATGCTGGTTATATGCAGAATACCTCTATCTATTTGCACAAAGACATCAACTCCGAGATATATTCCAGATAACTTCGGATGTTGTAATTTGAGCACTATTGCATTTTCTTTATTACTAACAGCAAAAGCAACGTGTTTAGCTACAAATTTTATTCGAATCAAAGAACATTTAAAACATTTCTTGTATTAAGCTAATAGGAAAGAAAAAAAGAGAAAGAAAAACAGAGGTTTACATGATATATAAGGGTGGTTATCTATAAGTCATATGATTGTGGGGTGGCAGTTTTAAACTTGCATTTCGATATCTTCAGATTGCTCTTCAGGCTTTTCTTCAGGCTTCTTTTCATCAGACTTGTTAGCTTGTCTAGCGGCAGCCAATTTTTCAGCCATAGCAGCAGATTGAGAAGCTTCTTGCTTTTGTCTAAGAGCTTGCTTCTTTTCTTCTTCTTTGGCCAAGTAACGACCTCTGATAATATTACCAATAGAAGCTAATTCTTCATATTTGGCAATATATTTGGCCTTACTTGAATCGTAACCATCATCGTATAACCAATCTTCGGTCTTCATCAATTTTTCAGATAATCTGGACTTTTCATCATCACTGGCGAAATCCTTGTATTGTTCATCTAACTTACCTCTCAATTCGTAGATGTATTCTTCCAAAGCATTCTTTCTGTCTTCAGTGTCAGCAACTAATTTATCTTCCATGACTAAAGTGTTTTCTTTTTCGGTGAAAGCGTTTCTGACTTGTTCAGGTAAAGCAGAAGTGTTAGCAATGATGGATAAGTCATCTTTCTTAACCCACTTCTTAACTTCGGTGTATTGTGGTTCAGCATCTTCTTCACCTTCCTTTGGTTCAACTAATTCTTGAACCAATTTTTCTTCAACGGTGTGAGCGGATTCAATGGTGTAGAAACCGGATGGGTCATTTCTCAACTTCAATTTAACTGGAATAGAAGTTTCACCTTCAACTGGAACAACACCTTTAAGAGTCCATTTAACCAAGGTTGGTTCAGTACCGACTGGTAATTCTTCTCTATTGGCATATTTAGCTTCAACTTCAAAGTCACCCTTTCTGTACAAAGTGATAATCTTGGTAGATGGGAAAAGACCACCTCTTGGGAAAACTTCCAAATGGTCTTCATCTTCTTCTTCTTTATCCCAGAAGTATGATACTGAGTAAGGGTTAAAGTCTTCGAATTTGAATTGTCTAACTCTTAAAGTTGGAGAGTGCATGGCACAAATGAAGGCATTACCTCTAGCAATGGCTTCATCTTGGTTCAAAGTGAAAGATAATTGTTTACCGAAAATTTCAGTCAATTTAGCCTTCAAGGATGGCACTCTGGTACAACCACCGATGACTTCAATGGAGTCAATTTCTTCGGCGGTAAGACCAGCATCTTTCAAAGCGGTTTCAATTGGAATGTGGACTCTTTCCAACAATGGTTGAACGTATTCTTCCAATTCGGCTCTGGTTAAAGAAGAAGAAACATCAACATCATTCATGATAGATTCAACATTGATTGGAGCTTGACTGTTAGCAGACAAGACTTTCTTTAATCTTTCAGCAGCAGCCAAAAGTCTGTAGAAAGCCTTTGGATTTTCCCTGACGTTAATCTTGTATTTACCCACGAATTCATCGGCAAAGTGGTTGGCAATAGCGTAATCGAAATCTCTACCACCGAAATGTTTATCGTAAGCAGAACCCAAAACCTTTAATTCACCCTTTTTAACGGCAGCAATGGAAACTTGTAAAGAGGAGTGACCAATGTCGACGAAAGCAACCTTCTTTGGTTGGTCTTCTGGTAAATCATTGGCTTTGAAAACACCGTAACCAACAGCGGCGGCGGTGACTTCATTGACAATTCTGACTGGGTTTAAACCGGCAATTCTGCAAGCATCGGCAGCAGCACGACGTTGCTTTTCAGTGTACCAGACTGGAACAGAAAGACAAATATCAACAATATTACCCTTAGTTTCCTTGTGAGTGATATCCTTAATTTTGTTAATGTACATGGCAGAAAGTTGGGTAGAAGTGAATTCTTGTTGTTCACCCAAGTAGTTAACCTTAGCGGAAATACCACCATCTTCATTTTCAACCAAAGGAACGGAGAAGAATTTTTTTTCAATTTCAAAATCAGGA
Organism: Hyphopichia pseudoburtonii; assembly: GCA_003856775.1. Lineage (NCBI taxonomy): Eukaryota > Fungi > Ascomycota > Pichiomycetes > Serinales > Debaryomycetaceae > Hyphopichia > Hyphopichia pseudoburtonii. The sequence continues at coordinate 523,057 of CP024752.1, read as the reverse complement.
TCTTTATAGTTTAAGCCCAAAATTCTCTTCAAGTTATCGACGGTGTTTTTGACATTTGAGGTTTGTTGATTCTTGGCGGTTTCACCAATGAATCTATTTCTGGAACCAAATCCAACCAAGGAAGGAGTGGAACGGTTAGAAACTTCATTGACAATGATGTCAATACCTCTGTTTCTGGCACAGGCAATAACGGTGTTATTATTACCTAAATCAACACCAAATGGAGTAGACATTATAAATAGTTATGCTTTAATGTAATAGTAGTATATGGAATCACACAAACGAAGCCAGTATACGTTAAAAAAAGACAAATGTAGATTAAATAAAAAAACTTTCGAAATCAATAAATTGAACAGAAAATGAAAAAAAAAAGAAAAAAAAAAAAAAAAAAAAAAAAAAAAAGGAACCCTATACAAAAAAAAAAAAAATCCCAAGTGAAAAGCGTTGGTAGTTAAATAAATTTTGTATGATGTATTTACACGCGCACAAAATATTTGCCATTAAATTTTTCACACACAAATATTTTACAGAGCATCACCTGGTAAATACACGCCCATCTAGAAGCTTCGAGAATTATCTTGACGCTGGTTAGGTACGGGTCTCCCTTCCAATATTGCTCCCAAATTTAACTAATGAGTTGCAACTACATTAGTCTGCAAATGTTATTTACTTCGTACATACATGGATTGAGGGTGTAGTAAACTATATTATTGGTTAATGGCTATGTTCCAAGATCGTAATCAACGTCATCCAGCCCGGACTTTCAACTAAATGAAGGTAATCTTCATATTGACGATCTTTAACAAATTTCAATACCAACTTGAGTTCTGATTCTCCCAAAATCCCCAATTTGGCCAAACAAATCAAAAAATGGAAATCACATAATTGGTTTCCATCACCACCTTGGTCACCATTCAAGTAACGATAGACGGCACTTAAATCTTGTAGTTCACCCAAATAATCTCTATTTTCAATAACGAATTCCAGTTGAAACATTGGTGAAGGTTCTAATGGGAAAGAATCCAGTAACGTAAGTAATAAAAATTCAACTGGGAAACTGGGCTTGGCATTGGTCTTCACTTCCAAACCATACTCATTGATTTTCAGATAAAATACATCCGGTACATAACGACTACCATCACTTTGATTGACGATGAGTTCAGATGGTTGAGTAGATCCAGTGATAATATCAGCTTTTACTAATCCTTCGGCACTGGTTGAGACCTGATACGATCGAGGTTCAATCTCACCTTGTAAACCACCCGAAATAACACACGTGACAAATTTCGATGAATAATGTCCACTGGCAGAATGCTTGGTAATGTTGGGGTGTTTTACCTGATATCTAGCAGCCATCAATACTTCTAAACATGACAAAAAATAACTATCTTTGTGTCTCTTACAAAGAACAGTACCATTACCCATACCTGAATCAATCAAATCGGTAAATGTTATCCCCACCTTATATAATCCCAAACTAGCAGCGATTTCATCGACTTGTGTTTCATTTTCCCACTCGAGTAATGTAAGTCCATCCATTTCATTGGCCTGAGGTGGTTCATAGATTGCCTCAACCACCGCTTTGATCCCCAATGGCACTTTATCAAATTCTTCATACTTACCGTATAATACCCCAAATCTTTGTAATCCAGTTTGTCTCCATGAATCAAGAAACTTGTTCAAGATGGAATGATCTGCGAACTCAACGTGATCCACCATACGAAATTGTTGCTGCTGTAATGTTATAACCGGTGGCTGACATTTGGAACAAATACCCTTTGGATATGGTGCATGTCCTGTGGGACAATTTAAGTTAATATTATAATTGGGCTCTTCTAATGGTGCCATATATGAGGTGGCATTATTTTTATTATTCTTTTGATCGTTTACTTCATTTAAATGAGCGTGATATGACATGTGTTTGAAACCTTTCTCCTTTTTATAGTCTTTATCCCAAGGTGGTAAAGGAGAACAATATTCACACATCCCTTTATCACCATGACGACACATTGATGACTTGGGCCTTTTTATAAGACCTTCTTGCTTATCCAAGACGTCATCCACTGGTAATTGTTTTACAGATTTTGGTTTAGAAGTGGTGGGGATTGAAATGTGGGATGTACTGATGGAAATGCTACCGGTATTATCCTGCAGCAGTTGCTGTGGAATGGCGGTACTATTTGAAGCAGGCAGCAAATCAGTTGTAGTAGGAGAAGAATAACTAAGAAAAAGCATAGACCCATTTTTCAACCCCAAAGACTCAATAGTTTTTCCAACAAACGAATTTGCTGGTTGTCCCTTATCGTTGGGGCGATCACTGATGTGGATAGATTGCGGATCTTCAACATTGATCTTGTGTAACAACTCCTCTAAAGGAACAAGAAAGTCAGTACTGGGCTCAGCATTAATCCTGAACATCCCATCTTTAGATCTGAATCGGAGTATCATAATAAAGTGATAAGTGTAATTTGGGTTCGATGAATAAAAAAATGCAAATTAGGTCAGGTGTGCAAGCTTATAGTCTTTGATTAGTTTTCTAGTGTCTTGTGATTCGACTTCAATGGCAATTTTCCTCAGAAAGGTATGCTAGATATTATGTATAATATACAAATTGAGGTGTTTTTGATCTGAGCTTTGTAACACTGGCCTGATCTCAAGCAAATAGTTGGTGGCAATAAACGGTAATCAGTGCCATTATCTTTCCAGGCCATTTCGTTTCTTCTTGTGCTTTAGTTTTTCGTGCGCTTTGGGGAGAAATAGGTACAGGTTTTTTTTTTCCAAGCGCTTCCTGCTATAGACACTCGCGCGATTTTAAAGCCGATAACCTGCTTGCTTTTGACATTTCTTTTGAATGATGTGTAAATTAAACCAATGAAAAGTGTCTCTCCGACTAGAGCCATAAAGGGGGTGAAGTATTGATTAGGTTAACCAGCTTTTAAAACCGAAGCCACTATACATGAATCATTTTTTTTTTTTTTTTTTCGAGCTTATGATTTCCTTTTTTCCTTTTTTTTTTTTTAGAAAAAAAAGCATTAAATAGACGAAACAGTGGTATGGTTGATTAATCCGACACACGCAAGAAAAGAAAAAAAAATATCATGACTGATACGCATGTATTTCACAGAAGCTCATTTTGCTGAATTACGAAAGCCCGTTTGGTTGCATTCTGTTGGAAGTGGGGGCAAGCAAAAACATAAAAATCTCTTCAACAACTCAGCAGCAGCTGTAAAGACAGCAGCAAGGAATTCAAACGATCGGTTTCTAATTTGGTAACATAAGCGAAAGCATTATATCTAAGGGAAAAAATAATTTGGAAAATGTCTACAAGGTGAAGTTAAAACTTGAGATTGAAATAGTTTCTAGTGACGTGAGAGGCAAAATCGCTTTAGTACAATTGAAAAAAAAAAAAAAAAAAAATACGATTATATAAATTGGCAAGAAAAACTGATGGCGGTTCTGTTGATCCAAATCTAAGCGCTTATAATATAATGCTATCGACGCGTCTTCTTCACAACTTTTCAAAGAGGGAAACATCCGTTTTTTGAAGAAAAAAAAAAAAAAAGAAAAAAAATAAAGACAACAGCATTAGATTCGATTTTTATTTCCTTGCCCATCCCTTTCCATTTAAGTGACGTCGTATATTTTTATTGAACAAAAGAATTTTACCTTTAATGTAAGAAAAAAGGACAAAGTAAAATCCAATCAGAAATGGACTACTTCGCTCAATCAACCGCAAGGCTTTACAAGAGTGGTATGATATTTTCTTACCGCGCCTTTGACTATCTGAGCTGACGAACAATTATTTCTTCAATGAGGGTACATTTTGGAGAAGAAGAACCATTATTCTGATTTCGGAACTGTACTCGCTGTCTCGTTGAGTGTACGGATTTTGAGATTGTTTGAAAAATTTCGCACTTTCTACACAAATCTTATTTCCAAAAATTCTTAAAATGTCGTGCTATCTCTCGAGATAGCACATTTGTCAATTTTAACAATACAGAGAAGATTAGCATTGTCCTTGCATAAAGATGACACGCTTTACAAAGAGATTTACCCATTTTTTTTTGCAAAAATTCACGTCTGTCACCTTCTAGTAATCAACTGAACCTGCTTATAGGGTAGCCTATGCATTAGTTGGTGCTTGGAAGATGATAATGGGTGGATAACGGCAAGGGACATCCTTGGGTTCGAACTGTGACACAAATGATTTCCAAAACAAAAAAAAAAGGAAACTGAAAAGAGCCCACCCAACTGATTCTTGATGCACTTTGAACGTTTTGATATAATTGAGCTTCTCAATTCAATGGAATTGTGGTCGTTACACCCATACCAGAGTTTTACTTTGTCATTTTGATTATTTGTTATAGTGCCAGGGAATATTTGGTTTATCGTAAATTTGCAGATTCGCGTTAACTGAGAAAAATAAATTGACAAAGCAAAACACTTATCGGAAACATAGTAATATTGTAATGAGTAAATACAAACATTCATACAAGAATCATACATAACAAAGTGCACAGAGTAGTTGCGACTTCAATTGCATAATAATTTCCATGGGAAAACAAAACCAGAGCTTATTCCCAGATGATCCTGGTCCAATAAATTCGATATCAAATGATTTGTTTGGTCATTCCAATAGTTCTGCGTCCATACCTAACTCGGTTGTGTCACAACCTAGGGACACTTCATCATCTACGCCAAATTCAACTATAAATATTGCATTAGGGGGGAATGTACATGAATTAAGCAATCGACAAATAAACAAGTTAATCTATCTTAAATTTAATAATGATCCAATCCAGCTTATACGTCAGCTCTCATTAGACCTTACTACGAAAGAATCAGAATTGATTATGATACGCAAAGAAAATTTTATGAGGGAACAAGAATTATTACGCCTTTGTAATGAATATGGTAATTTGTCAAAAATGGAAATTGACCATAAATTGAATAATTTGAAATTTGATCATGATATAGATCGTGTGTTAGCCGAAATGATAGGCAAGGCAGTCAACGATGATTTGATTTCTAGTGATGGTCCCGATGCAACTAGTGATGGCGGTCGGTCGAATGGCCAATCTAGCGTGATAACGAGGGGTAGTACCAGGGCCAATTCTATTCATACAAGGAAAAGTAGATCATCAAGTTGGTTACCTCAATGGTTTAATAATGAGTCAACGGAGCAAGTTACTCCTTATCAAGCAAACAGTAAACAGAATCATGAATTTCAAACACCAGGACCTTCTTTGGGTGTAAAACTTAACGAAACACTTTCATCCATGTCAAAATCTGAAAAGAGTAATGATAAAGAATCAACCATCAATACTGGCACTAGTGCTAGCAATAATGAAACTAACGACCACAAAACAAATAATAAATTGTCATTTTTACCGGGGCTTGGTAGGTTTAAATCACCAACACTATCCAGTGGTAACAATGTAACCAAATCACCATTGACTACGAGGGTACCCGTGGAACTTGATAGCATAAGCTTTCATGATTACGACAAAAGTGAAATTGATGACTTTAATGATAACGAAGATAACGATAATGATAACAAGTATAATCTAGATACTGATAAGTATGGATTTTTCAATGATTTGAATAATTTGGTATTGAGAAAACCATCTGAAAATGAAGACTCACCATCATCCTTGAAGGCATCACATAATAATGAACAAGATGAACAAGAATTAATAATTGCACCGGCACCGGTAAGTGCCACCACTAATGTATCAATACCTTTGACGATGGGAATGACATCAAAAGATTTTGTACCTCCAGATTCTGGCAAAGTAATAATGTCACGTCCAGCATCGTCTAGTTCAGCGGTTACCAATACATCGAAACATGCATCAGGTACATCTGCTTCAGCATTTTTGAATGATGTTGATGTTATAGGTACAACCAGTACAATTCTGTCTACTCCTACTATCGATAAGTTAAAGATATTAGGACAACTACACGATGCCAAAAATTTCGAGATTGAAAAATCATGGGATATTTTTGTACGTGATATCTTACATGATTTTCATAAGTTTAATAATTATAAGACATTACATGGTGTTGAAAGTAATAAGGGTAAAGTAATACAAACTAAATTGAGAAATCAACAAAAAGAATTAAACGCTGATTATAGTACGGTAAGTGAATTGATTCATGAAGAAATATTTGGTATTCGAGGATTAAATTTAATGAAGATTCGTAAAACTTCAGCCAGTAGTATTAATCTTAGTGGTAATAATATTGATACTGACAATGAAAAGAATGATATCTATTCTGTTGATATAAAGAAAAATATTGATGATTATTATCAACACCCACAACATCCATATTATCATTATGGTAAGCTTCAACATATGATAAATCAAGGAGGAATTCCTCCCAAGTATCGTAAATATCTATGGATGGAATTACTGGGAGCCACTAATTTAAGAGTTGCTGGAGAATACCCACGATTAGTTGAAGTAGGACTTAATCATAATGAAGAAGGGAATGATATTATAACGAGTAATATTCATCAAATCAATTTAGATTTACATCGAACGATGCCACTTAATATCTATTTCAATGATTTAATTAATCTGCAACCGGGACCCAATTTTTATAAATTACAACGAATATTATATGCATTTGTTGTTTATCGACCTGAAATTGGATATTGTCAAGGAATGAATAAAATTGTGGGGAATTTATTATTAGGATTAGGTAATGCTAATGGTAATGAAGAACATATTTTTTGGACATTTGTGGGATTTATTGATGAGATTTTACCACAATATCAACTAAAAATTAATGATAATGATAAAATTTTAAATTATTTTGATAAACGAAGTTTACCATTTATTCGTATCGATCAAAAAATCATGATTGATATTATATTCCCCCGAATCATGCCACGACTTTATGATCATCTTGTTAATAAATGTTTAATTCAAATTGAATTTATAACTTTGAATTGGTGGTTATCAATATTTACTGAAAGTTTTCTTAGTTTAGAAATTTGGTTCAAAATATTCGATAATTTAATTATTAGTGAGGTGATTGAAATTAAGTTAATTAGTATTACATTATCAATTTTCAAAATTTTTGAAAGTTTGTTAATGCTGATTAATAATGGTGATGAGGTTTATACCATGATGAAGAACTTAACTCTGAGTGGTATTTCCACCAAGGTTAATTTGAAATTTAGTGAGATTATTAAAATTAGTAATCTGATTGATAAAAAACTCAGCAGCAGTGAGTTATATGCTCAACGACGGATTCATAATGAAACTTCTTTTTAGATGTTTGCAACTCTACATAGAATATATAAAATGTACACTTGGTTGCAAAGATGCAAACAAAAGAAACAAAGGACTAAACTAGTGCAGCACACCAAAACTAGACCTTGCCCGATATGCGAGTACTGCATGAAGAACGGCACAGAAAAAAAAAAAAACACACCCAACAAGAAATACTAAATGCTCGTAAATGAAATACTTGAAACGATCTACAGATGTAGGCAACAAAAGATTTACCATTGCAGGATTGATTGGCGGTACTAAGGGTAATTCCATCAGTATAAACTGTAGTGTGACCATTTACCTATAATAAAATTGACTGCTGTTGTGTAAAATTTCACCAAGGCGCTCATGTCACCATCACAACACAATAAGGTCAGAATTCGCACAATAAACACAAGGTCAAATTAGCTCTGCCTTGTTGAAAGTTTTGTTCCTTGTGTAATGTTTTTTTTTTGTTTGTTCTTTCTGCTTTCTTATTATTATTTTTTTTTGAGTCTATTTTTGTAATAAGGTTTATTCATTTATTCCCCTTTCTGCTTTGTATTTTCAGGTACGTGTATGTGATTGACACGGTGGAAATTCTCTTGTGCTTTTGTCTTTATTTTTTTTGTTTGGCTTTTTTTTTTTTTTTTTTTTTTTTTGGTTTGGGTTTGCTCTTTTTTCGTTTTTGGTGGTTTCCCTGAAAACCAAACAGGGTCCATAACGTACGGGTATGACAACGCCCTTAATCTGACTCAATTCCCTTGATTCTGAACACGTTGACAAACAATCAGATTCAAGTAGTTTTGAACCATTTCGGGGTACTTTGGTTCTCGGTTGGTTTCGTTTATGAGGTTTGACATTTGGGAACACTGTTTTATACATATACAAGAAAAATAAGTACGGTGATGAAAAGGGTTGATAGGTTACAACGTCCTAGTAGTTTAAAGTAGCTTTGTGTTGATTCATCATGTATGTAAAGGCTGCTTTCTGTTTAGATGACATCGGCGAAGTGTGGTTTTTTTATTTTCTGTTTGTCGGTGTAAGTTTTTCTTTTTCTTCTATTCCTGTATCTTTCATTTTTTTTTTTTTCTCTTTTTTTTTTATTATTACTAGGTGAAATTTTCCACTTCCATAATCAGAATTTAGAATTGAGTTCAAACTCAGATCTTCGAAAGGAGGAGAGCGTGATTCTTTAACTTGTTTCTTTCTTTCTTTCTTTCTTTCTTTCTTTCTTTTTTTCCTTTCCCTTTACTTATTGATTGATTATTCCAGGCATTTTATCTTCTCATCCACCTTTACCTGATTGTCTTTTTTCTCCTCCTAGTGCCATTAGTAATCCAATACCTCCTTGGCGTGAATTAAGTCTTCCTTTTATTTTATTTTAATTTTTTTTTTTCTGTTTTTTTTTTTTTTTTGTTGGTGTTTGATTCGTCCTTGCAACTACAATCATGCCGAGGTTACCGCAGAGACAAATCACCTTGATTATCATTGCCGTGGTGATATTCCTTGGAATTACTCATTATGTCGCATCACCATCCTCCTATGATTTTGCATCCTCGTTACCCACTAACCCATTAACAGATTCATCCAAGGATGCCAAGGTGGTTTATATTGATACCAAAACTAATAAGGTGATTACTGATTTTGATGTTTCCAAGATTACTGGAGAAGAATCTCAATCAAATTTACAACTTCTGAAACTGGGACCACAATCACAAGATCAACCAAAAGATCAATCACAAGATCAACCAAAAGATCAACCAAAAGATCAACCAAAAGATCAACCAAAAGATCAATCACAAGATCAACCAAAAGATCAACCAAAAGATCAATCAAAAGACCAATCAATAGATCAATCAATAGATCAAACAAAAGATCAATCCAAGGAAAAACCACAGGAACAGTCACAAATTAATAATCAAGAATTACTAGCGAATAATGAAGTTAATAAAGGTGAACGAGTCAAAGCCACATTTGTTACTTTAGCCAGAAATAAAGAACTTTATGATTTAATTAAATCAATTCGTCGAGTTGAAGATCGTTTTAATCGTAAATTCAATTATGATTGGGTATTTTTAAATGATGAACCATTTACTCAAGAATTTAAAGATTTAACTACTGCCATTGTTAGTGGTAAAACCAAATATGGTTTAATACCTCGTGAACATTGGTCATATCCTGATTGGATTGATTTAGATAAAGCTGCTCAACTGAGAGCTAAAATGAAAGCTGCCAATATTATTTATGGAGAACTGGAACTGTATCGTCATATGTGTCGATTTGAAAGTGGATTTTTTTGGCAAAATCCATTATTAGATGAATATGATTGGTATTGGAGAGTTGAACCAGGTATTCAAATTCATTGTGATTTAGATTATGATTTATTTAAATTCATGCAAGATAATAATAAAGTATATGGATTTACTATTTCAATTTATGAATTTAGAGCCACCATTGAAAGTTTATGGCAACATACCAAAGATTTTATTCAACAACGTCCTGAATACGTGGCTGAAAATAATTTACTTGATTTTGTTAGTGATGATAAAGGTGAAACATATAATTTATGTCATTTTTGGTCAAATTTTGAGGTTGGTAGTTTGAAATTTTGGAGAAGTGATGCTTATCGTGATTACTTTAATTATTTAGATAAAACCGGTGGGTTTTTCTATGAACGTTGGGGTGATGCTCCGGTACATTCATTGGCAGCAGCATTATTTTTAAATCGTGATCAAATTCATTATTTTGAAGATGTGGGATATAATCATGGTGTTTATACTCAATGTCCATTGAATGATCAATATCGATATGATCATAAATGTCATTGTGATCCAAAACTGGATTTTACATTCAGAGGTTATTCATGTGGTAAACGATTCTATGATGTCATGAATATGAAAAAACCCGATGAATGGGAACAATTCACATAAGTTGTACTATACCACTTTACCCTTTTTCTTTCTTTCTTTCGTTTTTTTTTTCTCTTGTCTTATTTTATACCAGGATTCATATATACATCAGAACCTTTCAATTATGACACTATTTCTTCGTATTCAATTTTTTTTTTTTTTTTTTTTTTTTTTTTTTTTTTTTTTTGCATTCGTAGTTCACATCCGTACATCTCTTTTTTTCTTTTTTTGTCTAACATTTTACTTTTGTTGTCTTGCCCGTATTTGAAATTCTTAGCGCCCAAAATAGAATTAATATTTTTTCCAGCGTCGATTTTTATTTTTATTGTTTTTGTTCGTTCCTTTTTTTTTTTTTTCCTATTTGTTCTAATTCTGATTCTTTGGGTGAAAATTGATAACGCGTGTTCTTTGGCTGTGGTGGTTTAAGTTGTACAATGTCTCGCCAGACAAACAAAGCACAAGTTTAAATCTGTTTATGGGTTAATGAAAGGATATACCCCCTTTGCCAAATGTAACCATATTATTTTCAATCGCCAAAGAGTAATGGCGTACTGCCCGTGTATGCCTTGTTATAATTATTTTTGTGTAGGATTCGGTTTTTTTTGTTTCTTTTTGAAAGGAGAGTTTTTTTTTTTATGTATGTACAGGATTCAAATAAAGATTCGCTGTTCCTAAAAATCTCTCTCGTTTTTTTTTTTTTTTTTTTTTCTTGTTCTGTTGTTTTTTTTTTTTTTTTTCTGGTTTCATTCCTCAACCCTGAGTTTTGGTTCGTGTTTACTACTTCTTTTCTCTTTAAATTTTCAGACTCGGTTGTAAGTGTTCTCTTTTTTTTTTTTTTTTTTTTTTTTTTTGGTTCGTTTGTTCCATTGCTTTTTGTCATCTCTTCTCCACATACATCCAATACCCTATTCAAGTGTATCGTCACTAGCACTAGTTGTTAACCTTCCCTTGCTTCCTTCTGTGACAAATTTATAATCAAGGGACGTGCCCCCCCGCTTTCTACGCCCTTTTTTTTTTTTTTTCATTTTACTTTTTGTCTTCTGATTTAACCAACATCATCATCAAATGGGTAACAATCGATCAACGGCTCGCTTGGTTAGATTCGCCATCTTCGCCTTGGTGCTTATAACCTGTGGTTATATCTTATCCTCTGGCTCAAGTTATACCAATAATGTTGATCCTGCTCCTCAGGCGGCTGATTTGAAAAATCCGGCCGCAGTTCCGGATACTAAAATTGTTGACAATAAAGAACAACAAGTACCTGCTGCTGCTATTCCTAAGGAAAATGCTGCTGCCCCTGCTGATGCTGCTGCCGCTGCCCCTGCTGATGCTGCTGCTGCTGCCCCTGCTGCTGAAAAGGGTGCTGCTGAAAAGGGTGCTGCCCCTGCTACTGGTGGTGAACGTATCAAAGCTACCTTTGTTTCATTGGCTCGTAACTCTGACTTACATTCATTATTGGGTTCCATTAGACAAGTTGAAGATCGTTTCAATAAAAATTTCCATTATGATTGGGTATTCTTGAATGATGAACCATTTAGTGATGAATTTAAACGTGTCACCAGTAGTGTTGTTAGTGGTACTACCAAATATGGTTTAATTCCTACAGAACAATGGTCATTCCCTGAATGGATTGATAAAGAAAAATCTGCTTTGGCTCGTGAAAAAATGAAACAAGAAAAGGTTATTTATGGTGATTCAATTCCATATAGACATATGTGTCGTTATGAATCCGGATTTTTCTGGAGACATGAATTAATGGCAGAATATGAATATTATTGGAGAGTTGAACCTGATATCAAAATTTATTGTGATGTTGATTATGATATTTTTAAATGGATGAAGGATAATAAAAAATTATATTCATTTACCATTACTTTACCCGAATATAAAGCCACCATTCCAACTTTATGGGATACCACCAAACAATTCATTAAAGAAAATCCTCAATATATTCATGAAAATAATTTATTGGACTGGATTAGTGATGATAAAGGTGAAACTTATAATGGTTGTCATTTTTGGTCTAATTTTGAAATTGCTAGCTTGGATGTTTGGAGAAGTGAAGCTTATGGTAAATATTTTGATACTTTGGATAAAGCCGGTGGATTTTTTTATGAAAGATGGGGTGATGCTCCAATTCATTCAATTGCCGCTGCATTATTCTTACCTCGTGAATCAGTTCATTTCTTTGGTGATGTGGGTTATTATCATGTTCCATTCCATAATTGTCCTGTTGATGAAGCTACCAGAATTGCTAAAAGATGCGTTTGTAAACCAGAAGATGATTTCAGTTGGAAAGGTTATTCATGTACTGCTAAATTCCACACCATTCAAAATTTGGCCAGACCTAAAGGTTGGGAAAATTTTGCTGATTAAACTTGTGTGATTTCTCCCTTTTCTTCTTGCAACTACCGTCCTCATCCTTGACTTTTTTTTTATATATATCTTGTTATTATTAGTATTTTTGAATGGTTGTTTTTTTTTTTTCTTTACTATCGTGATTCTTTTTCTCTTTATTTTCAATCATTATCTATTTGTTACTTACGATATTTCAGTTCTTGTTCAATAAATCATGGTATAAATATGTACCTTCCTACTTATTTTTTTTACACTACATCGAAGTATTTAATCATCTGCAAATCATCAGATGAATAATTTTGTAATATTGGAGAATGATGGTGATTTAAAGGTTGCCATTCTTTGGTCAAATTAAACTACCAATTAACCCATTTTAGATTGAATGACATCTTCTTTTAATAATTTGTCTATTTACCCCCTTTGTTTCCAAATTGAGGCGGGATGGTTGAATAAGAGGCACACGGAAATTATTTGCTAAAAATCTGAAACATGCAAAATCAACACCAAAAACAAAAAAAAAAAAAACGAGAAGAAAAAAAAAAAAATATGGCGAGAGTGGGCGAAAAAAGGGGAGAGGTTTTCGTGTTTGAAACGGGTATGCTGATATGCATCACAAGAACCCATTCATATATGTATTTAATATCAGAATAACATATGGATTTTGGTTTATTCCCGTAGTAGTGGTGGAAGATGACATCGCCACCTTTCTCCCTTTTTCCAATTTGTCAAATTAGTCGAATAAATCATTCTATAATTAAATAGTAAAAAAGTAGTTGGTGGTAGTACATGTTTCAGATGGCTGAGAAACTTAGTATTATTTTTTTTCTTTTTTTGCTTTTTTTTTTTTGGTTTGGTTAGGCTTCCTGCAAAATGCGAGACACACACGGCGGCTAAAGAGATAGTTTTTCTTTTTTCTTTTTTTCTTTTTTTTTTTTTTTTTTTCAATAAAGTTATAATCAAAAGCAAATCATGATACACATAATATTCTGCTCTGTTCGATATATAATCAAACGCATTTGTCTACCTCTTTCTTTCTTTCTGTATTTTGTTATTCGTACCAATCTTACAGGTATTCACCAGTTTTACAAGCCATACGCTAAACGTGTACGCGTAAATCTAAATTTGATCGCGAGCCGTGTGTGAGTGCGTGAGTGTGTGAGTGTGTCTAAGTGGTGACTTCCTCTTGTGTGTATCCCCAATTTGTGTCAGTCATTATCCTAATTGTCTCTCACCCCTGTCACTTCAATAATAGTACGCGGATTCTACAAATTCTTGTTCCTTGTTAGATCTCTCTCATCACTACCTATACCGAGTTTTGAGATAAATCAAAATAATAACATCTCTTAACCTCACCTGCCCATCTGATCATTTTCGCTGATTTTATTCTCTGAATTTATTGGTGTCAATTCAACAAGCTATTTCCTAAACCTTGAGCGTTGCAACTGACAAACTCATCTTTTTCATATCTACCCCCTGAATACTTATTGTTTTAACTCAGTTCTTTTTTTTTTTTTTTTTTTTTTTGTTTTGGATTTTTTGTTTCCTTTTCTTTTCTTTCTTTTCTTTTACTTGTTTATCTAGGTGATACTTATAAACTATTGATTTCTACTTCCTTCTTTCTTTATTTTACCTTTATTTGTGTTTCATATTTTTTTTTTTTTCTTTCGGTGTCTTTGCTCGTGTATACCCAATTTTTGTGTTTCTTTACTTTTTTCTTTTATTTTTCTTTTGGCCTTTCCCCAAATCAATCTCGTCCACCTCTGAATCAAACATTCGAGATTCAAAAAAAAAAAAAAAAAAAAAAAAAAAAAAATCAGGAACCCTTTACTTCTACACGAAGTATTCTGAGGTGACATACTTACATTACATTGAAAATCTATAAATCATGTCTAACGTGTCCTCGCTCCTGGCAACATCAACGACAAGTTCGTCGAACTCCTCAACCCTTGATTCAAACACTCTTGGAGATTCACACAGAAGAAATCACAGTCTAGGTCGTATAATGAATGATGATAATGATGGTAGTAAGAAAGATAATGACAACATCAACGATGATAAAAATTCAAGTGGTGATAATTCAACAACTATAACAATCACAACCACCGACGGGGCGAAACAAAACACTCTTCAAGAAAAATCACCTTCACCTAACAAAGTGTCAGTACCTTCTGATACTAACTTATCCTCGGAAATTAAGCTGAAAGGTGCGAAATTAAGCTCCACTTTGAATACTGACATCAATAATAACCAACCAAGAGACACCCCCATTAGTGTACCCCACGAGAAATCATCGAAACGTCATAGACCTTCATCACTTGATTTGAAAGTACTAGATAGATCGAATTCCGACGTTGCTTTGAGAATCGTAAGTCCTGGATTGCCTCAATTGAATGAAGAAATGAAATCAACCGTTAAACTTTCGCAAAGAATCGAACAACAACAACGAAATCTAATAGCAGCAAGAAAAGCGGGCTCATCTTCCACGGCAACGACCCCTGCCACTACCACATCGTCAATTGATCACACTGGAATTCCAGCCGCCAATATGGTGACATCAATCGAGTCTGATTCACAGGGTGCTTCTTCGTTGAACTCTCCAAAGGGAAGTACATCCTCAAGCAATAATAGTAATGTCACTAGTACACAGAGTGTTTCAAAGCCCCCATTTTCCTCTAGTGATGAAATGGATCGATTGGCGACCCCAACCGTGGCGAAGCGTTTGAAAAGAAGTAACATTCCTACTCCATTAAATATAAGTCACAACACCACCAATATACGAGGCAATACGAATACCAAAACTTTGTTAAGGCCGTCTATTCAATCGGCCCCCATACGACCAGCAGTACGTCACGGTCGCAGTGAAAATTCTACTGCTGTCCCTCGTGGTAATCCTAATGGGGTCAATACTCAAGTTTTAGACGGCCAATATTTCACTTCAACGCCGACAACTAATGGCAGTGGTCCCCGAGGAGCCCCGATCCCTGTTAACAGCTCGTTCGCACCAATGACTGCCAGGTATTCTCACTTCCCACAACGTTATGTCGCTCCAGTAGTGCATCAACAACATATGGCTCACCAAAGACTTCATCAGCAAAGATTACAACAGCAACAACAACAGCAACAACCACTGCAAGTTCAAGTAGTTCAACAGCAGTCAGCCCCTCAGTTTCAACAGGTCTGTCAGCCCAATGCTCGTGCCCCTTATCACATTCAAGTACAGCCTTACGTACAGTACCAACAACAATTGGCACAACAACAACAGCAACAAATTCAACAGGCTAGCTTAAAAAGACCATATAGACAAGGCGGAATTGTATATCAAGCTCAACAATCCCCAGCTACTTATTACCAGCCTGTTATGACGCCGTATGGTCAATACTTTCAACCCGTTTCTCAACCTCAGCTACAAGCTCAGCCCCAATATTACCAACCTCATTCTGCGAACGTTGCAACACCTCAGACCCAGTTCTATCAGTCACATATACAACCGCAGCCTCAAAATGGCACTCAACCTTACAAGCGTGTCCGTGTAGTACCTCCTCCATATAGCTCTTCAACACAATTTTTCCCCCACACCGGAGTGCCTACAACTTCAAATACCAATGGTCGCCATGCTCATCAGCCACAGTCATTAGCTTCTGGATCAAATTCAAAGTCACCTAGCTCTTCGCGCGAAGCTTCTCCAGCCGATCCACAGAATCTGATCTCGGAACAATCTTCCAACAGGACAAACCAAACAAAGGCTTCAACTAATGCCGTCACAGATGTGTATCATGGCGATTATACTAAAGCGGCACCAATGGTCCTGCAACCACTATCGGCTCAGCGCGATTTCTTTGATCACTCAGCCAAGTCAGCTCAAATAAGAGGTAAAGATATGCATGATGATGATCGTATACCTGTCTCCAGGGAAGAGATCAGGGAAATGCAAGAAAAGTATAATAGTCTGGTGAGTAATGATGTAAATAATGGAGACATACATGAATATGAAAAAAATGGTGAAGAATTTATCCAAAGCGTCGGTCTTGCCAATGGTAGTGAAATTTTTGGGTCAATCAATTTGATGAATGAAAGTGTTTTCAATTTTCGCATTTTCAATAATCATCAAAAGGCTGTCAATACTCTCAATGAGGATAATGTCACTTCCAGAAACAAGAGCAAAGATGTCACACCAGAGATAAATATAGATGGTGATATCAACTCAGCTTCAAATTCAGGGGCTGCAAATACGTCGACTTCCTCAAATTCGAGTGACAAGGAGAATAACGATTCGTCCAAAAAAGATTATACTCGTGATACTTTACAAGATCGCCTTGTCAAGGAAAAGGAAAAATTTTTGAAGATATGTGAAACCAGTTGGGATGAGTTCATTGGTAGTAGAGTTTGATATAAAGTTGCTTACAACAATAGAAATGAGAACATTTATCACTGTCAATTCTAATAATAGTTCTGAATTCAAGCCTAGATTGTATTTTAAAGTAAAGATAAAACTGTTCAATTCATACGTGAAACTATTGTAGTCATTTTTCTCATCAGGTCTTAGTTTCCTTTCCGATTAGGTGTATGCTCTTTCTTTTTTTTTTTTTTGCAATTCTAACTCTCCGAGAACACGTGACTTTCCTGTATATGGACCGGTCTTGAAAGTTTTCAGGCTTTTTTTTCTTTTTGATTTTTTTAGCTCAGATATTCTGCGGGAGGCAAGATTCTCAATGCAGCATTGAGGTTTTTCAAACACAGACATCCGCCCCCACCTTAACAACTTGTAGGAAAGGTTACATTCAAACATTTCCCCAAAAACGATTTAATTTTAATTACAAATCGGTCTTCGACCAACCTTAATAGAGCTACGATAACGAAAGTATACCACCTCGATGTATCTATCTCGCGGGACACTCCCCCAGTTGAAAAAGTGTGGTCTTACTGCATCAACAATAACTTCGTCATGTCTGACTAGTCACAAATTAGCATTACTGAATAGATCTTTTTCTACGGTAAGATCGTTGGCCTTAGGTGCTTCTGTATTATCTCGTCATAATTCATCAACCTCGATATCTCATTTTCAGAAAAGGCTAATCAGTAATTCCGGAGCTTCGAATTTTAAGCATTCACTGAAAATTTTAAACAAGGCGAATGATCCAGAAAAATCTAAAGAAGAAAATGATAACAAATCGCCAATAAATGATAATAGTTCTGAAAAAATTAAACAAAAATCAAAGAACCCCATAGATGAACATGATGAGGCAAAGAGAAAAGAGAAAGAAAAGGGACCTGAAAGAGACATGGAAGCTGAAGAACGTGAAATACGTGAAGAAATCAGAAAGCGTTTAAAGAATCAATCTGGTAATCCGAAGATTAACACTTATAAGCTTCCACCTTTCAATCAACGATTTCTTTGGTATGGTCTTTTCGCCCTTTCCACCTTACTGATCTTTTTGTTAACCCAAGGTGAAGAAAATTATTTATCTTTCCAAGATTTTAAAACCAGATATTTGGAAAGAGGTTTAGTCACCAAGTTGACCGTGATTAATAAGTTTGGTGTTGAAGCCCAATTAATTCCCGGTGCATACTCTGATGAAACTTATAATAATGGTGCCCATCAACCCGCAGTTTCATTCACCATTGGATCAGTCGAAGTTTTCGAAGAACAAATGAATGCTATACAAGACAAATTGGGTATTCCTATCAATGAAAGATTACCGATCTCTTATGAAGAAAGAGGCTCGTGGCTTAATTATGTACTTCCTATCCTTCCTACATTGTTATTGTTAGCAGGGTTATGGTACATTACTATGAAGAGAGCCGGCCAGGCCGGACCTCCAGGTGCTGGAGGTGGCCCCGGCGGCATCTTTAAAATTGGTAAGTCCAAGGCAAAATTATTCAATCAAGAAACTGAAGTTAAAATGAAATTCAAGGACGTTGCCGGTTGTGAAGAATCTAAAGAAGAAATCATGGAGTTTGTTAAATTTTTACAAGATCCTACCAAGTATGAAAAATTGGGTGCTAAAATTCCAAGAGGTGCAATTTTATCTGGTCCTCCAGGTACCGGTAAAACTTTGTTAGCTAAGGCTACCGCTGGTGAAGCTGGTGTTCCTTTCCTCTCTGTGTCTGGTTCCGAATTCGTGGAAATGTTTGTTGGTGTCGGTGCTTCTCGTGTTCGTGATTTATTTAAGACAGCTCGTGATATGGCTCCCGCTATTATTTTCGTTGATGAAATTGATGCTATTGGTAAAGAAAGAGGTAATGGTAAAATGGGGGGTAACGATGAAAGAGAAAATACTTTGAATCAATTGTTGGTTGAAATGGACGGTTTTGACACATCTGATCATGTTGTTGTATTGGCAGGTACTAATCGCCCTGACATTTTAGATAAGGCTTTGTTAAGACCAGGTAGATTTGACAGACATATTTCTATCGACACTCCCGATGTCGAAGGTCGTAAAGCGATTTTCAAGGTACATCTTGGTAAATTAGCATTGAAATGCGATGAAGATATTAAGGTTACTCAAAAGGATATCGATTTCAATAGATACCAAGAATTGAAGAATGAAGCATTCGAAAAATTAGCTGGAAGACTTAGTGCCTTGACTCCAGGTTTCGCCGGTGCGGATATTGCCAATTGCTGTAACGAAGGTGCTTTGATTGCGGCTAGAGAAAATGCCACTTCAGTCGACATCCATCATTTTGAGCAGGCCATTGAAAGAGTTGTTGCAGGTTTGGAGAAAAAATCAAGAATTTTGAGTCCTGACGAGAAGAAAACCGTGGCATACCACGAAGCTGGCCATGCCATCTGTGGCTGGTTTTTAGAATTTGCTGATCCATTAGTCAAAGTTTCTATCATTCCAAGAGGACAAGGTGCTTTAGGTTATGCTCAATATTTGCCAAAAGATCAATACTTGGTCTCGAAGGAACAATTCATGCATAGAATGATTATGACACTTGGTGGTAGAGTAAGTGAAGAGCTTCATTTTGATACCGTTACCAGTGGGGCATCCGATGATTTCAAAAAAATTACTCAAATGGCTCAACAAATGGTTTTAAAATTGGGTATGTCCGAGAAAATAGGTAGTTTGTATTATGCCACTGGTGAAGAAAATGGTGGTTTCCAAGTTCATCATAGCTACTCTGAACTGACTGCTAGATTGATTGACGAAGAAGTGAAAAGATTCATAGATGAAGCTTACGCCGCTTGTCATAAATTATTAACAGAGAAAATTGATTTGGTTGACAAGGTTGCTGAAGAAGTCTTCACCAAGGAAGTTTTGACGAGGGAAGATATGATTAGATTAGTTGGACCAAGGCCATTCCCAGAACGAAATGATGCTTTTGATAAATATATAAAGGGGACGGATGCGTTCAAAGGTAAGCCGAAACAAGAGCAACAGGATAAAGGCTCACAGGAAGACACAAAGGACAAATATGAGTAAGTGTTCGAGCGTGTCTAGATATAGTTGAAATTTGTTGAAAATTTCAGTCTTTTTTCTCAAGCACTTTGTTATGGATGACATGCTGATGGCAAAAGATCGACATACGAACTGTCTACATTACGAATATAAATATAATCAAAAAAAACTTGTATATTCAATACAATTGTAAATAGCTTTTCACTCAATTAGTGATACAATAATAAACTTTGAAAGTTATGCAAAAAAGTGTGAGTAGACGAAAGAACGGATTAAGTAAATTTGAAAATATAATGCAAAAAAAGAAAAAAAAAAAAATGCAGACCAGATGGAGCCCAGTGTAAATCTTATCAGTCTCAATCGCTGAAATCGGCTGTTTCCGATTCATTTTCATCGCCACTGAACATATCATCAATTTCTTTTTGAAGATCATTGCTTTTGGAGTAGGGTTTCGGTTTCAGAAAACTGTCGCTGTCGTATTCTGGTAACTTGGCCGATACCTTTAGGAGTGGACTTTTAGTTGGTGATCTCGAAAATGGGCGAGATATACTTCGCAAGCTGGGTTGGATGTGATGCTGTGTAATTTCAAAATGCTCTTTCATGCCATTATAGCCCCAGGATGTCGAATACTTGCATCCTAGTACTGGACATGTAAATAGTTTGTTATTAACTTCCTGTGGGTTGATAACACAGTGCGGATCTGGTAAATTGTGAACCAAAGGAAAAACCTTTAGTAGGTTGATAATGGCAACTTCGGGAATATGTAGCTGTTTTGGCTTAGGTGACTCTACTCGAACAGGGTACCCTATCAACCTTAACTCATGCTGATGGAAACGGAGAAGATGTCTACGATATTTCAACTCTCCTCGATCCATGTAAGTGCATCGGGGAAAGGTACATCGGTATCTTTCTGTTGCCTTTGCTTGGTCATTAGCGATATAGCTAATCAACCCACTAATATCGACGTTGATTAGCGCCCCCTCGTCATATGCTACCCTCCTGTCATTTTGATAAAGTGCCTTGTCAAGCGCTGTCCAATCCTGAGTTTCGTGATTGTCATTTTCTACCTTTATTAATGTTTGACTATTTGACTGCCTTTTGTCTATTTGTTCAGAAAATTCATGGTGAGACCGAAGGGTTGAGTAAGCACCTTCCTTTTTGGTGAGCCGTGCCATTAGAAAATGCGGAAGATTTCTATGAGGCTCTTGTGCTACGTTTGTGTTCTCTTTAGTATCGTCTGGCTTCGGTAATATACCTGAATGATCAGATTTAGCCTCCAGTTCGAGCTCCTGCGCTAGTTCCTTGAGAATCGTGCTTTGTAATTGGTGATGTTCATTCGTAGGCGTGGAATTTCCTTCATTGAAGTTATTCTTGACACACACTACATTGTTTTTGAAAACATTGTTGGAAATATTATCTTTCTCATCGTGATCATGAGATGGTTCTTCTACTTCGTTCCAATCTCCTTTAATAGTGTAACCTTCGTCTATTTTAGCAGTTTCCGTGTGATTAGCATCATTTTCGAAGCTTCTAAAAGCTTCAGGGTGGCCGAAACCAACACTCAGTGCACTCTCTTCGCTCACGTCATTATCATCAACATCTTCCTCGTGAGTCTCCAGCTCGTCACTTACCTGGTCACTTGAGGTGTCCTGTATATTTGAACCCTCTAGTTCACTCGCTGAATCATCACCAACAATCACGCTCGAATCCTGGAGCTCCTGGGTATTATCAACTGGCCTCCAAGGTAGGCGGGAACCTTTGGTTGGGGAGACATTGGGACTTGAAGTATTAAGGGATAATGTGTTGAAGGCAATTTTACTAGGGGAGTCATCCTTGATTTTTGAATTTTGAGAGACTTTTCTCCAACTTAAGTTGTCGGAAAGCTCACCAGGTTGAAAAAAGTTTATCTTTCCTATTGGTGATACCTTTTGCTTCTTCACGGGCGAAGACTTCCTTGATTTTTTCGTGGGTGATGGTTTGACTAGAATCAAGTTATCCTCGGGGACTTCTGTTTGCCTCGTTGGGGTATCGGAACCATGACTAGATGTATTCTTAAAGTGAAATTGGTGATCTTTCTTGAGCTTTTCCTTGAGCTCTCTTTTGGCTCGCACATTCTTCCACTCTTTGGTCTTCAATAAATCACGTTCTATTATGTCAGAACCTGACCAGATATTGTGTTGTACTGGAATACCTCGCATTCTAGTGTTATCCGAAATCAATGATTTAAGGTGCCCATTGTCAATGATTATTTCTCCTGTGAACAAATCTATTTCATCACTTTCTTTCTCATCATTTATTTGGGAGTACTTCAGTAAAATTTCCTCCCATTTTGACTTGAAGCGTGCAGTGCTCTGCTTTTTGCGACTCGTTATCTCACGTTCGAAGTCCTGTGGTGTCTGATTTATATGAGAAGAATCATATAAATATGCTAATGAGGATTCCTCAGCTGTACTATCTGACTCATTTTCGAATTCAAGAGATATCAGCGGTTCTGTGAAATTCGGCAGCCTATTAGTGACGCTCGTGATCTGATGATCAAGACGTGTATTGGCTGGATCGACCATAATCACACATTGAATTTGTTATGCTCAAAATAGTGATTTGACTGGATAACCTGTAAATCGAGATATCACTCGGCTCGGATGATCTTCAGGTGTTGCTGGTAGGTTTTAAAGATGGTCAACAGTATTATATCCTCTTCATCCTCATGCTCTGTTTTTTTTTTTCTTTTATTTATTTAGCGTTTTTTCTTTTTTTTTTGTTTGTTTGTTTCGTTTGGTGTGCATAAATTTGTCTACTTCAGGAAAGGTCGCTTTTTTTGTGCTTTTACATCGTTTTTTTTTTTTTTTGCTTTTTTTTTCGATCTCTGCAACAATTGCATCATGACTTGAAAGAAGAAGCTATATATATATCATCAAAATTCAAATTAAGTCCTTAGCCCGTAATTCTTTACTTCTCATAATGTCTGATCGTTCGCACGAGGAGCAAAGAAAGCAGCTCGAATACCTTATGCTGAAAAACCCCGAGATCAATCTTTCTCAGGTCAATACTGATAAAGTACAGAGTTCAGACAAAGGTATGTTCTTGAGCAAGATAAAATAAAATTGAGGTTTCAAGCAATTTACTAACGTCACAATAGCACAAAAAAAGTCTTTTGACTACTCAAACTACTTACGAAACAAAAGGAATCAATTGCAGGTAACCAAGGATGAAAAGGAGAAAGTGCAAGCAAAGGAAGAACGAGATAGACTTATAACCAAAAAGGAGAGGAAGCAACAGGAATTGGAAGCCAAAACAGCCAAGAAGAGAGCCGAACGGAAAAAGAGATTACAACACCGAAAATCGAAGAATGAGCCAAAGGAGATATCATCGATTGAACTAGGGTCTACAACCACTCCTGGTGGTGATAAAAAAGGAAATGGTATTTTGGGCTTGAAAAATGATGAAGAACTACAAGATCTCGGAATAAGTTGAGCATGGAGTATCTTGATTCTCGTTATTGGACTATATTTTATATATACAAGAGTTGAGGGTTGGCCTTGGGTCGCCGAATCACTTTGTCTTGATTTTAACCTTCTTCATTATTAACAGTACTGGTTCTCTGATTGTTTTTGTTAACATCCCAGCATTTTTTGAATGCTTGCATCTCAGTCATGCATTTTCTCCAGTCACCAGTGTCAGCGTGACAAAGCTGGAGTTTGAGATTCTCTTCATGACATCCAGTATTCATGATTCTTTGGTCCCATTCATCCGGCTCATCATCGTCATCGACATCTCGCGAAGAGGCAAGCAGATTATGTGACGGTTGCATGATTCTATACAAATGTAATATGGACGTTCTTGTCACGGATGCAACGAGTTAGTGATGAAGAAAGTCTGAATTACAAGTTAAAAAAAAGTCATGGGCTTTTTTCCCGCTTTCTTTTTTCTGCTCTGTTTTTTTTTTCTGTTTATATGAGCAAATTATAAGTACTATAAGAAAAAAAATCAAACAATTGTAAATCAGTAATATTTTTATGTCCGTAAAAGACTTACAGTATAGTTTACACTTTCTTATTGTTACATTGAATGATTGGCTATGGCTTCGAAATTTTCGAGCAAGCACTCAGAAACCAAACCCACTCTTAGAGTAGGCCATTGGCTTCAAATCTGGGTGTGGAACTGCTTCAAAGGTTTGAGTTTCTAAAGTCCATGGACAATTAGGATCGTTCACATCTCTATAGCCTTCACCATTGTCCTTTTCCTTTTGGTAATTTGGATTTTCTGTAAAATTCACAACCCCACCCAAGTTTCCACCGGCATCACAATAATTGGGTGCACTAAAGACGGTAATCAAACGGCCAGCATGCTCAAACTCGATCCCTCCCATTCTGACTTCATGGGACCTTAATACTCTTCTAATCTTATTATTTAAGCAGAATCTCTCGGTGATATCAGGACCGAATTGCAACCCACGTCCTCTTTTAGATGGAGCGCGGCCCTTTTCGGGTTGAGGATCAGTCCATAACAATTCCATGGCAAGACCATCAACATGAGGTTGGGAAGAACCAGAGCTTGGGAAACGGTTAAGCTTTTTGATATCTTCAACTTTCACTGTATCGTCAGAAAATAAACCACCGTGCATGACTAAATATGAACGATTGATAAGGGTGGCGTAAGGTAATGCACCAAACGATTCAGCAAATGCATCAAATACCTTCTTAGAGTATTTGGCTTCACATTCATCAGTAAAACCATAAGTTTTGTTCATATCATTAGTTTCGTGGTTACCTCTATTGATGTAAACAGATTGTGGGAATATGATTTTCAAGACATATATGTATAATGCTACCTCACATGACCAGGAACCTCTGTCCACAAAATCACCATTGAATAAATATATATGCTCCTTGGAAACGTACCCAAATTTCTTAAACAAATTCAAAACGTCATAAAACTGACCATGGGTATCACCCACAACAGTAACTTTCTTACCATTTTCTAAGTACAATTCATCCGATGGAAGGCTGTCGCGATTGATTTGGGAGTGTGGAATACTTAACTCAATCAATGCACTGTCATTCTTGAAGAGCTCGTAAACCTTGGAAATAATAGCGAAAACGTGTTTCTTCGGTAATTTTCCACCTTCTTTAAAATGTTTTATCATGTAGCTCAAATAATTTTGGTCAAGTCCTTCAATATCTATCGAAAAATCAGATTCGGTTTTCTTAGTGGAAATTTTTAATTCAGGGCCCTCCCAATTCTTTTCGATCAATAATGAGTCGTAATCGGTGTCTCGAATGACAGAGGTGGGTCCGGAGCCGGCAATTGCTTTTTCAAATGCTACTTTTTTCAAATAGCTCTGACATTGTTTGAGGTTCTGTTGTGTGACCTTGTCATTGGGCGCTCTTTTCAAAACGTTTTTGAAACTATTCTGTGCTTCCTTGTAGTTCAATAAAGCCATAAAGGAAACACCTTTACGGTAGTATGCTTTGGCAAAGTTGGAGTCAAGTTTCAACGCACAGTCACAGTCAACCACAGCTGCACCATAGCTTTCCAGTTTAATGTGTGCCTGTGCTCTATTGGAATAGAAGATAGGATTGGACAGATCGGCTTCGATAGCCTTGGTATAGGCATCGATAGCGTCTTTATATTTTTGCTCTTTCAAGTAATTGTTACCTTCATCTTTGAGCTTGAGAGCAAGCTCTTTTTTCCCGGACATGATATATACCAACTTTTTATCTGCACGAGATGCTAGAGATTACGTAGACCCGTCCTTTTGATGGCTTGGTGTCGTTTCCTTACTTTTTTTTTTGTTCTTTTCGGTTTTTCTCAGCTTTCGATGTACTTCCCTTCTTCGAGCAAGAAGTGCGCACGCAATAAAAGGAAAAAAAGAAAAGCCCAAAAACGGCTTCGCAAATCCCCGATAAGAAAGATCGACTTAGGGTAATCACAACTGAAAAGTTCACAGGCAATACAGTTTGAGCTACATCATTGCTTTATCAGAAACATGGTCGAGATAAAAGCAAAATCAACTTTATTAAGGAGAAACTAGAAGAATAAAACAAAAATATACAAAAGAAAAGGAACCGTGGAAACTTGAAAGTGTGATATTCAAGGTTTTCATAGGGAATGGAAAATAAGTCTGGGTGAAACATCGAGTTTACCCTTTGATACGCAAGCCGGAAGCTGGAGCCCCGATAGCTGTTATACCTGTAATTCTGCAAACCTCACCCTTGTATTCAGCTTTATATTTAGCACTAACCAAAGCCTCGGTGATAGCAGGGGAACCCTTATAAATAGGCGTGTAAGAAGCAGCACAAATATCAAAATCGGCGTAAGGATCAAAATCAATCTCGACTGCATCGCTCGAAATCGAATCTGCCTTTGCCTTATATTTTTGAGTTTGCTCTGCTTTAGGACCAGAGGGTACAAGTTTTAAAAGTTCACTTGCGAAGAAAGATGCACTGGAGTAATTTTGATTTTTGAAAGATTGGTTCATAGCAACTTGTAAAGCATTGACTCTGTGAGGGCTTTGAAGTTTGGCTCTGGTGAAGTAAGCAGCAAGTTCCAAGTTACGTTTGACGTCAGATGGATCCAATGCACGACGAGCTAATTCAATAGACAACCCCAAGATGTACTCACGACATAATATCAAAACATCTTCACATTTGGCTTCTTGTTCATCATCTTCCACGTTCAAGACAGTTATAGTGTAAATAATACTCCTGAATGTTTGCACAGCTTGTTCTAAGTTATTTGCCTTGAAGTATTTGAAACCGAGGGATAGCTTTTGTTCCAAAGTATCAAACCCAGTAATGTGTGGTTTGAATTTATTTGGATTATCCTCATCATTGTCAGCACGGATGTAGTCTTTCATGGCTGGCAAGTCATCAATACCTGGTAAGTATAACTTAGAGGACTGGTAAACCTCCAAGAATCTTTTACGCAAAGGTTCGAATTCAACGACACCCAATTGCTTGTGCAATAATGATGCTGCTTGTTCGAATGAGCCGGAAGCAACATAGCCGGCAGCAGTCTTGTTGTTACGAAGCCAATGTGCAATTTCTCCGTCAGCTACTGCAACATCTGGTTTTCCTCCACTGAAATCGTCATCGATATCAGCGGTAATGGCGGCATCTTGGAATTCATCGCCAATATCCAAATCTTGATCACCCAAATCCCAAGCACCATCTTCATCACCTTCGTCGTCGTCGATGACAGCTTGAGTGAAATCCAAATTGTTGTTTTCCTTGGCAATATTTTCGGATTCTGATTCTTCGAGGGATAAGTTTTCAACTTGACCAGTAAGTAAAGCTGATTCAAAGAAGGACAAGGAAGATTCTTTCAATGGCCAATTACTAATTGGTTCAGCCAAAGGTTCAGGCAAAGGTACTGATTCGCCAATCTCGGGCAATTGTACGTCCTTTTCTTCGACACCAGCTTCTTGCAAAATCTCTTGAGCCAATTCATCCAAGCCGTTAGACTTAGCCAAAGTGTACGCCAATGGTAACATACCACCTTGAATATATACTTGGCATCTCTTCTTAATATCGTTATTGTAAAAAGTGTTTTGAATCAAGGATGACAAGTTTCCACGATGTTCAGCGATGGCAGCCATTTTGTTCAACTTTTCTGAGTTACCGTTGTACAAGTAGAGGAATGATAACTTATCAAACAAGTATAATTGTTGGTAGACGAGCTCGACAATTTCGAGATTACCTTGGTTCAAAGCTTCATCGGCCAATCTTTCCCAGATACCGTTGTTGTTCAAAGTCTTAGCTTCCTCCAACGCAACTTGTAAATTACCGCATTCTAAAGCCAAATCAAATCTGGTTTCGGAGTCTTGCACAAATTGCAAGGCGACTTCAGGGTATCCCTTCTTTTGTAAGTAAGCAATTATGTTTTGACCTACCAAGTTCGAGTTTTTGATAATTCTCAAAACTTCGTTGAAGTTCTTGTTTACTAATGATTTCTTGAACCTGTATTCAGTTGGGTCAATGGCAAGAATTTCAACTTGACCTGCACGATTCAAACAGTAAACTTGTTTTTGAATGACCTTGGCAATGTATAATGTGTTTTCCAAAGTCTTTATTATACCATTGTCACCATTCAATAAAGTATACTTGATGTGGTTTAAAGTGGAATATAACAACACTCCCGAATCGTCCCAAGCAGCACTCTTGATCCTGATGGTTTCGTGCATAGCTGTGATCAACTCCAAATCCTTGTTGGCGATAGTGATGGTGTGTTTAGACAATAAGGCCAAGTATTGACCATCGTTAGACCAAGATACATATTTCACATTATTGACGTTAATTTCGGACAACTCTTTTCTTTGTTGCACATCATAGTTGATAACAGAATGAGATTTAACTAACAAAACGCGACCTGGGCCACCATACAAAACGTCATTGACAGATGAGTCCAATTGAATAGTCTTAGTAACATTATTACTCAAATCCTTGATGTGAAGCAACATAGAAGACTTAATGAAGCTGACAAATCTGTTACGGGAAATAAAGCAAGCGAAGTTACCTTCACCTTGTCTGATATCAGTTGGTTCAATGGCACCGGTAACATGTTTAGGCAATGTAATCAATGCGTACATTCCGCTGTCACCTTCACCATGAGTGACTAAAATTGAATTATCAGATTGGTTATAGGATAAAGTTCTCATGAATGACCAAGTTTTACCAATTTTCTTCAACGATAACATGGGCAATGAGCTTTCACCCTTTGAAAAATCCAAAGATTGAACTTGTTTATCTCCATTGACGTAGTATAATTTATTCTGAAATATGGCATGAGCAGGTCTTTCACGTTCCAATTTGAAAACCATTACCCCTGAATCATGACAAGTTGCAAATAAGTTGATGGTAGGATGCAGAGCTACCAACCAGAATCTATCATGCTCACGTCTGAATTGTTTGACCGGGGTTCTTTTGTTTAAATCCCAAACTCTTATTGTCTTATCATCAGAAACTGATAAGATTAAATCTTGATTAGGGTGGAACACGGCACTCAACACATTACCGGTGTGACCCCTACAGGTGTCAACTTCCCAGGCCTTAGTATCACTCATTCTCCATAATTTGACTAATCTATCATCACCAGCACTAACAATCAAGGGTAAAGTTGGATGGAAAGTGGCCCAATTGACACCCTTGTCATGACCTTCCAAAACATATTTGACAATGGCGTTTACATTACCAAAAATGTCTTGTTGAGGCAATTGTTGTCGTTGTAATTGATCTTCGAATGATCTCATGGATGAAGTAGGAGCGGAATGCTTCTTTCTCAAACCAGAAATATCCCATACTCTGACAGTTTGATCCAATGAAGCAGATACAATCAAGTCATCAGAAGGGTGGAATTGAGCTGACATGACATAATGATTATGACCAGTCAAACAAGCAATTTCCTGACGATTTTGCCAATTCCAAATTCTAATGGTTTGATCATCTGAACAAGATAAGATCCATGGTAAATCATGATGGAATGAAACAGTACGCAAGTAATCCAAGTGACCATTCAAGGTAAAGATACATTTACGCGTATTTAAAGACCATACTTTGATGGAGTAATCATCACTACCTGAAACAAATAAAGGTTGGGTAGGGTGAAAATCGACACATCTGACTGGACCATCATGGTCCTCGAATCTATCTATCAAAGTTCCCATACGATAGTCCCATAATTGAATAGTTGAGGAGTGTAAAGCAACAAGCACCCAGGGTCTCTTGGGGTGAAAGGCGACACCTTTAGCCCTGGAAGACTTAGACTCGAATTTTGTGAGCATCTTCATGGTGGAAAGGTGATGTTATGATATATTTTTGTTTTTTGTTCTTTCACGTTAGAGGTTATTCAAATGATTGTGACCCTTTTGAGATATAAAAGTGAAATATTAGAAGTGAAGTTATATTGGTGTCCTTCAAGGGGAATTCTATTTCTTGTTTGGGCTGTGAATCAATGTTTTATATCCCCCAATTGTATTTGATCGATTGATCTAATTACTTCAAATGGGATAGTGTTTCGAAAAGACTCAATATGGGTACCCTAACTTTGTTTTGTTTTGTTTATTGAATCTGAGGAAAAAAAAAATTAACAATTCCCCAATCGATTCGGTGGTCAGTTTGTGCTGCGTCGCCGGTGTTGAGATTTTTCACTCCTACCAAAACAAAAAAAAAAAAAAAAAAAAAAAAAAAAAAAATGAAAGCAGAAAAGGGACAAACAAATAGAGAAAAAAAGGTCCGTTTGGACACGCTACAGCCTAAGACTCGGCACGTGACATATCGGAGCCTAACAAAGGTTTGGTACAGCTTATATCATTGAGCCTGGCTACTATGTTGAAAATCATTGTTCGAGCTGAAGCTATAAAAGAACGTAGAATCATTATTGGTTTAAAAACAAGCTGGCGTACACTTATGATTTTATCTATGATTGAATGTATTTTTTTTAAAGGAAAACAAACATTAATATATGATGAACTAAATGGAATATGGAAGAAATGAAATAAGTTAAATGAACAGATAAAACACCCGTTTAAATAAAGAGAGGAATGGGATTAAAGTATCCGAGGATTCGAAGTAAGTTGACTTTCATGAGTTGAAACTAATTAACAACCAAGCAAAACAGAATATTGCGTCGTACTCTGAAAATTAGTGTGCTCACATGGCAATGGTAGCAGCACCAGCCATCATAGCGACAACTACTACAGCCAAACTTTTCAATGACAATTTCAAAGTTTGACCATCAGAACTAGAAGAACCACTACTACTACTAGAATCACCAGTCTTTTTACTACTTTGAACAAATCCACCAACACCACCAGAAGTGTCATAACTGTCATCAGATGTAGTAGTCTTAGCAGCGTGAGGAACATTGGTATTAGATTTTTTGGTGGCGGTCTTAACAGTGGTCTTCTTCAGAGATCCACTACCTTGAACCATGGTAGTTGTATCATCGTCATCTTCATCGTCACTATCATTATCAGGATCAAATCCGGTGGCGTCATCATTACCTAACCATGTTTTCTTATTGGTAAGGTAGACATCACTGTCCCTACCCTTGGTGTTATTATATAAAAATGCATTTAATTTGGATTCATCATCATCACCATCTAATTTAACATCATCAGGTAAATCATAGGCTTCAACTGAAACAGATTTGACGTAGGCGTAATAATAACCGTATTTTTCCATATCATCTGAATTCCAATCGATGGCACCACCGGCCCATTCAATAGTACCGATCCCATTAGATGCAGCCCCACCGGGCCATAAGGAAAATTGAACACGTGATGGAGTTTGTGGGAAATCATATCTCTTTGCAGTTTTATTCCAAGTATTATCTTTTTCTAAAGTACGGACTTTTTCACCATCGACATACCATTCGATTTTATCCTCTTGCCAATCAATGGTATAATCATGATAGTTTTCGAAAGTATCGGAAGTTGATGAGTTCTTGGCGTTATTATAATTGGTAAGACCTAATGCATAATAATTGGTTTGAGGAGCAGTCAAATTATAACCTAAATATTCAAAATCAATTTCATCCTGAACATCGGAGAAAAGAATGAAGGCAGTAATAACCCCACCATCATGGGAAGTCTTCAAACGAGCACTGACTTTACCATACCAAAGGTAAGAAGTAGATGATATGACGGTACCACCAGATTGATTACGCATTTGCATTAATACGGCATCATTATGAATGGCATAATCCCCGGTATAAACCCAATCAGTTTCTGATTGGTTACCCAAGTAGTTGGTATATTTCTTCAATTTGTCCTTGGAATCGAAGGTGGTGTTGAAACTTTGCATTCTTGGTTGAGGCATACATGCGGTCAAGTTATAGGAATATCTAATATCGCAACCACCCAAACAATAAGAACCAGTACCACAGGTACCGTATTGAGAACAACATGGAGCCAGTTCAGGACATTGAGTTGTGGAATTACACTTGTGTTCAGCTAATGTAAATTTGAAAAGAAATGCCAGTATGATGGTGATGAGGAACCATCCATTGAGCGAGGTCTTCATAATGATTGTGTGTGTATCAAAGTAAGCGAATGACTATTGAAAAAAAAAAAAGAAGAAGAAGAAGAAGAACAGAAAGAAAAAGAGGTGGAATAAAACAAAATTTTAAAGCTAAAGAAATAAGACACTAAGAAATATAAAGGAACGAAACCGACAATAATGTACCTAAATAGTCATTTAATAATAGTACAAATATAGTAACTTTTCATACAAACCGAAAAAAAAAAAGAAAAAAAAAAAAAAGAAAAAGAAATTCCAAATTGGAAATGTGTGAAAGAATGAAAATTTTTGCTTGATTGATCTCAAACAATGTACTGAATCGGGACAATTACGTCTCAAATTTGAAGGGTTGCCTAACCGGTTTTTGGTGCGCGTATTTCCGTGTGTTTTTCTTATTTTCTGGTCTTTTTTTTGGTTTATTTCTTTTTTCTTGTTAAATACGAGACGAAATTCAGTCGCGCACCATACAAAACAAAAAAAGAAATTCCATTTAAGGCGTACCTCTCACGACCCGGAGCTATTTTGATTTTTGCCTCATTGGGATTATAGCATATCACTCATCAAATGAAACCTTTTAAAGTCGTGGGAGGAGATCTATTTTAAGGACTTTGAGCATGGCCCTTAGTAACATATATCAAGCGTGGTAACAATATTCTTTATTTATTACCTTATTCGGCTAATTGGTATCTTATATATAGTTGAAACTACTTGGCTTCAATCTCTGGCGCTCATCAAATATTCATGATCCTTGATTGTTACTTCAAGATAATGAAAAAGGATAGTGAGATGATTCAATGGGTGACAACTACCATTTGGAACACCGTACCATATTAGTCGAATATTTGGAGTCGTTTACCATCCTCGTTTGTTATTGAGGTTTTGTAGCACTGGATGACCCAAAGCTTCTAATTTCGAACTTGTTCCGTACAAGCCTCGTTTCTTTTTTTTTTGTTTGATTTTTTTCTGCACTCGTTCTTCGTTTCTTCTTTTCGATAACGGTGTCTTTGTTACTTGTTAGTACCTTACAACCGATCTACCTAGCTCTATATTAAGTTGATTATAAAGCTTTGTGATCTTACAATGCACCAAAAATAGAAAACTTAATCAATCCAAACGCTTTGATTGTTCAACGGACTGTTGCAATTTAGGATTGCAACAATCTCGAGATTGTAATTGAAAAAAAAAAAGAGAAAATAAAAAAAGGGGGAGGGGGCCAAACTAATTCTTGGAGAAAAAGTTATACATATCGGGTTGATATGTGGAAGGCTGGTCGTATATAAGATGCAGACCACCATTACCTCCCGTTTGGTGTTGTGACTGTTGGTATTGTTGATTGCTTCCGAATCCCGTGAATTGGGGATTCTGTTGCTGCTGATGTGGCTGATATTGATACTGCTGTGATGAAGGAGTTTGTTGCTGTTCCTGTAGTGGTATCAGACGGTATTGGCCACCAACGTCAGCCCCAAAACTACCTTGTGATGGTCTCTTGGGAGGCAACGCAGGAGGTGGTCGACTATAATTTACATCCCCAGCATTTGATAAACTTCCAGTAGAAGCCTTGGACAAGTATCCAGATGATGCTTGACCTGTAGCCAATGATGGTGAATTGTTGGAAAAAAAGTTGTGACCAGAGTTAGGATTATAGCCACCACTATATTGTGGTTGCTGTGTGTGTAATCCAGTATTCGACAACGACATTTCACCAAATTGATTCGCTACAGATGACGAAGATCTAGATGGCGGTGCCTGTTGGAACTGTTGTTGTTGTTGCTCGTTCAAAATATTCAGTTTGATACCCTCCGCATATTGCAATAATTGTCTATAAATTTCAACTCCCTTGGCCAACCCTTGATGATAAGGATTCCAATTTTCACTGAAAAATCTAGTGATCTTCTCTGTCTGATTTTTGATTAACTCAGCTTCAAATTGTTTCAGTGATTGTACCTTATTTACTTCGGGGTCTGAAGCCAACTTGGTCCATTCATTCTTCAACTGACTAATAAACTCGTTTTGCTTGCCAATCAATTTATCCAATTCTTGACTATAAGGTTTAAACTTATTCAATTCACCAGGAAAAATCACCGACTTGATCTCACTGGTCAGCTTCACTTTACAGTTTAACATCAAAATGTCGGATATATCATCATTATGAATTTCTTGTTTGAAGTTAGTGATAAGTTTATTCTTGTTAGCCTTTATAACATTCAAATCATGTAGAATATCTTCGATCAGTTTGATTTGTTGATCAATTGATTCCTCTTTTGATTTGGCCGGTGACAGCATGTCACGATCATCAATATCGAGTAAACTCACGTCATTATTTGCATTTCCAGATGAAAAATCTTTGGTACTTCCTTGACTGGGGAGTTGGAACAATTGTTTGAATTCAGGCAGATCGGGACCTTTATCACCTAATACTGAATATAAGTACCCATTTTCATTATTTATAAGTCCAAATAATCGGGTATCGGAATTAGTAGCATCGTATAAAGATTTTTTCAATTTGATTAAATCATCCTTATACCTGAATAAACCTCCATTTACACCAATCAAGGATTCACCTTCATTAATCACGTCATATATTTGTTTTCTTAACTGGCCAATTTGTTCTTTGTTGGCTTGATCTAAATTGTAAGCCCGTTTTATTTGACTGGCTTGATCAATAGTTTGCAGGCTAATTTTTGTATCATTGGTATTGGGACCTGCTGCCTCAACCTTCTTATCACTGTTAAGAATTTCCTTCAAATTGACCAAACTTTTAGGCATTTTTAAAAACTCAAGAACCGATGATAACTCTTCGTTCGAGACATCAACCTCGTCAATCTCGTTACGTAATAACTGCAGCTTTTCCTCCGAGTAATAACTCAATAATTCATGAATATTGATTGGAACCACATTCTTCAAAAAATGATTATAGTTTTGTTCGTTAATTTCATTGAAAAAAGGTACTTTGTTCATGGGGATAACCTTGGCACTATCCATCGGTTTTATATCCGCCAAAGTCACCAATGATGGAATGATCTCATGGTAAATCATGTCATTGTCGTTATTCAATTCTTTCAATTTAATCAATACGGCATCTTTTTGGTACTTGAAATTGTCTAGCAATTCATAACTATCAGCATTCTTTGAAATCGCCTTCAAAAGAGTGCTGGGAGTTTCATTCAATAGATCTGATGATTTACTCAAGTAAGCAATGGCATCACCATATTTGCGAGTCAGCTCCAATTGTAAACCATGAAAATAATAAGCCAAAGATTTGTAAAAAAACATTTTAAATTGAATAACTGCAATCCACCCAGGGTCAAGATGAGCTACCACCTTATTATCCGGAATAGAATTAGCTTCAGAATCAGGATCGTATTCACTTGATCCAAGTATCCTTACATCGTCGACTCCTCCGACTTCATCGTCATCGTTTTCATCTTCAATCCCACTCTCCACGATGGCATACGTGGATGTTGGGCCTGAAGCTGAATTGTCACGATTGGATAATAAGTGACTCACATCATTGAATAATTCCTCGTAATGATTGGCTGTGCTGCGGCACAATTTTGAAATAAGCGAATTCTTCTTTTGTTCTAAATCCCCACTTATAACTTTTAAATTGAAAATTTCATGACTTTGGGCCAAGTTTAGCTTAGTCAAGAACCTAACTGTGGAAGGATGTAAGTCTTGCAGAGGTGCATGTAAGAAATTTTCGTTGAGAAATTGATATACACCCGCAGCTTGTTGAAAATTGGTAACAGCCTCTTTAAATAATGCATCGGCATCTTCCAGACTAGAATTGACTGATTCTTGATATTTTTGAACCGCATACTTTGAAATTATTGCCCCCAAGTTGAACAATACGCATGCTTTTTCGAAGGGTAGGGCATACTGTTGGTGATGGGATAATTGATCGAATGCATCATACCATGAAAAGGTAATTCTTTTGTGCTTGTTGGCACCTGCAAATGAGATTCTCAAATCTAGAAGTTCTAACTGAGTGTAATACTTGAAATATAGCTTGATTCCCGTAAGGTCGGGGTGTACCCCTCTAATATCTTGTCTTAATTTATTGAACTGGGCTAAATCTTGTTGATAGTCACTGGTGTTACCGTAGATTGATAGTAAGTAGTTATTCAAGGGCTTCGTCCAAATGATATCGTCACACTTTTTGCTTGGTATTGATAGAATATACGCTTTCATTTTTGTTGGTGTTTATTAATATCTAAGTGGATACTATGCTGAAAAGCTGGAACGTAGTATAGAGCAAACTTTTGATGATGCGTGCGTGGAGAGTCTAGGACTTGATCGCAGAATTCAGTAATGAACCTATTTCCAAAGTCTTATAATGATTGAGTTTCCGTGGCGTAAATCTTGGTTTCAACAGAGGCTATACCCGATAAGAAGGTGTGTCTGCGGCACTGTTGCCTCTAATTGAAAAGCTGGAGAAAGAAAAAAAGGGGTTGTCATTATTACACGACATCTCTGGCGACATTCTAATCTTGCGCGACACTTTTAGCAATTGTTGCAAAGATCGACATCCAAATCTTTCTATCATCTTTCTTTGTAGTTTTTCCCTTCTTCTTATTCGAAAAGTTCGAATTTCCTTAAAGTTAAGCATCTATGATTTCAAAAGTATTTGCAAAATTGGGAAGAGAAAAAAAAAAGGGCCGGAAGGCCACCACTCTCCAAGTTGGCAAAACATCTACAAAGCTTTTTCCACTTAATCGGTATAAGAAAATTTGATTTGTATTAATAGTTTTGAAAAAAATAAAATAAGAAAATATCACTGATTACTGAGATAGAGAATATAAATAAAACTCAAGAAAACTAATCTTCCTTGAGATAACCACCTTTTTTACATAAAGAATAGAATATAGAGCTTTTATCGCTCAAGAGCTTTTGTGGACTGTCAAATTCTTTCACTTGGCCTTTATCAAGCACAATAATCCTATCACTGTGCATGACAGTGTCAATTCTATGAGCAATTGAAATGATTGTCCTACTAGAGAACTCATTCCGGATGGTTTCTTGTATGATCTTATCCGTTTGAACGTCAACTGCTGCAGTAGCTTCATCCAAGATCAAAACTCTCGACCTTTTCAACAAAGCTCTAGCCAAACATAATAATTGTCGCTGGCCAGATGACAAATTGGCCCCACCTTCTGAAACCTTTGCCAATAAACCTACCGCCGGCCCAGAAGTTTCATCGTCATCCTTCTTCACTTTCTTTTTCTTTTTATCCTCATCATCATCAGCGTCGGGATCCTCGGACTTCATGCTTTCCACGTGCTCCTTTAAGTGTGCCAATTCCAAAACCTTCCACAATTCCGCATCAGTATAGTCTTTGAAAGGGTCCAAATTTTCTCTCACTGTACCTTCAAATGCATGAGCATCCTGTGGAATAATGTTCAAGTGATACCTCAAGTCGTATAAGCCTATCTTGGATGTATCAATCAGATCGATATCGATATTTCCTTCGGTGGCTTCAATTATACGGAATAAAGCCAACGTCAATGTCGATTTACCAGCACCAGTCCTACCGACGATACCAATCTTTTCAGCAGGCTTGATGTCTAAGGTCACGTTTCTGAGCACAGGATCCAAGTTTTCTCTATACTTGGCAGAGTAGTTATTGAATTTGATAGTGCCGTGGGA
Source organism: Hyphopichia pseudoburtonii (assembly GCA_003856775.1). NCBI lineage: Eukaryota > Fungi > Ascomycota > Pichiomycetes > Serinales > Debaryomycetaceae > Hyphopichia > Hyphopichia pseudoburtonii. The sequence goes on along the minus strand of CP024752.1, from coordinate 485,456 downwards.
TGGCCATTCTGCAGCAGGGCGATTATCCTCGATGACCATCTCAGCTTCTGGTTTCAAGTTACAATATTCAATCACTCTCTCGACAGAGACAGATTTACTTTCAATATCGGCCCAAAATCTGACAATAGCATTCAAGGATGTGGTGATATTTAATACATAACTCATGATGAAACCAACCAAACCGGGACCTAGAGGATTCTTGGTATGAACTGTAGTGACAATAAGCAAAGAGGAGAAAAAAACAATTAAAGCAGAGACATTTTGTAATCTCATAGATAACCACCTGTTGGCCATGAGATTGATATTGGAAGACCGGACTAAATTATTCACATTTGTCCTGTTGATATGTACAAATCTGTCTTGTTGATTATAGGCTCTGAGAGTCTCAACACCGTTGACTGATTCTTGCAAATGTGAGAAGATGGGACTCTTTTTAGCACTTCTTATCCTCTTTAATAACCTGGACGATGGGACAAAGTAAATTCTAAAATGGTTGTACAAGAGCCCTAAAACTAGAAGCACTATGAACATCGCGGGAAGATTGTAAACAATAATGGCAAATAAAGAAAGAGCATTGATAGCGAAATCCGTGAAACCCAAGATACTCCAAATAATTTGTTGGTCGATGACATTGATGTCTTCTGAAAATCTGTTCAATATTCTACCAATAGGTGTAGTTTCGAAGAACGACATCGGTGATCTCAACACGCTTCTAGCCATTTTGTCATGAAAGTATTTTGAGCTTCGTATAACAGAATAAGACCAGACCACGAATGACCCTAACAAGGATAATCCAGCACCAAAGACACCGATACCAGCATATATGGACAAGAAGAAGACGGGGTGCAAAGTTTCATGAGCATTAGCATTTTTCTCAGACCAGTACTTTAAAACGTAAGTCCCCAAAATGGAACCAGCCAAGTTAGCAACGTATAAAGCCAAGTACAATACTAAGGAGGAATAACTGCAAGCTTTGAAATATTCCAAGTATACTCCCAATTGAATTTTACCTTTCTCTCCTTTTTCCTCGGTATGACCGGTCTTTCGTACTTTCCCATCTTCTTCATCATCCTCATCTTCATCATAATTATGTCCATAAGAAACCATACTACCAGCTCCAATAGTCTGATGAGTGGCGACTCTTTCGAGAGCATTCACCTCATCCTCCAAATCTGGCTTTATAGATGGGTGGAACTCGTGAATGCTGCTTGAAGATGACGTGCCTTGTGAACTGTGATTAACTTGAGTGGTTGTCTCTATTTGTTGGTCATTACTTTCTTCCTTTGGCTTTGAATCATGTTGACCGTATTCTTCAATCAATGCAGCTAATTCACCTTTTTTGGCGATGACTTCATCATAAGTACCTCTCTCGATGATCTTTCCTTGCTTCAAAAATACAATTTCCTTAGCATAGCGTAAGACTGATACCGCATTGGTTGCCAAAACAATCGTCTTGGTGGCCAACAATCCTTGGGGACCCAACACATCTTGAATGATACTTTTCGCCACATGAGCATCCACAGCAGACAAAACGTCATCCAAAAGGTAAACATCAGCGCGAGCATAGACAGCTCTGGCCAAAGATACTCTTGCCTTTTGACCACCAGAAAGGGAAATACCTTTCTCACCCACAACTGTTTTGTCACCATCGGCCAAAATTTCAAAATCAGGGGTTAATTGGCATGCCTCTATAGTCTTTTGATAGAAACTTTTATCGTATCTTTTTCCAAACAAGATGTTTTCCTTGATGGAAGCATTTAAGATCCATGGACTTTGAGAGCAATAAGCTGTAGAACCATTGACATTAATTTTGGTGTTACCAGTTTTAAAAGATGTAGAGTCAATGGGGATTTCACCTAAAATGGACTTGATGAGAGTTGTTTTCCCAGCACCAACTTTACCAACAATACAAGACAAACTTCCCTTTTTGGCGGTAAAATCGATATTTTGCAAAGCTAAATTGCTTTCATCGTTAGTTTCAGGGTTGATTGCATCCTTGTTAGAATTCCAGACAAAATTGGCATTTTTGATGTCAATGGAGATATCCTGTAATTTCAATGGCTTATAGGTTCTTTGCACAAAGGTACTATTTAATTCTTCGGCTTGAAACAACAATCTTAGTCTTTTAAGTGAAACGTTACACTCAACTAAATTGGCAAAAAGGTCTGGTAACATCCAAAGAGGTCCATTCAAGAGGTCAAACAAAGCTAAAGCTGGGAAAACAACTGCTGGTGTCAACGGAACATCAATCAAAAGAGCATAAGCAATGAAACAGGAGCATGAGATTGAGAATGGGATACAAGTCCATAAGAATGTAGAAGCTGCATTGAAAAGTCCGATTCTCTTAGCAATAACCAACTCTTTACCATTTCTTATAGCATCAAGACGATCCAACATTGGCTTCTCCCAAGAATATAATTTGATACTTTTAACGGCATTCAAAATTTCACTGGTTATACTTGTTCTCTCATCTTTATATTTCATGGAGGTATTGTAGAGACCATTGATTGATGTACTCATCTTGGTACTTAAAGGAAGTAAAACGAAAGAAATCAAAAGACCACCCAATATAGCTTTCCCAACAACTTGATAAAGAGCAAGCAAACATAATACGAATCTTAATGGGACAACAACCATTTGAATTGCCATCTCAGGAGAGTTGGACACGGTATTGACATCCACTGATAAATTATTGACAATATCACCACTAGATCTTCCCTTTCTAGCTTCGGGAGAAAGCCTTAAAGCCTTTTCATACACCATTGATGAAAGAAATGATTGTGATTTGAAACCAATGAAGAAGGTAATGATGTAGTATCTATTGAAAGATACGAATCTCATGACGGCAAGAAGAAATAAGGATACGGCAATAGAATACCCAACCACAACAGGTGGTTTTTCAAGGTCGGAAGTGCTGGCATCTGTGTATTGGGTGAAAAAGACAATCAAACTTTGCAACAACAATGGTTGAGCATAACTTGAACCAATATCACTACAAGCAGCAACAAAACTTATAATAACATCACCGGCATTCGCTCTAATAAGAGTCCAGTATAACGAGGGCTTTACTTCTTTATCGGCTTTTGTTGGGTTTTCAATTTTGGCGAGTCTTTTCTGGGTCTTTTCTTCTGCTTTGGCAATGGTTTTAACCCAGTATTTCAGAAAATCTGAAAGAGCAATATCAGCACGAAGGTTTATGTCAATTTGTGGAATATCTTCAAATTCAAGGTGATCATTTTTGTAAGCAAGTTGAATAACAGGGCTAACCCATAAAAGTAAAACTTCATTGAAGACATTTCTCACGGTACTCGGATCCCATTCATTCAAAGCAAAATAATCCACCAATTCAACTGAAGGTGAATACAAGACTGATTCGAGTAACACAATGATGATTGAGTTCAATAGTAAAATCACCTCAATGGTGTGGGCTATGGCGGCAGCTTGAGATGAACCATTGATTGGGATGTAAATTTTGTGAGGTCCAAAAACATCTTGCACCAAGACAATCAAGGAGAGAGTTATACTCAAAGACCAGTGAATTAACAATGAAGCATGACCCACGATAGATCTGGTTGGTTCTAGCACATGAAGAGGCAAAATAATCAAAATATTGACCAAGAATGAGAAAATCAAACTGATAGATTTCACATCATGGAAGGACAGAAAATTAAGAGTGGTCAAGACAAAGAACAATACCGATTGCAAAATGACATTATGAATCTTTAGTATGTTGTAGATACCAACACTCTTAACTTTGAAGATGGAACCAAATGAATATTTAATTTGAAATGGACCATGGTGGTTAAATAAGAGGATTTGAAAAGTTTGGTACAAAGCGAGTAATGCTGAAAACGAAGTAATTGCAATGGTAATAAATGAGATAAAGCAAGGGTTCAATGAATTACCATGTGAATCATATAGAGGAGACGACCAAGATGAAGCCAATTGGCAACCAGCTTCACCAGTAGACAGGTCGGCTTCAAAGCTCTCACGTGAGGCTTGCAATATTTGTTGAAAATTCATTCTTCACTTTTTTTGCTTTCTTGTATGGAAAAGAAGAAAGGTAAAAAAATATGAATAATAATCAGGGGTTGTCATGAGTTTTTATATAATCGGAAACATTAGGAATCAACAATGATTATTTTTGAGGCAATGAAGTAAAGTTGAGATCTGTGATAAAAAAAACTTCATCGGTCTAGCCAATTGAGATTAAAGTGTGGTTCATTACGTAATTTTCTAGGGTGAAAAATAGATAGTGAACAGAGAAAAACTCTTATCGGTAGCTGCTGCTGCTGCTGCTGCCTCGCGTTTAGAAGGCCCTTATTTTTCATTTATTTTTGTTTGCATTATTTTTCGGCTTCTTTTTTTTTTTTTTTTTTTTTTTTTTTTAGATTTGTTAGCAATTCCCTATTTGGAAGGTGAGTCTGCAAAAATCATCGATGAGTCAACCAAGAACAGCACGGAGTTAACGTTCGGGCCGAGACCGAGACAAAGTATACGCATACACCACGCTCGACTAGGGTAGCACCCCGAGGTACCTTAAGTTATATGATTCAGAACAAAACAATAGAAGACCGAACGTTATACACAATGGCATACATCATGTTTAGAAAAATGAATATCCGAGTAAAGAAATGTTGCAACAAGTTTCCATGAGTAATCCGATCCACAAAATCAGCCGTATCGAAAAAAAAAAAATCGATTACGGGTTAACTTGAATCCTTAATTTTGTTCTTTCTGTAACTCTTGAGTTACCTTTACTGTTTAGCTGAACAAATAATAATTTACCAAAGATGCTAAATTCGCCCGAATAGTTTTTCCGGAATTGAGTCATGACCACTAAGTGCCGAGGTGCGGCTTGCTCTCACTTATACATTCACACATACAGTCACTTCACTCAGTAACGCGTGTGATGATGCTGGTACGCACCATTCCACTTGACGCTCATGTGTGATGATATACCAATTTTTCTCATTATGTGCTGAAATCAGCTATTCAAAAGTTGCTACTACCCGGTCCCCCTTGTGCGCACTTGACGTTTGATCTTACTTTCTTCCTTTGCTTAGCTGTACATCATTTAATAATTCTTCTTTTCATTAGAATGTTACCTTTTTTACGGAATTGTTCGCCCTTGATATCTTGGTTTGAAAAAGATTTGTTTCGTCTATGATTGTGTAGCAAAAAGAGGTTCTTTTGCATGCAGGAATTTGATAAGGTAGAGGAAAAGGTCTCAAAAAGAAAAAATAATAATAAATAAAGGATAAAGAGAGAAGCAATAGAAAATAAAGCAAATCTTAAGAAACTCCATCTCAGCCTCAATATACACAATTTCAATAAGCTATTTTCTGATTTTTCCTAAATCTGTTTTTTGAGAGTTTAAGTCGGTGGTTGCTGTGGAGTGTGCAATTCATCATCCAGATTGATATAAACAAAACGAGCCATGGGGGGTGATAGCTCGAATGAGACTAAAAAACAACTGGCGGCAAATCCCCAAAGTCCAATCCAACAAATAATACATATGACCAATGAAATAAGCAATCTTATTCCAATTGGCACTCTTAATCTTATTAACTTGCCATCGAATGTATTGTCACTTTCTGGTATCGATGTAGTCGATCCCACACCAGACTCTTCACATCAACTTCGTGGATGGAAATGGGCTGACTTAAATTTTTTGATACATCATTTGGATGATAGTATGCTTCATCCACTTGTCGTAGATTTGCACTTCTTGTACCAACATAGATTTATCATGGCCACTTACAATACATTCAAGGTTAGACTCGCACATAGAACACAAATGACCATCGTAAAGCTACGACTATATGGAGTTCCCACAGATATACCTGGATCCTACCTTGCAGCCGAATGGAGGAATAGTAGACACAAAACTTTAAGGATTCAACCAAACTACCAAATTAAATGGTCACGCTTAGTGGATCAGCTAGATTACTCTGGCGAAGGGTGGAATGTACCGCCTGATAATATCTCGTTGCCAGAACTATGTAACAATGGCATTTTATTAATACCATTTATCATCCTCACACCCATTCAAAAAAAGTCAAATCCCCGGAATTTACGGAAAAAATCGAAGTTCCATATAGAGCGTTGGGTTGGTGGTGAGCGGTACATGCCAAATTTTGAAAGCAATGAAGACGGGTCCGATTCTGCTAGTGCTCGACTACAAGCCGTTTATAACAGTATAACTTCGCCCAACTTTTCAGAATATAATGTAGATAGCAAGCCGTCAGCTCCAAGTTCTAAAGAAAGAATCCCAACGGCGGAAGAAACGTTACATAAGCTATTGAAAGAAGCACAATCAAACACGGTCTCGATTGACGGTGTTCTCACCAAACTTTACCCGTTCCAAATCAAATCGCTCTCTAAGATGTTTGAGAAAGAATCCTCCACTACGCGAGCGCTTATTCCCACAATGATCAAAATAAAATCGCCCACTTCGAAGGTTTATTATTGTGATCTACCAAACTTCAGCCTTTGTACCAAGCCGGAGCTCTACCTATTACCGAAGGGTGGTATATTAGGAGAGAGCATGGGAGTTGGAAAAACACTTATCAGTTTGAGCTTAGTATGCCTCACAAAGTTTGAGGTTTCTACTATCCCCGAAGATATGTTACTTTATGATGATACCGCAGAAGATATTAGTATTTTGTACCCTGATCAACAGAAAGAGGTGTTCTCCCTACAGCCCACTGAGCTGTTGGTTGATATATGCAAGAGAACTATCAATCAAAACTCTCTACCGTGGAAGTTTTACATCGATGACCTTCCAACATCTGTGATAGATAAATTGAACCAATCGCCTGGGTCTTTCAAAATTCCTTTGAACAACCATGAGTATCAATCGGCTCTTAGTTTGAAATCAAGGGCACCAACCACTAGATGGAGACAAACCGATCATAATGCTCCAGCGGAGGGAAACATATTCAGGACATTGTACTTATGTAATACAACCTTAATCATAGTTCCAGATAACATCTTTCACCAATGGAATAATGAATTGAAAAAGCATATTGAACCTTCGTTTTTGAAAAAACTTTTTATTTCAACACATTTCAACAAGTTTGTCTCTTCTTCAACCGATACATATATGAATATTATCCCTCCTAATCCAAAGGACCTTCTTAAGTTTGATCTAGTAATAATTACATCGTCGTTTCTTACCAGGCAAGTTGGTAGTGCCCGTCTGGGCGAATTACCACTCAATAACGTTTATTGGAAACGTTTGATTATCGATGAAGGACATACTATAGGTACTAATAGTCGGACAAGTGATCTATGCACTAATCTTTTCGCCGAAAGACGTTGGGCAGTATCTGGGACTCCCACTTCAGGTCTCACAAGGTTGGATATGGATGAAGAGACGGACCAACAAATGGAGTCATCACCGACCAAAAAGAAGAAATACACTGTAACGAAAAACTACAATGAGAAGGAAGATTTGGTCAAGCTTGGAAATATTGTTGGAAAATTCTTGAAAATCGAACCCTTTTACTCCCAGCAAAAACTCTGGCTGAATTGGATAACAAAACCATTTTTGAATGATCTTTATGGGTCCACGTTAAGTTTAACCAGTATTCTAAACTCTATTATGATAAGACATGCTTTAAATGACATTGACCAGGACTTGAGGTTGCCGCAATTACACCACGAAGCCATTTTCCTAGAACCCTCTTTCCATAATAAGCTCTCAATCAACTTGTTCACTGCCGTTTTGGCTGCAAATGCTGTTTCTTCCGAGAGAACAGACGTCGATTACATGTTCCATTCTGTCAATAGGCATCAGTTGAGAAGACTTATCACGAATTTACAACGTGCTACCTTCCACTGGACTGGTTTCCAACAAGAAGATGTAGAGGGCCTTATCCACGTGTGCCATCACTCTCTCAAAAAGAGGAAGGCTAATGGTAAATCATGGTATCCCGAAAAAGATGTGCAATTGGTGCAAGATTCTTTGGAGGCTTCGAAGCGAGCATTATCCAATCCTAGGTGGAGAACCACATCGCTTTTGCACGAAATGAACTACTACCTATCTCAACTTCCCGATGTTTTCACAAAATCTTTCGGAACTGGCGTTTTGCAAAGCCTTGATGAGAATGGGTCTCATTGTGATGTAGGTGTATTCGGGGCTCCACATATACAAACCATGCAAGAATTTTTCTACAAGAATAGATTTCTCGATATGACTGACTCCGAGAATATGAAGGAAAGACTTGAAAAAGTCTCAAAGCCTTTTTGGTCAAGGTACTGGAGCAGCACCGTCAAACGTAATTCTCAAAAATTCAACCGGCAAGACACAAACCAAAATGTCAATGCATCAGTTAAATCAGAGGAAATCATCAACGCAATCGAAGTTCTGCATATATTAGAGGGGTATAATCCAAAGGACGCTGCTGTGACCACACCAAAAAAAAGTACTCCCTATAACGAGGAAAGCGTGAGCCCCAAAGATAAGCTCACTAGAGAGGACGGGGAAGGTCTAAAATTAACCGATGAAATAGGAACTAACATTTCGGCCTCGCAAAAGACAACATATAAATCAATAAAACACGCTAGGATATTGGGAACAGCTTCGGCAAAACTTTCATACCTTGCGAGCAGATTATTAGAGCATCAGGAGGGTAAAGTCAAATCTATAGTCTTCTTCGAGTTTGAAGATAGTGCTTACTATTTAACAGAACTTCTAGATTTGATGGGGGTCAACTATATACTTTATGCAACTTTTATCAAACCCACAGAACGAACTAATAACCTTGCAGAATTTAGTAATCATCCTAGCGAGACTAATGGGGGCATTACGTTGATTATGGACTTGAGATTGGCATCGCATGGCTTAACCATTATCGCAGCTACTAGAGTTTACTTTATAAGCCCGGTTTGGCAGAGATCTGTCGAGGCTCAAGCCATCAAAAGAGCACATCGGATCGGTCAGAAGGAGGATGTTTACGTGGAGACACTAGTGTTAAAGGGAACTCTAGAAGAAGAGATCTATAAGAAACGTTCAAAAGATACCAAAACAGAAAAGGAAATGGAAGAAGCCGATAGACAACAAACGTTCGTCATCGATGATTCGGGCATGCAAGAATTTATCTTGCAGCACAAGTTTTTAGAACATCGGAACGATGAATTGGAGTACAGCCCATTTTTTGCTCCTGCTGTTAAAAAAGAACCAATTTGCCCTCCTATAGCTGAGAGCGATGACCTGGATTACTCTTTATTAAGACATCAAGATATTTTGCATCAAGCTGATCCACCGGTACTCTTGCGTGAGTGGATTGTGCATGTCTTTAGCAAAGAGTGTCTATTCAGGTCCAACTCTATTAAAGCACTCAAATCTACAAAGCGAAGACTCGAGGATGAATTCCTTCATGAATTTACAGAGACAAGACAAGAGAGGGATGACAAACTTCATCAAAACGAAAAACTGACTTCACCAAAAAAGGAGTCTCGTAATAAAAAGGTCAGATTTTAATAGTATTGTACATTAAAATTAGTATGGTACATTATTTATAGAGTATTATAGTACAATATTGCCTGCTAATCAATGAGCTCTGATGATGATGGAGCCATCTGTAGAACACGACGAGATGATTCTTTCTGTGGGATGATAATCAACGTCTAAGGTTGTACCACGGTGACCAGGAAACTTGTTCAATATTTTCCTGGATATGAAGTCAAACACGGTCACTGTGTTATCCTCGGAGCCAGATATAATTGCAACATTATTATTACTAAAGGCTGCTCTTATGAGTTGAAGTTCATTCCCAGAAGGTGCACCGTCATATACATATGGATTCATACGCGGTATTCCCTCTGGTACGTAATCTTTTGCACTATACGTTCGAAGGCCACCATTCATAGATCGTGTTAAAAGGATGGAGTCATCATTGTTTATTGCAACCGATGTTATCGAGTCATTCTCGGCGTCACACTCCCATAAAGACAGATCGAGTTTTCGAATATCAAAGGCTTTGAGTCGTGGATCAATTCCTGTGAAGTATATTACTCCACCTTGATTACTGAATGTACCACTTAATAAGGGATAGTTCGTTTTCACTGCACCTACGCATTCTTTCTGTCTTTGATCCCATAAAAGGGCAGAGCCATCATCCCCAACACTCAAAACAGTGGCGTCCAAGGAGACATCTATCTGGTTCACAGTAAGTTCGTGACCCACACATTTCCTAGTTCTTTGTCCTGTCTCCCCATCCCAGAAACCAATTGTACTATCTGCACTTCCGCTGGCAATGGTCAAGTCATCGTGTAACCATTTTGCAGATGTAACGGCTGCTTTATGTCCCGTTATCACACCAAAATTTGGAGTTTCATCACTTTCATCCGTCGGCAAATTCCATAGACGAATAGTCTTATCTAAACCACTTGATATTATGCGGGATCCACTATGGTCAAAGTTTACTGATAATGCGCTACCTTCATGGCCCTCGAGCACGATAGCATCTGAGTACAAGGTTGATCGATCCACCCCCTTCGCGCTAGTCGCTATCAAAGATCTCCCATTTTCAGATTCCACTCTTTGCCTCTTTGCAAGGGACATATTCAGTATTATATGACTTATGAAGTATTACCTCTAGTGCCGTCATCGGTTCTTCGTATTTCGTTTCGATGTTTTTTTTTTTTTTTGTATAGTTTTGAAGATAATTTTTTTTTCTCTTGTGGAGCGCGCCATTTGCATCCTTTCTGATTTATTACCAGAAACACTGTTAAGTGATGTGCGCGGTTAGCATTGACCTGATAGAACTCTACAGTGACTTTCTTCCATTAGTAACTCTTGATTATTAATCTATATATAATTATTCCAGAAGATAGTTTAATTAAGCTAAGTATTCATATGAATCATTATCACAACGACGGATATATTCCTTTTCCATCAAAAAGTCAATAACTCGTTTGATATCAAGAATTCTAGCCCGGAATCTGGATTGAGCTTGATATAACACCTCATTTATTAACTCATTATGCTTCATCTTCTTTCTGGCCTTCATAATTCTGACAATACTAGCCGACAAGTAATTTTTACGCGATTCATCAATTTCCTTGGTAGCCTCGTCCTCTTCTTGTTTCTGCTCAGTTTTGATAGAACTAACAAAGTTTACCTTGAGCTTTTTCGATTTGTATTCTTCAACAATGGTGAATACTGTGTCATCATTAGAGAAGGCTTCTGGTCTTGATGGCAGCTGATCAAGTAATTTGTATTTTGTGAAAGGTAATAAATGAGCTTCGAATGTATGCTTGGAGGTACCAACAAGCTCATGTAATTCTTTGAGAGTATAGGAATTTTGTTTATTAAATGCCAATAATATGACTAATTGTGTATTTGTAACAGTAAAGAGGAAAGGTGGCTTACCCTTTCTGGACAAGTTTGCTTTGACCTCACTCTTACCATGGTTCCATAACCATTGAAGTTGACGACCATTGTGTTGTTTAGTGTATACCTCTTCCACTTTGTCGAAAGCGGGTTTCAATTCAGGAGCTAGGTTCAATTGATAATCTTCCATATAGTTGAATGGCCACATGCTTTGAGCTAAAACCAAAGGAGTAAAATCTTTGACAGTAGTGTCATTGCCTAATTCTTCTTTAACATATGCTTTCAAATCACCAGATGCTTTCATATCCTGAAACATCTTTGTCATCTTGGAAGTATATTCCAACGAATTTTCATCCTGTAACCTTTGGATAATACCTTCTTCTAACTCGTCTGATTTTGTATTGCTATTGATCAATCTTTTGGCCAACAAACGACGGTAATATTCTTCGAATGCATCTTTATCGTTGACAAATTTGAGAACTACCATCAAATGATCAGCATTCATGTCGGCAGTTTCCTGTTCCTTACCAGTGGCCTTCAAGAAACCATCGGCATATTTAGCCAATAAATCGGGAGTTTTACATGCAGATTTGGCCGTAGGAGTGGCTATGGAGTTGTAATTAACGAAATGACTACAAGCATTATCCAACGATTTAATAAAGATGGGATCTTTGTCAAATGCAGCCAAAATGATTTCTCTAAATTTGTAATAAATGTTGACCAAGGCATGAATGTAGGATTTGGGGTTGACCGCGCCCGGTGCTGACCTTCTTGAGACTTTAGCACCGGCGCCTGCGGTAGATGCATCGGCCACTTTTATATCTGTTCCAACATTTTCTGATGATTTTTTGATCTCCTCAATTGCTTTGGCGGCCTCTTGTTTGATGTATTTTTCAAAAGTTTCGGCCAATGGATCCAAAGTTGATGGAACTCTGGATAATAATTTATACATTCTTTGGATGTGATCTATTTCATTTTGTTCCAATAAAGTCAAAAATTGATTGTATATATCCTTGGCGTGATCTTTGATAAGAACTTTATGTAAAGTGTTCAATAATAAATTTTTGGTGTGATCTTCCAAGTAGTTATTTGACCTTGAAATTTCTTCTGCCAATCTTGTTTCACACTTTTTCATGTAATCAACCACGTTATGCTGGGAAAGAAAATTGACACTTTCCTTACTATAGTATGCTGCGGTTCTATTCAAGAACTCTTGTTCAAAGTGCTTGATGTAGACAACCAAGTTTGGCTTTTTCAAGTCTTGTACATCGATGCCTAGGTATACCAAGGACTTGATGGCCACCGAAATCAAATTGGTGTCCACAATCTCATTGTTTCGTTGGGTCTCAATAAGATCAAGAACTTCCGAAATTAATTGGTCAGCATTATTATTGAACATGTTGAATTTCCACTTCAACAACCCCAATGTATTGACATCGAATATATCTCTTCTACCATCAGACCTTTCTTTCTGAACCCAATAACGGTTCATATAATCAAAAACATTATTCATGTAGCCAGCTCCAATTGTAAATCTGGTCCATTTTCTAACATAAAATTCCAAAAAGCTTTCATTCGGTGTTTTCTTCAACGCCAGAATGTAACTAACTAAATACTCTTCCAATTTTGAGTAGATCTCAGCCCCAGCCAATGAATATGAGCTGTTGTTTGAGACACCACCCATGGAACCATGGACGCTTGTGATTGTATTACTGGAACTACCTGTATTCCGAGATTTGGTGGTACAGTAATTATAGATGGCAGTATAACAGTTCATGTACATTTTTGAGGTTACACCTTGGTCACCCTGAGCACCCAAAATAAATTCCAAACCAGGTTGGATGAAACACCAGGTGGCATTAAGGTCACTTGCGATTGGAAATGACTGTTGTGACATTACTATTTTTTATTCTTTTTTTGCTTTATTGAATTATTAGTTTATGATAATGGCTTCAAATGCAATGGAAACCCAATATAAATACAGGAATCAAATACTGATAAATTCTGTAAGAGAATTGAAGATCAGCGATGATTTGAGAATTGGTATGGCCAATCGGGATGAAAATGGAGTAGTAGAAATATAGCCGCTCAGTGTGGTTCTCAAATTGTGTGCACTGTTTTAAAAACGCCCAAACAATAAACGAAAAATCAGTTGATATTGACGATAATTGATGATAGTTTTGCAATCAAGTCGATGTCCCCTATGAAATTTGTAACGATGTTAAGTAGAGCCAAAGTGTATGTTTAGAGCAACAAACTAAGGTGCGAACTGAAATCGAGAGATGAAATCAAAAAAAATACAAAAGAATGAGATTGATTGCAGCTAATGTTCGATTGATATACCTTTGATTTGATTGAATGTGGTGTTCAAAGAGTTATATAATCTGGTTGGTGGATAAGATAGACGGGTGGGTATATGATTAGTCAACCAAGAATGAAAGATTGACTGGATCAAATGGTTAGATTTCACAAATGTTATACACCAGTGTTTTTTTCCCCTTCATTTTCTCTCCCTAGAATTATCTTTTTTTTTTGGTTGTCTTTTTTTGTTTTGTTTTTTTTTTTTTTTTTTTGTACCCTGGCAGAGAAAAAATAGTATGGTTTGGGCACGCTTTCAGATTTTGCCGCTAAAAACTGCTTATATATCAATAAATTTAATACGATAAAATAAGAATAATCTATACTTGGTACAATATATTTATGAAAAGGCAAAATCAATACAAATATAGAAACAAAATATCAAGAAAAAAGTGTCAAGGCTTGAGTAAAGAAAATAGTTTCAAAGCGCATATATAACTGGTTTAATAATTGAAATGAAGGATGAAATATGAAATCTGACATATTTTAAGAATGCAAAACACAAACAGGAAAAGTGGAAAGAAGCGGCAGGACCAGTAACGAAAGAAGAAAAGTTTATCAAATTACCAGATTTGAAGGCAACAAGAACCTGCCAAAGTCAAATGAAAAAAAAAAAAAAAAAAAACTGAATCGAGAAAGAAGACAAATGAAAAAACAAAAAATGAAAAAGGAAACCTCTCAAGAAATAAATGAATATGAAATTATTGTTTGTTTGTAAGAAAGGCCATTCGGTTAACCATTTCTTGGGGTGGCAACACTTACCCTATCAACCACACGAATGATACTGATTGTGAAAGTGAGGACCCATAAGCAAAGTACCAAAAATAAGAATGATGCCAATGCACGTTGTCTACGACAAATTGAATCAACCGTAGGATAAATAATACCAATAGAACTAAGACCAGGGGTATTGTCATCTTGACATACCCATTCACCATCATATAAAGTATTAAATGTTAATGATAAATTAGCAGATGAAAAAATTATGAATAACAAATCCAACATGATTAATTTCATTTTACCCAAGGGATCTCGTAATCCCAAAGGTTTCCCACTATATTCATCATATGAAATATATATAACATAAACAATTGCACAACATTGAACCACAATTGCCATAATGGTACTCGGTTGTTGTTCAATTGCTTGATCATCATACTTTCTTTTTGAATAATTAAAAATAGTACATGCTAAAGCCAATGCACAAGCGGAGAAAATGATAATTAAGATTCTTAATAATAAAGGTACCAAAGGATTTTGTACGAATAATCTTTTCAAAGTAGGTAATACATCAGCACGTTTTTCATCTGACATCCAATAACCAGCCTTGGATCTTACCTTGGTATGATCACCATCATTCTTGGTACTTTTTTTCCCATTTTTTTTACCAAAGATTTTGGAAAACATGCTACCATTTTCATCACCCACGTAGGTATCTTCATCACTAGATGGAGAACCTAATAATGCCACCTTAAGACGATCATCCCCACCCCAAGATTCATGTAATAATTTGTCAGTATTATTGGTTGATTTATCAAAATTAACCAAATCAGAAGTATAAGGAGTAGGTTGTTGAATTGTTGATAAGAAATTCTGCCACTTGTTATTACCCAAAGATTTAATAAATGCATCGTTGGCAAAACTAAGGTATTGATAATCTTCATCTGATTGATTCCAACTTTGACGATTGGGGGATGAGTTTACTTGTGATTGTTGATTTCCGGGTGTACTGTTTTCAGTGGTTCTTTTCTTAGTTGTTGGATTAATATCTGATTGATTGTAATTGACATTAGTATTTTCTAATTGATCTTTATAATGAGCCTCTGATAATCGGTCTAGTACATAAGGAGGAACAATACTGGCTTTATGACTATAGACTTTCACGTTAGCATTATCGAATGGATCATTGACCTGAATCGATTGTGAGTGTGATGCTTGAGCCCTTGAAGTGAGTTGCAGATACTGTGAATGAGGAGCAGAGTTTGTATTTGATAAAGCACTTAAATTTGTATTTGAATTCGAGTTGGAAGTATTGTTGGGATTGGCATTGGCATTTGAGCTGGTAGTTGCAATGGAGTTATATTTATTACGGTTGGGACTGTTCACCGTTGGTGATGTTGTTGCCGAGTGTGGCCAAGTTGAAAAAGGGGATGTTGGTGATTGACGTTGACCTTGGTTATTTCCATGTGATTGTGCTCGAGCAGTATCTATTCTGACATTGGGAGGGCCCTGAAGGGATGGCAGTTTTGATGAGGTATTATGGTTCAGCTGTTGATCTTGCGGTTGTTTATTATTATTATTATCATCATCATCATCATCATGATTATTCTGTGGACTAATTCCTGGTAGGTGGAACGTGTGAGAAGACATATGAGTTGGAAGTAGTTGATGAGGGGTATGGAAGACGAATTACACAAGAAGAAGAAACCGAGTACAAAGAGTAAATCAAGTTGATGTTAATAAGTGATGAAATTGATCAAAGCTGGAATTTTAATGAGTTCAAAAAGTGCACTAATGGGTCACCAATTTTTAATGGTTGTTTCGCTTCAAGACGAAATGTACGAGACGAGCAGGACACAAAGAGAGTAAAAAAACAAAAAGTTGAAGAAAAAGAAAAGCACAAAGAAAACAACCAGTAATGAGTAAGGGGAGAGTCTGCTTAGTATTCAAAGTTTTAAAAGTCTAGTAGACAAAATAGGTTGGTATCAAGTTTTGAACAAATACTTGAAGTTTAAAATCCATTATTGATTCTGCCTTGAGATTTTCAGTTCTTTGCTGTTTTTAAAGCAATTCTTTATTATTATTATTATTATTTTTTTTCGTTTTTTTTTTTTTGTTTTTTTTTTTTTTTTTGTTTTTCTTTGACTTATTTCTGTTCTTTTCTTGTTGTTTTTGTTTGGTTTTCCTTTGTTCAAAATTTCTAGCTGGTTTACAAACAAAATACACCACAAAACAATTTACTCTGGTTTAGCACACAAGGGATTGAATGGAAACACCTTCAGATTATGATGAATCAATTATTGTCACTTGACTTACTCGATTTGTGATTATCAGTTTGACTCGTAGAATTGTTGATTGCGCCAGAGAATTTACCGATTACTTACATACTGTTTGAAACAATCGTTGAAATCTTCTTTTATCCACTCTTTGATCAACAATGAAGCGAAGGAGTAGTTTAACGCTACTTCGCTTGATTACCATTCTTCATATTGATATGTATAACTCTGCGATACAACTGGAAGGGTCTCGATCATTGTAAGTAAGGCACCCGCACCCAGACACAGAAAATAAGTCAAAATAAAAACAAAAAGAGAAGAAAAAAAAAAGTCAGAAAGACAGAAAAAAAAAAAGAACTGGAGAGCAGTCGTTAGCTCGAGTAAAAGATGAACAAGACTAATGTAAAGGCTGTGTTTAACCATTCATGATCTCTACCACGACTTGAATCAAGTCTTCTGACTGTTTGTGTGGATGATTCAATTAAGGCTCAGACATTTCAACCCCAACATAAGGGTGATCTTCCATTGCATCTCGGGTACAAAAACATCAGTGCTTCTTTGCATGACGTGAGGCTGCGGACACATTTCTATTTTCAGACAAGCATCCAATAGCACACCCGTACCTCCCATGCTTTTGTCAATTGATGATTGCTCTTCCCCTACACTTATGACAACAAATCAGACCTATATTATTTTGATTGAGATCATTCAGGAGTAAGTCTTATGGGAGGAGGAGGAATGAAGATGAAGGTAAAGAAAGAAAGAAAAAAAGAAGCAAAAAAAAAAAAAGAAATCTAATAAGTGAACTGAAAAACTGTTACCTAAGAAGACCAAAGATGCACAGAAGCCAAAAATGAAGGGCAAACTTTATCAGCAGCGCAAAAATAAATCATACTGAAAAAATGACTTGAATTCACCATTTAAATAAAGGTTGATATTTCTCAGACAGTATCCACCCACCATAGTATTTCAATCAAAAAAAGTATCGCTATTTCATATCAATAATGTTCAACTCATTCAAATCGCGAAGTTTTGTTGCTTGTCAGCATATCAACTCTAGTCACATTCTGTCAAGACAGGTGAATGTTACCAATTTTGTGCTATTCAACTCTCCACAAGTCAGACTTCAATCTAATTCAAGTCAATCTGCTCTTTCAGAAAAATCAAAGTCTCGTTCTTTGATTGATCCTGACTCCATCTATGTCATTGCATTACCTATAACCACTCATAAGTCTTACATCTATTGTCATCATCGACCTTCGATTCTTCATAAGTCGCAATTAAACACTTTCCCCATCTTTACAAGAATAGAACTAAAACTTACTGGATTGGCATCAAAAGGTTGGAATAAACTCAAAACATCTGATAATTACATAAATAAAAAAATCACTACTCTTGTTACTTCACTTTTAAATTCCATTCCGTATGATGAAAATTGTCTTACTTCATTCCCCACTAAAAATTCCATGATACGTGAAGTGAATGAAGAAGCTCTCTCCAATAAAGAAAAAGTGGCTACTTTGGTTCAATCACAAATTGAACATTTAGATATCCCTGCTAATCAAATGAAACCAATTCCACTTTATCACCCCAAATTTCAAAAAGATCTGTCAATTTTACAACAGTTACAAGAATTCAGAGATCAAGCATACGCTAAACATTTAAAGTATTCGATTTGGTGTGCCATTGGTATTCCCCTTTCCTTACCCTTGATAATCTTACCCGTTGTACCTAATGTCCCTGGTTTATATCTTACTTACAGACTTTATTGTCATGTTAAACTGTTGATGGGTGCCAAGCATCTTGCATACCTTTTGGAAAATAATAATGATACTACTAATTCATCAACTCAACATCTTGACTTTAAAATAGAAGAAAAAATTGATGCCATTTACAGACTTGACAATTTTAATGCTGAATTAAAGGATGAAAGTGAAATTACTCATGGTTATGATGAAGAACGTGTTATTATCACCAAGGATATCATCGAAGGTTTGGTACATCATTTCAAGCTCTCAAACTTGAAGGATGATTTATTAAAAGCTTTACATCAAGAAACTGCTAGAGTTCAAAAAAATTTAAAAGTTAAAGACCCTGTGGAATAAATTAATAAAATTAGCTTGTAATTGGGTATAAAAAAAATTCGAAAAACTGTACAGATCACATGCTGGTCAAACTAGCACTTCAGCTACCACATAGAAAACTTAATAAATATCCGTGATTTTGAATCTGAACGCTATAATTTCTGTCCATTTCGTTCAAATACCCAATGGTATATTAGATTTTTATAGTTTATACAATATTGATTTATTTAATATTTCGTTTTTTTTTTTTTTCAAAGAACAAAAAGAGAAGACTGGGGCCATTAGGTCATTCGGGCATTAGCAGCCTAAATTCTTCCCGGGGTGAAAGTATTCCAATTGTTTCAGCCCTGAGTGTTTTCACGTGACTTGTTTTCCAGCTCGCCTCAACAGTCACACTGCTGTTATGTATGAGGACAATTAGGCTGCGCATGACAAAGATCCGTACATAGTGCTTTTCAGTGGCTAGGGTTTTCCTGCATATGGAATAGGGTTTTGAGGTCAGGGCAGTTTTAACTGTTGCTTTTTTTTTTTCTCCTCCTCTACCAATACTTGCAAAGTTGTGAGGGAGAGAAAATTCGACGAAAAATCTCCTCATGCCATTATAAATATATATATCAATTTTCTCCTACTATTTATTTGAACTTCTTCTTCTTTTTTTTTTTTTTTTCTTTTTTTTCCTTTCTTTTCTGTATACACAAATCGTTCAATATGAGAGATAAGTGGAGAAAAAAGAGAGTTAGAAGACTTAAGAGAAAGAGACGGAAGGTTAGAGCAAGATCCAAGTAATCGGACAGTGAATTGTATTGATGGCTTCAATTTCATCTAGTTATGAATGTGCAAATGATTCATGAAATTATTTTTTTTTATTCATCTGATTCATAAAGTTTAAGTCCATGACGTTATCCAGTTGTGTTGACACTTGCTAATACTTCCGTCTCTTATGCCAGTTGTTTTTTTTTTAGTTTGTCGAGATGCAATCGCTCTGACGTTATGCCGATTTCCACTTTCAGATGATTAAATGGTTTCCTTTCATTTTAACTGAGTTATTTCACCAATTGAATTGTTGCTGCTTTATTTTTCTAGGTTTATTATTCTTGTTCTTACAAACCGTTTTATTTCTGTTTTTAGTTTGTCTAGCCGTTAAAAGCTTTTCAAGTCATGAAACCCTAATGATCCGTCCGTATATATATTTCAATCCAATAAAATTACGATGCCCTTGTGGTGTTTATAAAAATGCTGGCTTTATTTGATGTAGTTGAAAAATTTTTAAGACCGATATTTTTTCTTTGTTGTGGTACGGGTGTGAATCTGATGACACAAATGGGTGCAACAAGAATTACATAGAACTAGAAGGTTGCAACACAAATGAAAAAAAAAAATACACAGAAAAAAAAAAAAAAGGGAAACATAGACAACCAACTGCAAAACAGAGTTGTATAATTGGTCCCATAGGTCGTTTGACAATGACTATACATGGAATATTAGGAGATACATCCCAAACTAGTGTCTCAAACAAAAGCATCAGCCTCGATCAACTGCGCCAACAGAAGATTCTTGAAGCCCTTGATCGAAGCGGATCTATAAATGGTACCATGAATTATAGTATGACAGCCACTAAGATTGGCTCGAAGGCGAGCCAAAAGGTAACACAACCATACACACAACATGCACCGGGAGCTATCGAAGATTTGGAGCAAATAATGACCCAAAATTCACAGGTTCAATCGCCGGGTACACTATCTCAATCTAGTGAAAATGACATCGATTCAATCATGCCTTCGGCTCCTCTTCAACCAACAGAGTTAATCAAAATGTCAAAACTGGCTACCCTCCCACCAAATAGGGGTTTCAATGATATAAACTTCGCTAAGTTACCTAATTCAACCGGACAAATCAAGGTATCACATAAACATTGTGAACTAAATCGAGATAAGCATTCTAGTATAATGATAAAAAAATTAAATTCGACTACTTCTCGATCATCTTCAGGATTTTTCATTGAATCGGGCACGGATTACGAAGACACCATAACCCCCTACAATTGGGAAAGTCCAATTCCACTGGCCTTACAGACCAGTAATATAATTGCCAGCCTTCCGTTTCAACCTCAATTTGAACCTACATCAGTATCAGCCCAGGGAGAAGTTTCGGTGCGTCAAGCTGTTATTAATAATCAAAATCGTTTGTTTCCGGAACCAGCAGGTTATTTTCAAGAATATATGGAAGAAAGGTTGGTGAGATGGAGACCCAACGGTTCTCACTTGAATATAGATGCAACTTTGAATGGGAATCACCCATATCAACTCCCTAGTTTTTGGGCACCGTCAAATTTAAAGCAACAAACCAATGGATTGTCAAGTTTTAGAAGATGGATGTTTGGGAATAAAAATGAGGGGTGCTCTCAAAATGATAGCATTCCGATAAATCGCAATGGCAGTGAATATATCATTCATGGTAATGGAAATACTGAACTTACAGACTCTACCAATATTTCTTCAGGCGAAACAACCTACTTTTCTGCTAAGCAAAACCTTTCAAAAGAACCAACTTTGTGCTCTGATCATAAACCTAACCAACAGCAGCACCACTCGCTGACTATACCTTCAAACTCAATCAGTGATATCAAGGAATCCCCCGACTTCTCTAAATTATTAAACAGGAACGCTCTCAAAGCCAATAGTTCCAACTCAATCATCGCATCACCGGTGATAAATAAAAACTCTCCCCATTCAATGACCGTATTCGTATCTCCCCCAACTGACGTTGTAAACACTCAGCCAGATAAAATTGAAGACTTCATTTATACAGCTAATGCGGTGGTATTCAATGAATTCGATCTTAATTTTGAGAAGTGTGAAAACTCGTTTATATACGACGGCATTCCTAGAGCCAATGATGTTGACTTTTTGGATGGCGACATACTCGGATCAATTGATGGCGACGTTTGTGCCATATTCAGTGATATCACTGATGCTTTTGAAGATTGCTGTGTCGGTTTGAAAAGTATAATTCCAACTTTTATAAATTTTTGCAGTCAATTTTATTGATAAAAAATTGAAAACGCAAATAATTCTCATTTACATACTTAGACGAACATAGGTTTCTCTTTTCTGTGCTCCTTATTGTTTTTCTCTTTAGTTCGCTTTCAAATACAGGAATTAAATACTATAATTTTATTTTTGTTACTTCAGAAAAGGAAAAAGTCAAGGAAAGTAGGCATGAAATGGCAAAGTCTTACTTTTGTGAAATTCTAACAAAAGAAATAATTGCTCATAAGGTGAAAAAGAACTAAATAAAAAGGCAAAAGATAAAAAGGTGAGACAAGAGAATATAAAAATGAAAATTTCAAAAACATGACACAGCTAATATCATGGGAAAGAGACAAAATAAAATCTCAAATTTTAATGTTACTCATATCCCGTGAAATGAAACGGCAGGTGCTTTTGAAGACCTTATTCAGAAGCTTCAGCAAATTTTTCAGAGATGTTTGTCAACAACTCATTAAACTCTTTCTTACCTTCTTCTTCCCCTCTAGATGGTTCAAAGAACTTGGATGATGAGACGGCATGTTTAACATCAGCGGTAGATTCACCTAATTTCGACCATTGAGCACCATTAGCGACAGCTTTCTGTGCCTCGTCGTAATATGAGATGAAAGCCCTCATCATGTCAAAAGTCTTCCAAATAGGACAGAATTGATCATAAGTGGAATAACCATTTTGCTGCAAGAAATCTTCCTTGATCAAATTGGCGACGTCTAAAGTAATTTTATCGGAATCAGACAAGGCAGATTTACCAACTAATTGGACAACTTGCTCTAATTCTTCAGCATTAGACAAAATTTCTCTGATTTTCACTCTTAAAGCTGGGAATTCTGGGAAATTGGAATCGTAGTATTTGTCCAAGACATTAGTGTACTTTGAGTATGAAACAGCGGTATTGATAGATGGGAAATGTTTTCTTTGAGCTAATTTTTTATCTAAACCCCAGAAAACTTGAGTGATACCCAAAGTGGAAGTGGTAACAGGATCTGAAAAATCACCACCAGCTGGAGAGACAGCAGCAACAATGGAAACGGAACCAGTTCTGTCTGGTGATCCTAAAGCGACAGCTTTACCAGCACGTTCGTAGAAAGAAGCCAATTTAGCACCCAAATATGCTGGGAACCCTTGATCGGCAGGCATTTCACCCAACCTACCAGAAATTTCTCTCAAAGCTTCAGCCCAACGAGATGAGGAGTCAGCAATCATAGAAACATGCTTACCTTGATCTCTGAAATATTCTGCGATAGTAATACCTGTGTAGATAGAGGCTTCTCTAGCTGCCACAGGCATATTTGAGGTGTTGGCGACCAAAGTGGTACGCTTCATAATTGGTTCTTTACGACCGGAAATTTCGGTGTATAATTCTGGGAATTCCATCAACACTTCGGCCATTTCATTACCTCTTTCACCACAATTGTGAACAAGGGCCAAATTAGACAACAAGAATTGGTGGTCAGAATCAGTAGGAAGAGTGATACCATAGTATTCAGCACTTGGGAGTTCATTGACAGAAAAGTTGAATGCTTGAGGTGTTCTTTGAACGTTGCTAGGTGCTGAAAACAGCTTGCGACCAACACCACAGTTGGCGAGGACAGATTTTAAGACCTTTTCACCAGACATACGAACAGCATACAGTTCTTCTTCCTTAGTAGAAGAGACTTTAATACCAAGAGAACGAGCAACTTTAACAAGACCATCTCTCACTTCAGAGTATACAGTCTTTACTGTGGCGGAAATTTCAGCACGATCAACTTGACCATTTGAATCAACGAGACCAGCAATAAAACTTTCACGGACTTGTAATGGAGCAGAAGCCAATGATCCAGGAACAACCTTGGTGGTATTACTCTCAACCCCAAAAGTTTTGATAGCTTCTTTTAAAGTATTTGAGGTGTTGGTAGTAGGGCTACGCACATTGACGGTTATGAGACCACCTACATTCTTAACGTCGGAAGTAATGTCCTCTTCAACAAGAGTAACTTCTTCGTCATCAAATTTGGCCGGTTTCTCGTTGTTAATTTCTCTCAGTTCACCACTGTCAGTGGACAAGCCTAAAGCCTCGGCACAATCTTCGATATGCTTGATGAGATCCAAATCGGTAGAATCGACGGAGAAGCTGGCACGATCCATGTGGCCATTACCAACCCAAAGACCAAGTAAGTATGCGAGTTGACCAGAAGCAGAAGGACTTGCACCAATCTTGCCCATGTCTTGAACAAATTTGTCACTCTCGTATAATACAGGAGAGATCAATTGTTGAGTAGCCTCACGAGCTTGAGAATCAAGTCTAGATAAATCGCGCACTTCAATTGACCATTCAATATCATCGCGTGAAATTTCAGCTTTAAATTCTTCCGATTTTGCGTGAGCATTTTTGGCGCCCAAAGTTTCATGAGCAAAGGAACGAGTTTGTTCTTTGACCAATTCGATTCTACGGTTGTCTTCAGTGACGACAGTTTCAATGGCAAAGTAGTGCACAGAAGTTTGAGGTTTACCTTCGAGAATGTTATCGGTAACCTTGACATTTTGCTTTGTTCTCAACACCAAGATGTGCTTAGCATTACAAGTGAAGTCAAGAGTGGCATCATGGCATTCGTCCTGTTTAACTTCATACATGGTTTCTTTACCTCTTGGAAGAGCAACTACTTGTCTGCCTTTACCATCTTTACCCATGACTCTCTCACCCACAGAGATTTCTTCGACGGCCTTATCAGAACCATCGGCTAACATAACTTGAGTACCTTTAGCAAAGCAACCAACATAGACAATTGTGTCGGAGTTAGAAAACTTTGATAATGACTGAGAAATGACGGTTTTACCACAACCGAAAGCACCTGGAATACAAGTGGTACCACCTTGAACACACGGGAATAAAGAATCTAAGACTCTTTGACCAGTTAACAATGGATAGTCAGCAGCAAGCTTTTCAGCCACTGGTCTTGGGACTCTAACTGGCCATGTGTGCATCATGGAGTATTTTTGTTTCTTGCCTTCAAACTCAAGCTCCAAAACGGTATCTTCAATGTTGTAAGATCCTGATTCAGCCACAGAAACAACTGTCCCTCTAGCTCTTGGTGGTAACAAGATTTTATGATCATCTAACAAAGAGTTCTCGTACACGGAACCAAAAATATCACCACCAGTGATATGGTCACCCACTTTCAAGTCACGTGGTTTGAAATCGTAAGAAACGTCTCTTGATAATGATGGTGCATCAATACCTCTTGGGATATAAATGGATTGAGATAAATCTTTAATGGCTTTCAATGGTCTTTGAATACCATCATAAATATTTTCCATCAAACCTGGACCCAATTCGACGGATAATGGTTTACCAGTTCTCAATACTGGGTCACCAACAGTGACACCAGCAGTTTCTTCGTAAACTTGAATGGTAGCTTTATCAGCATTGATACGAATGACTTCACCGACCAAGTTGTCATGACCGACTTTAACCAATTCGTACATCGCACAACCAATCATATTTTCAGCCACCACGACTGGCCCTGAAACAGAGAAGATTTGACCATATTGGGATTCGTCATCATCGAATGAAAGGCGCTTAATCTCCTTACGAGCATTTTCCAAAGCACCGGCCTGTTGTTAATGTTAGTATTTTTGATAAATTGAATGAATTGAAAGTGATGAATTGACAAACCTCCAAGAGTGCCGTTCTCAACGACGCCGTATACTATAAGAAGTGAGAACGATTCAATGACAAGAAGTGCAATTGATATATGACTCAAGGAGATCGATTCATACTTCCCTAATTGTATCATACCATTTTGTTGTATTAGTTATGAATGGATTACTTTTGATATCAAACCGATAGATAAGGATATTATCTTTTTCAAAAGCTAATTTTGAAGGAGATATTGAACCTGACTTAAATTGAGTGGGTCGAATAAGGTCGTGCGCACGTTTACAAAATTTGAGTTACCCGCTGCGTCGCTATCACTCGCATTTTCTGGTATCTATAATAACCTCACCGAGGGGGTTTATCTTTGAAAAGAAGCGACCGGTATTTATATGGTGTCCACAGTAAGAAACTACCCTCGTTTTGAGGATTGTGTATTACTCACCGAGGGCTACTATGATTTAAAACCGGAGGTCTACGAAATATGAAAAATTGTTTATATACAATGAAAGACGATAACTGATATTACCCTCATTTTGAGAAGAAAGGTGTTTAAAGTGTTGAAACCGTTAAGTATCAGGCAAAGAGTTTGTAGAATAAAAGAGGGGGTGCTTGTATGCTGAATGAAAGAAGGAAAAAAATCACCCCTAATTTAAGAAAATTCCGTCATTGTATTTATGAGGAAGCTTTCTGAAGTGGATGTACCCACTAATTATGACACCCTACTTTGGAAAAAGATGAATGGGAAAAGAGTTTCTTTTTGAACTAGTGATAAATTTGTGAACCTTTGCTTGTGTATTCAAGCTTTTTGTTCACAATTGACTAAATTCGAGTTGTTTCAGAATACTATTTTAACCTTTTTTTTTTGAAATTAAGGCGAAATATCTGAAAAATATGCAAAAAAAGTAAAATATGGTCTTCTCCTAAATATATATAAATAATGTATTTCATTAACTTGAATTTATATACTTTAATACATAATCACACCAGTATATGAGAAGCAAGAGTCAAGATTGATCATGGTTAGGAAAATATGAAATTCAACCTATTTACAGACTAGTCTATTTGGTGACCTATCATAGCTTTGATTCCAACTTGTTGGCCCTATCTAAAGCAATATCACACATGGCATTGAATGCTTCCTTTCTTTCCAACAGTATATCATTTCGTGAGATTCTTTCTCTCATATTTTGCATAATCTGTTCTCTTGATCTTCCCTTGACGAATACAACATATCTTAATCCGGGGAATTGTGTCTCATATTCTTCATTCAACTTCAAAAGCTGCTGTGCTTCCTCCTTAGTGCCCCCTAAAGATTTTTGCTCGCTTGACGAATGACTGGATAAATTTCCTTGATCTTTTGAAGGTCCTAACCTTGGATGTGCCGCAATAATTTTAGAAATGTCCGGACTCACTTTACTCTGAGCGCCACCAGCCTTAATTTCTTCATTTTCAAGAAACTCAAGTAGCTTAATTCTAGTTTTGTGAATAAAGTCTTCATAAGATATGAAGGTATTATTTTCAGTCTTTAGTAGCCTATTGATGATAAAGGAGGTCAATGTAGAACATGGTTCAAATAAGTGGTCTAACACTTCGGCTTGGTCCGGGCCCGAGAGGTTTCCAAGTTGATCAATTTTGGGTAAGTGATATGTCATTTAATGTGGGATGTTTGATCTGTGCCTTCACCAAGAAAGTTATTGCAAAACCTCCTGAATGCGCTCTCGATCTTTTATATAATTATGAGAATATCTTATCTTAAAATGGCACTCGGAGAATTCCGTGGCCGCGAAAAAGAAAAAAACAGATCCGTGCACGTAAATTACATAAACGAGCTCTTGGTTTGTTTTTGACATTAAAATGCATTATAAAGAAAGGGAATATATATGAGTATACACTATAGAATGGTACAGTTATTTTTTTTTGTTGAAATAAGTCCCAAAAAAGACAAGAAGAAAGGATAAAAAGCAGTAAATGGTGAAGGAAAAAAAAAAAAAAATAAAAAATAAAGGATAATGGAGGAAAAGAAAAATCGGTGATGGAATAATAAATAAAAGTGGTCTATTTGACATTTAGGAATAAGCAAGACATCACACAAAGTACAGTATACTAGCTTTAGATGATCAAGCTATGCTTTTGGTTGGTTATGAGATTGAATTGAGTTAAACTCAATTCGACTATGAGTTTTAGATTCTTTTTTTTTTTTATTTCTCTCTTATTTCATAAGGATCATTTTGTATTGAAGAAATATGCATTTCAAGACATCTAAGTGAAATGTTGCATTTCACGTAATCTCTTAATCTCCTTAGCGGAAGGAGCACCCTTTTGGGCAATCAATGGATGTCTCCAGTGTTTGACATAGGTGAAAAGAACATTGGCTAATTGATCCAATTCTTCTTCAAGTCCCAAATCCTTAAAAGTTTTGGCATTAGCATCAATAGATTGATTAATTAAATGTCTTTGAACTTGATCAGCATTGGTCAATTTCCAGTATGCCAATTGTTTTATGTCAGCTGCAAATCTAGCCAATGGTAATGGAATTTTATAATCAGCAAAGTTATAATTGATTGGACCAGCTTGAGAAAAATCTTGAGTGATACCATGAATCATTTGTCTAATTTCCAAGAATGAAAGTTTTTCAGGACCGTATAATTCATAAGTTTGACCAATGGTTGAATCATCATAACCAATTTTTTCTAAACCTCTTGCAACATCAGTGACATGAACTGGGTAAATTTCTTTGGCATTTCTATTTGGAGTCCACATTTTCAATTTTGGACCCAAGTAGTTCAACAAGTTATCTTCACGACCAAACATTGGAGCTGGTCTAACAATGGTGGAATCAGGAATAATATCACGAACAACTTGTTCAGAAACACCTTTAGTTGCATAATAAACAGAATCAGAATTTGGATTAGCGTTATAAGAGGAAACGTAGATATATCTAGGGTTACCAGCATCCTTGACAGCTTGGGTAATTCTTTCGGTTATACCAATGTTAACATCGGCCATGGAGAAATTTTTGGTTGGATAATCAGCTCCAATACAATTAAACACAATATCAGAATGAGCCACTGATTCTTCAATTGATTTTATATTTCTTGGGTCAAATTCAACAAAGTTAACAACCCCTAAATCACCAGTGACTTTTAAAAATCTTTTTTTTAATTCATCTCTAAATGGAACCACGGTAACAGTACCATGTCTTGCTAATTTTGATACCAAGTAACGTCCCAAAAATCCAGTAGCACCAAAAACAGTGGCAGTATAACCGGTTCTTGAAGAACGTCCACCATGACCAACACCCACGTTAACTTTACCGTTTTTTAAGATATTGACATCGGAATCCAAAACCGAAGTATAAATAGATCTGGCCCCCAATGTTCTGGTTATTGGCCTTGTGTAGGTTTTCAACATTATATTATTATGGAGAAGTATGATCAGAATTTGAATGAAATATAAGGGAAAGGGATCAAAGGTGGTCAGTTATGACTTTAAAAGGCAAAAAAAAAAATAAAAATTGAAACTAACTAATAGTACACAACACCACAGACGAGAACAAGTTTTGATTCAAAATTGACCTGACCTTATTGATATGCTTAGTAGCTGGTAAACGACTTCTATGATGTTTTCTTTCCTTTTCTTTTTTTTTTTTTTTTTTCCTTCTTCTTCTTTCTTTGTGCTTACTTTGATTACTTAGTCCCAAAACTCGCGGCTCTGGTTGGCCAAAGTTGAGTAGAAAATTAGAAAACACCAGTACACGACCGGAATGTACGGGTGTTAAGCATTTTTTTTTTTTTTTTTTTTTTTTTTTTTCCCAAACAATTCAACTGCAAATGTTGTAATCATAATAATTTTGATAATGCTACAATAAAGTCAATTGATAAAGATACTTTTCATTACAAGTTCATTATGTGATGTTTCTGTTCTTTTTTTTTTTTTACTTTTTTTTTTTTCTTTTCAATTTTGGCCTGCTCCCTATTTTGAAGTTGATTCAAGATTGAAACAAACAGAGGTGGAAAAACAACGGAAAATGAATTTAAAATACTATAAAAGAAATAATATGATTGAGAAAGGAGCAGGGGAAAGATTAAGGGTAAAAGTTCAAAAAACTAGAACAAAAATCACGACAAGAACTTGAGAGCGATAATAAAAAAAAAGAAACAAAAAGTTGGATGATGAGGGGGGAAACTGGGGAATGGAAAGGAATAAAGTTATAAGGGCAAATCAAAAATCAAACTGAAGGGAAGAAGGAAGAATAGTGGGGATAAACAGAAAAAACAAAAGCAAAGGGAAAGGTAAATTAAAATCATAAGAAGTAGTCGGGGGTTTTTCTTGTCACCGTTGGTTCACCTGGTCTAACAGAAGGATCATATTGTAAGAATTGTCTATGATGAGATTCATCAACTTCCATTATGGCGGCTTGATTACCACATCTATAACAATAATTAGGGGCTGAGAAAATAGTAACGACTGATTCTTGATGAGACCAAGAATAACCTTCCATGACCAATTGATGAGCTCTTGCTATTAAACTTAAATCATTTGTATGATTAAATTGTTCAGATATATCTTGACCAAAAGTGAAACCTGCACCTCTTGGAGATATACCCCATCCGCCTCGATCATCTGGATCAGACCATAATAAATCACACATGGGACCTTCATGAGGAACTTCTTGAATTCTATTTAATTCTCTTACTTGATCAATAGTTTCAATCATGGGAGATAAACCACCATGTAAACAAAAAATTTTATTATCAACCAATGCAGTAATGGGGAAATAATCAAATAAATCAGTGAATAATTTCCAAACGGTGGCAGAACCGTATTTTCTTAAACATTCATCATAAAAACCATAAACTTGAGTAATTTGTCTTGATTCATGATTACCTCTTAATATGGTTATTCTATTAGGAAATCTCACCTTCATACAAACCAAATATGATACGGTTTCAACGGAATAATAACCTCTATCAACATAATCACCCATGAATAAGTAATTGGTATCGGGGCAAGGACCACCAATTTTAAATAATTCCATTAAATCATGAAATTGACCGTGAACATCACCACATATAGTTACTGGTACTTGAACCGGTTGTACATTTTCTTCATATTGTAATACATCAATGGCCATATCACATAATCTTTTGACATCAGTTTCTGTTAATGGTTCACATTTAGATAATTTATCAATCCATTGATCTAATTGATTAATGGAGGTGGTATTTAAATCAGGTTTTTTATTACCTTGCTGTTGTGATAGGGATTGGGATTGGTCATGTGATTGATCTTGTTTCAAGGATTGATTTAATTGATCTTCGCTAACATCTTCCATGGGGACATCTGTATCTAAATCCATTTTCTATTTGAATGTTTGTAGGGTTTATATGAGGGAAGGAATAAGTTCAATGTGTGTACTTTTTTTTTTTTTTTTTCGTTTTTGGAATTTTTTTTTTCTTCTGAGATATGTTTTGTTTTTTTTATGATTTCGGTATCTGGTGTAATTATCTGTTTGTGTGATCTGTTTCTGTTAAATGATCAGACGCAGATTTGTTGATGGATTCTGATATGTGATTGGAAATTATAATCAGGAAACTTCAATGCTTTAAAATAAACAGACAAAAGTGGACGAAAAAAAAGAAAAACAGAAAAAGAAAAAAAAAAAAAAAAAAAAAAAAAATTATTATAACAGAAATGAACTGAACGGGACCAACAACAAAGGCTAAAAGGAATAATAAAAAGCGAGTTGGATCAACTAACTTTGAGTGATAATGATAATTGGAAAATACAATAAAAAAGTAAAAAACAAACAAACAAGGGTTTTCAAAACAATACCTTGAC
The DNA here is from genome assembly GCA_003856775.1 of Hyphopichia pseudoburtonii. NCBI lineage: Eukaryota > Fungi > Ascomycota > Pichiomycetes > Serinales > Debaryomycetaceae > Hyphopichia > Hyphopichia pseudoburtonii. The sequence continues at coordinate 454,149 of CP024752.1, read as the reverse complement.
TAATTAGATTACTTTATACGTGAATTGAAAGTGAACAAAGGTAAAGTTTGAGACAGGGAGGGGGGGGGGGCGAAAGTTAAGCGATATGAGATTAAACTGTCAAGGGAGGAAAATCAAATATATGGATAATTGATTGAGGGATGAATTAGGTAAAGATGCAAAGAAGGAAAAGGTGATGTAAACAAGGGGCAGGAACGGAGCAGACAAGAAGGGATAATAAAATGATTCCTTGAATGATTCAATTGAGATACGTAATGGTAATCACGAACTTTGAAAAATGAATTTAAGCTAATGAATCGAAACAAGGTCAAATGACAAAAAAATCAATTTTTTTTTAAGAAATTGAAATAGTTACGATTTCTGACAATCTATTTTTTTTTTATTAGAATCAGCGATTCAAAAAGAACAAAAGAAAAAAAAAAAAAAAAAAAAAGAAAAAAGAAAAATACAAAAAAAAAAAAAAGTAGCAGAATAAAAAGGAAAACGAGAACGAAGGGGAAGAAAAATAAACAAGAAAGTACAATAATAAGAAGAGACTTTTATCGGACGAATTGTTGTGATTAGAAAGTCACTATAAACCTCTGGTTGTGATTGAGTCCAGAGTAATTGATGGATGTGAATTAAGTTGGTGATCAAAAAAAAAAAATGAGATTTCCTCAATGAACGGGTCAATATTCGTGAATTTCGCTTTCTCCCACTCTTTTTTTTTTTTTCTTTCTTCTTTTTTCGCTTTGCTTCAGTTTCTTCTATTTTTATTGAGATTTTTTTTAGTTTCCTCACCAAATTTTCATCAGTGGGTTTTGCTACTCTTTTGTCTTTCGGGTTCCATTCTCCAGGTTCTTTTCTCTTTTGGCTCCACTAGCATTCTATTCCAATTGGTGTGTACGTATCGTAGATTACCAATTGAATATGTACCGTTTCTACAATACGGTGTTTGAACCCATGTAAATCAATCCAAGTTAATTTACAATCTTGGGAATTCAAATCATGTGAAGCAAAAAAACACAATCACTGCTTTTTGTTTGTTGTTGGTTGTTCCCGCTGTAAAAATAACAGCAAGCCCTTTTTTTTAAAAAAAAAGAGGGCAAAAAAAAAAAGAACTGAAAAAGCAACACAGAAAATGTCGTTTTCCTGGAAAAGAAAACGACATCTTGCTCGATCGCACACGACATGCCACCACTAGGTTTTTCTGTTTTTATTTATATAATGATGTCATCGATTGTCTTGTCGCTTGCAGCCACGGGAAAATGAAACAGCAAAAAAAAAAAAAAAAGAAAAAGTAAATTAATGTATTGTCTATAACTGTCCAAACAAAGGGAAAAATCTTAAAAATAAGAACGAATTAAAAAAAGCATATGGTGCATAAGAGGGGAAGGAAAAAGAAATGAAAAAAAAAAAAAAAAAGTATCAAAGATAAGTATCGTGGCGGTATAAACCCTGGCTGATTTTATGTATTCTATAATAAAAATTGATTTGATTTCTCATTATTACCCAGAGGTCGATTATTGGCATTGGCATTGGAATTAGAATTAGAATTAGAATTGGAATTGGAATTGGAATCATTATTATTGTTCGGTGTATGGTTATTGTTATTACCAATCATATGAGCATGAAGATTACCACTTGAACTATAACCACCCCCACCATTTAAAATTGTATTTAAATTGGTGGATGATCCCGTTGACATCGTATTGAACTGAAATAAATTGGTCAAACTATTATTGGCTGATGTCGTTGTTAAATCATCTGTAATTTGATTGAATAAATTGTATAAATTTTTAGTACTTTCACTAAGGCTCAAAGTATTTATATTACTAATTTCATCTTCTTTGGATAATGTAGGTACAACTATTGGTGGAATTGATGAATCATTATTATGGAAATTTAATAATGATGTAATTGATGAAGAGTTACGAGGAAGTGAATTACTCGGATTATTATTGGCGAAAAGATGTTGATGAACTGATGGTGGTGGTGGCATAGGTCGATTTGAAATTTTATTGGTGGCAGATTCAAATGCTGCTTTGGCAGCTACACTTGGTGGATTCACTTTAGAAGCATTGGTAGGTAATGATAAGAAACCTTCATCTTCATCTTCATCTTCATCATCATCAGGTTTTTCATGTGATAGCTTACTTTCTTCTTCAACAATCTTTGCATGTTCAACAATCTTTATATTTTCAACATTTGGGGCCGGGGTATCAGCCATCAGGTCAATTGATGGTAACTTGGTGGTAACCAGGTATGGATGATGTTGTAATTGTTGTGCCTGTTGTTGTAATTGTTGTAATTGATGTTGTTGTTGAGGATGAGGTCTTTGAGCAATTGATTTAACCGATTTTTCCAATTCATTTAATAAATTATTTAAAAATGCCTGATTTTCAAAATTGATCTTATTCAAGGTAATAAACCATTCATTTAGAATTGGATCTGATTTAATCAATTGATTTGAATTGGCAAAAGTAATAAAGAATTGGGTTAAATAGTTTGAAAATGTAACTATATCATCATCTTTTTCAATACTTGATGATGATAAATGAATTCCAACTCCAGGTCCACTACCAACTCCAGGTCCACTACTTAAATCAAGGTAAATTTTTAATAATTGTAATAAATGTGGAAGTAATTGATAATTCGATAATTGAATTTTCAAAATTATTCCATCATCTTTATTTTGTCCATGAATTAATGACTTATTATCAACACTGACTGGACCAGACACATCGGGAGTTTCACTTACCAGTAATAAGCTTTTAAATAATCCATTTAAATCACGAATCAATTCTCTTAGTTCAAATTTAAATGAACTTTCATTAAATTGTTCAGCATGTACAATTAAAGATTTAAACAAAATAATATTCTTGATAATAATGAGTACCGATTCTTCGGTTGAATGACCCATTTCTAACTTTTCAATTTTTAATAATTGTTTTAAATTTGAATATTGATTATTGATTTTTGTCAGACCCAGTATAAAAATTTTAACATTAATACTGAGAAATTTAGATAAACGAATCACTGAATTATTGGAATACATATCTCCATCTTGCATTGAATCATTTAAAAGTTTGAATAATTTATGAACTATTTCAAATTGTTCACCATCATTACTGGTTGAAATTGATACAATATCATTATTCCATTCATTTAATATTAAATTATTATTTTTAATAAACAAATTATTATCCAACAAATAATTTAATCTTTCCATAATGAATAATAAATTATAAATTTCATACAATTGAATCAAATTTAAATCATTTTTAACCGGCATGTCAATGAGTTGAAAGTATGAAATAGCCTTACGAAGGTGTACCAATTTTTGTTGATCTTTATACCGTTGATTATTATTGAGTGAAGATGTGATTTGATAATAGTTGAACATATGTAATGAAGCCACTGCTTGATTATAATTTACTTGGAAATGATTGAATTGAATATTTTCAATACCTTGATTAATCCCAACACCATCGATATTACTATTGGGGAACAAGAGAACTTTATTAATGAGGGTGAAACAATCTATAATTCTATTTTGTAAAAAAAACACAAAATTTTTTAATTTAAAAATATCATTATTAAAAATTTGAAAATTTTGATAATCAAAATAATTGAATTTAATAATATTTTCAATCACCAAGAGACTTAAGGTGAGAATTGCTAATAATTTAGAAAGGAAAATAGGATCATTAGAAGTTAATTCATTGATATCATTAATTTTATTTTGAAAATTAGTTTGGATAAATTCAAGTAATTTTGGAATATTGTTGAGTAATGATGGCACTGTCAAAGGTTTTAAAACACGCGATAAACTGGGATGATTTGCCAATACCAAGATCTCCACCAATACGGTAGGTGTAACCAAAGTGCCATGATTTACCACTTGCTGTTGACTTGTTGAGTGTAGTTGTGTGGATTGTGGTTGTGATAAGTGTGGTTGTGGTTGTGATTGTGGTTGTGATTGTGGTTGTGATTGTGGTTGTGGGGGTTCAGGTTCTGATTGTATTTGAGCGTTTTGAGGTTGAAGAGATGGTTCAGCAATAAAAGAGCCATTACGAGAAGAATGAGAAGTTGAAGTTGATAATGTTGGTCGAGTGGCAATATGTTCAGATGATCCCGTAACGCTCAAGGGAAAAGTATTGGTACTGGTACTTGATTGATGAGATAAAGATGGTCTATGTTCTGAGTGAGGAGGAACAAGTAATACTTCATTGGGAGGACTAATGGAACCAGTTGTAGGATCATTAGTGGAGTCTTTCATACTATTAATATGATCCAATGTTTTCTTGCGTAAAGTCTTGGGTCCCGATTTTTTGCGTTCTCTTAGTAACGTACATTCAAGACCATTATTGATACAATGACGACAAGGACGTTGTTCTTCACAGCGAGTTTTTCTGATTGAACAGGCATCACAGGCACGTACACTCACTTTACGTCTTTTAGTTATGGGTTGTGATAATTTGATTTGAGGTGGTGGAGGTAATGTCGGAGAATGGGAGGAGGATTTTGATTGATTTTCAAGTTTGACCTGGTTTATACCCAGGTCTTTTGAAGAGACTTGAATACTTGACATGACGGAATTCAGTGAATGGGAATGATTTGAGGTAGGAGAAGAGGAAGTATCAGGATGAGGTAAGGTAGGTGGCGAGTGATGTGAGTTAGATTGGTTTATCGGTATGGCTGCAGTTTGATATGAATGCGGGGATATGGGGTAATACGTGGTTGATAAATTTGATCTTGATAGCAAGGATGAATGAAGATTAGGAGTATTGACAAATTTAGAAGACAGATCGATATTAGGTATTAGAAATGGCTTAGAAGTAGCAGAATCAGAAGAAGGAGATATCAGAGATAGCGGGGGATACGAAGGGAAAGTCATATCATGCAATCAAGAAACCCATTCTCTTAGATGATAAAGGAAGAAGGAAAAGAGGGAGATTCTTGGGATGAAAAAATCAGGATGGTAACCACAAATCGAATCCAAGATAATGATGTGTATCTTTGTTTGATTATAGTTATATATATTTATATATTTTCCGGTATATTTTTTTTTTAAAGTGTGTTTACAAGCAAAATTAAGCGCTGTTAAATTATTTTCGAGCCTATTGTATTAGAAAGAAAAAAAAAGTTTTTCCTTGAGGGAATATCATCACACAACCATAACAAAAAAAAAAAGGACCCAGAAAAAAGAAAAAGAAAAAAGAAAAAAAAAAAAAAAACCTGGAAGAAAATCTATTCCAACGGAGTCATGTCTTGCGAATGCTGTAAGTATGAACACCTTCAACACAGTGTATTCCCCTCCTGTGCTTGTGTACGTTGTTACCAACTCTAGATGATCATAATCACCGTGCGAAGGAATATGGTTGGATGGGCTATACTAGAGGTGGGGAAACAATCGGTGGAGACACAACAAAGCAAAGCAAAAAAAAAAAAAAAAAAAATAATCGGTGCCAGAGTGGGGGAAAAATTAAACAACTTTCAATTATAATCGATTAAAATATTGGGGTTGGAGAATGGGGGAACGGGTTTTGTGGTTGTAATTTGTCCCAATTGGGTGTGTACTACGAACCAAGAGAAAAAAAAACAACAACAGCGCTAAAGCAAAAAAAAAAAAAAAAAAAAAAAAAAAAGAACAATAAAACAATATATAGACAATCGCAAAAAAGTGTATATAGATCGGGTTACTTCAAGTCGGTTATTTTGGCTCTATATTGGGCTTGTAACTGGCTGAGGTTTTGCAACATCCAATACTTGACTTGTAGTATCTGTTCTTGTTGTTGGTCTTGTTCTTCATTGGTTTTGCTCTTGGTAACACAACCACTATTTCTATTCTGGATCACTCGTGTCAATACTTCTTGATACTGTTCGCATTTGCTCAACTCTAAAGTCATTTGTGATATTATGGATGCTCCTCTTGCCCCCGATATAAACGTAGATTTGCCACCATCAATCCTCACTTCCTTGTTATGTACCAATTTAATCATTCTCATCATTCGTCCATTCTTAGCCTGGGATCCACTAACAACAATTTGTTCGATTTTATTATCTAATTTAAGCTCAATAATTTCAACAAGTTGTTTCATTTGTAATACCAAAAATTCCATCGTTAGATTATACTTAATTACAAATTGATTCAATTTGGATGCTTCAATCAATGTATCTCCATCCATCATCAATTCACGCATTCCAAACTCATTGAATGGACTACGATTACCATACTTATCCCCGTAATAAAATTTATTTTTCAAAATTTGAACCATATTCATATTATATTGTAATTCAATATCTTGAGTTTTCGATTCCATAATATCGAAAAATTGATTTCCTGAATATTCAGTTTCATTCAGAAATTCCTGAATCAAATCTTCAAATAATTTACCGCTCGCCATTTGTCCAAATTGATATATTGGTTGAAATTGACTACCCATCAATTGTGGGAATGGACCCCATATCCCGGCTATATTATCCTTTATACTAGCTGGAAGAATAAAACACGTGGAGGTTCCGGCAATCATACTGAGCGTCGTTGACAGTAATGAATGTACATCATTGATGGTGCTTATCCAACCTCCATAACAATCTATACACCCATGCCCCACCAAACATTCGGTGCCAAATTTATACATTGAATTAACTTTACCAATAATTTGACCAACCAGTGGTATTATTAAATCACCATAACCACCCACACTAATTTGTGGTGATATTTTTAACTCATTGTATAAAAATTTGTTACTCCAACCTTTGATTGAACCATCCATTGCCGTTGAATCATGATTGAAATTTAAATTTGATTCAATATAAGGTACATTTGCATCAATAAATCCATTGATTAAAACATAACTAAACCAATCATACATTTCAAAAATAATCAATTCTTCATTGGTAAAATCATTTAACCATTGTAATTTTGCCAATCCCATCTCAGGTATAATCTTCCCACCCACTTGATTTAATATTTTGGAAGGTAATTTTGAATTAAGTTGATCACATTGAATTTGTGCTCGACTATCCATCCATAAAATTACATCCTGATCATCATTATCAATACTAAATGGTGCAAGGAATATCTTTCCATTGATATTGATTTTACGCCTTACTACCATTGAACATGTGGCACTTATTGAAATTGCCGCTTTTTTCCCATTCAATTCATCCACGGGTATCGTAGCTAGAATGGCATTCAATATTTGTGATGATGATTGGGTAATAATATGAGGATTTGATGCATGTTGTTTAAGATCAATTGGTTTGGTATAACTCGAATACTGTTCATCGGATGATGAGGTAATATAAGATCTCACGGAACTAGTACCTATATCGATTCCAATTGATGTCATGATTGTTGCAAAAAAAAAAAAAAAAAAAAGTTGGCCTCCTCTTGTTTTTCAATTAGACCAAAAAATTCAAACCAGTGACATTATCTTTTACCAGAACGTCGTAAAAAACACCAGTACACCACATTTCAGAAGACATTAAGCGGCTTACAACAACAAGTCTTTGAATGATAAAAGTAACGACTACGGCAATAGTGAAACCAACTAGTTTGGAAAAATCACTAAATAATTAGACCATATCAACCGACCATACTCAGTGCTCCTAAAATTTCTGGTGATTTCATAACCCTTTAATTTCACCCTAAACGGTAATTGTTTAAAAATTTTCGCGACACCACCGAATTTCAAACTTACCAAAATAAACCAAATTTGAAAACGAGGAACAAGAAAAAAAAAAAAAAACACCAAAAACAAAACAAAAATAAAGCGGTAATATTTAGGCGAGAAGATCTTTGCTTGGAATATTTTATACAGATAGTTTGGCGATTAAAGGCAATTCCTCACGTTTGAATACCTCCTGATTATGACTCTAGTTAATACAAAATTATATAAAGGGATGAAAGAAAAAATTTCATCTTTTGTGTATAAATTTCGATTGCGATGTAATAAAAAAAAAACTTTCAAGCATTTTGTGTTTCATGTGTTTGTTTGACATATAGCTGTTTTAGGGTGGTTTTACAAACATTGGCAAAATGTAAACTGCAAAATTACAAGAAAAAATCACAATCAGAAATACCCCAGCAAGATTGAAACAAATTATTAGTGATGATTGTGATACGGTAAGTGGAGAAGGGTTGTTATTCCAACCCCTGTACCTGATAAAATAGGAGAAGCAGGATTTTTTTTTTTTTTTTTTTTTTTCCACTGATCGAGTGGTTATTTATAGCCACATACCATAGATAACGGTTAGTAGCAAAGCTCGAGGTTTTCTACTGGTATGTTTTCAATTCTCGAGACGAGTAAGTCACAAAATCATTACAAGACCAAAAAGGATAAAATGAAACAAAGATTAACAGGTATTGATTAAATTTTATATATATAATTTTTCTTTTTTGTTATTTTTCTATTTCTTTTTTAATATTTTGTGAAAAAATGACAAAAAGAACAAATAGCGAAGTAAATTAGTAGCCAATAGAAGCCTTAGAACCAGATTCGTTGATCCAGCTCTTGACAGTAGAACTAGATAATGATTTTTCGAAATCATCATCGACTTCCAAGATGTGAACATCAGAACCATCGAAAACAATGGCACCTTTAAATGAACCATCGGTAGGTCTATCAAAGTAATCTTGAGAACCACCACCACCGTTACTGGTACCATCATTACCTTGACCATCATGGATATGAGAAATCAATTTATCGGAACCAGATGATAAGATTTCCCAAGCATCTAATTCACCACAACCAGTTTTCCAACAAGAACAAGAAGAATCACCATATTGTAAAGTTCTTGGAATCTTGGCATTTAATAACCAAATAGCTGGCATATCATGATTGTTGGTAACGGAATCAGAAGCAGTTGGCATTTCAAATTCAAAGACAAAAATCTTTTGATTACCACCGAATCCATGTTTGGCTGGAATACCATCTCTGTAGTAACCACAACCACTACCACTATCACAAGATTCACCAGAGAAAATGATGAATTCTTCATCAGATTTAGTGGTAGTTTCTTTCAAAGCAACGGCACTTGATGAACCACCAGAGGCATCTGAATTAGCGTAAGAAAGAGAGTTACCAAAACTACCAGACCAAACACCAGATCCAGAACCACCGTAGTAGTTCATGAAGGTGACATTGTCAGTAGAACCTGGTTCATAATAGGCAACTCTTTCCCAGTCACCAGAAGCAACAGATCCAGAATCAGAATCAGAAGAAGATGATGAAGAGTCTGAAGAAGAAGAGGAAGCAGCTTCAGAAGAAGATGAAGCAGCAGTGGTTTCAGTTTCAGTGGCTGATGATGATGAGGAAGAATCGTTGTTACCCCAGTTGAAGAAACCTTTACCTTGACCTTGGCCAGTAGCACTGGCACTGGCACTGGTGGTAGCATCACCGGAACCTTCAGTGCTGGTAGAAGTGGCTTCAGAAGTAACAGGGTTACCTTGAGCATCAACAATAACGGTTTGGGTAACTTGAACAATGGCGGTAGCTCTCTTATGTTGATGATGAGCATGTTGAACGGTTGAAGAACATGGTTCAGCATCTTCATCATCTCTCTTTTTGTTACTGGAAGAACCACTGGATGGGTAATAAACACCAAATTGTTTTAATTTCAATGGACCTCTGAAATGAACACTTAATTCTTCATCTAATGGAGATAAGTTACCAGAAAAGGATTTTGATTTTTGAGTACATGAACCGGAATCTTCATCCATGTTGGTAACATCTTTATAAGAACCACTGTAACCAAGACCGGTGTAAGAAACCTTTTTGGTGGAGGAACAGTAGTAGTTACCACCGTCTTGAGAACAGCCAGCTTCAACAGAAACTAACGTAGCCAAGATGGCAAGTAAAGTAGTTTGAGCAAATTTCATTATTGGACAAGCACTTTTGTTATGTTTTCTTTGCAATATAGTTTTTTATTTTCCGAAACAGATTAACTTCAAAGTCTACAAGGAAGTAATCAATGAACGAAGTAAGGAAAGGAACAAGTAGAAAGGAATGACTTGGGTAAGTTTTAAAAACAAAGGAATGTGGAACAAAAGTTAGTTGAAGAGAAAAAGAAGTAAGATTAAAAATTAGATTACAACAAGAGGATATTTTGATATATAAATAAAAGCAATGTTTTCCGATTAGTTGTAAGGGACAAGAATTGGTGGGACAACATAAAAAGAAAAAAAAAAAAAAAAGAAAAAAAAAGAAAGAAGAAAATTGAAGAATAACCAAAAAATATTTATAATAGAAAAAGTAAACACAGCGACGGCAACTGAAAATCAATAATAATAAAAGAGAGTCAATTAAATAATAATAATAATAGTCAATCCATCAGACGAAGACAGACAACAAGAAAAGATAAAATTCTACAAACCATGTCGATTCATATCGATTACTGAGCAGGGCTGATTGACAAAAAAGAATCAAAGCCTTGAGAACAAGAGCAATGATAAAAAAAAAAAAATCACTCAATTACCTGGGCCATTTATCCAAGTAGCCTATAGGTTGTGACAATCCTTCTTGTAGAATGATCATTTTACCTAAAATCGCTGGATGGATGATCCTGGAACTTGTCGATGAATGGGGACATAACCGAAGAGCTGGTTATTTACAGGTGACACTCACTGCAAAAGGCAGAAAGAATTTGGGGAGGTGGGAAATGAACTTCATGCGTAATATTTTCAACTTCTGAGCCTTGGAGGAACTTTTCAATTATTTTTTTGTCTCTTCAGACGCGATTTCGAACATTATTTTCCGAACAATGCAAAAAAAAAGAAAGCCTGCAACGTAGCACTGGTATCCGAAAAAAAAAAAATGACTTCCGAGGGTGCTTTCGACGTAACATCTCATTCCGTTTCGAGCCAACAGCCAGCGCACATGTGGCATAAAAGCGCACACAAAAGCGCACACAAAAGCGAAAGTCAGTGACTGAACCGAGGGTAGCTTCTGTTTACTTTTTTTTTCAGTTTTTTTTTATTGTTTTGTCTTCTCCTTCTCCCATAAATGTCACAAAGGTGTCCATATTAGGCTTGTCTGCATGGTGTTTACAGGAAGCGGGCTACCCTTTTAGGCCACTTGCACCCAGTTTGCCCTAAATCGCCTGCTGTCTTTTTCTTACTTTCGAGGCATCTGCCCTTAAAATGTAAACAGAACAGAAAACCTGTAACACAAAACCACACGTTTTTCTGCTCTTTGATTACTGGCTGTACCAAAAGCAATATATACACCAGATAATGAAGAAGCACAGTAGATCAAAACAAACAATCTTCGATTATCAGATAACGGTCGGATGATGATACCCGATGACTCTCAATGATTGTTAAATGTGTGACTACTGGCATGGCCAATATCCAATAGAATATATTAGTTGAAGCGGCGAGAGAAAAAGAAATAACGAGGCGTTGGTGGAGTATTCTCAAAGACTATTCTTTTTCTCCTCGTTTTTTTGTACGCACCGGTTCTCGTCTTTCTAATTGTTTTTCTTTCTTTTTTTTTTTTTTTCTTTTTCCCTGATTTTCTTTTCGTTATCAGGTCTCGACAATTGAACATCTGACACAAGTCTAAAACGATTCTCAAGTGTGCACCTGCATTTGTGCTTTATAAAGAAGATTATGAAAAGCGAGCAATAGATACACAAAAGCAAAAAAAAACAAGAGAATGAGTCCAGATCAAGTAAAAAGGTTAATTGGATTCCCCAATGTTTTGGTATTGTAACTTCATGCTAATTTGATTTTCGTGCATGTAATTTAACTGTTTTCATTATCAGCCTCGAGCTCATTTTCTTGCTTTCTGTCCTATGTCTATACAATATTCGAGAAGCCATTAAAATCAACTTGCGGATCCTTTAACCCACTTTTCATGGCTATGAAAATCGCATGTGGTAATTACATCTTTGTTTCACATCTTTTTTTGAAACCATTTTGGGTCGTGCGCAAAAGGCGCAAAAGAAATATACTCACGCCTAAAAGCTTTTTCTTTTTCTTTTTTTTTTTTTTTCTTTTTTTCTTCTGTCTCTCTTTGCTCGGCTTTTGGGCCTACTTGAGAATCGGAAAAAATATCCCAATGAGCACAGGCAAATGCCGGTCAGGCCAATTAACCTTAATTGCCTTATTTTTTTTTTTTTTTTTTTTCTTTTTTGCCTTTGTCTATGCATAAATGCATTCATGGATGTTTGATCTAGACTCTTTCATCCCAAACATGTTTCTTATTTCCTATTATTTTTATGCATCCTATTTACGGAGAGGCACTCCGTTATCGTACTCACCTCTTCACATTTGAATTTTTGCATAACTCTGCTTGATTATTTCTTTTTTCAATTCGGGGGTTGAACTGATATTCCGAAGATACCCTCTTGTACGCTCACATAATATTAATTATATACGTTTATGATTCACTCATTTATTGATTGGGAATGGGTGCATGCGAGACATACAGAATCAAAGTCAGAGTCTGGACAGGGTAATTTTTCTGCAATGTAGGATTATGCCATTATAACAAGGTATATATAAGCCTTGTCCAAGAGCGAACGCTTATAAATCTATTGAACAAAAGAAAAGACAGACAAAAAACCTTCCTTCCCCTCTCAGTAAGGCACAAAGGCCTCATCGCATGTCTCAACGGTTTCTGCACGTTTATGCAAGATGGGTTTTTCCGGTTCAAAATTTTTTTTTTTTCTTTTTTTTTTGTCTTCAGTCATTAGGTGCAGTAATCAGATGAACACACACATATTTTCTGTCATTTCATAAACTACGCGGATGAAGTCAGATCCTTAATCCGTTATTTTATATACGATATGTTAAATTGCACAAGAAGAAAAAAATATGTCTAGACTTAAAATCAAAATCTAGATTCGAGAATCAATATATCGGTCACTTCAGTCCTCTTTTTGTCGTTGTTGCTTTGACATCCTTTGGCTTCTTTATGCTAATCATTCAAAACATAAACATACAAAAAATGGACCTTTTCTTTTTTTTTTTTTCTTTTATCGTTCTGTAGCGCTAGAAATTATGTTTGATCCTATCGTTAAAGAGATTTTATGAATTTGACGTCAAGTTAGAGTTGCTTCAACCCTTACTCGTGACTATCGTGGTTCTCACTGCACCGACTGGCAATATGATCATATTTGCCTTATGTAGCTAATTATGCATTGTGTGAGCCTTGTTGTCTGTTCAATATTGAAGACCCTACGTCGAGGTATTACAGGAAAATCAAAGAAAACTTGACCATATGCGTTCTGCAAAAGCTTCATCTTTCAATGCTTATACCCTTACCTGTGAAGGCACTCTACATTTTACTGTCCAGCTAAATTGCATAAACGTAAATTCAGATATTGGCAATTAAATTCTTTATATTAACTCAAACATTATCAAATATTTAACTTCAAGATTTATAATCTCTCAACGGCAGTATTGGGCTTTTTATGCTTCTCTTTAGCCAAATAAACTTGCACTCTTAACTTCATTAATTCATCAGGTATCAAATCACTTAATGAGATTGTGGCATCGCAACCATCAATAGGGCACTTATTTCTACGAGATATTGAATTTACAACGTGCTGTTTTTCAAAAACATGGTTACAACGTTGAGATTTAACCGGATTCTCAAATAAATTCATCGAAAGGGGATCCTTCAACGGTATTTTACCACCAGCTATCGCTATATCTCCCAGATCATCATAATCAGCACCATCAACTTCACCGGCACCTTCCTCATCAGGTAAGGGTTTTTCAGGATTATCAAGTATAAATGATGCACTTTTTAAATAAGTATAGTAATTTGATGAGTTGAAAACTGATTCGAGCGATTTATGAGCTCTATGTTGCTGTTTTGATTCGTCGTAATCGGCAATAAGGCTATCCCCAACCGATAAATCAGAAGATTCATGATATTGTGGTAATGTTTCAATGGTGAATTCTGGTTCATCAAGCAGGCGTTGTTTGATTTTAGCCTTTGAAGATTCAATCGAGTTACGTAGAACACCAATTTCAAATTTTTGTTTGAGAAGTTTTGTTAGCAGTTGTAGTTGTTGCTTAAGGAACGGTTGATATTGTGTGGGATCGAGAAGATGATCGTTCTCAAGACTATAATTAATGTAAGCTCTTGTGTTATTTATCAACGTTTTGATACAATCATCAATGATTTTGGTAGAAGAGTTGGATATAATAGTGGCTTTTTCAAAATCGCGCACTAAGGAGGGATGCAAAGGAATATAGTCCGGTAAATGACTAATGGAGGGATGTAGTTCTTCTTCTTCTACTTGTTGTTGCCCATCTTCGCCACCTCTAACGCTTGATTCATATTGTGAGCTTTGTGACTGGGCTGGATCACCGAGAAAGCTGCGGAATTCCATAACTGTTTAATGGTGGTTTTGCAGCCAGGGAAGTGCGGATGTGGGTTTTGATTCCTAGGTGTAAATAAGCAAGTGATCAAGTGTCTTATCTGATTTACAATAGATGTTTCGTAACGCGTCCTCTTATTCAGGGCTCACCAAAAAGTAAAAAAAAAAAAACACAGTGGGATTAAAGAATACACCCGTACATGTCAGCTTCTTATCTGATTTATTGTTAAAATTTCACTACATGTTTTGAAACTTTTATTCTGACAAGTGCCAAACTTATTACAACTGACTGTAACTTGAAAATAGTATATCTTGAAAATTCCATTCATGCCATAGACTTCTCTCTTTTCAATTCGACACGCAAATTGAATGATCTCTTCACGGCCTGTCGTGGACATATATACAATCAGATACAATTGATTCAGTCGGAAGTGAAGCAATGTTCATTTACAAACCATGAAATAAACTTTCGAGATTTTAGTTATTTGGCGAATTCGATGACTTATTTATGAATTAATAGCCTTCGGTTGAGATCACGAACTAGTCTATCTCTACAAAGCCTCTTTGAGTAATCATATGTTGAACAGGAATAGAGACTCGCTTGACGGATTATTGTAGATGAGATGAGTGACACAAATTTCACCTACAGAAAGACAAAGCGTTAAAAATAGATTACTGTTCATGCCGTTAATGCTTTACTTTCTCGCTTTTCAGTGTCTTTTGTGTTGCTGAAGATTGTGGTTACATAAGCAGTATTGTTTTTCTGACGTAATCGGCGTATTGTTTTCCCCTGGTTTGTTTACCTTTTCTGAAATACACCTAATTTGGGGAACGACGAAAAAAAAAGAAAAAACCGATTTTGGTACCTACATCTTAATTTATACTATTTTTAAACATGTCATTAAAAGTCATTGATACCAACAACAAAGAGCGTGAACCTTTTTATTGTAACATATTCTCTCTTTTAACAGCATTTTCTTTCTTTCGTTCCACTAGGCTCGATTTATTCTTGCATCGCCACATCTTTTCCATTCACTGCGAATATTAACTGGGCAATCACTCTTTTAACTGCCCGGCTTTCCTTTAATTAGCACACCTAGTCCGTTTCACAACAACAGTTTTTCATTCCTTTCGGGTTGCAAACTACTACCCCAACTCACCTTCAACTGTGCTACACTTTTTCATTACCCGTTTTGTTTACCTAATCCACATCAGTTTTTGATAATTCATTCTTTTCCAATAAGTCGTTGATAACTCAATTCATTGCTGCCAAGCAAACATACACACACACATATATATATATATAATTACATCCACATAATCATGTCCAAAAGACTATCCATGATGGGTAAATCACCCAAGGTCGACGAACATCAAGAGTCATTTAACCCTTACGATAACGCCAAGCGTCAATCTCAAATGGAACAACAACGAAAAGAAATGTACCTGCGTTATAACGCCCCTAAGATTATCATTGATGATGATCCGGTAATTCCAGATTATCCCATTCAACAAACTTTCAAAAAACATTCAAACTATAACATGAAAGTTGTCGTGGTAGGTGATGGTGGTTGTGGTAAAACTTGCTTGCTTGTCAGTTATGCTCAACAAAAATTCCCCGAGATTTACGTCCCCACCGTTTTCGAAAATTACGTCACCAATGTGAGTTGTCCCAATAACAAAACAATTGAATTGGCCCTTTGGGATACCGCGGGTCAAGAAGAATATGATCGTTTAAGACCATTGTCATATCCTGATGTTGATGTTCTACTTGTGTGCTTTTCTCTTGATAACTTGACCTCATTACAGAATGTAAAAGATAACTGGTTCCCTGAAGTGAGCCATTTTTGTCCTGGAATTCCCATAATATTGGTCGGCACAAAAGCCGATTTAACAGGTGGTATTGACCCCGACTTACCTATTCAGGTTGCTGCCGACATCAATGCTATTGGGTACATCCAATGCTCAGCCAAGACCATGTTCAATATCAAAATGGTATTCAACTTTGCCCTTAATCATTTTCAAAAACATATGGAATATCAAGAACAAGTGGAAAGGCTGCTGAAAAATAGACTATCCAAAGTAATGGGTCACTCTCGTAACGCTTCATCATCATCTCAGAGAAGGGGTCATTTGAAAAATACCCTGTATGACTCAACTATTTTACTTGATGCCCCGTTACAAGAAGACGAATATCAGACAAACCCCTATGGAAGCTTTAATAATGCGAATAGGTATAATGACGACGAATTTGCGTTCACAAGAAAAGACAAGAAGAAAAAGAGAAGATGCACTATCTTGTGATTTGAATTTCCTTCCTCATAAAAGCACAGGGCTTGCTGTGTAAATTCAAATTTCAATTATCTTTCTACTGTCTTTGTGTTTTTTTTCTTTGTTTGATGTGTTCGTTTCTGTGCCGTTTCTTTTACTCTTCTTTTTCACGACTTTATTCCTTTCCTTTTTTGCGTTTACCTTCTCACTTGGCACCCCGATAGACCAATATTATGTATTATACTACGAGAAACACTGCTGTCGAATAACCTTGTTTTTTTTAATGGTTATTATTCCTGCTTGTTTTCTTTGCCTCCTACTTACCAGATGCTAAATGATTAAAATCACTTCTTGAGTATATCCTTCCTCTTCTGTTTTATTTCCTCAATTTTTTAATAACCTTCCTTTACGGCATTTGCCAAGCTTAAATTTCTGTCCCGTTCCTTATAGTTTTATACATGCTTAGACTGTGATATTTAATACCGACAACCAAAACTATAGCCAGATGGGTAAATTAAGTTTCATGCCCGATAATCTAAGACGCACCAAGCTTGGTTCTTTTTCTGTGTTCCTGAGTTCCTTTTTTTTTCTCTTTTTTTATGTAGTGCAACGGATCGGTAAATAAGAAGGACAGAAAAAAAAAAAATATTCTATTTATCGAAAACCACATAAAAAAAAAAAAAATAATAATGAAATATATACAAACTAGAAAAACGGAAGGCCTGGTTCACAACACATACACAGCAGATCATCAATCTCAGTACATGCCCTCACAGATTTCTAACCTGATCTGCTTGCCTATGCAATATTCACGTATTTAATCGAATTCAAAAACCTAACACTCTGTCCCACATAAAGATACAGATCCGGCCATCAGATCTTGCACTGAGTATGGAAGCTGATACGATCACCAAGAAGGTGACCACGGTGGAGTCACCAATAAGTGGAGAAAAGGCTCAATTTGAAACTAATGTCACTCCTTCTGATTCCAATGATCTCTATCGAATTCAATCAAGTAATTTGAAGGATGCGGGTAACAAGCCTAACGACCACTATAAGAATAATTTATCCCCTTTCCGTTATAACCTAAGATCAAAATGTTTACCCCTTGTACGTACTGAAACTGAAATTCTTTTCAATTTGCAAAAAAAAATGAGGAATCCGATACTTGACTTTTATTTTGCTTGGACGGCTAACTTGGCGTCTCATACTTTTTACGTTTTAATGCTTCCTTTACCCATTTGGTTTGGTGCTAGTTTCCTTCTGAGAGATTTAATTCATGTTTTAGGGTTGGGGATTTATATTACTGGATTTTGTAAAGATTATCTTTGTTTACCTCGTCCACGGTCTCCACCTCTACATAGAATCACCATGTCATCTTACACTGCTCAAGAATATGGTTGGCCTTCAAGTCACAGTGCCAATGCCACAGCTGTATCTCTCATTTTAGTTTGGAGATTATGGCAACAAAAAGATGAGTATACTACTCAAGGCTTAGCTTTGTTACTCGGAGCATTAGCTTTATACTACGTATCATTAATATTTGGTCGATTATACTGTGGTATGCATGGTTTTTTCGATATTTTGGCGGGAAATACGATTGGTATTACCATGTTCTTATTCAGATTTTATTTTGGTGAATCATTTGATCAATGGTTGTTGAATTCCTCTAGGGATGAAAGTTGGATTGGATGCTTGACCACAATTGGTATTATACTAGGATTTTATTTAGCTTTGATTCATTACCATAGTGAACCCGTTGATGATTGTCCTTGTTTCGATGATTCTGTTGCATTCATTGGAGTTTTAATTGGTCTTGATTTATCTCACTGGGTAGCATACCGCAACCAATACCTTGCAGTTAAGAATGAATGGAGTGATGCAATTTTAATCAATTTCAATTTTGAAGAATTGGGATTATTTAAAACACTTCTTAGAGTTGTATTGGGAGTTGTTTTAGTGGTTATTTGGAAAACATTTTCAAAGCCAATTATTTTTACCATTTTACCTCCAATTTATAAAGTGATTGGAGTTTATTTACCTCGAAGAAATTATACTTCAACTGCTTTTAGTAATAAGACCACCAGACAAATCAGATCACAATCTTTATCCAATATGAATCATAATTCTATTGGAGGTGAAATTAATAATATGATAAGAGATGTCATTGATCATGATAAAAAGGATGAAGTTGGACCTGAAAATGATATTGACATTTATGAAATTCTTGATTATGAAAGCAGTCAAATCAAAAAGGCAAAGAGTGAACAAAATGCAGAACCAGAACTAAAACTTAGAAGTAAAGAATCATCAGAAACTAAAGAAAATACTGCTACTGATGAAATTTCCAAAGCAGTACAACCCAAAACTAAGGATAATGAAGCTCCCCCCAAACTTAGTGGAGTTTTCAAACCCCGTTTTGATGTTGAAACCATTGGGAGACTTATAGTCTATGCAGGGGTGGCGACTACAGCCAATTGGGGATTTGCACTCGTATCGGAACTTTTACACCTTGATTGTAATCCGTGAAATTATCGATATTCATCATGATTAATTATTCCTTTTCTCAGAAACATTACCTCTTTTTCACATTTAAATGTAATTTAATATTTTATCTAATATTTCCCGCGGGATTTTTTATTGTCGGGAGACGGACGGAGGAAGGCCCGAACCCTTTTCTTCGACTATTGAACACGAGAGAAGGGGTAGAAGTAGTCGTATAACCCCTTTTCTTCAATTATTGAACACGAGAGAAGGGGTAGAAGTAGTCGTATAACCCCTTTTCTTCAATTATTGAACACGACGGCTGATACCAGCCAAGTAATTCTTCAAAAGTGTATGAATTATTGAAAAAAAGAAATAGACGAATAAGTACCGATCGTTTCAGTTGTGATTTACGAGTAGTCAATTTCATTAAATTAAGTTGATTTTTTTCAGTCACTTGCCTTTCCAAAAGCACAAGTTGCGAAAAACGAATATAAAATAAATAAAGTGGAAGAAAAAAGTTTAAATAGAAACCAAAAAAAAAAAGAAACTTATTCTAAAAGAAAAGATAAGTTTGCAGCAAGGAGCATGAGTTTAGTGATTGAAATGATGAGTGCATCAGGGATTGATTCTTGTTCAAGTTTACGATTAGCAAAATAAGCTGAAAGGAGGAAAATGCTAAAATAAAACACAAAAAATATTGTTTACCAGCCCCAATAGACTTTGACATTCATTTGAAACATTATACTTTGTCAAAAGGATAAGCGAAGAAATCGACAACAAAAACAAAAAAAAAAAAAAATAATACGAAACTTGTTTCAAGATAGAGTTTGAGGAGAAGAAACAAACAGCTGATTTAAAAGGGGGTCCTATTCACAAAGTGTAACTTTAAAAAAATAGTAGTTTTTTTCCTTTTTTTTTTTTGTTCTATCATTGGACTCGCTTATGAGAGCCACACAAGCTTTCATAAGTTTATCCATTTTTAATTTTAAACGACCATTTGAATTTTAACAGGTTTTTGTTGAGTTTTTTAATTGGTCCGGCTTTTTGTGAACCGACGAATAAAAAAAAAAAAAAAAAAGAAAGCAAGCCAATATATGGGTCTTTGTTGCGCTGGGGTACTTCTGTATGAGCAATCTGGCAGTTTAAACTATTGGGAAGAAAGAAGAAGGAAAAAAAAAAAAAAATCAACTGATAAAGATGAAAGTCTGATGTAGAATGATGCCTTGAAACTTAAAAAAACCAAAGGGCCATCTGTATTGCTCATAAAATTCTTAACACTTTTTTTGAATTGTTTCTATTTTGTGGTTATCGTGTCTTTTTTTTTTCTTTTTTGTCCTCTTTCCCATCAGATTATTGGCCTCTGTTGAATTTATTATCAGAGTGTTTGAATTTTAACAATAGAGTTTATTGTTTGGATAGTTTTAAATTTATGAGAAAACAAAAAAATAGTTGATTGTCGGTTTTAGTATTGTAGATGCAGCCGCACGCCTCGTACAAATAAAGTATGTTTGTAATTGATTGATTGTTTTTGTGTAGCATCTAGTTTTTGAAGCGGAGAACTTTCCTATAGAGAACCAACATGGACACAAGGCTAAGCTTTGTGTACCACAAAAATTTTGAGGATGCGTCCAAGTCAGTAAATAATGGTTGATGCAAAAATTTTATAAGTTGAAAAGGGGAGTATAAGGTTCCGGATAATAACCCTAATTCATACAAAAATAAGGCATGTAATGAAACGTCGAAACTCTCACATACCTTGATAAATGTGTCACACAAACAACAACAACAATAAGAGGTCAAGAGGAAAAGAGCCACAAAGAGATAACATAAGCTAAATCAACCGCTATGTCTAGGTGATGGCCAAGCCATAAAAAATATAACCCATGCATATAGGCATCCGTTATGGTACAAACATAACGAGAAAAAAAAAAAAAAAAAAAAAAAAATTAAACAAAAATTATTTCCATGGCCAAAAAGCGGGGCCGCAAAAGATCAAATGGCTGTAATTTTTTTATTCAGAAGTCATGAATTTGAGGATTGATTAATTTTTGTGATGCTTTGATTCAAGCCTTGATTTCGAAATCCAGCGACAAGGTAGGCAAGGAAAAGGACAAGGATAGGACTGTGATAGAAAACAAAGAGGGTTAAGGGACCGTAGACCCTGGGGCTCATTATCATGATCTTATGTATGAAGCAATCCTAAACCGATGGTTGCAATTTTCTTTTAGATTTATTGATAGGAGAATACTTAAGGGTGCGATAGTATTGGTGTACGGATTCGTGTTATTAT
Organism: Hyphopichia pseudoburtonii; assembly: GCA_003856775.1. Lineage (NCBI taxonomy): Eukaryota > Fungi > Ascomycota > Pichiomycetes > Serinales > Debaryomycetaceae > Hyphopichia > Hyphopichia pseudoburtonii. The sequence goes on along the minus strand of CP024752.1, from coordinate 432,773 downwards.
TTTTTTCTTTCTCCCTTTCCTAATTGATATTTTTCGTTTTTTTTTGTTCATTTTAGCGTTTTTCGCTTGTGATTGAGAAGCGTGTCGGCTAAAATATGGGGATGCATTGTTTGAATATCCTTCTATTATTATCAATATTTTGTTGATAATCCTCAAAACGATATTCAGTATACTCCTGCCACCCCTGCCACTTCGAGCCTTTCGAGCAAGAGGCTGATGAGATATTGGTTAGTAGTGAGACATATTGATAAGTTGTTGGTGTTAAATCTGTCCTTGTCGAGGCCGTATAATCATAAAAAATAGAGGGATTGCTTTATTGTACGTGTCTCGCTTATTCTTATTTCCGCGTGTCCCTTAACTTTTTTTTTTTTTCCGTTTTTTTTTTTTTTTTTTTTTTTTATGTTGGCTCGTTTTGCTTTCTATTATTTTATTGATTTATTATATATTTTATTTTTGGGAGAGTGGTGAGGATGTTGGTGAAATGCCTATTGTGAACGCAATACTGACAGATCAGAAACGTCGATTTTAGTTGGCTGAACAAACTGGCACGTTATGTACGTGTGCACCTCGATAGTAAAGAAAATAACGGAGTGGAGTAAAAGTAAAGTAAAACAAAAGCTTAGATCCAGAATGACTACTTTTATTCCGAAGTCAGCAAATTCACAACGTTTAAAAGTCAAATAGCAAAAGAGCGACAAAAAAAAAGAAGCAAAGAGAAGAAACCAAAAAAGAAAAACGAAAAAAAAAAAAAAAAAAAAAAAAAAAAAAAAAAAAAAAAGAAAAGAAGAAAAACCGAAAAAAAAAAGAGAGAAGAGGCGAAAAAGAAAAAATCATAAGCGGGTTAAATTTTGATTTACAACCATCCGATTCAATTTACCCGCCAGAGCTTATTTCGAATGCTTCAAAGTGATTTCCATCTACAATCAAAACTACAATCTCTTCGCTAGCCGTGTTCACCGAATAACTGATCAATCTCACAAATTAAGCAATATTCACATGACACCGCATATCAACACCCAGCGGATGTATTCTCGTCGAGGTTTGCAAACTGAGGGCATTTATCATGGTTCATTTTGTTTGATTGTGTCATGTTTATTTCCATGGGGCAATTTCAATCATCTGTAAGTATTTGCTATTTCTAAACTGAGTTTAAAAGATTTGGCTTGTTTTATTTCTTTTTGTTTTTCCTTTTCATTCTAAAACTTTTGCCGCTTTTACTTTTTCTTTTTTCTTTTCTTCTCTTTTTTTTTTTTTTTTTCTTTTGGTTTTTGATGCTCGTTTGCTTCTTCTTCGTTTGTTGGATACTTTTTTTTTTTTTTTGTTTTGTTTGGTATTTTCGTTTTTTCTTTTTTTGTACTTTGGAAATTTAAAGTTTAATTGAGAATCCATGATCAACTGATATTATTTTCTTTCTTTATTATTCTGTATCTTTGATTCATACAGCCCTGGAAACTTTAAGTATAACTAGCCCGAAATAAACATTTCAAATCCTCACTGCCAATCTTTTTCTTTTCCCCGGCCACTCGCTACAATAACAACCGAAGAGGACAAAAAAAAAAATTCCTATTCAAAATAAAATAAAAATAAAATAAATCGAACCCAACCTCAACAATAACAACCGAACATCAGCACGGCAAAAAAAAAAAAAAAAAAAAAAAAAAAAAATCAACGAAAGAAAGTAACAAAGAATAAAAACAAAAGTAAAATAAAATAAATAAAAAAGAAAACACAAAGATACACCACAAATCAGACTAGAAAAAAAGTAATAAAAAAAAAAAAAAAAGAAAAAAGAAAAAAATTTGATACTGAAAACGAAAAGCAAAAGGAAACGAAGAAGGCATAGAACCAGAAATAGAGAAAATTAGTGAAATTCCTCGAGAATCATTTCTTCCTAACATGCTCTATTAAAATCAATTATAATCTGTCGTCTTCCCTACTTTTGACTTTTCCATCTCAAAATCAGGTCCCAAGTGCAAAAAAAAAGAAAATAAAAAAAAAATAAGACCGAAGAAAAAATCAGAACACATTTTTATAAGATCAATTCCCAACATGGATAGCGTGCCGACTCTGGCTATCATGTCTCAAATGACCAATTTGAGTAACTACATCAACAAGCGTATTGACCTTTTGGATGCAGACTTACAAAAAGTAAATGATAAGTTGGAGATTCTAACAAGTCGACTCGATCAAATCATAGATGCAACAACAAGTGAGAGTCTTGCTTCGTCTACTACCAATACTACCGCTTCTACCATCAAACAAATTAAGCTAGCTCTGTCAACTGCTTTGCAATCTAACGTGAATCAATCGGCTAATAATTTACGACTAGTTGAGGTTTTCAATAAGCATATCAATAACTTAACAAAAGAATTGCATCATTTAGCTTCATCGGCATCTAATTCTTCAGCAGCAGCAACAATCACCCAATCTTCATTCCCTAGTCCTCCAAATAACCCAAATCCCATACCACCCAATACTCTTGGTCATCATTCCGTCCCATTATCCATCACCAACGCCTCCACCAACTCCGACGATACCCCCAGTAATACAAATGCTAATCTAAATTCAAGTGCAAATCCAGCTTCTAATGCATCAGTATCTAATTTCAATGATCCAACCAACCAGGCGTCACTACTATCGACTTCATCACCCACGAGTGGGGTTCAACCTGCTCCTTCAATTCAGCAGCGCCAACTTCGTCAACAACAATCACCAAATCATCTGTATCATCAACCACCCCATACTCAGGTCGTTCCAAATCAAGATCTGAATCAAAATCAAAATGAAAACCCGAATCAGAATCAAAATCGAAATCGAAATCATAATTCGAACTCAATTCAAGATCAAAATCAAAATCAGAATCAAGATCACCATCAACTTCATCAACAATCTCCAGAGCCTCATGAACAAGGTAATCAACATCATCATCAGCATCAACATCTACCATCTCAGCAAAGTCAAAACCAAAACCTTGCCACGAATCAACTGTCCAACCCTCTCGGTTATGAGTTTAGCAGACCATGGACCAAGGCTCTTAACCTACGATCACCTGCACCTCAACCAAACTCGGCTCCATCATCTCCATTTATGAGTAATCGCTTCACTTTTGATTTTAGTACATTCCCAATTGAAAGAAGCGCTTCTTTTAGTAAAGGTGTGCCTATGAATCCTCAGTCGGATAATACATTGACAAATGCTTCGAATTTACCAAATTTTACATCAGCTCAACCTTTGATCGAACAACAACAACAACAGCAACAGCAACAACAACAGCATCATCATCATCACCAACATCACCAACATCAACATCAGCAACACCACCAACATCAGCATCAGCAACACCACCACCTTCAACATCTCCAACGTCAACATCAACAAGACCTTGTGATCCCTGCAGGCAGTCCAAATGATAATAAAAAAGGACCACGACCATTGAAAAATTCAAAAACTCCATCATTACCCATTAATAATTCAAATCCTTATATCCTTTCATTATCTTCGAGTAATTTGCTCTCAGGAGATACCACTGGAAGCCCAACTACTAATCCCAATGATACGAGCAGTGCTGCCAATACACCCGACTCTGCTAATAATGCTGCCGTCGCAGCAGCAGCCGCGGCTGCTTCGGCCGTTGCCGCCAATTCGACCTCGTTAGGACCCGTTTATCAACTTAATAATTTTGATAACGGCCCTGATCATAGTATGGTTGAATTGGGTAGTGGAGGATCTTTAAATCAATCAATTCGACATGATATGCATGATTTAAATATCGATGCTATACATCAAGACGTTAATTCTTCCAAACTGACTGATTTACAAACAAAGAAACGTCGTAGAAATAGTATGAAGGTAATTGGTACTCCAGTATCTAATAAGGTTAAAGAACAATCAAGGCAAGGCACTCCTCAATTATCTCAAGGAATTCGAAAAACACCCACCACAGTTTCTAAAACAATCAATTCAACTACTTCAACCCCAACTTCTGCATCTACTAGTACAGTTTTATCCAAAAAATTGAATAACGTACCTCAGTATAAACTTGAAAAATCTTTGAAAACGGTTCATGAAATTTGGCAAGAATATGAATATGGTTTAAATGATAAACCTCCACTAAAAGAATTGGAGGAAAAATATAATACCAAATGGCGTAATGAAACTGAACTGAGAACGTTTTTACGTAGAAAAAGAATTTATGAAGCCGTTGAAATTGGTAAGGAGAAAGGATTCGATGAAAATGAAATTGTGGATGAATTGGAAGCTCTAAGAACTTATACTACTTTTGATCAAGTTAGGAAAAGACCTTTACAATGGCTTTATATAAACATCCCTTCAAAGTATACTGGTGAGTGAATCCTTGTTGTTTATTTGATTTTCATCTTCCCTTTTCATTTCATGAAGATTATTATGGCTTGACCCAAAATTAACTGATCATGAAGTTTACCTTTTGTTTTGTTGACTATTCACCTCTTCTTTTCAGTTCTTTAAAACTGTTTAACTTTTTTTTTGTTCCTCACTCATTCAATTCTTATTTGCACCCTTTTCTGTCTACCTACTGTCTTAAATTTTTATTCTTATATCTTTATTCTTGTTTTGTTTTCACCAAAAGCACAAAGTCTTTACAAAGAAGCATCCTAAAATATTCATCATTTCAATTCTTCCCTTGTTTGACTTGCCATTGCTACTTTTGTGAGCTTTTTGTTAGTTTTCGCCTTTATGATCTACTTTATTTATTTATTTTTATACTTTCTTATTTCTTACCCTTTCCCTAGTTTGGGCCAAAGCGTATCTGTATTATTATATCTTAACATGGTCTGTTACTAGCTTCTCTTTGGATTTAAAACGCAAACAAAATTGACAAATCTTGTCAACATATGTTTGCATTTTTTAGTAACTGCAATCATTATATCTAGACACTTACGAACACCCTCTTATTGAAGATTTGCCAACGTATTTTCCCCCATTGGCTTTTGTGTAGCTTACCTTGTTTCTTTTTTGAGAAAGTGTGCGCAACTCGGTTGCAAATACCCATCGCATCAGTTTCTTATCTCATCAAAGATCATTGGGATTGCACCTCAAGCCGAATTTGGGGCTATTTACGAAACGACGAGCCTATTGTTGGTTTTTTTCTTCTTTCTTTTTCATTTCTACGACCTGCACAGTTACTTTTTTTTTTCTTTTTTCTTTTTTTTATCTCTGGATTTCCCCACTGGCTCTGATTTCGATTTGTTGCAAATGAAAACTCGGCAAGGCGAGGTAGGACTTATGAAGTAAGACTTTGCCTAAAAACCTCTGAGGTGAAAATTTGTTGGGCGTAGTCAGAAACAGTCTGTGTGTCTCCAAATACGTACTGTCTTACATGTTCGTAGCTTTAGTATACCTAACATATATCCAATATCAGCATTCGCTTCGAAACTCATGTAAGAGAAAACATGTTACATCAAACTAAAACTGCTGGAACTTATCTTTGTTCCATAAAATACTAATATGCTTTGGGTTGAATACTAACTTTTGATTTTTGAATAATTCGTGCATTATTTTGGAAAAATTAACAAAGAAAGGTGCTGACAGATTTTTTAAATTAAAGGTATGAAGAATCTTTTGCAAAAACCTCGCTGAATACAAAATGATGAATAGTAACACTACCAACCAGGTACTTATTGGGTGTCATGTTCCAATAAGATTACTTTGTGGGGAAAGTTGAGTTTGACACGGTGTACGGGTACGGTTTAACCAATAATAGTGGGTGCAAAGTTCATTACGCTTGTAGACACAAAATAATATTTCGATATCAGCAGAAAAAAAAAAAAAAAAAAACAAAAAAAAAAAAAAGAAATTGGTGGGACAAAGAGCTGAGATGCCTTCACACCAAAATCAAAAAAAAAAAAAAAACGAAAAGAAAACAGAATAGAAAAAACAAAAAAAAAAAAAAAGATCAAGCAAGTGATTCAAAGAGCTGTTTAACGCCTCGAATAGGATAACCAGACTAGTCACTACTTTTGAAAAACATTGATTTCAAAATGGCACCCACCGCGTCCTCTGAAGAATCGTTGGACAGCAAGAAAAGACCATTGTCCCCAACACTTGACCAAAATGAGGTAAAGAAAGCCAATCTTAAGCAAGAGGTGATAACGGAGAAACCTCAAGATGCTGCTACCGTCTCAAACCCATCCGCGGACTCAAATGTCGACTTGAAACCTAAACCAAAAACCAAACAACCAAAGCAACCCAAAGTTATCAGAAAAAAATATAAAGTGAAAGATGTTGAACCAACATCTCCTTTGGGAGTTCTTCAATATGAAATCAAAGAAATCTTAGGCATGCATAAACTAACAGAGGACCAAATATCAAATGATATGAAACTTATTTTGAATGAAAAAGATTATGAACAAAGATGTCATAGAACAATTGAAGAAGCAGAAGTATTGAAGTTGACATCCAATGGTGATGGTTTGGCCTTAATATCACATCCTATCAAGGAAGATGGTAAGCAAATTGCCATCGTACCATTTGGTTTACCAGGGGATATTGTGAAGATTAGAGTTTTCAAATCGCATCCTCTTTATGTTGAAACTGATCTACTTCAAGTGATTAAACCATCATCTCATAGAAACGACGAACTCATCAATTGTCGTTATTTTGGGAAATGTTCTGGTTGTCAATATCAGAGTGTTGAATACGCTCAACAATTAATATTTAAGAAGCAAACCATCGAAAATGCTTACAAATTTCTTGCTCCCTTATTATCATCTACTCCTAATGCATTACCAGCCGTGGCTAACACCGAACCATCGCCTTTACAATATCTGTATAGAACCAAGTTAACCCCACATTTCAACATGCCTTACTCTAAACCTGTTCTTACTACCCCACCTAGCTTAGGTTTTGGTGCCAAGGGTAGACCTACATGGAGACCGGAAGCTGATGGTGGAGATTTTTCTATCTTGGACATTGAAGAATGCTCAATAGGGACTCCCATTATTAATCAAGGGATGAAGAATGAAAGAACAAGATACCATAATGAATTCAAGAAGTACAAAAAAGGTGCTACGATTTTATTAAGAGAAGATACAACTGCATTACAGAAGGGTCAAGAATTTGATCCCGCAACACATCCGGGATCAACTGTTGAATCAGGTGAAGTCTCTAAAATTGAAATTGATATTGCCAATAATGCAGATGATAAGTCAAATAATGAAAAATTAATCAAGACATGCGTTACTAATCCAAGGCAAATTGTGACTGAATACATTAACGGATTCACATTTGAATTCTCTGCCGGCGAGTTCTTTCAAAATAACAATACAATCTTACCTGCGGTAACCAACTACGTGAAATCAAACCTTTCAATTCCAAATTCTAAACCCGATGAACCTAATTATTTAGTGGACGCATACTGTGGCTCAGGATTGTTTTCGATAACTTGTTCGGATAATGTATCTCGTGTGATTGGTGTTGAAGTGAGTGCTGACTCAGTTAAGTTTGCTGAACGTAATGCGAAGACCAACAATATTCAAAATGCTACTTTCATTGTTGGTAAAGCCGAAAAGATTTTCGGAAATATTGATACTCCTGCCAATAGAACATCAGTTATTTTGGATCCTCCAAGAAAAGGTTGTGATGATGTCTTTTTAAACCAATTAAGTGAGTATCACCCAGCCAAAATTGTCTACATAAGTTGTAATGTTCATTCACAGGCTCAAGATGTGGACTGGTTCATTAATAAAACCAAAAACGGGAATGATTATTACATCGAAAGTATCAAAGGGTTTGATTTCTTTCCCCAAACTCATCATGTTGAGAGTGTTGCTGTGTTGGCTTTGAAGTAAAGTGGTCTTTAATTGTGTTTATTTATTTCGTCATCTCATTTTATTCTTACCTTCCATTCTTGTTTTTCAGTTCCTTTCTCTGTCTTTTGTCATTTATTTCTTGCATAAGTTCATTTCGGCTGATTATAATATATCTTGCCATAGATTGTACACTATTCATCATATTTGCGTTTTCTTAATTTAGAGATTTGTAGAAGTTGATCACAATTTACATCCTACTATTACTACAACGGTCCTAATCTGACACGGCATTGAGTAATATTGTTTTTAATACTTAAAGTTTCTGGTTTTTTTAGACCCATTTTTGTTGTAGTCATACTTTGTCCGTTCAGACAGACTCTTCATGGTTTGCTCTTTCAGACAAACTTTCGGGTTGCAACCGAAAATAAACGCTACAACGGTTTAGCTATGTTGTACATTTAGGCGCGTTTCTAATGTGATCCTTTTTTTTTTTTTTTTTGCAGTTACATAAGAAGTAAAATTTATATCACGTGAAATAGGGCTTCAACCCCAACAGCTTACAGTTTGCTATGTACAGGCACGACAAAAAAATACAAGAGCGCAAAAAGAAAAAAAAAAAAAAAAAAGAGCGAAACTAAATGTATGGGCCTTAGTAGAGGACAATCCGCACGCCCTAAGAGTTTGTGAAAATTTTTGAAGATGGGAAACTATCATTAGAAAAAAAAAAATACAACTACATTTCAACACACTGTTACTTAGGTCACTGTATCCACACATATTATACATCAGCCAAAATGGAAAACGATAGAGGTCAATTAGTAAGTACCAGAATATCAGAATCAGATAACATGCCATTTGCTATATGACCACCTTAAACCCCTGTTAATTTGTATCCATTGTTGAAGTAACTATTGAATCATTCGACGTTAAACGTTTTGTCAAAAGCATATCCAGCGAGATTATAACGAATTAATTTTATGCGATCCTCCCCAGTGTCAAGAAATATGTCCGTCCATACCCTCTGTTTAAACTGAATGGAGTTATAGATGTTTATCTCACTGATCAGTATTGATGCATCCATGAAGTTTGTCAAGTAAATCGGGGCCCAAATGTCATTTCGACCACGTAATCTAATACAGTGATACATGCTTGATATAAACACATGAATTCAAGTGTGATTGATGACTACTGAATACCACTATTATTCAAGATTGAGGATACAAATTCATATTAAGCCATTCATATTTATTTTTCCATCTTTGAACGCAATTTAAGATCACCAGTAAACAACATAATAGTAACTTCAATCATCCTTTTTTCAACGAAGATTCATCCGAATATATACATATGGCATGACATCTGTTAAAGCATGGAGTGCCCTTGCTACTTCATGAAACATTTCAAACTTTGTATACTAACATTTTACTTTTAGGTCGAATTATACGTCCCAAGAAAATGTTCTGCTACCAACAGAATCATTAAAGCTAAGGACCATGCTTCTGTTCAAATCAACATTGCCAATGTTGATGAAGAAGGTAGAGCCATCAACGGTTCTAACACCACCTACGCCTTGTCCGGTCACATCAGAGGTAAAGGTGAAGCCGATGACTCTTTGAACAGATTGGCTCAACAAGATGGTTTGTTGAAGAACGTCTGGTCTTACTCCCGTTAAGTTATGGTATAGCGTGCATTCCCTAATTTATAAACTATTTTCTTACAATCGAGACAACAATAAATCGGTTATATGTTCTTTTAGTAAATCGTTATATGTGTGTATATCTAATTTAATGTCAACAATTTTCAGGTTAATTTTGGGTGTGTACCATTGTAGACCAATAACTGTAGCTTGGGTCTTATTCGATCCTTCTCGTAAATCCGGTTTACGGGTGTTCCGGCAAAATAAATTCCACCCGCTAAATTCCCCTTTGTACCCTCCCCCTCACTTTGGCAGTCGCAAAAAAATAAATAATAATCAATCTTAAATTTGTCTGAAAACTAAAAATTTCTGGTTTCCTAATTGGGAGTTCAAGGGAAATATAAGGTGATCAGGAGTTAGGATTCAAGGGGTGATGTTTATTAGAAACACTATGTAATCTAAACCATAATATCATAGAAAGGTGCTTTCTTCTCTAAACCATCCAGATGCTAGGCGTAATAGAGCTCGAGTGGGATTCTGAGACACTCACACACACATATAAATATATGCAAACACCCCCACTATTGTTTCAAAAACAACCCTTAAAATAATTCCTGGAAATTTTGTGAGCCCCAAATTTGAAATCTGGAAAACTAACACACTGGAAACATTTCGTCAAAACTACCTTCAAACTTATACTTTGGTTACTGTTTGTTTTGCCTCTTCCTTCACTTCAAATTCACTTTATTCACGTTCATGCATCCAGCTCTGGGTTTTGACTTTAACACTTTAATAAAAACGTTCCTTTCTTCCGTTAATTCATATACCAGTAGCATATCACCTTCCCATGACGAATGCAGTAGTATCACTTTTGTATAACGTCAACTACTTACCAGGTGCGCTTGTCCTCGGAATTTCCCTCAGGAAATTATTACAACTCTCTGATGATCAAGCAACCTTGGCATTATTGATTGACAAAAGCGCTTTCGATGATTACCAGTTGCAGTTACTTAGTGAACTTTATGATGAACTCATTGAGATCGATCCCCTCAGGTCACTCTTGTCAGATAAATTAAAGCACGATTTAGGAAGACCTGAATTAGATAAAACATTTACCAAAATTCAATTGTGGTCATTGTTTGACAAGTTTGATAAAGTATTGTATTTGGATGTTGACACTTTGCCCAATATCCCGGATCCCGCATCTTCGCATCAAGGTATTGTTCTTGATTTGTTAAAACTTGAATTTCCTAATTATAAGATTTTAGCAGCTCCCGATAGTGGGTTCCCCGACATTTTCAACTCCGGGGTATTTGCTTTGAAGCCGAATCTCAATGATTATGCTAACTTACTCGCCTTGGTGCAATCTCAGGATAAAGACATCTCTTTCGATGGTGCCGATCAAGGGTTGTTGAATCAATATTTCAATGCCCAGCCCGATTGGGTTGTTGATCTCTTACAAGTTGGTGGCTCTGATGTGAGCACTGCTAATATCACCAAATCCTCTAACTGGGTTCCCATTCCATTCATGTATAACACGACCCCATCAGCTCAGTATGAATACTTGCCAGCATACAAGTATTTTGCTCAACCGTTGACACCAAGTGTTGAAGAAGGTCCTGGAATAGATGGTGCACAAAGCCAGAATAAGAATATTACAAAAAACTTCAGTAGTGAGCTTGCTCTCACCTATGATACATTGAATCGGTATCATTCCGCAGCCATTAGTTATTATGATGGTCCCAATACCCAGATTAAGCTTCTACACTTTATTGGTCCTGTTAAACCTTGGTTTTCTACAACAAAAGAAGGGATCTTTACCAATTGGTGGAAGTTATGGGATACCACGTTTGAGGGGAAGTCAATTGAAGAGGTCATTTTCAGTAAGCCTAAATCTGTTTCTCCTCAATTGTCTAAAAGAATCGTTACTGAGCCACTAAGTAATGATCTTGATGAAGCGGAACTCGAAACTGTTCAAAACAAATCACTCCAAGAAGAACAAAAACAGGGCCCTCAAAATGTGAGGGCACCATTCGTTCCTCCTTATGTAACTGATCCGGTTGATTTGTGCGATCCCAAGAATTACCAGCACATTCCAGATATCGCTCCTTCTGGTGCTGATTCCACTTGGGATGCAACTAAAGAACCACCACCAAGGGCCATACCAATGGATCCACATCCAGCACCACCAGCAACCGTAGAGAAATTACCAATGGTGCCCGAACCGGAGATGGTTCCCGTAGAAACGAAATCACCAGATTTTGTAGATGCCGTGCCTCAAGAAGAATACTCTAGACATGATCAGAAGAATTTCACTGATGGGTTCACATCATTTGTAAATGTATGGGATCAAGAAGATGAAGAAAAAGTGTATATTGAACCAAAAACTCCAAAACCTATTTTTTCACAACCTGACGCACAGCCTGATATAACGTCCTACTTTGAATCTCGTACAACTGAACCAACAGCACAAACATCTGAACCGGTATTCTACTCTCCAAATTTGCAACAGCAACTGACTGCCGAAGTTTCGCATTTAGGATCTGACGTTGGGTACTTCAAATCCCAAAAAGCTGAGCGGGTATTTGATGATGAATCGGAATACATCCCAACCCACTTGTTGATGCCATTACTGAAACCCGGTGGTGAAACTCTGGACACTCGACCCGAAATCGAGTCTGTGGCCAATCCAATCGACAGTTTAAATAAAGATGTGATTAGCTTTAACAAGGTGAACGAAGAGTTAGAAAAATTGGGAATTGAGGAGAAACTTCATTCATCGGAAGAGGTGGAAGATGAAGATCAGTTCGTTGATCCTGAACTACAGTATGTTCCTAAGTTGTTTCCCTGGGAGTTTCAAAGGGGTAATAAACCAGAAAGAGTCTTTTACTAAGTACTATGAGACAATATAAAACAAATAAAAATAAAATCAAACGCAACAACAAAAGTATGAATAGAAAACATTGAAAGACTAATTTCGCACCCAGGTAAGCCGTGGTGTGTACTTTTATATAACAAGCTCAAATATACATCTATGCCTCTCTTTCACTTAGCCGAATTGAATTTTGGCCCCAATGTATGAAGTTATACACAATTTTCTAGCGTTCTCTCTTTCTTTTGCAGCAGAAATAAAACCCAGACACCAAAACCAAGTGAAGAATGTTTGGGGGTTACCCGGTCCAAAATAATCACCCTTTTTTCGCTCGTTTTTGTGGTCGCTCTTCTAATTTTTCTTTCTTTTTCCGTTCCTTATGATAAAAATTTTCAGTCACTTACTAGAAAACCAAAAAAAAAAAAAGAAAAAAAGAGAGAGATGTTCGTAGTAAAGAGGTGAAAAAAGAAAAAAAAAAAAAAAATAGGGTGGGAAAAAAAAAAAAAAAAAAAAAAGGAAATCATTACACATAAAAGCAATTTGATAACTTTTTCGTCCCCCTCTTCTTATAGATTTTTCTTATTTCTTCATCATATATTACTTGTTGATCTAATAAATAATAAATATACAATATGTCCAACGGTATCACTGAAGTCGACACCGGTTTAATCGAAACCAACTATGACAACGTTGTCTACAACTTCGATGACTTGAACTTGAAGCCTAACATCGTTAGAGGTATTTTCGGTTACGGTTACGAAACCCCATCTGCCATTCAACAAAGAGCTATCTTGCCAATCACTGAAGGTCGTGATGTCTTGGCTCAAGCTCAATCTGGTACCGGTAAAACCGCCACTTTCACCATTTCTGCTTTGCAAAGAATTGATGAAAAAGAAAAGGCCACCCAAGCTTTGATCTTGGCCCCAACCAGAGAATTGGCTTTGCAAATTCAAAACGTTATCACCCACATTGGTTTGTACTTGGATGTCTCCGTCCATGCTTCTATTGGTGGTACTTCTACTCTTGATGATATCGAAGCTTTCAAAGCCGGTGTCCAAATTGTTGTTGGTACCCCAGGTCGTGTTTTCGACATGATGGAACGTGGTTCTTTGAAGACCTCTAAGATTAAGATGTTCATCTTGGATGAAGCCGATGAAATGTTGTCTTCTGGTTTCAAGGAACAAATTTACAACATTTTCAAATTGTTGCCAACCACCACCCAAGTTGTCTTATTATCTGCTACCATGCCTCAAGACGTTTTGGAAGTTACCACCAAATTCATGCAAAACCCAGTCCGTATCTTGGTTAAGAAAGATGAATTGACCTTAGAAGGTATCAAACAATTCTTCGTTAATGTTGAACTCGATGAATACAAATTCGATTGTTTGTGTGACTTGTACGACTCTATTTCCGTTACTCAAGCTGTTATCTTCTGTAACACCAGATCTAAGGTCGAATGGTTAACCGCTAAATTGAAGGAACAAAGTTTCACTGTTTCTGCCATTCACGCTGACTTGCCTCAAAACGAAAGAGACACCATCATGAATGAATTCAGATCTGGTTCTTCTCGTATCTTGATCTCTACCGATTTATTGGCTAGAGGTATTGATGTTCAACAAGTCTCCTTGGTTATCAACTACGATTTACCAGCCAACAAGGAAAACTACATCCACAGAATTGGTAGAGGTGGTCGTTTCGGTAGAAAGGGTGTCGCCATCAACTTCGTCACTGACCAAGATGTTGTTATGATGAGAGAAATTGAAAAGTTCTACTCCACTCAAATTGAAGAAATGCCAGCTGACATTGGTGCTTTGTTGAGTTAAGTCTATTAATAAAGTTGTCTTTCCACTGCCATGTTCTTTTTGTTAGATTTGTGTTCTCTTGATGTTACATGAACTCTTTGAACAAGAACAAGGTTTGAAAAAAAAAAAGTGAAAAAAAAAAAGAAAAAAGAATAATCAAGGAGAGAAAAAATTGAATGAACTCTCACTACTTATATACTTCATCTCGTCAAATTGTCAGGTTTTCGGGGAAGAACTTCAAGGGGCTTTTCCTAGCCTGGTGCTTGTTATTGTAAATTTTAATTATCATTACTTTGAATATAAGGTTTTATCAATTTCTCATGTGATTATATATCACATTATGCAATTTTTGTAGTAGCGCCTATTGCTTTTCACCTTGGACTTACAAAGTGAAGGTTTGGATAGACAGTGGGGAGGACTTTGAGGTCAAGATCACCAACACCCCAATGAATGATCATCGGCTTACAAATGCAAGGGTGACATGATGTACGGATGTAAATTATTGTCGTTAACAAGGTTTCTCGATTTCAGTGCGTATTTTTTTTTTTTTGTGTGCTTTTTGATGCGCAAAAAGTCTGTACTATCAGATAATGTGGCCACTAATAGAGTCAAGAAAGACGAAACAAAGTTTACTTAAATAGAGAGAATCATCTAAGAATATACTGATATATTTTAATCCTTCATTAGTCTAACCTCAAATTTTTTTGCGCTGCTTTGGCTAAGCATTATATTGGATAATGTCATCTAGTTTCTCCACCATGCCAGGGGCATTTCCGATAAGCCCCACAGCTCATATATCCTCTTCACGATCAGCAGTCAATGACCAAATAAATGATGACAATGCTATACCTCAAATAGTTGAAGATCCTGCTGTTAGTGTTCTTGACTGGGAGCAAGGGCAGGCATTTGAGCGTAAACAATACATTTTACAAAAATCTCGCAATCAATACCACGCATTAAATCAACTACATACCCTTGTCATTATACTAGCTGGTTATCAATTTGTCAAATATTGTCATTCCGCTTGTTTATTTCCAATAGTACTTCATATTGCATTACAAAAACTATTATCACCAGACGTGGTGACCAATAAGGCCAGATTTGGGTTGGCCACCGCAATTACTCACATAAATCAAGAATATCGTGAGGATGATACTGCTAATAATGGTCAACCTCGACTTCCCAAAGATCAGGTTATTAAGGGTCTATTACGAGGAATGAGTCAGTTGATTTATGTTAAGTTTATTGTCACTAGTATATATCATATTGTATTCACTACCATGTGGCTAACGCTGATTACCGAAGCAGGAAAGTTGAAACATTTGGAAACTGGTACCTGGTGGTTTGTATCCTTCTTGGGTGAATCAGCGCCAGAAGATTTAAAACCGGGACTGAGTATATGGTATAAATTAATCAGACTTGGTTTGCCCGGTTTGATCATAAGTGATGTTGCGATTTTATTGATACAGTTGGTGATTTTCCAAGCTGTTTACAAGCAATCTACTATCGGATCAGGAGAACGAAGGTTGAACGAGGAAGAAGTTGATATCATCAGATCTCCCAATGAGGCATCGGCAGTTTCCAATAACGAGATAAAAGTGTACGAGAATGAGGCTGGTATTCTTCTTGTATTACGTATTAAGTTATACGAGCTGTTACGCCCGGAATCATACTCACGTCAAAGTGACTGATCAAAATTGAGAATAATAAATTTAAAGGAACGTATAATTTTTTTCTTTGTATATACTTAAAATCTATTGCATTACCACCTGCTTTGATAGTAGGTGACTTTTAAATTGTGTACTCTGTAGCCTTCTTTTAAAACTCCCATTAAGATGAGAGGTACAAAAACGCGGCCTACGCTTCCAATGAAAAAAAAAAAAAAATAGAAAAAAAAAATAGAAAACATGGTTAGAGCTCCACACTGACGCGTATAGTTTTATTTTAACTTTTTTTTTTTTTTATGATGTTTCAAAATCTCTTCGACGTACTTTTATTCTTCTCTTATTTTTCTTCTAGAGAATTTATACATCAACATAAACAAATATAACAACAATAATGACTGCCGAAGAAAGAATCACCAAAAGAACCAAACTCGAAGAACCTGAAGTAGCTCAAGACTTGAAAGTTTTCTTACGTTCAGAAAATGCCACTTTACCCACCAAAGGTTCAGTCCTTGCTGCTGGTTATGATTTATATGCTTCTGAAGATGCCGAAATTTCTGCTCAAGGTCAAGGTTTAGTAGCTACTGACATAAGTATCATTGTACCAGTTGGTACTTATGGTAGAGTTGCTCCTCGTTCTGGTTTAGCTGTTAAGCACGGTATTTCAACTGGTGCTGGTGTCATTGATGCTGATTATAGAGGTGAAGTAAAGGTGGTTTTATTCAATCATTCCACTCGTGATTTCGCCATTAAGAAGGGTGATAGAATTGCTCAATTGGTTTTGGAACGTATAATCAATGCTGAAATCACCAAGATTACTGAAGAAGAATTGACCACTACTGAAAGAGGTGCTGGTGGATTTGGCTCTACCGGAAAGAACTAGACGCGTAAGTGGGTTTATTATGTACATTAGCTAATGAATAACAATAATTTATAAGAATATAGTCATTTTGATGAGTAATTTGTAGTTTTGTCATTACTGATCTAACAAAGTGAGTGGATAAGCCTAGCTTAAAAGTTTGAATTATAGATAATTTGTCGAGGGTGATAACTGAGTGTCTACGAAGTTGTTTGAGTTGCAACCACTCTTTCTTTCTTTCTTAATTGGAGTGATCTGGTTTCTGACTGACCACAATAAAAAAAAAAAAAAGTACCTTACACTGATTTTTTTCACTTTTTCTTGATATAACGTTACGGAATTCGTTGGTTTATTTATTTAGTTTACTAATTGATTTAAGAAATTTATGAGGAAAAAAAAATTTAATTTGCTTCTTGCTTAATTTCTTTCTTTTCAGCATCTTGTTTTTTAGATTCAGAATCTAATTCTTTGGCTTCATGTTTATTTTCACCGGTGATTTCCTTCTTTTGTTCATTATTTTTAACATTTTCGGATTCAGCCACTTTTTGAGAATCTTTTTCCTTTTCGTCATATTCAATCTTCATACCTTCACTAGCAGTATCTTCATATTCATCCAAATTGATTTCATCCTTAACTTTATTAACGGTATCCTTTTCACGGTAATTTTCTTCATTGATCAATTCTTCTTGTTCTTTCAAGATATTTAATTTCAATTTAGAATCATCGGATAATTCCAATTTAGCCACGTTATAAACTTCATCAGGAATAGATGATAATACCGAAAACAAGGCATCGTAATAAGTTTCAATACTACGACCATGTTCACCATAAGTATAAGTCAGGGCCAAAATCAAAAGAGTAGATGGGATTTTTTGTCTTAATCTCAAATCTAACCAAGTGGCTAAATCTTCTCTTAATCTAGCAGGAGAAACATCAATACTTTTGATACCTCTTTGCAGACACGCGGTTTGTAATTCAGGGATGGTCAACAGTTCAACACCTTCGTAATCAATGGCCTTATCATCCTTAATAATATTAAGAAGACGATGTCTAATTTGATAACGTAAAATTGAATCACTACCAAATGGTCTTAATGACATATATTTGGCCATGGCGACCAATTGAGGACGAGATAAATTATCCAAGACTTGATCATTTTTGAACATACGAGCCACTTGAATTAAATGTTCATTAGTTGGAGTTTTACCCATTGAAATAGTATGGAAAAATGAAACGAATGCTTCACGTTCAGCTTCGGTAATTTTTTTAGTGAATGAAAGACCCAGTTCTTGCATGGTTTTTTTAATATAATCAGAGGTAGAAACTCTAGTCTTTGATAATTTAGCTCTCTTTTTCTTACGATCTTGTTTTGATTCATAAGTTGATGGGAGTAAATTGGGGAATAATTTCAAAGCAATTGGTAATAATAATTCAGCAAATGGAACAAGAATAAACATGGAGAAAGGAACCAATCTAATCACATCAACGATTGTTCTTTGTAATTGAGCAGCTTCTCTTCTTGATAAACCATAACCAGAGGCCATTTTAAATAAAAGTTTGGTAGAAACCTTCATTTCATAACCAAGTAATTTGGTACCACTCCAATAATGTTGAGCTTCATGTTTAACCTTTTCCCAAATGGTGAGTTTTTTCTCATCAGCTTCAGAGGTTTTAGTATTTGAAGCTGGAGTGGTGGTTTCATTTTTAACTTTACTCACTTCATGGGTTGGAGCTTGAGATTCTTTAATTAGTTCAGCATGTTTATCCTTTTGAGAGGCGGAAGAATTGAATCTAACAAATGATGTTATCAATGGTAAGTTCACATTAGAATGTAACCCAGGATATAAAGGATAACGAGTATTGGTAGATTTGATGCTAGTTAAGTTAGAATGCAGATAGCCAAAGGCTCGCAGTATGATGAGATGAGTTTGGTGGTGAGATTGTTCCCCGGACAAACGAGCCATCGATCTCTTGATCAACAATGGACTACTCATAATGAATATGTACTGGAAGTTGTTATTCTTATGATAGAAAAGATGAACTTTCAAGTAAAATCAATGTTATTTTTGATGCTGACACTGATGGCAAAAAAAAATAGGAAAACCAGCAACTTGAATTGAAATTTAACAACCAAAGGTTAACCCACAAAATAAATAAGTCTCAACTAAGAATGGACAAAGACAAAAAGTAATGACAAACGGTGGTAAAGAGTGTGTAATAAGCTTCAACGCAAAGACAACGAGTATACGAATCTGTGAAATTGAAAAATTAAAAAGTATAGAAAAAAAAAAAAAAAAAAAACAGATAAAAAGTAGTCCAGAATTATATGGTGAGGCAACGAAAGAACCAGAATCAGTGTGTAATTCGTGAAGTGCGAAGACTTTCCCACAGGCCTAAAAAGAAAAAAAAAAATTCAAAAAAAAAAACAAATCACTGACAAGTTTGCGGGACTTAAAAAGCGCTGAGAATGTACATCCGTACACCTACTATACACCCATCGTTGCCGATACTCCGAGCGAGAACACCATGTTTAACCGCATGTTGACGATACCCGGAAACCACCACATACCGCACAAAACACCACACAACTCCATTGCACTTTAATCTAATGTCGGTCTAGCTGAATGACTAATCAGTGGATTGGTTTGGATAGCATGGTTTCAATTGCCAAGGGGGCCTGCTAGAATCAGCCGGATTTAAACCTGGTTGTCGGCAGAAGCAGCCATTTGTTAACCCCGAGGAACACTTCACACACTTTTTTTTTTTTTTTTTTTTTTCTGTTTTGTTAGTCCTTTTTTTTTTGGGCGCGGGATTGGCGGGGGGCAAGAGAATTCGGTAACTGCACGCCATTTCTACTACTGTTTTCTTTTTCTTTTTTGCAATAATATATATGAAAGTTGTGTATTTATAGTTAAAAGTGTAAGGAAAAGGAGAACGACCTGAGTGCTTATTCTTCTAATTGACTAAGCTTATTCTTCTAATTGACTAAGCTTACCTTGTTCTTTGGATTCTCCATTGATACCAATAATGACAAACTTATCTAACAAAGTATGATAGTCTTCATCTTCACCATCAATGAAAATATTTAAACTTTGAACATTTTGGAAACGTACAAATTTGACTTTAGCTTCATACCATAGCTCATCATCAGTCTCTTTGAATTTAGTAGCATCTAATGTTTCAATATGAGGGGCATTGGAATCATCGGCATCATCAAATGATAAAATACTATTATGATTGGCCCATAACTTAATCAAACTAGGAACCTGGGTTTCATTGGCCAATTCATCTTCATCTAATTCAATACCTTCTTGATGCTTATAATTGGTAGGTTTCTTGAAACTTATCAATACGGAATAAATTTTTGAGATGTGAGTAAATGGTACGTAAAATAATAGTTGAGAATCCAGATCAGAAATAACAGTACCAGCATCATTATTTAAACGGAAAAGATTCTTTACATCGGCATCATCACTACCTTTGTACAATGGAACCGAATTTAATGCTTCAAATTGAGGGAAATATATATAGTTGTTCAATATTTCATATCCCTTAGGTATGTAGGATGCAAATTTCTGAGTAAGAGCCGTATCATTACCAACTCCATTGTTTGCAGCTGTGTTTTCACCATTACCCTTTCTACCACTAACAGAATCATCATTATTGGCCTTTTCACCAAATTCATGTAACAGTTGGGTTAATTCAGGAACATTGGCCCCCGTAATTCTCTTCACTTCTTTCCCCAGTTCCAATAGTATAAACGTGGGTACTGAAGTTACTTTGAAACGACTCGATAATACGGGTTCGGTATCCAAATCAATTCTAACAAACTCAATGCGATGATACTTCTGATTAGGATCAGTATATAATTGATCTACTATTGGTTTGATGGCTTGACATGGTCCACACCATGCAGCAGTGAAGTTTGCCACCAAGTATTTGTTGTTGCTGATATATTTATCCCAATCATTCTTGATAAATTGAATTTGATTTGACATTGCTTTCTTATGAAATAGCTCTTAGATTATATATGGCGATTGTCCTAAATAAAACTCAATTGCAATGTAGGGCTTGGCTTCATTAATTGTGGTTTATCATTCAGACACCTTTTTTTTTCTTTTTTTTTTTTTGTTTGTTTCTGATCTTTTCAATTGTCGTATCTCTGGGTGTTTCTTTTGTCCCTTATTTTTTTTTTTTTTTTTTTTTTTTCTATGCTTTAGGCAAAAGCCACTCGGTCTACCAGATCATATAGAAAAGTACATGCTAAAAACGTATCAGATCTTTACTTGGTTACATTTTCTTTGTAAAAATTTACTTGTTACAACAATTTTTAAACGTTCTTTAATCATTCCAACTTGAAATTTCCCTCTTGCCGACAACTGATCTATTTGTTGTTTTTTAGCCTGTGTGAGATTTCGTTTTTATCGACCGCATTAAGTGCATGCTATCTCACCCCACTGCTCTTATGTTAGTGTGTTGAATCTACCAACACCTGTAATTATTAGAAATACCTCGAGCAATGCCATTCCCCGATGTCTCCCTTCAAGTTACCCTTTTCGAATAGGCTGCCACTGCCACCGGTTCTGCTGACACCACAACGACAATTAAAATCACAAGTACAACCGCAACTGCCGGCAGAATCATCTCCTTCAACCAATATTAAACCAAGACTGCTGCCACCACCACCACAACCACCGCAATCTCAAGAATCGGCGACAGCCAGGATAGATTCTGCAAAGATAAGATCAAATCCAATGTCACCCTTGGCAGCTATACGACTATCGAGTGGTGGGTCAACCATCAGTAAAGATCATGATACTAGTAAATTACCCCCATTTCCTCCTTCAGTCACGTATGATCAATCTTCAAACGAACCGCAAGCGCTATCCAATGTACATTATCCTCACGATACTTTCAACAATAATGATAACAATGACAATCTTACCCCTGAACTGAAACTGTCTCTGGCAGATCCAAGTTTCCAGTACGATGCTGACCAACGTCAAAATAATAACTCACAATGGGAAGATCTTCAGGAAAGTGGACCCGTGGATTCCTCAAAAGATTACAATGGTAATTTTAATCATCAAGTTAATAAAAACGAACCTTCATCAAACTTAAATGATTCTTCTGAAAGGCTGGCCCTTTATCCAACCTCACCACAAAAAAAAACTCTCAAATCCAAAAAACCACTCACTGATGGCTTTGGATTTGATGTTACTCTTGATGGCGCATTTTTACCTCCATCACCCGACTCACAACGCATTGATTATATGATGCCAAGGAATGGCGGTCATTACTCGCATTCCAACCCCAACCACCATCCACATCAGAATAATACCGGTGATTTATTATCCAATGTATCAGAAACTAGCTCCAGTACCGTAGGCATGGTAGATCCATCACCCAAAGATACAAGAGCTAACAGTAAAATCGATAAAGATACCGATCATGATAGTAACACCACATCCGAAACTGCCAGTCACATCAAAACCTCCGTTCCTATAGTGGTGACCTCACCCGCGGATGAAGTACTGAATGGTCGTCGAAATTCGGTAAGGACAAATCTTTCAGATCCACTTTTCCACAATAAGGTCAACCCCAAGAGTACTGATAATATTACCCACCAAAAACGGCTACTGCAAGTGCAACCCCCGGATGAAAACCAAATAAGACTGGCAAAACATTTGACCTCATTATTTCTTGATACCAGACGTGTCCTTCGTGCTGACCTAAACATTGTAGATCCACTAGAAGATACCTCTCATGCCGATAATTTCAATAAACTTGAACATGGCAACAGACTAACGGGACAGGGTGCTGTCACTAACAGTCCCGTGGTTTCGAGAAGTACCCTTATTCGAGCCGAACGGGTCAGATCGACAATAGGAATCAAATACATTTATCTTGAAAGAATATATGACTGGGCACTGTTAAACGGGGAGGCCAATTCACACCCGGGGGTGGAAGGAGTGTATAACCCTTTACAAGTTATTAGAAATCGACGCATACGAGCAAAGTATAAGGAATTCTCCAAATCTCTCACTACAAAAACTATTCCATTGGCATGCAACAGGTTTAGTTCTCATAATAATGATATGATTCATGAAGACGGTACCCGTGTTGATGGTAAGCGACGAAATCCTTGGCGTATGGTATGGGCCATCGATCTCAGTGAATTTGTCAATGATAATTCTTGGAGGACATCCCATTGGCATGAGTTGAAAAAACCAAATGGTGAATTATGGTTCCCACCACCTGGGTCTAATCTCGAGGAAAAATCATCACACCATTCTGAAAAAGAAAAAAAGAAGCAGAAAAGAATCAGTCAGCCAAAGAGTAGCCGTATGCATGATAAATTGTTCAAAGAGATTTCTCCCTCGCCTGCTCGCCATAACTCTGAATCATCAGCCTCATCTCCCGCCACGGAAATTGATCTATTCAAGACCACTCAGCAGAAAAGACGACTGTCAAGTCTTCAATCTTCCGCAAGTGATCTACCTAATTCAAATAAAAGTAGATCAGAGACAAATAGCAACAAGCAACTTACCCTTCGTGATAAAGTTAAAGTGAGAGCTAGAAAATTGTATGGTCCTAACGTGTCTACATCTTCGTGGTCATCGGAGGATGATTCTGATCATCATGCAGGCAAGAATTCAAGCTCGGATGAAAAAGGACCCAAATTTCTTCGTAAGTTACAAGGAGTGGCTCCACGGTCGGCTCCCAATTTGACTCTCTTGAAAGGTACCAACAATACTTCTAGTGATATTTATAAACACACATTTAATATGATCAATTCAAACCTGACTGCCGACAACGCAGGAGGGCGTGCCACTTTTTCAACATCTACGAGTGAAGTGGCGCCTCCTATAGTGGAAAACCTCAAAACCGTCCCCATAATAAGAGTTGACACTAATGCCTATCAACCTCTGCAGGAACAACAACAACCTCTACAGTCATTCGATGAATCTGATTTGGATATCTCAAAGGTGACCTTCCGGCCTCTCGAATCCAAACGAGTCACCACAGGTGGTGATTTGGATGATGATGATGATGATGATGCCACTAAGTTAAATTTTGTGCAAGATACGGATGCTACTGAGTCAGAGGCTCAAACTAGAAGTGGAATGAATGATGCTGGTATTAATGGAGATATTAATAAGAATGCGTTGTTATCTGCTAAGGCAGATGTCAGAGATATGCAGTTGGCTGATATAAATGCCCAACTCGAAACCATCGACAAGGTGGTATATCTCAAGTCCAATCACTTGGTTAACATTTATCCTCACTTGATCACGTCTACGGATTCGAAATTGAACAATATTCTTTACCATGAAATTCAAGAAATTTTACAATCTACTTTCAGTATCAATGACGATGTCTTACCAGCGTATGAAACATTATACAATGGCTTTTTGGATGAGATCAAATCGTTGATTCACATGGCTAACGAAGTGTATGCAGTCAGAATCGACAACTTGTTGAGTAACAGTGATCGCTCAATTGGTGAGATCAACACATCGTTGTCGTTGGAATTAAGAAAAGTGAATGAACAATTGGACAAGTTGAATGGATCTTTGTTTAGTAACATCGTCACGGAGACTTTAAGAGACAATGATTTGGCTATGAAACTTCACGAAAATGGTAGCCGCAGAACTCTTTATTTCTGTTTGGAAAACTTAATTGTTGTTCTTTTGAGATTGACTTGGGTCCTCGTTAATATCTACAAGCTCTTTCTTGGAATCTTAAAGTTTTTCTGGAAAGTACTAAGGTTTTTCTTTTTCTAATCTATATTTCCATGGTGGGTACACATACCTTATTGGCTATTGAAGGAGAAGCCCCAATATAACATCTGTATGGTCTTGCTTTTCTTTGCATTGAGTTGGGCCATTCAATTAGGTATTTTATAACGCTCAAAAAATGATGTTTTCTTTTTTCTATATGCAACTGTAGATGTGCTACAAGTCAATTTTGATGTGCATTGTTAAAATTTCGCGGCCTCTTTTCGATCTGTAGTTAGTTTTTTGGATTTGCCTCCTTATTGCATACTCGCTAAAAAGTTTAAATCGAATAAAACTTGAGCTTTTACTTTAATTTTGTTGCAGTTAGCTTACTTATCAGAAACAATAGAAACATCAACGATATGTCTGAAACCATTTTTGTCTCTGGAGCAACAGGTTACATTGCGCTATACGTGGTTGTATACTTGCTTGAAAAAGGTTATCGAGTAATAGGATCAGTTAGGTCCGCGGAAAAAGGTGAAAAACTCCGCCAGCGACTAGATAAGAACCCGAATTTCAGGTATGAAGTGATCCCAGATATTTCAGTTGAGGGAGCTTTTGACGCAAGTATGCGCAAACATCCTGAAGTCACAGTTTTCATTCACACTGCGTCACCATTTCATTACAACACCAAGGAAATAGAAAAAGATTTATTGATTCCAGCCATTCAAGGCACGAAAGAAGCATTGAAAGCCGTGAATAAGTTTGCACCTCAAGTACGGAAAGTGGTTTTCACGTCCTCCTACGTCGCCATTAATTCCTTCAAAGGTGACAATAATGCGGCTGTCACAGTCGATGAGAACTCATGGAACGACATAACGTGGGAAGAAGGGTTATCGAGCGCATTTGACGGGTACTACGCATCGAAAACATTTGCCGAAAGGGCGGCATGGGAATTCTTGGAACAAAATTCTCCTCATTTCCTGCTTAGTACCGTTAATCCATCTCTTGTCTTTGGCCCCCAAGCATTTGCGGAGGCTGCAAAGGGATCTGTAAACACCTCGGCTGAAATGGTTAATGGTTTACTCGACTTAACCCCTTCTAGTTCAGTGCCTACGGTGAAAGCGCCCTGCGTTGATGTCAGGGACGTCGCTAGAGCACATCTCGTGGCATTTGAAAATGAGCAGGCGAAAGGCAAAAGACTTTTATTGTCAAATGAGCGATTTTCGTCGCAGGGACTTTTGGATTTGATACGGGAGAAATTTCCGCATCTTGCCGGTGAGTTACCTGTAGGTAAGCCAGGCACTCAAGCTGATAACATCAAAGATACTTGTGTAATTGATACGAGCAAGACACATAATATTTTAGGGTATGAACTTATATCTCTTGAAAAAACCGTCATGGACTCAATCAAACAGGTCCTCGAAGTACGCGCTTAGTTATGTATTTACTTAGTCATAATGAACAAATACATTTAGCCCTTTTACTTGAAAAAAATAAATTGGTAGCATTCAAAAGAAAGTAGATTTAGTGTTTGTAATGTAATCTAAATATTGATTCTGGCATCACTTAAATGACTGAGGTTTTCGATGAATTTATCCGCGTTAATAAGGTATCTGTAAAATTTGCGCAAGTCACTCTCCACTTCACCTTGAACCGCTGGATGAGAGTGATTGTCATACTGAATATTCTTGAAAATACGATTTCTGACAAAGTACTTGTTCAATTGAATCAATTTATTGTAATCATCAGCAGTATCAGACCTAAAACTTCCCAAACTTAAGTCACTTTGACCAAAAGGATTCTCAAATGTTTCCGAGGTCACAGTTAAGTCAATTTGGTACCCCTTTGGAATGTAGTTGTCTCCACTATCAATAAGAACACCAATAATTTTGTATTTCACTGTAGATTCTGTCAATAGGTGCGTTACAATTGCCAGCTTGGGATCATACTGCTCATTGCTGATTTTACCCACATCAAGCATGATCCGTGGTGTATTGAACTTTAGTGCCTGGTGATTGTATACTGTATTTATTATGTCAACCAACTCATCTGCCGTCAATTGCAAATTTACTTGTAAGATAATGAACGTATCCTCATTCCCTATGGTCCCAACAACCGCGACTGTACCAATTTTTGTAACTGATAGAAACTGGTGTTGTTGAGCGGAGGCATACATAGCGTCCAAAGCAGCATTTATTTTATGCTCGTACATAACTTTATTAAAAGGCTGATTGGAATCCAGAGTATTGAAACCAATACTATACGACAATCCAGATACCAACTCTCTATGTAACTGAGATTCAGTTAAAGTTGAGCTGACAACTCCTAAACAGTAAAGGTCAGATAAGTATTGTGGAGTGATTGTATCGGAAGCTTCACCAACAATAGGGCATATTTCGGCCAATTCACAGAGAAGTGCTCTGCATATAGGAATACCTTGTTCAATTTCATAAGTCATAATGGAATGCAATTCACTGTGTGCTGAGTTATAATCAACATTATACTTTGATAGATTTGTTCTAATTGCAAACATGAGGTTCTCGTGACGTTTAGCCGCACTTTCTCTGTTATATAATTTGGAAATTTCTGCAGGGAGGAGATGATGTTGCGGTAAATTATCGAATTGTTTACCAATGAGTGACCCGACCCATTGGGAACAAGCTTTGATTTGGTTGGGATCTTGTACGTAGGAAGGGCCAGTAATGACTAGCAAAGGATTTTGAAAGGTATCTTTCGCGTTCACATCCTGACACAAAAGATTTACCACGCTATTACGGTACTTGATGATTTTTTGCTTCAACACTTCAGAAGAAGGAAACAAAAAATTTTGTATTACCTCAGGCTGGGCAATAGCTAATTGCCCTTTCTCGGCCAAGCAAAGTCCAGAACCAGATGAGTGGGATGATGGTAGGGGTAGGGTAGTACCGTATACCCACTTTGGTGCCATATTGAGTGACGCGGAGTTCAAGGTCCCATTTCTAGGCGCAGAATTTGGTTGACCTTGAGAGTGGGTAAGAGTGGTGGTGAGTTCGCTACTCAATATTTGATCTTCAATATCACTGGATATAATTTTCTCTAACGTGGTAGTCTTTGTGGAGTCGGCTTTTGTATTGGTTGTTTCGCCAATAGATATGGAAGGGAATCGCGATAGCATGATATCAAAAAAGAAGTTCTGATGAGTGCAAGATAGCAAGTGAGATAAAGTTTGGGACTTAGTGGCAATGTGAAGATCTCATCCGGAAAAGTATAAAACTTTATAGGACTCTTTTGTTCAGAGCCGTTTATTTGAGTCATCGTGGTCGCATTCCCCCAAGTTTGCAACTTTTTTTCTTGCCTGTGATACAAACACAATAAAAAGTCAAACAAAATCCACAGAACAAATTTCCTAAAGCGTGCGCCAAAGGGCAAACCTGCAAACATGAATAAATCAAACGAAAGAAAAAAAAAGAATAGAAAGAAAAAAAAAAAAGAAAGAAAGAACGGAAATCTAGACGTGTAGACACATATTTCCACACCATTTGATGTTTTCATTTCATACATTGCATATATAACGAATCCTAAATATAAACGAATTTTCACAATATGCAGCCGCGCTCAATTGCTTTACTTCGTATGTCCTTTTACAGCATCATTGCTACAACTTTAGATGTCTTCTAATAATAAATAAGTTTACTAACAGCCATTTCAAGAGAGAATCGATGGTAACATTGAACAAATACTACAAAAATTCGAAGATATATTCGAAGTAGCCATTATTCAAGACAAATCTCGCGAGCAACTCTCGGTGGAAAATTTGACACTTGAATCTGACTCCAATCTCATAATAAGGCTTTGTGAAGATCTACTTTCAATTACTCGTGATCTTAAAGAAACATGGTGCTTGGGTACTTTGAAAGTTAACCCTGGTGGCAGCGAAGGAAAGAGTGAAGAGGAAATGAAAGTTGTTTTTGAAAAATTCAATGAATTAACAGATAGAATCGCTCATTTTGAGAAAACTCAAAGTCTTGTTGATAATCTTTGAGATTGTCATATACATAGATTACAAATCTGAACAAGAGATGGCTCTTACATTTAAACTATATTGATACATCGCTGTCGATTTATTCATTAGTGAAGCTTCTCAAATTGAACAAAAAAAAGAAAAAAAAATGAAACATAACTCAGCATTTACGTTCTTTTTTCAATGGTGAGGAGGGCCTGGTTGTATTCCTACTACCATCACTGCTACCACTTTTGTCTTCCGTCATTTTTTCTTCAAACAAATTGACAAATTTTTGCACCTTTCCCACTTTTATAAATTTAAATTTCTTATTTTCTTTGATGAACGATGGCACTAGTGGTGATTTATCCTTAAAAGCATACTCTAAATCCTCATTATCTTCAGTATTGATCATGGAGAATGTGGCCGTTGAAGATCTTCTACGTGTGGGCGTTTTGGAGGGGGTCTTGGGTGATCCAAGCGAGTATTGTCTCGTGAGGTTTTTTGTAGGTGAAATAAACGGTGAATCCTGCAGTATATAAGAAGTCAGTTCTTGTTTCGGTTCATGTTTCGGTTCATGTTTCGGTTCATGTTTCAAGTCCACCGGTGGTCTCAAAGTCAATTGTTGTTTACATTTTTGTTTATCAAACAATTGCTGCTGTTGTTGTTCAATTATATGGCGAGGAAAAGTGTCTTCGTTGTTGTCGAAATCGGCATCATTTATGGAGTTCAAAGATGCTTCGAGATCAAGACTTGCCTCTATGTTGTCAAAATCATCAAGATCGACATCATCTCGATTATAGGTATCAAAGCTGGAGTTTGCCTCATTGTGTCTGAGGTTATTGACATCTCGAATAAAGCCATCTTCTTTGTGTTGCTGGCGTAACTTGGTTAAGTTGGTTCGAAATTTTAGATTAGTATTAGATAAATAGTTTGCATTGGAAAGCCCAGACAACATACTGTCCGTAAAAATTTGATCGTAATTATTGACTGTAGGCTTCGAGTTGCTGTGGTTATTATAGTCATTAGTAGTGTCATTATTGTTATTGTTATTGTTATTGATATCATTATCATTACTGGTAGCATTCGTACGAGTTGTCTCGTTTGATTTTAAGATCGCCATTTCTTCCAAAGAGGAGTCATAATCATCTTGGTCGTAAATATAAGATTTATGTTGACTATTCATCCTCTCTTGTCCCGAACTGTCTAATATATCCTCGTTTATGGACAGAGAATGACTTATATGGGGTAATGTTTCGATGACGGTGCTGGTATCTTCATGATGCGTTGAAGAAACCGGACTGAGTACTTCATTGTCAGAAGAGTCTACTGCGGTAGAAGACGAGTCCACCCTGGATTTATAAGGCACGTTTGGATTGTCATGCGAGTTCAAGTGATGCTTAATATCTTTCACAAACCTCTTCTTGATATATAATTCAAGTTGTTCAATGAGGTTAAAGTCACATAGCACAAGTAAACCATAGTTTTCGTCTTTTAAAAAATCGATGCGGAAACTGTCCAAATCTTTGATACTTATTATAAAGTCTAGTAGTTTCAACGACAAACTTACGATGAATGTTTCTTTGGTGGCAAATTTACAAAGCTTACCGATGGCGGAAGAAGGGGAAGGTGGTACAGGATTCACTCCTGTAGATGAGACGCTGGGCACCGTGCTAGGTTTCAAAGAGAATGGCTCTGTTCTTTTGGCTGATTTTGCCAAGTAGATAAGCTTTTCCTTGATCAAGTCACTAGGTCGTAGTGATTTATTTCTCATCAAGAGGGTATTTAATTCGATGTTTATGTTAAATTCGATTATTTGATCCGCTAGGTCCACCACATCTTCCGAGACAATATGTTGGTAATATATATGATTGAAATAGTTTTGTACAACAGAAGTCACTTTGCTAGGGATATCTGAAGAAAATACAAAATTCGGTTTGTCAAGGTCTTGGAAATTGGGGAAAGTTTGAAGGGGCAGAAAGGGTCTGCATAGCAGTGAACGTGACAGAGCCATGTTGAGATTTGCCCCTGAGTCTTAATTCGTGAGCTGAGGAGAGTTGTGTACCAGTAGGGTGGATGAATTATAACTATTAATTTGTGAGTATTCTTTTGGTAGTGCTTTTGTCTTAGATTTCAATCCGATGCTTCGAACTGTGGCCGGCTTTATCAGTGGGAGAGGAACAAACCTGAACGCAAAGCAGATACTATCTAAAAAAGTCAAAAGAAACGATTATTGAGAAACTATCACAGCGAGTCAATGAGCTGGCTCCAGAGCTGGAAGAAACAAAAACAAATAACTAGCTTGTTAGGTCTTTATTGCATCTGAATATTCCAATAGTGGGGACTATCCAAACTTATTCTAATCAATGTTCTGGGTTTAGTGATCGAGTCCTATACAATACATAAGCTGAAATATATGATATTGACTAATGGATTTAGATCTTTCGTGACTTAAATTCACCCATATTCAGCAGTCAAAACGAAAATTCAAATTTTGATAAATAAATAAATAAATAAAAGGCTCCAAAAAAAAAAAAAAAAAAAAAAAAAAAACAAAGAAATGAAAGACCAAAAAATCAAATATCAAAACAAACAATAAAAAGAAAAAAAGCGTCACCAAAAAAAAAAAAAAACCGATAACCGCGGTAAAACCAGCAAAACGTTTTTCCAGTTTTACAGGTTAGGCTACACGCAGTTTATGACATAAATCTCACGACTGTACTACGAGGACACTAAGCAACTGATTGGAAGCTAGCTGCCAAAACCAGATCACTTCAAGTAGTCACAGCTAAACTTCCCAACATTCCACCCTTGCTATACAATGTCATCATACTACTTCACAATAATAGGCACTCGGGATAACCCTCTATACGAATTGGAATTGTCATCGTTTAAAGCGGGTTCGTCTCTCTCAACATCGAGCCAGGATGCTTATATTCCGGGTAAATCTCAGTTTCCCGCTAGTGTCAAAGAATTACTACCTTTCATATCAAACTCATCGCTAGACTTGATCGAAGATGCCCAGTGGTCCACCAATGTTTTCAACCTAGGGCGTATCGACTCATTCTACGGTCTACTCGTTAATGCATTTGTCACTCAGGGTAATATAAAACTCATTCTATGTCATGACTCCACTGCTAGCCGAGGTCAAGGTGGTATAGGAGGAGCTACTGGGGTAAGCGGATCTGCTAATAAATATGACGATAGTTCAGTCAAGCAGTTTTTCATTGAAATTAACGAACTTTACGTAAAATGTTTGCTAAATCCCTTCTATTCTGTAAATGATCCCATAACTTCCCCCGATTTTGATTTACGGGTGAAGTTAATTGCTAGAAAATACTTATAAATTGAGTAAGTTCATTATGCAAATAAAAGTTTTACTCTTGCTAACTTGTTATATACTACTTACTGCATTTTGTACAATAGAACTAATCTTTTTTTTTTTTTTTTTTTTTTTTTTTTTTTTTGCCCTTCATCTTTTTATTTTACGGTATAATGTATTGAAGCATATGAGTTATGTACAGAAAAAAGTAAGTCTCAGAGATCTATGAGATATGTATAATGGAGCAGTTCTTGGATTAAGATTAGTTAGCAGGTTCATCATTTTTTAGAGCAGCTTCAGTCTCAACTTTATAGTTACCATTTAAGTCTTCAACTATGATACCTTGCTCCTTTAACTTGACAAACATATCATGTGGGACCCATCCACCAGTTGCAGCAAATGGACTGGAGACAATTTCCAATTGATATTCTTCTAAATCCTTTTTATGTTCATCCAAATGTTCAGCAGTGTATTTGATTGGGAACTCGGTATCATCAGAGTTACAAATACCATTGGTGACATAAGCTTCCCACATAGCTTGCAATTGTACCACGGAACCTTCGACATATAAGTGATCCTTATCATTCTTGAAATCCAAAGCTTGGACATAAGGACTTTTCAAAACCTTAATATGAGGAGATGCAACTGCAATCAAGTCATGTCTTCTTTCATTGAGACCTTGTTCCCATAATCTTTCATTTCTGGTTTTGAAATACATGAATTGATATTGTTGTTTATCGACTTCATCCAATGAATCAAAATCAGGAATATCTTCTTGCAAGTTGTAAATCTTGGCACCTTGGTAAGCAATAAAACTTGGATAATTGGCAAAGACAAATGGCTTAATGGTAGAATATTCAAAATCCACAAAGTATGGAGCATTATCCTTTTTGGGGTTAATGATAACATTTAATGGATCCAAATCTGGAGCATATAAACGAGGTTTGAATATTTCAGCCAGGTTCATGATTGCAGAAGAGTCTGGCTTGATCAATTTATCACTAATAGTCTTAAAGTTTTCAAAAGTAGCAACTTGCTTTTTCAAACTTTCGATACTTTCGACTTTGTTACCAGCATCAGCTTGAGCTAAAGCTAATCTTTGTTTTAAGTTTTCCAATTCAACATTTGCCACGGCAGTTACAACTTCCAATGGTTTGTCAGCATCAAATGGACCATTATATTCTGAAATTTGTTTTTCTGAAAGCTTATTCTTATTTTTCAGGAAGGATTTTTCAACACTAGGTCCAATTCTCCATCTATCTTTCAATAATGGATTTTGTTCACCATCATAAGGTACCACAGATTGATTGGCAACATTAACATCATCGAAAAAGTAAATGGAACCAAATTTGTTGAAGACAACACTAAGTAATTTATCTTGAAAATCAAGGATTGGATCAATAACATTTTTCAATTTATCAAAGGCACCTTCAGTTTCATCAGCCACCAATGGATCCCATTGTTTCATTAATAAATCACCTTCAATAAATTCCATTAATATATAAGGGGTTTGTAAACTATTATTCCTGTTGTTACTGTAAGCAACAACTTTAGGAACATTACCACCCAATTTTAAATTAATGAAATCCAAAGTAGCAACTTCACTATTAATTTTACTAGAAATGGCATGATCAGATTCCAATTTATAAGGAATTCTTAATACCAAGTCTTTACCTGTTGATAAACTTACCTTATAAATTCTATGATGTTTACCTTCATGAATACTGGCAATTGATTTAACCAATAATGAGTCATTATCATTTTCCAAATTACCAATTATATTGGATCCCAAATTATTAGTTAAAACTTTAGAACCATCCTTCAATTCAGCTGGTTTTTGAACAAATGGTTCACCACTCTTATCAACATACTTTTCATCCTTTCTGGTTAAATTTAAATCTTGTAATAAACCAGTGATACCTTCAATGGAAAATTTTGTTTGTCTTTTGGCACGTTCAATTTTATCATTGTTCATCCAAGTACCCCAAGTGTATTGGAAAAAAGGATTTCTTTGGGGATCCTGAGTATCACTTACTTTAGTGAAAACCTCCTTTGGTTTATCATTTAGAGTTGAATTGAATCTAATTTGTAACGAGGTCTTATTGGCAACCATACTTGGTCTAGTAGCACCAATGACTTGTTTGGAAGTCAAAGATTGAGCATATCTTTTCAATGACCCAGATAAGA
This sequence comes from Hyphopichia pseudoburtonii, assembly GCA_003856775.1. Classification (NCBI taxonomy): domain Eukaryota; kingdom Fungi; phylum Ascomycota; class Pichiomycetes; order Serinales; family Debaryomycetaceae; genus Hyphopichia; species Hyphopichia pseudoburtonii. The sequence goes on along the minus strand of CP024752.1, from coordinate 398,941 downwards.
GTCTTGTCTTAGATGTAGCTCTCAACATGTTTAGTAATTATCTAGTGCAATATGGGGTGATAGAAGAGTTGTTTCCGTACTTTTGCTTTTTTTTTTTTTTTCTTATTTTTTTCTTCTTGTTTTTCAGCTTACATATTTCCTTGAAGGTTTTCGCTCTGGGGATTGCTGAAAAAAAAAAAAAAATATTGCAGCCTGGATGTACGGATGCTACAAAAAGACATGAAACATCAATAAAAACTTAATCCTCAATACGGGACGGGGAAGACCCTGCTAAAAAACAAGAAGGCTAGTACAGCACAGTCAGGTAGTACAGCACAGTCGGGTAAAACAAAAAAACGTATCGAAAGAGCTAGGTTCTAAAAAGTATAGAAGTACAAAAGAGCTCAAAAGTGAAAGGAGGAAAAAGAAAGAAAAGAAAGTATTCAGGGCTGGGCACCATCAAGTAGATCAATCTTTTCACTTAAAGACACCGGGGGAAATGTTTTTGAAATTCGATCAAATTCAACATGTTCTTTGGTACCAGTATCACCATCTACTTGTGCACCGGTGGTTGTTACCGAAGCCTGACTGAAACTATTAGATGAGTTCCCCAACTGAGTGAGACGCGGTGGAGATGCAAAAATATGAGGATTTCTGGAGTGAGTAGTTTCAGGTTCAGGTCCAGGTTCAGTAGGGCTACTGACATCATCATCATGAATTGATGTGGCCTCCACAGAAGAGTCAATTGTAGCAATAGGGGTAGTATTATTATCATTTTTATGCAAATTTTTATTTGAATTTTGTCCAAACACGGGTACGGTACCGGCAGCCGATCTTTGAATTTGTTGTTGTTGTTGCTGATTTTGACTTTGGATCTGATGTTGAAGCATGGAGGCAATGATATTACTTGAATATGGTGTGGGTCCATTTCTATGTAATTTTTTCCCCTCGATACCATCCTTGGTAGCAGTGGTTGACAAGCAAGAAGTGGTGGAGTTTCGAGATAATGGTCGTGATGTCATTTCATTGGGCAGGGATGTACCCAACTTCAGACTATCACTTAGTTCCGAATCAGGTTGAGGAGTAGCCTTTGATAAATTGATGTCTGGACGACCACTTGTTGTTATAGGAGGAAATCCTTGTTGATATTCACTATTGGAAGATATGATGGACGCACTAGTAGACGAAGGTTGGTTATAGAACTGATGATTTCCGTCTTGAATCCCTTCTTGGTTGCCCTCTTGGTGTGAAGCCGTGGGATGATGATTAACAAGCCGACTGGATTTGTTGTGTTTTTTGGGATGTGGGTTTATCGTATTATCATTGAATTCAGTTGATAGTGTTCTAAGGTTAGTAGAGTTGACACTGTAACCCGACTCATGACTAAATCTAGAAGATAAGTCATCGTCAAAGTCAGGGCTCTTTTCGGATATATTATAATCAAAACCTTCGAGACTGTTTGAACTATCGTTGCTGTTCATATTGACGTTCGAAGACGAATTGAGATTAGAGTTGAAGTTGGAGTTGGAGTTGAAATTGGAATTGGGCGTATGATCAGGATAGTCATACAATTCGGGACTATCCAAGTTTGTTTTGCCACTTATAATTGATTTGATACTGGCAGCAGGATGTGACATTGTGTATTGAGGATGGGGGTGGGGATAAAGAGAGGATTCTAGATAGCTTATTGCAACCGCTTATAATTTACTTTGAAAGGAGCAAAACTGACCAAAGGTTTAATTCACTTCTCGAAACAAAACTGATAAACTATCTGCGAGAGTCCATTTTTCTTTTTCAAAATTTAAAATCGAATCCAACCATCAACATCCTTCACCAAACCTTATCACCCGTTAGAAAGTGACTTACTTATTTTTTCGCACACACAAAACAAAAAATAATATGGCAAAAAAAAAAAAAAAAAAAAAAAGAGAATGTATGGGGAAAATAAAAGATCCCCTTGTGTAAGAATTGTGGGTAAAATATGCGCTGTGTGCAGGATTGTTGCACTCTAAGAATGACTGACCCCATAAAACGAAGGAATAGAAAAACACTGGTTGGCCTGTGTGCAGGACGACTGGCTTGCAACCACCAAAATAATTCAGCAACAGATGACCAATTGATAAGTTTTATCACAAGACGTCAATGACAAAGACGTCAATGTAAGCAGCAGGACTTTGGAACCAGCATCACCACCAGCTGGGTTAATTGTTAGTAATCTGATATCTGATATCAATGCATATCACAGGGTGACAGTTTCTCAGATTAACTGCTAGGTAATTGCTACACAATTGTTACACAAGTGCTACACCATTATCTTCATTTTCCTCAGTAATTTTGTTTTACTATGGCTAATTCTTTGGTAGCTGAAAGGCCCCTTATAATGCTTCCATCAAATACTTTTTACGCCTAATATTCCGCACTCAGAAAGGTAAAGTAACAGAGAAAAAAAAAGGTACGGAAAAAAAATAAGTATGGAATCTGTAGGTCCGAAATCGCTCAGGAGACATTCATAATGAGGCTTCTCATACATATACTTCTAATTGTCATTGCCATTACTGTCTATTTCGCTTCTAAATTTGAAGATATGACACTACCATCCCCATTGTATGGGAGAGTGGCGATCATAGGCGGTGGACCCGCCGGTATTGCTGCATTGAAAGCACTCGCGTCCGAGCCAGTTGAGTTCGAGGCTATCCACTTATATGAAAAAAGAGATAAATTAGGTGGATTATGGAATTATGGTGGTGATAAATCAAAACTGGGACCTCATGTTCCTTCGTTAGATCCTAATTCTTTTGACGTTATCATTGATAAAAACTTTGATCAGAATCCTACGGGGCCACCCCTTTTCTCCCCCATGTATAAATACCTTGAGACTAATTTGATAAGTAGAATGATGGAGTATCGTGACGTTCACTTTCCAAAAGATACTTCAACTTTCCCACCAAGACAACAAGTCTACAAATATATACAATCGTATATTGATTCTATTCCATCAAATAATGCTACATCCATTTTATATAATTCCGATGTTATTGAATGCACCAAACTCAACACTTCAAGAAAATGGCAAATCACGGTTCAAGATGATGATGGTCTTCACCATCATTTATATGATGCCATTGTGGTTGCAAATGGTCATTTTCAAGTTCCCTTTATTCCTCAGGTTGAAGGCTTACAATCATGGAATACAAAATCACCCGGTTCAATCACTCATGCCAAATATTTCGATGATTCAGCGTCGTATCGTGATAAAAAAGTTTTGATCATTGGCAATTATGCAAGTGGCACCGATATTGCTACACAGGTGGGCGTTACTGCCAAAGACGTCTATATAAGTATTAAAGATGCTGACAGTGCCGGAGATACTGAAAAATTAGCCAAAACAATTGGATTGATCACTCATTATGATTTTGATGATAATCGAAGTGTCACTACCATCAATGATGAGGTGGTTAATGAAATTGATGTTGTGATTTTTTGTACGGGATATTTATACAGTGCTCCATTTTTAAAAAATTATCTTCCTGATTTAATTACCGATGGGAATCAAGTAAATGATATTTATAAACAAATGTTTTATATTCCTGACCCTTCACTCACTTTCTTGGCCTTACCCAAATTTGTCATTCCCATGCCCATATCTGAATCCCAGGCTACTGTAGTGGCTCGTTACTACAGTGGTAGACTTCAATTACCATCTACCAATACTATGCAACAAGAGTACCAAAAGGAACTTGATACGAAAGGCGCCGGTAAAACTTTCCATAATTTGCAATTCCCTTTGGATGTTGAATATGCCAATGAACTACTAGCATGGATTCAGAATGAAGGACTTGATAAAAGTGGACTTCTTCCTCCTTTGTGGGATGAACAACGAGTCAGTGACCGAAAGTCTACTAAGGACCTTAAAGCTAAAAGACTTGACCAAATTATTGAGCATGCTCGGAAATTGAGGGAAAATGGTGAAGACTTTCGTCTATTGCCTAGTTGATACCAAACTCCGGTTATGTTTAGACAATGCTCAACATAAATTTTCTTTCTTAAATGCCAGTGTCAATGTAGTTGCAAAACATGAACCAAAGAGATTTTACCTAAAAAAATACAATAATAATGGCGTGGGTCGTGCGCCATCCTCGGTTTAGTTTTGCGTTGAGATCGAATGCTATTTTCAACACGTCTCTCTCACCTTATCGAAATTTTAATCAAACGAAAAGAAAAAATAGAGCACAAGAGAAAACAAAAAAAAAAAAAAAACACAAGAAAGGAAACAGAGAAAGATTATGCTTTAGTGACCACCTTTATATTATTAAATTATACAGTAATACCCTACCATAATGTTTATCTTTGAATGGTGTATGTTTTCCAATCAAATTTTTACCAATGATCACATAATTTGATATTGAAATCAGACTTGAAACTTGCTTGCAAATGAAATGTTAGCAAAAATTGTGGATCGTGCCTTTAATTCAACAATTTGATTGATTTGATACTAACGCATTACTCATATAGTCCAAGACATATTATCCTCATTAGGATTGTGGAATAAACATGCTAAGTTGTTATTCTTAGGTTTAGATAACGCTGGTAAAACCACCTTATTACACATGTTGAAAAATGACAGATTGGCAACCTTACAACCAACTTTACATCCTACTTCTGAAGAATTAGCCATTGGTAATGTTAGATTTACCACCTTTGATTTGGGTGGTCACCAGCAAGCTCGTCGTTTATGGAAAGATTACTTCCCTGAAGTTAATGGGATTGTATTTTTAGTTGATGCTGCTGATCCTGAAAGACTTGCTGAATCAAGAGCTGAATTAGAATCTTTATTTAGAATTGAAGAATTATCTCAAGTTCCATTTTTGATTTTAGGTAATAAGATTGATGCACCAACTGCCGTTAGTGAAATTGAATTAAAAACCGCATTAAACCTTTATGGTACCACCGGTAAAGAAGGTGCTAAATTACCTGAAAAAACTAGACCTCTTGAAGTGTTTATGGTCTCTGTTGTTATGAGATCCGGTTACGGAGAAGGTTTCAAGTGGTTGTCTCAATACATTTAAACAGTGGAATCAATAATTCCCACGCTTTTCTACTCTGTTATATTACATAGGTTATTAATTGATCCACTTTTTTTTTTTTGTTCTTTCTTGAATTATTATTATGTAATTTCTATGTTCAGGCAACAAGTGGGCACTATATATGTAATCGTTTGCTATTAATCATTGGGGCCAAAAAAATTTAGACCAAGTATTTCATGGACGCTTCGAAAAAGGAGAAGAATAACAGATTAACAAGAAAGAATCTAAATGCCGAGGCACCCAACCCGTTGTAGGACACTCTTTTCAATACACCAAGGTTTGGGTTACTTATAGGCTCTATGGGTACACCAGTTTCTTGCCTCATAAAGTTTGTCACATATTCACGTTGAACAACTGATTTTGCTCTGTCAAAGGGGAAAGCTATACCACCAGCCAAAACACCGGATAAACCTCCCGATATTAATATCAGCATAGCACTGCTCTTATTGTAATCCCCATTGATACAGTAATTTATGAGCATCTTCATTGACTCATACGTTGAGTAATATACTCCCCCAGAAATTGAATCTCGCCAAAAATGATATTTGAACCCAGCATATATTTCTTTGGGACCACCTGATTTTATGAATTCATGCAAAATTTTTATCCCTGTCGATCCTTCCAAGCGACTTTTGAAACTTGAGCTAGGTGAAATGGACAATTCTTTTTTAGATAGTTGTGAAACTTGAGAAGTAACCTTGGCTAAATCAAAGGGTGTTGCTGCCAAAGAAATAAGTCCAGCTGAAAACCACCCGGTAATAAAACATATCCCCGCATTTGCTCCCACACTGCTGGGTTGTTTCACGTTGCTTGAATCAAATATACTAGTAGTGTACGGTTTAAGATGAATAAACGTCAGCACGGTTATAGAACGAGTAAACGCGGTAGCAAGGACAGGAATCATCATACCTCTAAAGAAACCCTTCAAACCTTCACCATTATAAGTGGTCCGTAAACAATGCATATATCCTGTAACCGTACTGTAAGCTTGCATGCGTGTTTTGATGGCATCGATGGGGAAACCAATAAAGTTACTTATGCTAAGAGACCCATATGCCAATATGGTGGGTCTCCAAGCTTGCAATGGTTCTGGAAAAATTCTTAATGCATCAGAATGGTCAATGTGACCGGTGATACCAGGTCGAATTTTCGAAGATTTCACTTCTGTTGGGGGCATACCTTATAAACGGAAAGTACCTAATTGGCCTATAGGTCTCTATAGTGTTATTTCATTTAGACATCAGTGAGAATTTATGTTAAACCTTTTTAGTAAAATGATTGCGAATCATAGGGCGACTCATAGTCATCCGTAGTCATAAGCATAGACTGAATTTCGATTTATTCCCCACAAGAAGGGAATGGAGCAACTATTAAAGTAGAAGAAATCTTGGACCATTCTTAATTGTAAGTTGATTGGAACTTTTACATTATCAATCATGAGTATGCTATCCAGACCCTTAGTTTCCTATAAAGTTGCGTTTTCCTTTCCGGTAAATATCACGTGTCTGTTACCCTCGTATTTCATTATCATTTATGCTTCTTCATATTCAAAATTTGTTTTTGTTTTTGCTTTTTCTTTTCTTTTTTTTTTTATTTTTCTTCACTTTTTTTTTTTTTTTTGTTAGGGCCCATCGGGGAGACAAAAAAAAAAGTCGATTGCAATATCAAAAATGATTTAATTGCTTATAAATAATATATACATACGTTTGATACACACAACTGTTCATTGCAGCACCTTAACGATAATGAGTAACAAAGTATCTTTACATCCAGAAGCAAAGAAGTTTAAGGTCCCTAAGGGACCCAAGCCCATTGCCCACAAGAACAAGAATCAAATTGGGTTGGGTAGAACAATTGCAAATCAAAGAAGAATGGAAAATGCCGTTGAATATTTACCTGACGGTGAAATGAGATTTACCACTGATAAGAAGGAAGCTAACTGGGTCAAATTAAGATCCGTCACTCAAGAAAATTCGTTAGATGAGTTTTTAAATACTGCCCAGATGGCTGATACCGATTTCTCTGCTGATAAGGGTCAGCAGGTTAAAATCATTAAAGTTGGTAACACCTCCATTATAAACCAAAGTGGTTTATTAACCAAAGAAGAAACTTCGGCCCTTCGTAAAAAGCATCAAATGTTTGAAAACAGATTAATTATTCCTAGAAGACCTAAATGGACCAAGGATCAACTGAAATTACAGATTGACAGGCAAGAAAATTTGGCTTTCTTGGATTGGAGACGTCAGCTTGCAGAATTAACAGAAAGTAATGATTTGTTGTTGACACCTTTCGAAAGAAATTTGGAAGTTTGGAGGCAATTATGGAGAGTTATTGAAAGAAGTGATTTGGTCGTACAAATTGTCGATGCAAGAAACCCTCTTTTGTTCAGATCTGTGGATTTAGACAAGTATGTCAATGAATGTAGTAAGCCTAATGAGAATGCCACCAAGAAAAATTTGTTGTTGGTGAATAAAGCTGATTTACTTACTAGAGCACAAAGAACTGCCTGGGCCCAATATTTCAAAGAGAGAAAAATCAATTATGTCTTCTTCTCGGCTACAGATGCCAATGAACTTTTGGAAAAGGAACTTGAGGAATCAGAACAAGCTAAACATCCCGAATATAACCCTGCCAATACTACTGAACCTACACAATTTAAAGATGAAGATGACGATGAATCTATAAGGATTTTAAAAATTGGCGAATTAGAGCACCTTTTCATGACAGAGGCTCCAAAATTCGAACAAATTGAAGGTGAGCCAATCCGTAAATTGAAGATTGGTTTAGTTGGTTACCCTAACGTCGGTAAATCATCTACTATTAATGCATTGGTGGGTTCAAAGAAAGTGTCTGTCTCTGCAACCCCTGGTAAAACCAAGCATTTTCAAACTATCAATTTGTCTCCAGAAGTGTTAATTAATGATTGTCCTGGTTTAGTCTTCCCCAATTTCGCCTACACTAATGGTGAATTGGTCTGTAACGGTGTTTTGCCTATTGATCAATTACGTGAACATGTTCCACCTGTGTCCCTCGTTTGTCAAAGAATACCAAAATACTACCTTGAAGCCGTCTACGGTATCCACATTCCAATTCAAAAAGTGGAAGATGGTGGTAACGGTATATATCCCGAGGCCAGAGAACTATTGAATGCTTATGCAAGAGCAAGAGGTTATATGACTCAAGGGTTTGGTAGTGCAGATGAACCAAGAGCGTCAAGATACATTTTAAAAGATTACGTCAATGGTAAATTACTTTTCGTAAACCCTCCTCCTAAAAAATTAGGTGAAGATGATTGGGACATGCCTAACATCGAAGATGGCAGAGCTTTCAATAATGGAATCTATACTTTAGATAGTTTGCCAGAGACTAGACAACAACAAATCAGAAATGCATTGTCATCCAAAAATCTTAACGTTGACGAATTTGATTTATCCAAGGATTTAGCAAGATTGAACTTCTCCATGCATATCGGTGATAAGGAATCTGGACAAAGTAAGGGCGAGAATGCCGATGCCTCTTCCAGTGGTGCCAAAACATTATTCTATGGTGGTAAACAAGCCGCCTTGGAAAGTGCTGGTGATGACTTGGATAAGGAGTTTTTCAGAATGGATGGTGTCAAGGGTAATTTGAGTACCCCATTTCACAAAGCTGAATCAGGGAGTGGAAGTAAGAAACATGCCAAAAAGAATAAGAAAGCCGCTAAAAAAACTAGGGTTGTTGGTTACTAAAAAGTTTAGGCTTGGCTTCCACAACAAATTCGTAAGAGTGTTTGTTTCAATATACTCACTCTTTTCATACTCTGTAGATCTTATGCTTAAATCACATAAGGTTGATTTTGTAACATACTTTCATGTACCTTTATAGAATTGATGACTTTTTTAGTTCCGTTTTTTTTTTTTTTCTAGATCCGCAATTTGCTCCTCGATGTCTAAAGTGCGACAATCGAAAAAGGAGCAAAAACCCGGGGTAAATATATATAGATAAAAAGTTAAGCAGTTAGTAAGGCTTGATAGAGCAAGAGCCACAATTGAAAACATTAGTAACATCATATGTCAGGTTTTAGCACAACGCTTTTTGCTAGCGTTTCGAAAACTGATCTGCAAGGAAATCGGAGAGCAACCATACCACACCTGAACCATGATGAGTTGCTTTCAAGGTACCTTCCTATAGAGCTAATCCAAAGAGTGCTCTCATATCTTCCTATTGCATTTTGCACGTACCTTCTTCAGAGTATTCCCCTCGATCACGAATTGCGCAAACTTATTTACAGAAGCGTATACGAAAGAAATATATTCTTTGGCTATCCTTTCCGCGATTGGAAGTGGCAGCTGAAAACTGGATCTCTCAAACAAATTGGCTGCTCCGAATTGGAACTATTGGTCAGTTCAGAATCTCGGCTTGACCTATCTGTACCTCCCAAAACATTCATATTCGATTACACTTATGACAACTATTGTAATCTCTTTGGAGATGGGAAGTGGCTAGAAACCTTCACAAATTGTATGAAAGCTTCCCAACGATACTTTGCATTGATTCAAAATTTAGAGCTACATATTGACGTTGAGTACAAAGAACCTGGTAGTCAAGATGAAAACTGGGAGATCGATACTGTAGCTCTGGTCTTTTCTTGCTCAAAATCGTCTCACAATTTGACCCAGCTACATTTAAGAGGCTTCCAAGATAAGATCTGGCTGGACCAGTCATTAGAATCCCTTCTTTTGGAAAATCTACCACATTGCATCAACTTAAAAGAATTGGACGTTTCATCAAGTTCTCTCAAGCACTTTGAAAAGTTGAAATTTCCCCGTAGTATTACTTCTCTAGTATTCGTCAATAATGGAAAGATTGTTTTACCTGTTAACGATAAGGACTTTTTCCCACCTTATTTGGAATCATTGATCTTGTTTACAAATAATATTTCGAGTATCGTAAATGTATCTTTTCCTCCAACATTGGGGCTTTTGGAATTGGAAAACAATTCTTTGAAAACTCTTGATGGCGTGATCTGGCCCCCAGCTTTAAGAGTCCTTAATTTGTGCAGTAACAAGCTTCACCTATGTGAAGAACAAATCCAGTTGCCTCCAAAGCTACAGGTATTGTCACTACGAAGGAATCCAATCAGATCATTCGATGGTGTAGATTTTCCAAATTCGTTGGAACGTATCTCCCTTGATGACGAGTATTCAGACCTTCCGATCAACGTGCCACGCAGGGATTCCATATTTTATTCATAAAATATTGTTTCATCTTAAAAGAATACATCAATGTTCTTTCCCATTCACTAGTCTAAATCTATCTCAGTTATATATGAAGTCATGAGAAATAAAAAATAAAAAATAAAAGAATAAAAGAATACTACATTGACCACGAGAAGATAACAATGTACACCTTATGTAAAACGATGGTAGCTGAAACTTTGCATGATGAACTAATGTTTGATATCGTTTAATTGTCTTAATCTTTCATCTCTCCAAGCCTGATAATCATCCCCCATGATAGTAGAACTATCACCTGTTAATGAGCTCATTTGGTCTCCAGCACTATTCATTGGCTCAGGAGCCATGGATTCAATTTGAGAAGGCAAAATTTTGATTGGTGACATACTATATTTGTGCCTCTCAGCCTCGTTTGCGTCAACTAACTCAATATTGTGTACGGGAGAGAAATGGCTTTTCGTCAAGTCCGGTTGATAATCATTAATCCTCAAAGGCGAGTATCTGGAAATATTAGAGTGAACAGTATTATCTAAGTCTTGAAGAGATTCAGTGGGTGACTTATTTTGTTTATCGAAGTTAAGCACGGGTATATTTGACGAGTGCAACTGATTCCCAACAATTTTCGATACATTAGAGTTACTCCTCTCTATCATTCTCACAGGACTATCACGCCTAGAGCCAGGCTCACTACGAAATTTTCCGCTGTGGTTCGAACTATGGATAGCGCCAGCCTTAGAATTGATGGGTCTTCTTGGATTGACATTAACGTTTTTCGACGGAGACAAGATCGATGGGTGAGTCGGTCTCAACCGTTTAGGAGATGTTCCTCCTCTTGCTCTTGAATACATGGTCACAGGCTTTTGCGTGGTTAGAGGCTTTCTTATGGGGGATGTCCTTAGACTGGATGCTAAAGGTTGTTTTTTTGGTGATGATTGTCTGGTTGGATTGCGGCTTACTCTGCTCCTTCCGCCTCTATTGTGTATCTGTTGTGTCTCGATCACTAACAACTTTTCCAAGAAATCTTCACCGTTTATAGTGAGAGGCTTTTCCCCCTTGACAAGACTGTCTCTATTGTAGCTTATTATGGCACCTTTGAGGTCAGAGATCAATTTTGGCATATTTTTGTTGATGTTTTTCCTAATTTTTTCTTCATGTAATAAAATTTTGCAAGAATTTTTGCTTAGAAGTCTTGAGGAGTCTTTGGATGATTCTTCGAGAAATTTCTGATCTTGCAACAATTCTAAAATATGAGAGTAGAGAGTCAAAATTGGCTCTTTGCTGTTAAATTCTTCCTTCAATTTGGATACCTCCTGTTCATGTTCATTAAAAACGACTTCCTTATCTAGGGAATCATCATTCACATCATAGTCATGGTACTTGAATTCTCGTCTCTGCATTTCGGAGTAATATAATCTGGTGTGAAGTACTTCAATCTCGTTTCTAGTGTCAGCGATAAAGCTTTCAATGAATTCGGACCTCTTAACCAAAAGCCTCTTGAGTTCAATTTTGAAGTTCATTAGCGAGAGGTCAGTTAATGAGCTGTTCGAGTTCAAGAAACTTTCAACTTGATCACGATTTTCACCTAGTTTATCCCAAAGTCTGGTACATGAATCAAGATAGTAATCCCACTTTTTCTGCTTGGCTTCCTTTATTTTGTTCAAGGTACTAGCCAAACGCTTTATAAAATCAATGTGATGGTCCATCAATCCAAATTCTTTTGGATTGCTTTGGACAAATTTCAAGGTCTCACTATCGAAATAGCCCTCATTTCCGGGAGCATTTTTCTTGTTAGCAACATCGTATTGTTTCTGAATGTTTATTAGTTGCTCTTCATTTATATGAAGGGTGTCTATGAGTAGCAAACACTTATTTATAACGTCTCTTATTTGCGAATGTCTTTGTTCCAATTCTGCTTCACAAAACTCGATCTCTCTTTGTAAGCTTGATATGATGTCAGGTGTGATTTTGGCCAATTTCAAACCTCGTATCACACGAACTATTTTATAGTTAAGTTCCCTCAAATGTTCCATCAAATGATCAACATTCTCATTTGCGGAAAGATTGTTATCGTTATTGGTTTGATCCATGCCAGCTTGGTTCGCCAATCTTGATTTTCGTGGACTGGAAATAATGAAAGCAGAATTATCATCAGCATTTTTGGCACTATTCAACGCGAACAAGCCATTTGCCTTATCATTTAGTTTGAGCTCTGACACAGTCAAATCAAATTGTTCAATCAACAACCTATGCTCATCAGCTTCTGCTTTGGATGGGAGGGATTTGAGCATATTGACATTTGCGCTCGACGAATAAAACTGACCGATTGACTCTATTATATCTATGTATTCCGTGTTTAAAGTGTTCAACTTCTTGAATGTTTTGATAAATGCCTTCAACACATCGAGAAAAATTGAATTGAGCTTTCCTTTTGTCTGAAGAAGTGATAGGTGAGGAATGTGTTGGTTTATACAGTCAAATTGATTCTGCGATGTGGATTCGTTGCTCTCACCGGGAATTGTGTCGTTAAAAGGCGAGCTTGCATAAAAATTATGTTTTCGATTTTGAATAGACGTAAGTTTTGCTAATGCTTCTTGTTTGTAACCGTCCTCGTACATTTCCTTGTTGCTGAAAACAATACCTCTATTCAAAGTGCTCAAATGCTTATCACCATTTGTATCATTAAGCATGGCAAGAATTATCCTTATTTGTTGTCGTAACCACTCACATTCATTTTCTATATTATTCTTTTCTCGCCTCAAACTATTAGTAAAAGCAGAAATGGTATCATCGATAACTTGGAATATCTCAGACTTTTTGATTGATATCTCTGTTGTAGAATAACCAATTTGATTGTAAATACTACTTAGTTCTTCGATTGTTTGATTGACATTAGTCGTGATCATGTCGAATTGTTGTCCTTTGGTAATTGATTGATCAATGTCTAACTGATCCTTATGCTCTAATCCCTTCTCATCACTATGTTCTAAGCCGCGTTCTATGTTGTCGATTTGAATGGTGGAGTAACGCTTAGAATGTTGCTTGGAAGTAGGAGTACTTACAAGGGTATGGTTTGAGCTAATATCTCTATGGGAGCTTTCATTACTGTTTTTACCACCGATAGGACGCAGAATCTCTTGATCCCAATTATTTGGTAATCTTTCCAACTGCAGGAGGATTTGGTCCTGATTGCCTGTGCTTTCTGCAAAGCTCATTGATGGGCTAGTTTATGTTTTGTGTTAATTTCAGGTATAGCAATTTGAATTTGTTCCGATGATTTAACAAACTCCACAGGTATAATTATTGACTTGTTATATTACAATTGAATGTAATGCTTAACCAGCTGTATATATTGTTGGGTATCCTATCAGTAGGGTGTTATGGGGTGATATATTGCTGTGTTACTAAGCCGTACACCATTCGATAAATAGTTTGAGATCTTGTTATTGATTTCAAAACATCAACGTCATTTTTTCTAAAAGGAAGAGAAGTAAAAAAAAAAAAAAAAAAAATAACTGCCCCATCAAAAGATCCTTGAAGAGGTACAAAATTAAGCATTCTGCTTTGTTTATGTTCCAAGCAAATTTTATAAACAAAACCAAAAAAAAAATGTTACAAAACAAATTAGGCTGCTCCATTTGTGTCAATATTTAGATTGATCATCTTTCCTAATTGGGGCAGTTTGTAAATAAAAAATGGATGCGGAACATTACATCCGTACATCTCGAAATTTTAGAAGATAACTTCTTCAACCAAAGGTAGCAAGACTCTTGAGACTGCAATGAAAGCAAAGTAGAGATGTGTGTATGCATAAAAGGATAGTCTATATATATATAATGGAAAACAAGCTATTGAGTATTTTTGAAGAAATTTTGGAGCACACAAAACTCAAACACAATTTACATCAATCAATATCTGAATCTATTGGATGTCTCAACTGATCAAGCAAGGATAATATTTGATCCTCTGTATTACCTTCTTCTGAGTCCACGTCAATCACTTCATCAGTGATGACGTCCTCTGGATCTATGGATCCTCTCATCTTTGCAATCGGGTCAACAAGAAGCTCATTCATCAACTCACGAGAGCGATGACTTTTGTGTATGAGAAATTTACGATACACAAACCCAGTGGACTTCCAGTTCAATTCTCTCGCTATTCTAAATATCTCCTTAGCTGATCGAGCAGTCACCTTGGCCCCTGAATTCACTAACTCATTATACCATTTTTCTGCAATATCGTATTCTCGGCACGCATAATGATGAACAATAAAGGGATATAATTGATGATATGTGAAGGGGAGACCCAATTTACGGGACTCTAAAAGCATTTCGGAAGCAAACTTGAACTCGTTGTGCTTTTTTAAACTACTGTTTATCAATAAATCAAATAAATACACCGATCGATTTTTACGAGGGATACTGGAGAATTCTTTAAGGAAATCCCTCATTATCAGCTTGGCTGTATCAAAACTAGACACCGATACTTTCAAGTTTTTCTCTATTGATGCAACGGATGGAGCTGTTTTAAGTAGGTGCTCAACCATGTGCTTCACAATCGTGTCACTCATGTTTGCTTGGTTGAATAAATCACTTCCACTTGCCTGATGTTTCTTGACGATTACTCTGTATGAACGGTACAAATCGAGAATATCATCGTGTTTGAGCAGGTCCAGCAGATCTAGAACAGTTCTGTAAAAATGAGATAAGATCGTAGGAGTCAATTTCAATCCACATAATCTAGGGTCCACATTCGCCTTCTGTAAAGAATCGAATGGCTCGCCCAAACTCTCTTTGTATATTAGCTTTGGTAGGCCCATGTCATTAAGCATATTCAACACTTCATCACCTTCCTTGTTGAATATTGTGGCGATGTATCCGAGTAATACTTTTGGAGAGTGTGGAAACTTGGCATCAATCAATAATAAGATTTCTTCTACTAATGATTGCTTCTCAGTTTCACTGAGACTATCCAATTGGAGGTGATTCACTATAGTGAGAGCCTCATTAAAATATTTCTGCTTTCTCAAAATCTTCATTACTGTCAATAAGGTTCCTACCGTGACGTCTAACTTATTACTCATGAAATATTTTAAAACCTTAATAAAACTTAGCGCACCCTTATAAGTCATTGTGTGGAATAATATGGTATCATAGATTAGCTGAATATCTTTCTTCCAAACTCGAGGAGTCACCTGAAAACCTAGCTTTTGTATAACGTCAAATTTGAGCTCAAACTTCGCTACAAGAAGTTCCATGTATAATTTGGAGTTATAGATATCAGAGTTCTGAATATAATAAAACGCGCTGGTTTTCAAATCTTCCATGGTGAAAAAGTTAACCATTTTTTCAATGTGAAGTGGGGGGTATTCACTCCTGGCTGTGTGATGCCATTTTGGGTTAACCCACCCTGTCATGGCGACGTATTTGTCAAGATTGGAGCCCTCAAGTAATGATGTCTTTAACGTAGCAAGCCTGTTATCATCATTGGGGCGAATGTTTAATTGCACCAAGTATGAATATAATTCTCTATACTGAGTAGGGGAAAAGTGACTAACAAGCTTAACAAAAGCTGACTTCCATACCAAAGGATAGGTATTTACAATATTAATTTCTGCCAATTTTCCAAAGTATGCTAAAACCATCATCGATTTTTCTTCTTTAGACTTTTCGGTTTGTTCTGAGATTCTGAGGATATTATGTAATATATGCTTGCGTGCCTTCTTACTAGTAGGGTCAATCATCCACGATAATATGGAACTTCTGATAGGATCATCACTAAAAACACGTTCGAGTGCCTCACGAATCACGAACTTCAACTCTTCGTCTTCGATCAACCGATATAGATGGGTCGCTCTTGAAGTATTCGTAATTATAGTTTCGGTAATGATTCGTATTATGCTCAAGCAGAACAGGTGAGTTTCCGATACATCTTTATAAGGTATTTTTAATAAATGCTTGTACTCCTCAGTTGTGAGTTTGCTGATTGCATCTTGTGACATGCTATAAAGTGGACTGGGATAAGTGTCCAAAGCTATTGAAAGGTAATTTTCGACTTTCGCTTCTCGATGACTAGAAAATAAGTTGGGTCGTATATTTGTTGATGTAGGATTGATCTCCGACGATGGCATTGTGGATGCAAGTAAGGCTTGGGTTCTTCTTGGGACTGTTGAAAAATTTCGTATTCGAAACTTGAAGCTATTGTGAAATAGACGTTTTTGCGCTCGAAGCATTTCGGTAGAACTTTACTTTTTTCCGTTTACTGCTGTCTCTCAGATATGGCTTCTGTTTTGGATTTGACTTCTTCAAAAATGAATGGTAGATCAATGTTGGCTTTCTCCAAATTTTTCAGTTTAGTAGACTTTTTTTTTCGCTCCATTAACTTTGTATGAAGTACCGGGGCTTTAGCTCAGTGCGGCAGAGAAAAAAATATAAAAAAAAAAACTAGGATTTGAGAATAAGATCTCGCCTGAACATCGCAAATGACAAAGATCATTCCAAAATCGATACCTACATGGCAATATGCTGGGTTAATGTAATGCATTGAGAAAAATTAAAATAAAATAAATCTATATAACAGAATGCCCCTCCCAGGCTTCGAGATTGATAACTGAGGTATTCTTCCCAGCATCTCTATATATGTGACGTTGATAAAAATATGCAATGTCGAATACGATAGTACCGGCACTCCCCAAAATGTAAGGTAACTCTTTCATCAAAAATGCGCCAGGGGCATCACCATACAAGAAGTCACAGCTAGTCAAGATGGAAAAAGTATAATTAAGATTACCCAAAAGTGCAGCACCGAATAATAATGGGGATATACCATCCACTGACTTTCGAACATAGTTTTTGTAAAGTTGTGGACATCTTGAGCCCATGTATACAAAAGTGCAGCCCCAAGCAAGCACGAATCCGAGTAGTTCAAAGTTGTTCTCGTGTGGTGCCGGATTAGATCCCATATCCTGAGTGATGTGCATGGCATTGGTAGAAACGGCATTAAAGACTGAGCCAGCTGCAAAAGCTTTCACCGCTGAATGAATTGGCCCTGTACTAGAAAGTGTTCCTGCGGCTGATATCGAACTGTAGTTTGCAGCGTTAGGCGAACCTTTAGGTGGGGTCAATGGAGATGAGGAAGTCATTGGATTATTGCCCTGGGGGTGATGGGACTGTCTGATGTGAATTGAATTAGTAGAGTCATTATGAATCAGAGACTCGCCTGGCGTGTAAGCAGCATATTTTCCATCAGGTATATCATCGCTGTTCCGGGGATCGCTTGAAACATGCAAGGACTCGTATGTCACACCCCCATACTTTGCAGGGTATACGCTATTGTAGTAGTAGTATTGGCCACAAAGTGTTATATCGTTACAAAGAAAAAACACACTCAACCATATCTGGAACCTTAGCACCACATCATTAAATAAGCAACTGGTGAAGCTGAGAAAGTCACCCATAAACCATAAGAGAAGAAATGAGGGTGATATACCCTCAGCAGACTTGTTTTTATAGTTTGTATAGATCTGAGGCAATTGTGCACAGACCCAACTCCCTAGAGATATTGTGCTAAATAAGCTGGACATCAAAGTTTGACTGGAGCATGAATCCATTTTGTAAAGATTTATGTGCGAATGAAGATAGGATGCAATATATGATCTGATGGAGTGTTATATTTGATTGAGATCGAAAGGGGGTCAAAGCTTTTTGTAGGTTAAGAGCATGCGAAGCTACTGCGGGACACTAGTATTAAAGGATGAAAGGAATCACTTACCAAAGGAGATAAAAGTATTATTCTGTTGTCAAGCAGTGCTAATTTGGGAATTCATAAAAAAGAGACAAAAAAACTAAAGATAAACAGATAAAGGTTTATAAAGGAAGAGCGGGAAAAAAAGTATGATTCATCACCGCGCTTAGCTCATTCGATTACTCATTTCGGTTAGCTTCGTCGAAGCGATCAGGACTCCAAGAATCCGTACACCATATTTGATCGCGACTCACGCCGGAGGCTGCACGATTAGGTGCGAAATATGCATCTTACTACAAGCAATTAATTCTTTACGTTGTCTTGAACTAGGTGGATTCAAATGCATCCATGGTGCCATATTGAACACGAGGTTGTCTAGAAAAGATATTTTGGAATCTCTTATACACAGTTGTAGATATTTTGAATCGATTTTTGCAAAATTTTCATAAATGTTAGAAAAAATTACTATGATCGCGTCATAATTTAAATTATCTCTATAGCACTTACGCCCTCAGTTTTGTGTTCAAATGTTTTTGAAATTTTTAGGTCTGTCCTCAAGAAAGATTAGTATAGAGTGATCAAAAAGCTACGTATATACTACTCAATGAAAGAAAAGAACAATCCAGAAGATTATGTATATAAAATGTGCTGTTACCACTAAATTTTGTAGAGTGTATCAAGAAATGCAATAATGACCTTATCAGCAACCCCAGTTGTTGAAACACTACCAGCTACACCATACAAAGCTGCGGTATCACTGACCTTTTGCAAATCTGCAGAGTTTCCATTATTCTCATATTCTTCCACCAATTTCTGCGTGGAGCTGATCAAATCATGGATAAGCTCATTAATGACTGGTACCGTCAATCTAGTGACTGCAAAATGAAGGGCGGCTGGTCTCTGCAATGAAGCGAAATGCCACCCGCGATCATTCAAAGCATCACCCAATCCGTATATATTTAATTCCTTGACACCATCTTTAACTTTGAACGATACGACAGAGCCGATAGGGTCACCAATAATTTCCAAATACTTACTCAATATATCGTTTCCTTGTACAGTGTACTTTAATTTCATAGCCGTACGTACTATATCATAACATGATTTAGTATAACCATCTTCTCCAATATTGACCAAAGTAGCCCAGCATCCCACCATCAACGCACCAGGTCTGGAACCAGCTAAAGTGGGCGATCCATACATTCCACCTGTCCAGTCACTCAGAACATAGTATTGTCGTTCACGTATCCGAGGGTCTCGGTACATAATGATAGAGGAACCTTTAGGAGCGAATCCATATTTATGAGTATCACAGGATATCGAGGTGACACCAGGTAATCTGAAATCAAAAAGCGGTATACTATCTTTGTGGTGAACATTCGATTTCTCCAAGAATGATACTATAAAGGAACCCAAGCAAGCATCAACATGAAGTAATATTTTATATTTCACAGCTAGATCTGAGAGGGCCTCAATATCATCAATGATACCGTGGGGGTAGTTAGGAGCCGAACCAACGAGTAACACAGTGTTTTTATTTATGAGACGCTCAACCTTTTTGGTATCAACTTTGTAGGTGATTGGGTCCAAGTCAACTTTGTGCAATTTCATTCCGAAATAAAAGCACGCCTTTTCGATACCAGCATGAATTGTGACCGGGGCAATGATTTCGGGTTGGGTGATTCCTTTGTAAGCTCGGCCATATTCTCTTGCTGCTAACCCTGTAAGCAAAAGTGATTCTGTACCACCTGAAGTTGTCGAGCCACACCCAGTTTCAGGTGCATTGAATATTTTGAGAACCATTGACACTACCTCGGCTTCCATCTTCCTAACCCCAGGGAAAACATCGGGGTGTAATTGATTGGCCACTGCGTATTTATGATACGCTTCTGATTGTAAGTTGAGAAGCGATTCACCCCCATGATACACTGCTCCACTCACTTTACCAGCAGCCCAGTCAGTATGTTTCAATTTTTGCAAGTTATCCAATTCTTCCTTGATGCGTTCACTATCGAGTCCCTTTGAAGGTATTTTTGGAAATTGTAACAATTCATCATTATTTTTCAATAACTCTTCTTCAATTTTTGTAAAAGTTTTAGCAAGTTCATCGGCAACTTTCTTGTTCAAAGGGGGTAGCGATAAAAGGATTAGGAACAACTTTCTTCTTAAGCTTGATGCTAAAATCGTTATCGATCTTACTAATCCATACCCTCTAACAGTGGTCCAGGTACGACTTACGTATGTTAAGACAATGTATGATACGATCAAGTCTCGCGCAAGTGAGACTATGGCCCACGGGTTGGTGTAAGTGTCGAAGCCGTAGTATTCATGAAACCACGATTTACCTTGTGCCCAATAAGACCAGAAGTGTGAATCAAGGACAAATACCAACAGTGAAAAGTCAGAAGGAAGGTGAGGCTGTCCGAAAAATTTAGCCTTCAAGAATGATTCAGTCTCCATGATTTGAACTGACAATTGTTATACACAACTAAATTGATTCACCCCGACCGTGGATAAGGATAGAAGAGAATAGTTAGGTGCGCAGTCTTGAATCGTTCCTTTCACCGAGAATAAATTCAACCACTTTATATCCCTAAGACTGAATAAAATTTTGGACAATTGATTAAAAGTATGGGAAGGTGTAGATTTTGTGCAATGATAGCCTGATGCTGCTTCTTGTCTGACTCGTCGTACACAATCTTTTTTTTTGTTCTCGAATCTATTTTCGAATGCATTTCGGGGAAGCTTTTTTTTTCTTTTGTGTTTGTTGCTGTGCTCGGTGCTGCCGGGAAAAGGGAGAGAGAACTCACGGTTATTGCAGCAAACTCAACAAGCACGCCTACTGGTTCAATTTCAAAAAATTCTTCATTGATTGTTGTCGACTAATCTGATTCCTATAAAAAAGACTTCATGATTTCGAAAAGGATTCGTTTTAAAGAAAAAGAAGACAAAAAAAAAAAAAAAAAGACAAAAAAAAAACCAACAAAAGAGAATGTACAGATAAAATGCCATTCTAGAATGGCGTTGAGCCCCTGCTTACTCTGTTACCAGGCCTACTACTAGATCCACTAGTAGTGTTATCCAAAACGGTGTTCCTCTCTTTGATTAGTTTGTCTAACTTAGCGCCGAAGTAATGATTTATGAACTCATTCTCCTTCGTTATTTTATTTAGCTCAACCTCATAATTAATCAAATCATCCTTTTTGATTAATGAAGGAATGATGCGTATACCAGGTCCGTTTAGCTTGGTTGACAAACGAGAATTTTCATCTTTCAAAGATGCAAGTCTCGTTGATAATTGTACCGCCTCACTTGAACTATTTTGATACTTGGATCTAATGTGTTCATTTTCATCATTTAATTTGGTATACTCTGCCTCTAGCAGATTTAACTCTTCTTTCAACTCCTTTAATTGTTGCGCTTGAGACTCAATAATATCGGTCAACTTGCTATCGTCTGAATCGTCTTTAATTGTTGTTAAGTAGTGTAGTTTTTCGTTCAAGTCAGTATGTATCACTTCCAACTTGGAGTAGTCAGCATCAGCACGACTTAACTTTCTTTCTGATACGATGGCATCATCATTTAATTTACGTAATTTACGATAACGTTCAGCAATGGCCTCTTCTTGAGTATCCAAATTTATTTGCCTCAAAGTTTCCTTGATTCTAAAATCTGGAAGGTCGCGTTGAAATTTTTCAACAACAGTGTCATCAATCTGTGCGACTCTTTCATTAAGAAGTTCAGCAACCTTTTTTTTATAATCAGCACAGCCAAACCTTTCAAGCCTTGCCATTGACAACCGATTCTTCTTTTGAAATTGATCTTCCCTAACTTGTCTATAAGGTAGAAGTTCGGTATCAAATAAATAATTGTGTTCCAATTTCTTGATTAATTTGTCTTCACTGAAATGAAGAATCAACTTATCATTGTAATGGTCCATGACATGATGTAAGGGGAATTTTATAGTATCCCATTTGTGAAACCAAGTATAAAGTTTTTCCATATTGCTACCGTAGTTTCTATGATAAAAATCCTGGAAAATCAATGGGTCAAAGTTATTGAATCTATTAACAGCGAAAACGTTTAGACATTGAAACTTCCACTGAAACAATTGACTGGAAGGATCCCTTTCATCAAATCTAAAATTGGACCTACCATAATTACTGGGAGCTGGATATTCTAGAGCAATATGATCAAGAGTGAAAAGAGGCAAGGGAATCAAAATCGGAGTTTTTAGTTCTTGTTGTTGGAGTGACGAGGATGATGCTGATTTGTTGTTTCTAATGAGTTCAATGCTAGGGTTTTTGGTATCTAAATTTGAGTCAAATGAAATGATAAGATTGAATTCAGAGTTCTCGCTGTTTGATGCAGGAGTGTAGTTATTGTATAATTGCAGAGAAGTAACAAGATATAAACAAAGGAATGATTCGTTCGTACCGGGAGATCTTTGCATTTGTTTTTTCCGCTTTGCTTCACTGGAAGCGTTTGAACGAGAGCCCCATCTTTTCTTTGTTTTCGAAAAATCTCCGTTATGAGGACTACCAGAGGTGCCATTGATATGTGACGCACCATTGACTTGGGTAATGTTGCCATTCATATCATCTTCGTGGTTGAAGTTAGGCATGGGTTTCTTGTCATTGTAAAGCTTGGACCCGCTTAAGTTTTTGTAATGTAACTTTTTACCGATAATTACCCCTTCAATAAGTTCAAGCTCTTTGATTCCATCAGCAACTACCAAGATATGATATCCAGTCTTGGATAATTTTGAGTGACTGAAGTTAGATTCAAGATCTAGAGGGAATCTGTCAATGAATGAATTTATAATACGATTGAATAATTGCAATTTCCCCGATAGGTTTATCAAACGCTCATTAATTTCCAGCAAAAGAAGTTTTTTGGGGATGAAATGTTCCACCAATAAGGATGGATGTTTCTTTATTATGCGAAGTTGATCATACAAAAGATTAACCTTGTCGTAAAACGCAAGAACTTGAGAATCGTCATCCTTGTCACGAGGATTACCCAAGAAACTAGAGTTATCATCGGAAGAATTGTCAAGCAAACTATTGATACTAGCACGCTGTCTTTTGGTATGAGCTTCAGATAAAAGAATTGGGCTTAAAACTTGTAACACGGTTTCAGTGAGTTCTCGTTGCACATTGGTGAGAACAGTTGGTAAATGATAAACGCCATTGTTTGTTTGAATGGGCCCCGCATCAGCTTCTCCTTGAAAGCCATTCTTGTTGTTGTTGTTGCTGATGCTGTCATCGTTGGTCAAATTCATAATGGAGCTCGGAGGTGCAGCATTGTCTAGTATGGATTGCATATCATCTGGTGCATTAGACTGAAACATAGCATCGGGCGCATCGCCCGAAAGCATATCCATGAGATTCATTTTCCAAAGTCTTAGCCAAGGAATGTAACGTTGAGGTGGAGTTTGAGTGTATTGTTGGAGATGTCGAGATTCTATTAATATTTCTGCGTCCTTCTTTCGATCTTTCTTTCGTAATTTCTTTGTTTTTTTTTTCTTTCTCTTTTTGTTAGTTTTCTCAGTAAAAGATTTTTTCTTCCGCCTGTCTCAGTTTTTCCTGCCTGTTCCTCCATTTATCAATTTCAAAACAGCGAAAAAGCTGGAGCGGCTGTTGTTTTTTTTCTATTTTTATGTTTGACCTCCAGTCCTTTTTGTTTGTGCTTGTCTTCTACATCGGCTACGACGGATACTTAGATATTCACCACATATATGACTTTTGGACTGATCCATCAGAAAGAGTATGATGTATGCCAATGAGAGTGTATCTTCAAGTTGGATCTTGGGGTAGTTTATTCTAATTGCGTGCATTTCTTGTGTCAAACGCCAAAGAAGAGCCGGGATTTTTCGAACACACACGACATTAATGACACCAAATACGAAAAAAAAAAAAGTAAAATAAAATAAAAAAGCAGTGCAGGATCGGTTGCAATGCGTTAGCGAGGCTAATTTATTTCTTTTCTTTTCAAGTTTTATTTTTTTTTTGTTTGTTAGTGTCTCTTTGAAGTTTAAAGCTTATATTGCACCATTTCCAAAACTTGGAATCTATACAACGTAAAACAAACAATAAATACAGAACTTAATCTATACTATACTCTTATGATTGCAGGAAACTTCATGATGAACAAACCCGCAGGCAATAAAAAAAAAAACAAAAAAAAAAAGAAAAAAAAAAGAAAGAAAGAAAAAAATAAGTTTTACAATTGAAATACCAATCAATCATCTACGTCCCTTCTTTTTGATTTGAACATTGACACCGATATTTCCGAGACTTTCCCACACCACGTCTTCAACTCTCTTGGGCAACTTTCGCCCGTACAAGCATTGATCAACCAACCACATCCCGACAATGAATTCAGCCTTGTTCAAACTACCATCACGACGAAAGTCAACAAGGTTCCATATTGCTTCGAGTGTCTCATCAGGAAGTCGACTTCTATTCCATATTCTTCTAACAACTACCCCGTGAATCAATTGCTTGATATCAACATTCTTTAAATCATGTAATTTTTCATAATCAGCAATCGTAGCCCCATCTAAACTTGTAGAGGCCCTCGATGAGAGTTGAGCTGCTTTAGCTGATATTTCTTCTTCAGTAAGTGAAAAGGATGACTGAGGTTCTTCAAGGTGTTGTTTGGAATAATCAACCCCCATCAATCGTGTGACAACAAAATTCATATAAAGGCCTCGATTACTGACCCAAACCCCTTCATAACGTTTCCTTTCTTGTTCCGTCACATACCTAAGTTCACTATGATTCTTCCATGGTTTGTTCTCATTAAAGGCCATTTTCTTCTCTTTACGTTTGTTTGTTTTTCTCATGGTAGTTTTCAACTGCACCGGTTGCTGCTGATGAGTTACAGCAACAGGCGTATTTGAGCGAGAAGGTGGGAGGAGCTGACTCCCAGAACCACTGTTAGATAAGGGATCTTCATTGGTGTCGGAATTATTGTCCAGGTCTATCAAATTGACAGTACCATCAACACCCTTGATTTTATACTTTCTCTTGAAAAGATTATGCTTGTGTTCTGGGTGCTTACGGTTATTGGCCTTACGATCAATATCAGGAAACTGAGGAAATTTACTACCAGCGGTACCACCTGACCCAATACTATTAGAGCCATTCATAGCGATACTTGTAGGAAAATTGGATTTACTTTCCAATTCACTCGCTTCTCCATCAGTATAGGAATCAGCATTATGACCGGCCAGTCCACCAGCACTATCTGAATTATTCGGACCTAAATCATTCGTTGAATTATCATGTTGGAACCCAGTATTAAAGTAATGGTGACCAGTTTGAATTGACGAGCCAGAGCCAGAATTCTTTTTACTATTACCACCAGACTTAAGAGCGTAGGAATCATCCGACATATACGACGAAGCCCCATCATTCTCCATTTCATCATTGCCAATACCTTGCAGCAGTAGATAATTGATATCTGGAGGTGGTTTCCTCTTGGGCTTAGATTTGGTAGCTATACTAGACAATGATCCGGATGCAGTAAGTGGACCCCCACCGGGGCTCACCATAGCATCGGTAGTATTGGTACTTGGTGAATTCACGCTACGCTCATCCCCACTGCCTAATTCAAGAGCAGTGTTTCGTGGTTTGGATCCAGATCCTTGTCGTAAACTTTCGGAACTGCCGTTATTATTCTGACTTATGCTTCTTGCATATGCATTCAGCGATGGCGGTATGACAATTGGTGAAATATTTCTTGATCTATTATGTGATTGACGTTCATCTTCATCTTCAAATTCATCCTCTTCCAGATCATCGTTGTCGCCATCATTCTCATTATCGTTATCGTCTTCATTGTCAGATGCAGGGGAAATAGTAATCCTTTTGGAATTGTCATTCTCGGGTTGGGGATCACTTGACAATGATTCATCCGTCGCCAGTCGACGAGTTTTGTTGTTACTCAAAGGTTGACGAGCGTGCTTACTACTATTCGTCTCATTAGTCGTGCTTACTTCATCGAGTTCACTATTGTTTAGTTTGATAACTGGAGTGGTGGGAGATTGTTGACCCCCCGATACATGCTCATCAGCACCAGGTTCCAGTAAGGTTGAGCCCAACGATGAATAAGAGTTATGAAAAAGTTCCTTATCATAAACCATGCGCGTGGGTGCATGAACGCTACTGCTTCCATCTCCGCTACTGTGTGAGGCAAAAGAAGGGACTGATCGGCGACGGCTGTCGGTATCGTCATCACCTTCAAGAAAAGGTAACACGAGGTTGCTAGTTGTGTTATGAGTAGAGATTCGTTTCAGATCGATGCTTTGTCTTATTCCATTAATGACATCCAGATTTTTCCTTGAAAGTTCATTTGAATGTGTAGATTTTGCCTTGGCATTTATTGAGTTACGGACGCTATTCAACATATCTTGTGGTTGTGTGTTGATGGTGGTTCTCCTGATTAGTGGAGGGGGATGAGTCAGAGCTGGGGTATTATTGGTAGTATTGCTTTTGAGAACATTTCTCGAAGGAGCCTCAGGTGATGATCTGTCTGAATGGCTAACGGGTCGTGATGATGTCGGCGCTGGTGCTACTAGATTAAAGTAATCTCCTCTAGGAAAGGCTGACGATGGAGTTTTGGCACTCTCAAAATCCTGGGAGGTACGGGAAAGTCTTTTGGCTGTGGTATTAGGCTTTGTGGTAGTTTGAGCTAGAGCCAGTGCAGCAGCACCAGCACTGACAGAACTAGAACCGATGATCCTCGGGTTGGCCGACATTGGCATGGTGGGAGAATTTGAAAGCAGTTGTATGTTGTTGCTATTATGGGCATTGTCATTGGTGCTACTCTTGACAGGGTTGTTGGTTTTATGAATTGGTCTGTTATTATTGGTTGTATAAGGATCCGGAAGTTGAGTAATAGTGGCTGCTCTCTTCGGCTTGATTCTAGCCGGAAAAGGACCAGAAGGAGTAGCAGGATGAGATGCGGTCGGGGTTTTAGCTGGCCTAGGTAGCTTGGGTATTGCAGTGGTAGACAAAGATTTAGAGTCAGTTGAGACTTTCAATGGCGGCTTGGATGACTTCATCGATGTCATTGTATTTGTTCGATGGGTTAGAGTGGGCTGCTCTTTTTTATTGTTAAGTCCCTTGAAAGCCGCCAAAGCAGCCGCTTGGCTAGCAGAATTAGTATTAGACATGGTTTAGTATCGGTATCATTGATTGTGTTGAGGTGCTAAGAAGTGTATAGCAAGACTAGACGATTGATAAAAAAGTTCGATCTCTTTCAGAAGAATCAACTAAGTTCCTTCTCACCCAAAGACGCTTCAGTTGGGTTGGATAAAAAAAAAATGAAAGGTTCACCAGGTGGGATTGAGTTACGCAGCCGAAGAAAAGTAGTGACAAATGATGACTTGTAAGAATTATTCACGATATGCTAGTCTAGTAGTATCAGATTTATCGTGAATTTTGCGTAATGATATCTTTTTTAGAGGCAAAGTAAAAATAGATCGCTCAACTAGGCAGTGCGCTGATTCCTATTACCATTCTTTTTTTTTTTTTCTTTTGTACTTCTGCTCTGGTTATTTTTGTTTTTTACTTTTGCTGCGTGTTGGGTACAGCTTTACCGGAGACTGCCTACTAGAAAAAAAAAAAAAAATAAAGAAATACGAGCTCTGTTCTGTCTCGAGCATCAAAGTGGACTAGTTTTCGATACGTTAGCATATGGTTCCGAGACTATGATGAGGTGAGGCTAATTAGTGGTATTATTTAATTTATCTAATATACACGTGGAATTGAGTTGGTATGAATTGAGTTTGTATAGATTTCCGTCTTGAATGGAAAAAAAGAATCAAAAAGAAACATATTGAAAAAGACTAAACCATAAAAACCAGAATGAGGATCAACTTCTCTTCTTTTTGGATGCATTGGCATGTCTGCCTCTTCCGACTTTGACGTTGGAATGTCTATTACTCTGAGAAGTACCGAATGGCGACATGTAATTGTCTGCACTACCCCCACCAATCCATTCTTGAAGCATTTTTTCATTATGTCTTCTTTGCCATTGTTCATCTTTGATGGCTTGATTATATTCTTTTTGATCCTCTCTCAAAATCAAGGGGTCTTGTAAAGCTTTGGCTCTATTTTGTTTGTTGTGTTGATATCCAGCATTCCCCTTCAATTTTTGTTGATTTTTACTTAATGGTGAAGGTAACGAATACTTTGTACCTCTATTGATCCAAATGAAATTTCTCTTGAGATGTGGTGTGACTTTACCAGTATCCTTATCGATAGAAACAGCACATCTTAATAAAGTGTTACCACCACACAGAGGACAAAAATGCTTGGGTTTACCATTTTTAGGCATAGGGATCATACGGAAACAAGCATGACATCTCAACATATAGTTACGAACTCTTCTAATTTGCTTACCAGTGACGGTGTTCATCAAATGTAAGCCGATTTGCATGGACACATTTTGACATGCAAAATCCCCGGTGGATAAAGCAACCTTCATTATGCTGGCTTTAGCATCGTTTGCTTCTTGAATGACTTCATTCGCGTCTTTGAGAAGTTCTTCTTGAAAATTATCGGGTGTAATCCAATCACCATCGTCATCATCTTCATTATATTCCTCCTCTAATCCATTTTCAACTGATCCTTCTTCTGCATTTGACTCATTTGTATTGACTTCAGGTTGAATAGTAGGTGGTGCAATTAGTTCTGGTGTTGCTTCAACAACTGGTGCCGGAGCTGTTATTGTTTGTGATTGAGTGTTATTGTTGTTATATCTGTTCTTAAAGTTTCTCTTCTTTGGGCGATGTACAACCTGGAAGCCATCATCATCTTCGGGCTGTTCCTCTTCAGCTTCTTCTTCTTGTTGCTGGTCTTGAGTAAAAATTTTATTTTCCTTGTTTTCCCTGTTTAGCAGTTTTAGGGAAGACTCATTTTGTTCTACTTTGTCCTGTTCTTTAATTTCACCGGGATAACTTCTTAACCTGTCAGTACCATTATTCAATTCTGCTTCTAGTTCGTAGGTTAATGCAATGATGTGAATATCGTTCAATGATAAAACAGAATAATCACCAGTCAATTTGGCGAACAGACTGACCTTGTCGATATATTGTTGTTTTGGGTGTCTGATTTGAAGACGTTCAGCCCATAAAACCAATTGGGATCTAACATGCTCATCTTTCAATTCACCATAAACACCGGGGGTGGTGTAAAAGTTGGAAGCAAGTTGCTGCAAAGCAGAAGCCGGTTGAGTAATTAAGGGGGTAGCATCAAGAATCAATGTGTCAATGTTCTTGCTTATTTGAGGTTCGATGTTTACATTGTTATCCACGGCAGGAGAGCTGTTGCTGGCTTCAGATACTGACATGTCCTTCGTTGGTTATGTATGTATATGTTTGGAAGTGTGTTCCTTTGAAACCATTCAATCTCATTGATTTAGCTTAATAAAAAAAAAAAAAAAAAAAGATAAAAGTGAAAATTTCAGCAGATGAGCTCGGTGAGATCCTGCATAATTAAGCGCATCCGTACACCAACATCGGGAATAACCACACTTATCTGACTTTGGATTATTTGTTGTTCAAACTTCGACGTCGGAATCATCATGCCGACCGAAACTAAATGAACCGAGCTAGAAGTGCAGACCTGCAAGCGGGTGTGTTATCCTCCCAGAGAAGAAGGCACGTGAGGTGTGAGCCTGCTTGTAGACGATACCAAGGAGATGCTCATACTGCTCCGACCGCCTCAGTAGTGAAAGGCTGTCGGTTCATCCCAAGACATTGTCCACAAGCATTGTAGAATCAAAGGTTGAAATAGGATAAACTAAAGCATTACAAAAATTACCAAAATTTTATAAGTAGTGTCTGATACGGAAACTCAAGCTGCTTGCGACCACTGTCTCATGTGGCATCCACAACCAAGTTTTGGGTTCTAACCAGTGTATTGTTGCAAATATCCACAAAAGATAATAACGTGCTTTGACCACAGTTCCGTGTAGAAGACGGGTCGATGGAGTCGAGGTGAACAGACTCACAGGGAAAAATAAAGTACGAATTTTGAGCAAAGTTTGCTTTGTGAATAGAATCTTTTTTCGGTTGCGCCCTATTGCAGCTGATAATGCATGAGTCCCGTTTTTATTCCT
Organism: Hyphopichia pseudoburtonii; assembly: GCA_003856775.1. Taxonomy (NCBI): domain Eukaryota; kingdom Fungi; phylum Ascomycota; class Pichiomycetes; order Serinales; family Debaryomycetaceae; genus Hyphopichia; species Hyphopichia pseudoburtonii. The sequence continues at coordinate 368,787 of CP024752.1, read as the reverse complement.
TTTTTCTTCTCTTGTCTTCTTTTTTTTTTGGCTTCAATATTGTTACTAGTTTGATATAAAAAGCAATAATCAGCTCAAGCTTATAATATTTTATTATTGAACCTACAGAAAATTCCTCTAGGATAAAGATATACTCTCACTCACACAATGGCCCAATCCGATAGAATCATTTTACATTGGTAAGTATTCACTCGACGAAAACGCAATGATTTGTATGCTATATACTAACAATTATCTTTTCAACCAGGCTCAACCAATCTAGATCTCACAGAATTGTATGGTTATTTGAAGAACTCAACATTGACTACGAGGTCAAACTTTACAAGAGAACTAAAGAATTCCGTGCTCCAAAAGAATTGGAGAATGTTCATCCGTTAGGAAAATCACCAGTAGTCGAGATTTTCAAGAATGGTTCGACCACACCCTTAATCTTGGCAGAAACTGGACATATAATTCAGTATATTCTTGCTAACTATGACACAGAAAATAAGTTGACACCATCCACCCCAGAAGGAAAAGAATTGGTCGATTATTACCTTCACTTCACCGAGGCTTCTTTACAAGGCTTTTTGGTGTCTTTATTGATCTCTCAAATTGCAGAAAAGAGAGCTCCATGGGGCACTGGATTCTTAGTTCGCGTAGTGACAAATGGTATCAATAGCCAATATGCCCAGCCTGAGCTATACAAGTCGTTGAAGTTTTTAGACTCTAAATTGGCTGAAAAGACTAATAAGCTCCGCTTTGTTGGTGATCAATTAACGGGTGCTGACATTATTTTGAGCTTTCCACTTGTCGATAACTTATTTTCCGATCCTGCAAGAGCCGCTACTATTGGTGGAAATATCAATATTGTGAAGGAATTTCCCCACTTACATGCTTGGTCTGAAAGTGTAAAAGAACTTCCTAGCTATAAAAAAGCTGACGAAGCCATCGAATCAAAACTTGGTGGCTCTAAATTATAAGCATCATGCTACTCCCACTTCTTATTGTTTCATTTTTCTTCTTAAATTTGTCAATTTGTATAACGTTATTTCGATATATTACTCGATCGATTATTCCTAGCCTCTTATAAAATTTGCCATACGCGGCTTTCTTCTTCTAGTCCGAAAGTATTTGGATATGTAAGCTAAAAAGGTTTATTCAATCAAAAACCAGTTTATGAATAATTCTCATTTAATATTTATTGCTTGTTCTGAAGGAGTTACTTCTTGCTCGGACTGAGTAACTGCAAAAGTGTATAAATATCCAGCTTTTTATAACCATCCTGTATATAAATAATTTTTTTGAATTGTATGGGAGAAGAGCATCGAGATTTTTTTTTTTCTTTTGGTTATTTGTATGGGGGATGAAAAGTTTGTCGTTCCCTTCACCGTCACAACAGACTGAATTATTTAAGTTAACGAATAACAATAACACAAGTATGGCGAAAACAAAAACCAGAGGTAGAAGAGCCGAAAAGAAATCTGTTGCCAAAGAAAGAGTTTTGGATTTGGAAAGTGGAGAAGTTGAGAACATTAAGAAAACCGATGAAAACGAAGCCAACGAAGAAAACCAAATCGGAGAGGGTGACAAAGAGGCATCTTCATCTAATGATCCTAGCGTTAAACCAATTTTTTATGGTTTAGTAGATTCAAACGAAATCGACTATTTCAAACAAGCCGAATCCACCCTCAATATAAATGCTTTCGAAAGTGACGAAGATCGTACAGGTTTCATTAGATCAGTTTTGGAAGAATCCCGTGGTAAAGAATTGAAATTAGTTACCAATCAGATATGTTCTAAACTTATGGAAAGATTGGTGCTTCATGGTACTGATAGGCAGTTGAAAACTATTTTCAAAGCATTCGAAAATCATTTTGTGGCCTTGTCTCGCCATAAGTACTCTTCACATGTCATAGAAACCTTGTTGGTTAGAGCTGCTGCTTTAATCGAGAAGGAGTTGATAAATGAATTTCAAAAGGATGAGGAAGATCCCGAAGAAAAACAAGATGACGAATATGATGTTTCTGTACCAATGGAGGCTTTGTTTTTACTGATGTTGAACGAATATAAACCTCATGTGAATACTATGGCAGATCATCAATATGCTTCTCACATGTTAAGATTGTTAATTTTGATCTTGTCTGCCAAAGAATTGCCATCTACCACTGTATCTAACTCAACTTTGCGTTCCAAGAAATCGAAAATTGCCAGAAAAATGATTGAAATAAAAGATACGGATGATTTCAACAGATCTTTCCAAGTACCACCTTCATTTAAGGCAGAGTTGAAGGAGGTATTGGCCAGCCTTTCAAGCGGACAAGATATAAAAAGAATGAGAGAATTAGCTATTCATAAAATTGCCTCACCCGTTATACAATTAGCCATTCAAGTGGAAGGAATCACTGATAGAGAAAGAACCATATGGCACTTAATTTTCCTTCCAGAAAATCTGCCTAAAGACCCTCAAGAAGAAGCATTTGTTGAATACTTGCTTTCTGACTCCGTGGGGTCGCACTTTTTAGAAGCTACCATAAAGAATGGAGGGGCCAGAGTGAAGTATGTCGAAAGACTTTACAAATTGTACATGAAGGACAGAGTTTCAAAATTAGCCAAAAGATCAACCACCGGTGTGTACATAATACAAGCATTGTTGTTCAAATTGAAACCGGTCGAAGTGGAGCATATCCTTGATGAAATTATTCCTGAATTGTCAAGTTTGATCTCAATAGCAGACAATCAAAATCTAGATTTGGGTAGGTCGATCATAGATGCCTCGATATCAAGAGGCAATTACAGACGTGATGAGATTATCAAACAATTGTTCGCAAAACTTGCCCCCAACTTTGATCGCGAAAATGCTGGAGCAAACAACTCAACCGAATTCTTAGAGAATACCTTACAATTGACCGGATCTACATTAGGTAACACCAGAGATGACTGGCCTACTGCAGAAGAAAGACGAAGATCTTTGTTTTTAGAAAAACTCATGGCTTATGACTTCTCTTTCACCACTTGTGTGTGGGCCAACTTTTTAGCATTACCCATTGAAAGATTCATGCAGATGTGTTTCCATGGGGTTTTCTCCCATGTCGTAGAACACGCATTAACAGTCATCCCAGCCTCCGAAGGTGAACCAAAACCAATTTTTATTTTACGTAAGAGATTCCTCAACATATTTCAAAATAATATTGTGGCTTTGAGTTGTAACTCCTATGGGTCCCATATCGTTGACAAGTTGTGGGACTTCACCGTGTTGTTACCGATGTACAAGGACCGTATTGGATCCGAATTACTTGCAGACAGTCATAAAGTCAAGGAGAGTACCTATGGTAAAATGGTCTGGAAGAATTGGGCCATGGAAGCTTTCGTTAGGAAAAAGTATGACTGGAAGTCAATGGTAAAACAACAGGAAAACGCCTACTATGCTGGTAAAGCTGAAGAAGATGGAGCGGCTTCCACTGAAGGTAGCACTGAAAGGGCTAAAAAACCTATTGAATTAAAAATGGAACAACTTTTCATGGCCAAGCAGGCTCAAAAAGAAAAGGAAGGGGCCGCTGCTGCACACGCCGCCAGGGCTAATAATAAGCGTGCTGCCGACTTTGATGATCTCACTGCAAAGATCAAATTAAGAGGCCGTCGTCGTCAATAGATCCATTATGCTCTTTCACCTTCCGAAATCAACATGTCTAAAATTTGTATATTATATTATCTTGCAATTCAATTCTATAAACAAAGGTCCGATTATTCGTCATGCATTATTTACAATTATATTCCACTATATGTGTGGTTCTATTTACAAACGTAGTGCAGCCAGGCTTGACTTAGCAAAGTCAAACCTTGTTGGTGATGTAGTATTCGTTGAGAGTCTTTTCTGGGACCGTGGTAGGACTTTCAACTACTGGGTCCATTCCAGATTGGTTCTTGGGGAAAGCAACCACATCTCGAATACTGGGAGTACCAATCAACATGGCACACAACCTGTCGAATCCCAAAGCAATGCCGGCATGCGGTGGGCATCCCATACTCAAAGCATTCAACAAATGACCAAATAATGCCTGGTGATTATTTATTTTCAAAATCTCTTCAAATATGAACTTTTGTAACTGAGAATCATGAATTCTCCTTGAACCACCCCCAACTTCGACACCATTTATCACCAAGTCATAATGTTCTCCTCTAACCTGTAACGGATTGATACTCAATATGTCATAGTCTTCTAACTTAGCCATGGTAAATGGATGATGCGTTGATTCAAATCTCTGCCAGTCATACGTGGGGAACTCATCAGTGGCGTTCTCGCTTATCTCAACTGGATTGAATAAAGGAAAGTCAACAACCCAGGACCCTACGAAGACTTTACATGCATCATAGTCAGTAGTGAGTACCCCTGTCGACTTTTCAAATATTGGACGATTCCATTTATTAGGATACTGGCTTATTGCTAACTGCCTGAATTTACCCATGGGAGTAGGATTTTCATATGACAATTCTGCTCTAGTCGCAAATGCCAACACATCACCGGGCTTTAAATTGAGCGCATCTTGCAAATTGTTAGAGTTGAAATCAGAAACTGGTGCGATCACATTTTTATCAACAAACTTCATATGCCAATTCATGGCATCTTCTTGAGATTTAATGGCAATGACTATAGGTTTACGTCTCGAGTAATTATGGGAGTCTGTGAGCAGACGAGGAATCTTGAAATCTTTCGCGGGATCAAATGCGTCACGTAAGACACATGCTTCGAAAACTGGGAAGTGTTTTGTTTGTTTGACAGGATTGAAGAAGGAAGATAGGTTAATTATTTCCAAAGCCGATCTCAAATCAGGTTTATCGATCCCGTATTTTCCCAAAGCGTCTCTATACATGAGCTTATTGAAGCTTACAGCTGGCGTACTGATGCTTTCTGCGTCAATAGTTTCTAAATTACCATCCTGATTAACTTTATAAGTGGGTAGACCACCAATCTTATTCCACACATTATGTATGATATCCTCAATGACTACCGCAACTTGATCACTGGAGTCTATGTAGCTCATTTCCAAATCTACTTGAGTAAACTCAGGTTGCCTATCCGCTCTTAAATCTTCATCACGAAAGCATTTGGCAATTTGAAAATATTTAGTGAAACCAGAACTCATAAGAATCTGCTTATATTGCTGTGGAGATTGAGGCAAGGCGTAAAATTTTTCCGGCGTCCTTGTAGGTACCAAAAATTCTCGTGCACCTTCTGGTGTGGATTTAAATAAAAGTGGGGTCTCGATTTCATCAAAATTATGCTTATTGATGAGAATATCTCGAATCAACAAAGATGCTTTACTTCTGGTCTTTAAAGCATGTTGGTAAAAAGGGGTTCTCAACTGCAAATATCTGTACTGAGGAGGTAAATTTTGAGGAGATGTATGTTTCAACTTATCAAGACGAGCAGCTTCTAAATTACTAGAATTCAAAATTTGAAAATTTTGAACGACTAACTCCAATTCTGGCTGGTCAACCTTGCTCGCCTGGTTCAGTTTTAGTTGTTTGATCTGGACAAACCCGGATACACTAACAGAATCTTCGGCTCCGCCAGCTTTGATCAAATCAAAAAATTTGGTGGGGGTGGTTTCTGGGTCGAAGAAAAGTTGAATAATATCACCATTGGCATCTCTCAATTCAGCAAAACTTCTTGCTGCCATGACCCTTGGTTTTTTGTGTAAGTGGCCGTTCAAAGTTACATGGCAGTTGAAGGACAAATTATCTTTGCCGATCTCATGGTTCAAAGCACCTCTTGGCAGCTGTGGCATTGCAATCTCATAGAGTGATTGAATCGAGTGTGTTGCAACTGGAAAATGGAACTTGGCTAATGTTGCAGATTTTTCAGGTAGCGATGCGTATCGACGCCTCCAACAAATAGTACCAGCCGGTGAAAGCCTGGCACGTACTGCCAAAGGCAAAGTAGTTAGGAATCTCATGCTCGGATACAGTCCGATTTACTACTTCTTCTTGGATATTTCTTCAGTTGTTATTCTTTTCTTTTTCGCGAAGAACTCAACTTAGTACTCATTTCGATTTTTTTTTTGTGGTTTTCTTCACTACTTTATTGAGTGCGCTTTAACAAAGTGACTGGTAGGACTAGCAAAAGTTGGCATTGCGAGCTCGATTGGTTTGAGCCAAAGCCAGAGGTTCTATAGGCTTTATTGATAGACAATGACTAAAGCGCAAAAGCCATGAAAAGTGGTCCATAAAGAAAAAATTACGTAGTCGATAATTAAATGCGGGTGTGGAAACCCGTAGTCTGATAAGTTTGACTCTCAGTTTTTTTCGCTATATGTCATAAAAACCGTAATAGTGCTTATCCTGGATCATAGAATCAGGCTCCTTTGGACGATATAAGTAATACGTTCTTCGAATGGGTACCCCTGGGACTCGGCAGAATACAACTAGAGATAGGTTCTCCATTTTTTTTTTTTCCTGTTTCGTTTACCGTTTCCTCTCGCAAAAGTTGCAGCCAAAGTTACAACCACAATTCTTCGAAGTCTCGTTTTCAAGAGTTTATAGTCTGTTTAAAACCTTTATGAAAGGAACTCTCTACGCTGCAAGGATTTCAAAGACTGCAGAAGACAAAAACGTTACCACATAAAGTGAAACATTAAGTTTGTCTGACACGAGAGTAAATTCCCCACACCTACACTACCGAGAGCTTATCAAATTATCAAAGACTTTTATTACAGTTATCCAGTGACAGTTCAGAATAGCTTAACTACTTACTGAAAAAAAAGTCGAGTCTACCGCTCCTTTCTTAACTTTTGTTATTTTTTTTTTCCCCATTTTACCAATTCAGATCATCGACAATATGTGGTCATTGACAGGACTCGAGTGCGTTCACCGTTGAAGAAGATACCTCATTAGCTTTGATAAATTTCGGCTGCTTAACAATCTTAGCAGCATAGGCAGCCAACTCGGGGAACTTTTTCTCCAAGTCCACATTAGCACCTAATAATGATTTTGCCTTTTCGAGGTTGCCAAAGATATTCACAGCTACTGGGAACACCAACATAAAGTCAGCTGCAGATAACTTTTCACCAACAGCAAACCCTGATGAACCAGCGGAATTTGAAACAAATAAATCATTGAGAAAGTGTAAGCTTTTGATTATTTCAGGTACGAAGTAATATTTACAAAGGAGATTGAGTCCAAAACTGGCCAAGTAATAAAGACCGAATGGTACACTTTGTTTCACCACATTACATACAAATAACCCGACTAGATAATTTTGAAGTTGAGGCTCAGAGTAATACAAATAGTAGTCGATCAACTCTGCGTCTTGGTCATTCGACGGCGTGAATTTGTTGGTACTGTCGTACTTAGAAATAAGATAAGAGATAATGTGACCTGACTCAGCCAAAACTACCTTAGGTTTACCCGGTGCTAAGATTTCGACCACCGGTAATTTTCCCAACGGGTGAATTTGCTTAAATTCTTTTGGAGGGCGATTATTTACACGCTGTTGGACTTTCAATTCATATTCCACATTAAGTTCCTCTAGAAGCCATACTATCCTTTGAGCCCTAGATGATTCCATCCTAAATTAGATAATGTTAGCATGAAACGATTTTGTAACGCTTCGCTTTGATGAGACATACCAGTGGACGATAATTTTGTCGGTCTGCGCCATGTTCGACTATAACTCTTGCATATGCCTTTCTAATTGAATATAGAAAGCTTTTCAACAAGTTGGAGTCTGTCTTTTATCAAAACGAAATTTGTTTCATCGCGATTTCATATTCGATCAAAATGCGGGCATTGTTATTATTACCGGCGGTTATCTCCGTTTTATCACACGTCCAGCACGCACTTGGGCTCTGCCTCACATAATCTTACCTGCCACCCATACACACTATTGAGTGAGTTGAATGATACTGTAACAAGTCGTCACAATCTCCGACTTCTGTTCGTTTTAGATGTCGTATGAGATTAGGACGCGTGTAATTAATCATAGCCTTACTAACTCAAAAGAACAAGAAAAAAAAAACCCCAATATCGTGAAGGAGAGTTTGGGGCACATAATCTGTATTGTTTTGACGTTACACTGGTGCATGTTTTTTCCATAACCGACAAGACATAGCACACAAAAACTTTCGAAGAGCCCTTGGAGTCAAGGAAATGAAGATGTCCGTGTCTGCTCGAATGCTTTCAGAATGCTATAAATTACGACGAGATTTTGCCAAAGGTTGAGATGATCCAACGTACTATTTGGATGTATGGGTGCGACGCGCAATCTCGCACCCTGAATTAAGCCGATTACCAGGGCAACTTAATTGTTCGGTGATTCTTTTGTGCTCTATTGTGTTGTTGTTTTTTTTCTTTTTTTTTGTGGTTAAATTTTTTGTTCCTGATTTACTCCAAATGCGTAGATAGCCACCTCTATGGGGTACGAATGCGTCTCTAAATAATTCGGTTGTTTTCGATGAGACCAAAGATGTTGTGCCACAGTAATAGTCAACATGTCTACTGAAAAGTAAGCGGGTTGGTGTTGTCGGAATTAGGTTTGAAACATTATGCACGAATTCACAATCGGTCTCCAGAGCCCATATGCAGGACCAACTCCACCGACCAGTTTGAGTAGTTTTGTATTCACTAAGGGTACAGCCTGCAAAAGGCTTATTCAAGATGGCATTTCAATTTAACAGTCCATCGCTCAACTTTTTTTCTCGTTCAGTTAATCTACAAAACCAACTTTCAGTGTTCACATATTTGCTCTTTTATATTGAATCAACTAGATGAACCTTTCTCTTTATTAAACTTTTGGCTTGCATGTACCATTAAATTTACAGTTCTCCCCATTCACGTCAAGCCTAAATTTGAATACACTATCCTCGATAAAATCTCCAAAAGTTGTCCAATTCTATACACTGAGGATCGATCATCATGATATCAGCCTTCTCGCTAAGAAAACCAAAGCTAGTTCTATTGCTTGTCCCTATAAATGTTGTAATCATTCTCCTACTTTTGCTCTACCTCGATCTGTTCCCCGTTGATACCGCCACTTCGATATCCAACCATGCTCAAAAACTTCATGCCGGAATCAAAACACTTGGTAACAAGTTCGATTTCAGTTACTTGGATCTGCTTACCAAAAATCATAATGCATCCTCGTCCGTGTTAGACCACATTGATACTTTTAAACAATTTGGGTACTCTATCGATAGAGAGAATGTCAGATTTCAATTCTTAAACTCGAAAAATAAACAAGGTACCCCCAAAGAAATTCTAGAACAGAATAAGGAGATATACCTGCAAGTTGTCGATAAACCTATCGATGAACCTAAAGATTTTGACATTAATTCCATAAGACCTCCTTCTGAAGATCAATTAAATAATTACGAACATGAAAGCGCTACCATTATTGCATTAGTGCGTAACAACGAAGTGACGGCAATCGGGCGCACCATTCGTCAATTTGAGAAGTCATTCAACTCTAAATTTAAGTATCCATATACTTTTCTCAATGACCAACCTTTCACGGATCATTTCAAAAAAAGAATTGCCAAATACACGGATGCACCTGTCAACTACGTTACCATCCCACTGTCTCTTTGGGATAAACCACTGACTATTGATCTCACGAAAGAGGCAGAAGCAATGCAAGTTATGAAAGATCATAACGTCGCTTACGCAAAGAAAGGGTCTTATCATAATATGTGTCGGTTCTATCTGAGTCAATTTTACAATGTGCCTGAATTAGCTCAATACAAATACTATTGGCGAATTGAGCCTGACGTTCTGTTTTATACCGACTTGAAGTATGACGTCTTTAAGTATATGGCCGGCACTAAGAAAAAGTACGGTTTCACCATCAACTTATACGATATCGACGAAACCGTTGCCACATTATGGCCGGAAACATTACGATACCTAAATTCGGGTGATAATTACAAGTACGTTAATCCCAACGGTGCATTTCAATGGCTCTTGGAAGATCAGCAAAACCCTAAGAAAAACCTGGTCACCGGAGGTTACTCCACCTGTCACTTTTGGTCGAATTTTGAAATTGGTGACATGGATTTTTTCCGTGGTGAAGCATATAACAATTGGGTGAAGTTTTTAGATCAGACAGGAAAGTTTTATTATGAACGTTGGGGTGATGCTCCAGTACATCTGATGGGGTTGGCGTTGTTCGCTGATAAGCGTGATATTCATTGGTTCAGGGACATTGGTTACTTTCATGATCCTTATGTCAATTGCCCTAATAGTGAAAAAACTAAAGGTTGTACTACGGGACAATTTAGTCGATGGAATCACTTGGCTGATCAAAATTGTATGGCTAGCTGGATTGACTATTCTATGGAGGACCCCGACGCCATTTATTGAGTCGCTTATTTGGCCTTGTCGTTAAAATAAGACAGGGCTCAAGATCTGACTTCTATATTTTTTCTTTAGTCTGTATATAGTGACATTTCATACTTTTTAATTCATTACCTGAACAATCTGATATACTAGTCTCATGGTGTATATGGTTTAACTTAGTTCTTCAAGCGTATAAGTGTAAAATGCAAACGTTTTGTACAAATTCCGCGTTGTGTTTGTTTATTTCCATTAGTGATACAAACCCGGGATGGGGAACTTGAGGCCGATTCCGCCGCGCACTCTCGATTTCTCGCTCTGGTTTTTCTCACTTTTACCAACTATTGCTCTTTTTAGCAGTTGGCTCGCGTTATCAATAAATAATCGGCTTTGCAGCCACACCTTTTGCGATTCCCTCTATTTTCCGTAATATTACAAGCTCTCTGGTCAAAATTGCACCTCCCGATATCGCATATATGTGTATAGGCGAATACCAAAGCTGTATTGCAACATCTGCCCAGTATAGAGCAATGGGTAGAACTCGGTCTGGTATATTCCTTAGAAGTGTGGATGCCATAAGTTGGGTAATTGTGCCTGCATATAACACCCCAATTATATGAATGTATGTACGTGAGCTTCCTAAAGCCCACGATTCATTGCAGCAAATTAACGGAGTCGGGCCCGCTGGCCGTTATCTCTTCAAATGCCGATTTGATCGTTCTTGGTACAGGCTATAAAAACCCTCAAAATCCTAACAGTAAATCATGACATTTTGATCCTTGACACTAATACTGAACTTTTTCAAATCCCTCTCTATAAATTGAATCATGGCACCAACCGCAGCTACTCAATCACCCCAACAGGATGGGAATATCGATGATATCGTGCGCAAACTTGCTACTTTGAAACCGATCAGCCGTGTAAACTACAAGGAAAACTTTAAACCTGGCTTTGGTAATTCGTGGGTTGAAGGATTACCAGCAACTGCCAAGGCTCGTTTTGAAAGGCATGGTATTGATATTTCACAAGGTTACCCTGAACGACCACCCACTGAAAACATTCCCAAATTTTTGGATGAAGCATATGCTGTCAGAAATGAAGAATACCCATTTATTGAACGTGGAAAGAACGCTGATCCCGAGAAAAAGGCATTGTTGGGAGCCGCTAAGGAAGTCATTCATTTATCAAAACATGTTGGTACTGAAATTGTTGGATTACAATTATCCGAATTAACGAATCAACAACGTGATGAACTTGCATTATTAATTGCTGAACGTGTGGTTGTTTTCTTCCGTAATCAAGATTTGTCTCCTCAAAAACAATTGGAATTGGGTCACTATTGGGGGCAAGTCGAAGTTCACCCACAAGCACCTAGAGTACCACTCGGCGGGCAAGGTGGTATAACCGTAATCTGGCCTGATTATAACAAACACATGGGCTTACCAATGACTTTCAAGAACTCTAGGATAGGTAACAGTCAGTTCCACTCCGACTTGTGTCATGAATATCAAACGGCGCTGATTACTCATCTTCATAATGATACTGTTCCTAAAGTCGGTGGCGACACTGTTTGGGTCAGTGGTTATGGGGCCTACGACAAATTATCTAAGAGTTTCCAGGAATTTTTGGATGGTAAAACTGCCATTTATCGTTCAGCACATCATTACGTTGATCGTGAAAATCCATTAAAAGGTGGTCGCTGCATTGAAAGAGAACACCCAATTATCAGAACTCACCCAGCTACTGGCTGGAAGTCATTATTCGTCAATCGTTCTATGACAGTAAGAATTGTTGGATTAGAGCCAGAGGAATCGGATTTAATCTTGAACTATCTCTTTGATGTGTATGAAAAGAATTTGGATATTCAGGTGAGATTCAGATGGCAACCAAATCAAGAAGGATTGGGGGTTTCAGCTCTTTGGGATAACAGAGTTAGTCAGCACTGTGCTGTGCCCTTCCTTGATAACGAAGCACCTGATGGTACAAGAATTGAAGAGCGTCATGGTACCAGAGTTACCTCTTTGGGTGATGTCCCTTCCTTTGATCCTAATTCCAAGTCTCAACGTGAAGCATTCGGATTATCCACTTGAAGTTGTGTCATTTGAAAATTCGCACCTATAACTTTTGATAATGTTTTGAATTTAGTGATGTCTTTCTATTTTCTTTCTAAATAGTCACTTTTCTTCTTCAACTATGACCTGAATATGATGTAAACCTCGAACGTTCTGAACAATCTGATGTTCATTTTAATTAGGTTAAATGACTTATAAAATTTTGCTTGTCGGGTGCTCATAAGATCTGGTGTCAGATCTGTGGATTCGTAATTCATACCCGATCCGTAAATTAAAACTGTAAACAAAAAGATAGGGCCTAAAAAAAGATATTCTCAACATGTGCTCGAAAACTACCAAATAGGGGTTAATGAAAAATCTTAGGGCAAATGTGGCTCGAGTAAAGAATAACAGAGAAAAAAGAAATTCGAAAGAACTTCAGTTGATGATTAACGACAATCTTGAAGCAAAGGAATCAATGACACAAGATATATCACCACATCATCGCCGTAAGCTCTGGGTGCTTGAAAGAAGCAACGTCCACAGAAATTTTACCCAGTCCTATAACAATTTCAACGTTACTGCAGTGTACAATCGTGAAATAAATGAGTCTCTCTTATCTAACGCGCTTCACAATTTGTTACTAAAACGCTCAATTTTAGCCAGCAATGCATTCCGTAGTGCTTCGAGTAGTACAGCCGATGATTATACGCTAAACTATAAAAACTTCTCAATACATCCAGTTGATAATATATCATTTGACAGCGTGGTCAGCTGGGGCGAAATTGAGAGCATTGACGTTCAATTCCTCCATAATTTGGAGTTGGTGAAGATACCGGTTAACTCCGCGAACTTACCTCTATGGAGAATACACGTGAACAGGTGCCAGGATGATGGTAAGCTTTATATTTCATTTTTGTGTGATCATACGACCTTTGATGGTAGCTCAGCACATCTATTCCATCAAGATTTATTGAATGAGTTAAGCGCCTTGGATGATGGGGCCAATGGTGCTATTGAAGTTAGAAAATCAATTTTCAATTATGATGAAGATTTTGAAAAGCTTTCACCGTTATTGCCGCTCCCGCAACCAGTACACGCTCTTTACCAGCCGACTTTATGGCAAAAAATCACTGCTATCTTGAAAGCTTTGAGTCCCAGCTGGCTTACCAAATTTGCGAAAAGTTTTCTTATACCAGGAAACCCCAATTTATGGAAACATCCTACATTCACGTATAACTTAGCCCTGACCCCAATACCAAAGACGGATTATCGCCTAATCAAGTTCTCCCAATATGAATCAGAAAAAATAATCCAGAAATGTCGACAGTTCAAAATTACCTTTACACCTCTTTTATACCGAGTTGGAATTTCAGCATTAGAAGACAGTGTTTTCAAAGCAGTTTCACCTCAGACAAAATTTTCAACTGTTCCGAGTATTGTTATTGATGGTCGCAGATTTTTCCCCGGTTTTGCTGACGCGATAAGGTATCAGAACGTGGTTGGATGTTTCAATCCACTTTTAGGCCCTCAGCATAGCTTCTATGTACAAAATGGGGAAAATCACAGTACTGTCCTGACGCTGTTTTTGAAATCGGTGTCACTGTTAACTAAAAGATTACACCAGAATATAAAGGGGACTACAAGCTTTCTGATGATTGGCTTATTACGCTGGACTAATTTAGCTCAATACTCGAAAGAAAGCGGATTGAGTAATGAAAAGTTAACCTTAGAAGTATCCAACCTAGGCCTCAGAAACTATCAACTGGGAAATTGGAAAGTGACTGATTTAATTTTTAGTCAAAGTGTTGGGACTAGCTTATATTTTGGGCTTTCAGTAGTGAGTACTGTTGAAGGTGGATTAAACGTCGTTGTTGGGTATAATGATAAATTTAACGAACTTCAGGGAGATCCAGTAGATGATTTTACTCACTTGCTCAAAGAAAGACTTATAAAATTTTCTGAGTTGGAGTGAAATTTTGAAAAATATTCTTAGACTTAATTTTGTTTAGCAGTTACATATATGAATACACCTATGTACGCCTTATGGGCTTAAACGCGAAATCATCACTTGATTAATTTCAAGTACATTGAATTACCTGGGGGTTCTTTTGAGGCGTTTTGACAGTTTAATGCGAACATCCAGTAATATTAGCTGCAAAAAAAAAAAAAAAAGAAAAAAGTGCTGAAAAAGCGGCCAAATCACCAGTCATTCACTTTATCCGCTACTTGCCAACAGTCAACTCAAAAAGCTGTCGTATACGCCAAAGTATTTAGCATGAGTCTTGTAATGCCGTAAGGTGACATCAATCGTGAAACTTCATGTGATGATTCGAAGGAAGCACATGCTGAGAAATGATGACCAGGAATCATCCTCATAACCTCGGCCATGAACGAGCCTAAAGTCATCATAGACAACTAGCTGCCCCTCACATTCATTAGTACCATCTGAGTTTATCACTGGATATGATGAAATTCATATACACAAGAAATAGGGTACGTTAGACTACTTTTATTACCTGATTGCGTCATGAATATTATATTTCCCAACCTTGGGTTAAAATTTTAAGAAATACTCGTGATACTGGTTTAGATGAAGCCTCAATTACAGTTAGATCTAGGTTTACCAAAGTGAATCAAATGAATTATGAAATGAAATTACCGAATGGGAGTAAGAAAATGTTCTACGTAGTGTCACGCGAGTTGATGTACGCTGCTCATTTTTCTTTGGCATATACGGTACTCGTGTAAAGCAAAAACCAAAAAAAAAAAAGGAAGAAAAAAAGAAGAAAGAAAAACCATTCATTTCTTTTGTTTCTTTTCTTTTTATCTTTTCATAGATCTAAAATAAAGGCTGTGAAAGTTTTCGATTTTTGCAATAATTAAGAAAAGTATACCAAGTGTATAAGTAGGAACCTAATTTTCCCTTTAAAATCGTAATGTAAGCACAATGAAAGATAACAACAAATGTCAGACAATATCTTACCTCATCATACACGTAAGCTAAGGGTTATTGAAAAACATCACCTCCATCAAAATATTAATCAACTTTATAATAATTTCAACGTTACTGCCGTTTACAATCATTTGATTGATACTTCAATTATATCATGCGCTCTTCGTCAATTGATTTTAAAGTATCCGATTCTTTCATGTAATATATTCCGTGATTGTACAACCACTATCCATGACGATGCCAGGTTAAATTATGATAATTTCACGGTGTATCCTGTGAGCAAAATGATGATCGAAGATGTTGTTAATTGGGGTAACGTTGAGAAAATTGATGGTAATTTTTTACAAGGGTTGGAAAGGGTGCAAATTCCAGTTGATATTGCTTACTTGCCACTTTGGAGAATTAAGGTGAATAAGTGTGGTGATGTACAGTATGTTACCGTTATATTTGAGCATACTACATTTGATGGAAATTCAGGAATTCTGTTTCATCAGGATTTGTTGGTAGAAATGGCTAAATTGAATGAAAGCGGTTATGAATTCCAGCCTGATTTGTTCAATTATAATCGAGATTTCAAACAACTTCCACCTTTGATACGCCTTCCGAAATCAGTTAGTCGAATTTATCAACTTCGATTTAAACAAACCATGGCAGCAATTTTCAAATCAATTGGACCTAAATGGTTGATTAAATTTACTGAAAGCTATTTTACCTCAAACCATCCTAATTTATATCAAAATCCTCGATTTACTCATGACACTGGTCTGAAATTAGCACCCAAAACAGGGTATCATTTGATCAATTTAACTTCATTCCAAACAAGTATAATTTTAAACAATTGTAGAAATTTTGGTTTTACAATGACTCCATTGTTATATACGGTTGCTACATCATCATTACAAGATACTGTATTTAATCAAGTTGACGCCAATGTTGAATTTTCCACCGACTCTAGTATTGTTATCAATGGTCGCAGATTCATCAAGCCTTCAATGGTTGATGAATTGAAGTATGAGAATATAGTTGGATGTTTTGCAAGTACATTATCACCACAACCATCATTTTATCAAGATGACATGGAAAAGCCAACAGTTCTGAAACGTTTCTTGAAGTCGGCGAAGAAGTTGTCAATGATGCTTTGTGATAATTTAACCACTAGCTCAAGTTGTCTGATGATTGCATTATTGAGGTTGGTTAATATTGCTAAGTATATTCAAACCACTCAATTAAGTAATGATAAAATTACCTTGGAGGTATCTAACTTGGGATTGATTGATAATCTTGATGATGCTTGGAAAATGATTGATTTAGTTTTCAGTCAAAGCATTGGGTATCCATTGAATTTTGGACTTTCGGTGGCTACTACAGTGGAAGGAGGAATGAATATTGTTGTTGGATATAATGATAGATTTGATGAAATGAAAGGTGATACTGTGAAGGAGTTTGTTGAGATGTTTAAGGAGAGATTATTACAATTTGGTCGGTTGGAGATGAAATGTACAGTATGATATACTGTTTAAGGCTGAACCCATATCTCAAACATTTATTTATTGAGCTGCAAAAAAATGCCAGTGATTGATTCTTGTTTTTTTTTTCTTGGTAGTTGTAGGGGACATCCTTTAAGCTTGAGCACGTCGTAAAAGTTTAAACCTGAAAGCATAAAGTTGTTGAATATCAACTCGAATCAAAGGGTAATTCCGTCGTCAATTACAACCCATGGGGCTAAAAAAAGGAAGAAGACCCAAAATCACATACGATGTGGTATACGGGTGTTACGGTAGATTTGACGATAAACTTTTAGGTGACATTCATATCACAAACAAAATCTGCTTACTAAAAATAACAAGAGACAAGCCAAAAGACGACTATAAGTTTACGATGAAATGTTTCATATATCAACGACATTCTGCTAACGTTTGATGTAAATAACAGGGTGAGATATGCGGACACAAAGTGCAAAGGAATCGTCTAATTTACATGAAGAACGAACAAAAGTGCAGAAAAAGGTGAGCCAAAAAAAGAATACTACAATAATGTTTAAGGAAGTCGTCAATGACTATTAGGTATTTCATTATTCCAAAAGAGTAATGGATGGTGTGAACAAGAAGAAAGTAATACAAGAGCAATCAGAAGCCAGGAAGGGGTTTAGCAAGTATTATTTGTGTATCAAACAAGTGGTTTTTGTGTAGTACAAAGGTTATGATGAAGTCAAAAGAAAGAGGAGAGAGGCTGAAGGGGAGCGCATCCTAATTGGGATGCTGCTCGATCCAACGGGGAAATCCTCAGATGCGCGCTCACCTTGGTCCTAATACATATACTACACGGGTAAATCATACGGGGATATTTTTTGGGGGGCAGACGATCAGTACTTGGCATCAAGGTATGCGGCACTCTTCCAATATATGAGTAACTCGATGAGTATGGAAGCGGTAGCTTTGATGGTGATGAGTGTGGAGCTGTGTGTGTGTGATGAATGAGGGTGGGAGACTAGAAAGGGTGGGTTGCCCTGAGTAGAAGTGTTATGAGAATAGTGATTACACAAAACAGTAAACAGGTACAGCCTCACCGTGGTACAAAAATGGTAATTTATGGTGCGGAAGATAAGAAGTTACGGGTGTTACACGAAAAAAGTGTGTCCCGCCTTTGCGTTTCAGCTTGCATTCTGGAAGTTTTTTTTTTCTTTCTTTTTTTTTTTTTTTTTTAATTTTGACTTCTTTGATTTTGTGGTTTATCTTTTGACAGGTACACAGAGTTTAGCACACAAAAAAAGAATCACTACCTGACGAAGTAGAAACGCATGGAACAAATTACCAATTACATGTGGTTATTTGTGTGACGATGATATTTGCCCTTATTCTTTGTCAATCTTTCTTTTTTTTTTTTTTTTTTTTTTTTTTTTTTTCAGTACTTTATTTTTTTTTTTTTAAGGTTTGCTCTTTTCTTTTTCTTTTTTTTTTTTATATGAATCTCGGTGAGTTTTCGCTTATTGTCCTACCCAAAACAGAATCATCTCCATCTTTTATAGAAGGTACAAATATATATAGCAACAAATCTTTCCATGTCCCCAATATAAATATATATACACACTTTTCTTTTCTTTTCTTTTTTTTTTCTTCTTCTTCTTCTTTTTCTTCTTCTTTCCTCTATCTACTGATATTAATTGCATCTCATCATGTCATGTCCCAACAATATGACTAACCCTCACCCTCAAATCATTGCAACCTCTGCTAATAACAACAATACTAGTAAACCAAGTCTACCCTCACCCCCCAGAAGAGTCCCATCAGTTACATTTGCATCTTTCCCCGATACCAATTCAAAACCTTTACCTTCAACCCCATCATTTACCAGATCCAGATCTTCAAGTCATGCCAGTAACACCAATGTACCTGAGCATCATGATACTAAAAGGAATCATTCACTCTCAGTATCTTCGGTGAATTCACTCGATTCAAATTCATCGGTTTATAATCATTTCAAAGATTTTGAACATGAAGAAACAAAATCATCATATCCAGTATCAAAGGGTAAAATTAGATTGATGGATGATGTTGATTTGGAAAAACAGCTAATCATGACTGCTGGTGGTAAAAGAGAACATGTTATGGGGTTCTTATGTAAATTATTGTTTCTTATGTTGATTGTTTGTGGATCAGGTATTTTGATCTTTTATGCTTTATAATCATCAAGAAAAAAAAAAAAAAAAAATAGAATGAAAATCATTCCCTGTTATCAAAAGTTTCATCATTCATTCAAATTAAATTCTCATGAATTCTCATCATTCAAAGAATAAGAATATTCTTCCAAGAATAGCATGTGGTCGTACTATTTTACTCAAACAGAGGTGTTTCTTGTTCGAACACAAGGAAGACCCTGTTATAGTCGGAAAGATTCTAATGATCTTCAATCATCGTTCTACCAGTGATGATCTTTACCATTCTACATGTGATTTTTATCAATCATCCTTATCAACAAGTGATGATTGTGCTCACAAAATCTTTTGACAATCATGGACTAACATTGACAGTCACTGATTTATACTTTATTTTATCTTCCTTGCTTCACTCCCCTCCCACCTTCATTTCGTCATTCTACTTTTAACTAATATCCGTTTTATTTTTGTGTTTTCCTTTCTTTATATCTTTCTCTTAGTGCATTTGGTTTTTTTCGATTTTTTGTTTTCAATTTCTTTTACTTCCTTTACTCCCTTATTTTTTTGCACCTGTTAGTGTGTATGGTGCTCTCTACTATGTGTTTTTTCCCCCTATAGTTTTTCTACGTTACTGCAACTTTTACCAGTTAATGGTTGTTATTTTTATACATGTTTTCTTTTGTTATAAATAAAAACATTTGTACATGTTGCTGTAAATACTTTCCGTGACTGCAAACGTCATGTACCTAGTTTCCCCATGATCTTTTGTCTGCCCCTCACTCCCCAATTGGGCCTTCAAACGAGATTTGGGGGGATTTTACAGGTTGGGGCACAAACCTGCAAAAATAATTACACAACAAAAAAAGAAACCAGAATTGTTCAAGAAAAAAGGTAAATTGCCGTAAATCTGAGCTTTGATACTGTATCTGTACAGAACTGCCTCATAGAAGATATTTTCAGCATTGGAGTACCAATTTTGAGGAATGGTCTGCTGCTTTTTCGTTTTAAAAATTATGGAACCACTTTCGATAGCGTGCGGCAGCAGCCATTAGCCAATATTATGTGTAGTCTAATTTCAAACTTTCCCCCGAATACAAATTAGAATAAGGGTATTGGTGCAAAAAAAAGAAAAAAAATTACGTTGTAGACCCAGCACACACATGATAATTTATATGATTGTAAGGTTTTTAGCATTGACTATGTAACTAAAATTTATAAACGTGTTCCTTGGTATAGCCCAATTCCCTCAATGCACCACCGAGTTTACCCTGACTGAAAAAAAATCGTTTGACACCCGATACACTCTCATATAATTTAGGAGGACCACAAATAAATATTTTGATATCCTTGGATGGAACGGGTAAATTTTGTTGTAAAAACTCTTTATTAATATACCCTTGATGACCAATCCAACTTTGTTCAGACACTCCTTCCCAATCTGGTGATGGTAGTTTATTAACAAAATAATGAATTTTAACCTGATCCTTATTTTTCAATGCAATCTCATCTAAGGTATCCTTAATTAAAATATCATCCGCACTTAAATTACCATAGTATAGATCAACCTTGGTCTTATCATCGGGATTATTGGTAATTTCATGTAATAATTGGTATAAGGGAGTTATACCAGCTCCAGCACCAATCAAAACAATCTTTTTGAATTGATTCGGATTCCATTTCCAAGTAAGAAAGGGACCCATAAAAGAAATAGTATCATTTGGTTTAAGTTGATTCAATTGACTGGTGAATTTACCCTTCTCATACGTTTTAATCACAAATTTGATTGTACCCCGTTGATTAACATCAGAAACCGGCGTGTACGGTCTAACCACCTTATTACCTTTGGCCAACACAAACGAAGCAGTAATCAACCCCGAAACATGATCTTTATCCTTTAATTCAAATATGTATCGGTTAGTGTTATGAGTGACTGGAATTTTTTCTTTTAATTTTAATTCATTCCATCCCCAACTACCAGTGAATGTTTTACCCGTGTCGGTTTTGATAACAGCGGCGGTTGTGTATTTATAGGCCAACAACAAAGATCCTCCGGTGGCTATCAAGGGAAAGAAAACCCTGGGGTTGGATAAAGTAGATGGTATTTTGGAAACAAATGACATGGTATAGAGACTACAACTATAAATTTCACCAGATTCTAAATGTGCTACAGCCGTCCTTTATATATTATTGACGTATGGTGATGAGGCTATTATCCCATAACAGGCGGCCCTGACTATAAAGAGCCGCCATTTTTCGGAAATAGCATCTCAATTGGGCGGTACTGCCTTGTTTCTTTTCCAGACATGTGTAGTGATCATATGGGAATAATCTCTTTCGGCCGTACATTTCCTAATTGCGTTTCAATCGCCTGTCAAAAAAAAAAAAAGGAAAGAAAGGCAAAGACACCAAAAAAAGAAACAAACACAAAAATAAGAAGGAACATCGTAAGTTCATTCAAATTAAAGGACGTCAAGCCGTTTGATCAATCTTGGTTGCCGGAAAAATACAGGGGAGAATCGTAAAAGCCAATATCATCAAACCGATAATTTTCCGCCGCGTTCTTTAATGGCTCAAATCATCTGAATGTCGGCTACCAACCTGAAATTTATAGCCCTCTCAATATTACTCTCCTGCCGTCATCTTCTAAGCCTAGATTGGCCCATGGTATATCAAGCATGAACCTGCACGAGCATCCTTGATATCTTTCTCCAATAGAAATTGTCACATCGTAGTTGGTCAAAGAGCAACACCCGTACATCTCATAATTGATGGCAAAAACAAAAAAAGTCAAAACAATAAGGAGAATAATCAGTAACGATTAGATGAAAAGATTGCTGATCTGATAAAGAACTGTAAATAGATAATGGTCAAAATCATCACGAAAAATACTCCACATATAACCAGGCTCAATATAAAAGTTCCTGGCTTACTACGACTCAAAACCACTCGCTCCCGTGATCAAAGTAATGATCATAATCAATCCGATGATGACAATTCAGCATTAGTCTCAAGATTTAATCAAATTCTTGAAGATAAGATTGCTGACTCCAACCCTAATTCCTCCATCATTAATCAAGATCCTCAATTATCTAAGTTATACAAAAGTTATTCAACAGAAGATCATAAGGATAAACAATTCAGGCTGGCCAATCAAGTACAACTTGGTTTATTACAACGAGAAAATCTACTAGCGCATAATAAACATGCTAAAGATATTGCCGATACAATTAGTAATCAACCATGGCGTGGTGCTGAGTCAATTAACGATTCAAACTTACGTATGATTGTTGATCTGATGCCCCCTCCATTACCAATATCCAAAAATTACAATAAATCAATCATAACCCCACCAATGAATCCTAAAGATCGTATTGTCAATGCCAAACAAAATACCCTAGATTATAAGGTGAAACGTCAACCAAACAATAAAACTGCAAAACAACAAGATGATGATAATTGGCGGGAGTTATATCAAGAACGATTACTTGGTCCTCAAATGTTAATAAATGCCCTGAATCCAAACACCACCATTGGATTTATCAATAAATTAAGTGAACTGGCAATCAACAAATCAATTAATCAACAAACAGGTCAATTTGATCTGCCAAATATGTCAAATGTTAGAGGGAAACCATTGGATAAACAACATTTGGCTAATAGCACTGATTCAAATTACTTTATTAATCAAATTTTAAATAAACAAGAAGTCTTACCTCCTTGGATTGAAAATCAACAAGGTTTAGATCGTGAAATTTCAAGTTTCCGTAATGATATGGAAAAAAAATGGTTTATCAGTATATTCGATCGATTTAAAAGAAAATTTGGGAATGATAAACATAAAATTTTAGCCATGATTGATTCAATTGATAAAAATTCAATGTATGATGTTGAATTACATAATCGAGAATTGGCTTATGTGATTGCCAAATGTAATCTCATTAATAAATCAATCAGAGATTATAACTTACAATGTCCAAGTAGTAGTATTCATAAATTTAAATTGAATCCTGAAAATGAATTAAAAAAATCGTTTGAAAAAGTTTGGTTACAGCTAAATCCATTAATACGAGAATGGTTCACAGCAGAAGAGTATAATGCATTGAAAAGAAATAGTGCTAATGTTACATACAATAGAAATGTTGATGGTGGTGGTAGTTTCTTCGGATTGTTTGACACTGGTGGTTCAAGTGGTGGTGTCGCTAATGGTAATGGTGAAGCGCCCCAAATCTGGGATCTGCCACCAATGGAAAATGTCAAAATTTGGAAATCTATCAAGGATATGTTTAAAACCAACTCATGAATCTTTCTAACCCGTATATAATTGTTTATGTCTATATACTTTGAAGTTGTAATATACGGGCTAGTTTAACGCTTTAATGAAACAGCAATTATGACCAACACAATGAGGAACAAATGAAATTTCCATGCTTTCAAAGCCTCATATATAAACCCCTTAGATTCTTCATTCAAATTACTTTGCAACAAATTAGTATAAAAACTTTTACTCATTTCTTCACGCAGAAAAATTTGTTGAACGCGTTTAAGTCCATTTTCACCTAATTGTAATTTTGCATCATCATTCAAATTAGTATAATAATTTAAAATGGTCTCAGCCCACTCGTTTTCTTTGGGTGGTTTGTTATAACCAGTAGCTTCATTTATATTATCACCCGTGAAATTAACCACAGATTCTAAAGGACCACCATGATTAACTGCCAATACGGGGGTTTTGTATAACATACTTTCAACGGGAACAATACCAAAATGTTCAAATCCAGGGGTATATAATAATAATTCTGCATTTTTAATTAAGGTGTTTTTCAACAGAGTTTTGATTGATGGTAGGAATAAAACTTCAGTTGAAGGGGGCATTACGAGAAGTTTACCTCTTATGGTAAATGACCTTAATTCTAAAGTTTCACATAATTTTTCCAATTCCTTGAGGTATTCAACATTTTCAATTACGCGAGCATCAAATCCACCAGCAATTATTAATTTTGGTTGGGGCAGAGATGGAGGTAATTGAGCTTTAAATTGAGCAAAGGCCTTAACGGCTAAATCAATATTCTTAGTTCTCTCAAAGCGATTAATAGAAATGAAAAATCTACTGCCTCTTAAAAATTGTTTTAATTCAACACCTGTTGCTTGATCCTCGGTGGTGGTATTGGATGCGGCCTCAATATCAACACATGGGTAAATGACGCCTGGATCAATGTGCCCCAATCGACTAAACGTTTTATGGAAAATGGTTTTGGTAAATTTGGAATTCACAATTATTTTATCACTCACACCGGTAGTCCACTCCTCAATTAGATTGAACGGAATACGATAAAGCAGTTTGATGAACCCACCTCTTTTGGATAGTAATTGGTCTGGGAAATGACAATAGAATAAAATTTTACAGTCATCATTACTGAAAATACTCAAGATTGGCACTGCAAATGATAATTGATCTACTATGAAGTAATCATACTGGTTTATTTCACCCGTTATAATAAGCTTGACGGTTAGGTAGAATTGTCTCAATATGGCAAAGAAGATATGAAATTTCTTTAATAAGTTGGTGGGAAAAAAATCTCCATAAACTGTCACATTCAAAACACCACTACTAACTTCTTCGAAGCAGTGACTTTTGTCACAATGAGAGGTGTAGATTTGTATTTCATTGCCTAATTCCTGTAAACCAACGGCTGCGTCAACTACCAATCTTTCAGCACCGCCGATCCCCAAATCAGGGTGAACAAATGCAATTTTTTTGCCTGTTGGAATTGTTTTCTCTGTTGACATTTTGCAGATAAAAGCATACAAATATGCTTTTGAAAGAACAAAGACTATCGAAATCAAAGCTTCCTTTACAAATCGTAAAAATTCAAAAGTTTTGATTTGTAACTCAGTTCTTGTCGCGTAAGTCGTTGATTCGTTTTCTTTTTTTTCCTTTCTTTTCTGTCTTTTTTTTTTTTTGGCGCATATTTGGCAGCTGCTCGTGTATGCGAAATTCTACTATACAATGTGAATCAAGAAATAAATTATTTATGATACAGAATATACAGACACACATATATATATATGTACTTTTGATAAATATGGCACTAAGAAGAATAGATTATTGAGCTGATTTTTGTTGCTCGATGATTGTCAGTTGTTCAAGAGCTTTCTTAGCTTGCTCTTCCCTCTCACTCTTCTTTTTCAATTTTTCAGCCTTTCTATCGAACTTAGTATCAACCGGATTGAAACCAGCTTCATCAGAGCCCCAAACTGCCCATTCAGGAGTTTCTTTAATATAGTCCAAATCGGTGAAATCTTCCCCGCTTTCCAAAAGCTCGAAGTATCTAGGATAATCAATGTGAGTGTGCCATTTATTGTTGATTTTGAACTTGGAGTGGGCAATCAAGATACAACAAGAATGGGCATGCTCAGCAGCTACATGATAATCTTGATTTCTTGATTGTAACTCTTCAGTCAAACTGAGGACAAACTGTCTACATTCTTCATAGAATGGAATGTTTTGCATGGTTAATGGGTTACCATTTCCAGTAGAAGAACCACAAAAGGTTGCACCTTTAACTTCAATTTGAGATGGTCGAGCACGCTCAACCATATCAGCATAACTTTTAATTTCGGTCATATTGAAACCTTTAACCAATGTTAATCTGAACACAGTACGTTGTTTAGCTTGAACAGTTCTGAGGATGTCTAAACATGACATCAATCTCTCCCAGAAATCACTATTTAAGGGTCGATCAACTTTCTTCAAATCGGTCTGGGTTGGGGCATCGATACTAACATATAACTGAGTGACTTTGGCCAATTTTGCCAATTGATCGGGATGTTGGGCATTGCATACTAAGAATGAAGATATGTGTTTTTCATGAAGCATACCAACAAATTCATTGATGTGGGGATAGAAAATTGGCTCACCAACCAAGGATAAAGCACAATGCTTGACCTGGAAAGCTTCCTGGAATCTATCCATTTGTATACCGGGAACACCTCTCATTTGTTTGATTTTTTGGTAAT
Source organism: Hyphopichia pseudoburtonii (assembly GCA_003856775.1). Taxonomy (NCBI): domain Eukaryota; kingdom Fungi; phylum Ascomycota; class Pichiomycetes; order Serinales; family Debaryomycetaceae; genus Hyphopichia; species Hyphopichia pseudoburtonii. The sequence continues at coordinate 342,803 of CP024752.1, read as the reverse complement.
GGCCTTGTAAAGCACCTTCCATGACCTTTTCGGGTGGATCTAATTCCCAACGCCAGTTCAGTTTAGCAACCGGGTTGGTACCATGACGCCAGCAAAACACACACTTGTTAGAACATGCTAAGGAAGGAGTAGTCTCCATACATAAGTGTGACTTGATCCCATAAAACGCGAATTTATAACATGACCCTCTACCTCTCAATGCACTCTTGGTCCATCTGCAAATTTTCACACCCGAGTGAGATCCGACAATCGTGTAACCTTGCTTGGTAAGTGATTTGAAAGTTGGAGAATCTTTGGCAACCATCTCTTTGACTTCTGGTTGCGATGACAGCAAGCCTTTTGTGCCTTGCTTTCTGATTATATCTCCCATATCTTCCACATCAACCAAAGTTTCACCATCGGCATCGGTGGAATCCAGATCATCCTCCTTGTCACTATCATCGACTTCGTCTTCCAAATAGAAAGGTTCGTCGTCGGCTAATAAAGAAGCAAAATTTTGGATCCACTCATTGGTCTTAGGCTCCCCTTCATATTTCATACAAACCTCACCCACTGGGAATAATCTTCTGGCACCCAACTTACCCATCCATCTATCAGCTAATTTTGCTTGATAGCAAAACTTTTCTGGCCACGATTCCGAATCACCTAGCCCTAAAACAGCGAAGCCTAGAAGAGATTTCAATGGATACTTATCAACACGGAAATCCTGGTAAGTTTCGGTCAAATGTTCTAAGAAATAGTCAATGGGGGAATCGGTTTCGTAAGAGGGTAACACAAGGAGGTAAATATTTTTGGTATCGTCTTTATGCTTTGGGGTTTTCATAAAATATTCTTCTAAATCATCTAAATCATCATCCAAACTAAGCATTTGTGGCTTCTTTTTTAAATTGTCGAGATTTTCTAATTTTTCGTATAAAGCTTTGGCAACACGGTGAGACGAGCCAGTCAATGTTGTATAAAATATGTAGATTTGTGATTGGAGTAAATCGGCTGTGGATTTTGTCAAAATTGGTTCATGATTGGCATTCTGAATGGGTTTTGAAGCCTTGAAAATTTTGGGACTTCTCTTAGCCCGAGATCTTAAAGAAGCTATGGTCTTGGGTTTGGAAGGAGGTTGGCTAGGGCTAGATGGGGTGAAACTAGTTGATGTAAAATCTATGGCGTATATGGGCGAGTCTTTCAGTTTTGTCGATTTGATTTTTTTTGGGTTTTTAGAAAGGGATGAGGATTTTGGGGTGACTTTATCTGTTGTATCGTTGTTCAAAGTAGTTTTTTGGGATTTGCTATGGTTATGCAAATAGTACAAAGTAGCTCCGGCAAGGGCTATGGACAAGCGTCCACCGGTCACTAAGTATACCGCAATGCATATGGTTAATAAGTATTGGCCACCAGACATCGTTTAATGTACAAGCTTATTGGTGTGTGTGTGTTTTTCAGGCTTACTTCTCTCAGCGCTGTATACTTGATCTAGCCAATTTTTTCAATGAGATGCTAATCTTTAAAGCTAGAGTTAGCACATAAAAGAAATAGAAGGAAAAGAAAAAAAAAAAAAAAAAAAAAAGAAGTTATGTGCAGTACAATTGGTAAGCATCTCAAAAAACTCCACCGCCTTGATTAGCTAATGGCTGCAATATCAAAATTTATATTCACAAATGGAGGGATATGATCAATATACCTTATCCCCCGTATACCCCAAACTAAATACTAAGTTGGGTTATTGCAAATGGTATATGGTACCCAATCGTATTACGTGTCTAGTTCCGATCTTGTTCCAAGCGTAAAGGCTAACTTAGACTGCGTTAAGGACTAACTTTTAACCCAATTACAAGCCTTTAACTACAAACGGGCGGTATCTGACACCGGAGCTACAAATGTGATTCTTGATAAAGCGACGAATGAATATTCTCAAGCTTTAAGCAGATAAGTCTTAAAGTTGCAAAAAAAGAAAATAACTCAAATTTTGAGCATACAAAGAAAAAAAAAAATGACGACAGCTTTTGCAACATTTTGACACCAGGTAAATTTTACAGAATGCTGAGGTCTCGCATGCCATAAATGTAGGCCTGTATAAGAAGTGAGGCAACTTCTTTGGGTATCACCCATCTCAATATTACATTTGCATTAAATTATTAAATAATTGACAATATATAACAACTTCATGCTTGAAATGTTTCCAGGTGCATATCCTACTTGCACGCAGTCAAATGACGAGGAGTTTAAATGGAATACTGACATGGATCAGTTCATTGATGCTGAAATCGACAATCTTTTGAACTACTCATACTCTTCATTCTCTCCAAGTAATGATGATTATGACATGGTCAATGCTCGTGATGTTCCTTATGCTAGCTACGAATCTTTGAATTTTATCCACCTGAATCAAAACCATGAAAAGCAGGACAGCCCATCCTCACTAATCAAGAATGAGGAAAATAATACCACTCCCTTCATTCCACTCGGTGCTCTTAATCGCAACACAGAGACCCACCTCATCACCCGTCAACTTGGGTCTCGAAACTATAACTGGAAATATAATGGGGGTGAGTTTACGGATCCGCTAAGTGTAAAACAGATTGATTCAGCTCGAAGAGACTACAACGACACCAATACTTCGAATTATCTTAGCACTAATGATCCAGTAGTGCAACAGGGAATGATGAACAACTCAAATGATAAAGCTTTATTCAGTTCTGGACAGCAAGCAAAGGCAGATGGTCTTTCCGATGTAATGGTCAATACAGTTGCTCGTGAGTTATTGTCGAACAGTCAGTATGATTGTGAAATGATGCTCCATTCTTTGCTTTTTCCATTGAATAATGATGCATCATTTCTATCTCTGGTACCGAAGAGTGTTGATAGTCTCATGCAAGCAGGGAGCACTATTGGTGATAGGACTCAAATTACACCGGAGTCTATAGAGGTTTCTCCGGAAATCTGGAAGAGTGTAAAACAAGATCACTTTTCACTGTTGGATTCGAGCCAAGGCTGCGAAAATATTGAACTTAATAAGTTGGGAAGGTTTCTGGTAAACCCATTGATGATCCCATATTTGGAAATCTCACTTGAAGAAAGTGCTGTTCAGTGTTTGGCGGTAGTGATCAACTACCATGGATATCGTGGAAACATCACTTCAACGGGTCAACCTGACTACAGCATGTTGTCTAATCAAGCTTGTAACAGTCATGACTATCAACATCTACCTGTTAAGCCCGAGCAAATGATAGGTCATGATGATAATGGATTTTCGGAAATCAGTTGTGTTTTACAGAGAATTAGATACACCAGGCGCATCGATGACCTAATCAATTCCGTGACATGTATAACCTATTGTGAAAGTGGAATATTTGGACCGAAGAATGCTTACGAGCCACAATTCTATAGGTTTGAGCTTACTGAATCTGGAAAAAGAATTAATGGGAGTAAATGTGGATTGTGTCCTTACTGTGAAGAGGTAAAATTCTTACCATTCAAAAACTCCAGTTATCTTTCTCATTTGACGTTGGAGCACGGCATATTTTCAAACAACTATTTAATTCCAGATTGTTTGTATTACGGGTATTACTTGACTTCAAAATTGACTGCCACTTCAAGCGTAAGTGATCATCAATTAAACTCATCCTTTTTGGAGAAAGAGGAATTAATTGATGATAGCACACATGGCCGAAAGAATCGTCATAAAGTAAGACGTACTAAGGCTATTCAATGCCCAGCTTGTTTCAAGGTCATTGAAGTTGGGTGCTGGAGTATGAAGACAAACCCATTGCTAAGCTACTTCAGGCACTTCAAGAAAGTGCATAGTAATTTGACTGTCAAATCCAAGGGTAGAGGTGTATTCAATACCAATAAATTTGTCAACATAACGAAAAGAGGACGAACTCTTAAGACAAAGCAATAGATGAATACCCCTATATATTTCTCCTGTATTCCATTTGTATTATCAGCTTACGTGATAGCTTAGTCTACCCAGCTATGTGTATTTTTATATGTTATATTATGTCTAACTTAGTTTGTAGCACAAGATTTCGCACCAAAAATAATAAGAACAGAAAAAAAAAATCAAAAGATGTAACTCAGGGATGGAAGAGAAAAAAAAAGAAATACAAAACATAAACAACTACTCCAACGTTTGTATCATCCATTCAACTGACTCTGAATTAATATATCCTGGTACTCGAAAGTGGTACTTGTTGATCAGTTTCCACTCCATTGATCAAAGGCTCAGCGCTTCGAATCCCTCACCAAACGTCTGTCGAGAAGTTTTCAAGTGCTTTTGAGAAATTCTCCAGTTCACACGCTCACTTGTCGAAACTGTTTATCAGATTACACCCTTTTTCTTTCGATAACAATTTTTTTAGGCTATTATTTTTTTTTCCTAGATCACCTGAACACTTCAGTCTGTTTTTGAATCCTATCAATTTGAAAGCTACTTTTTCAATAACAAACATCCTTTTTGAACTTTTGATACTGCAGACAACTCAACTGCTCTCGACGCTTGACCATATCAATAGCTATACGCATTCTTTCATTCGTTTACTCCCCCTACTTCCCAGTAGTATCTTATTCCTCGAGTAACACATCCCCTTTGCTCGACCTATACGCGAAATCATATTGTCTTGAGACCCCTTTCTTGTCTCTTTCTGTCACAAGAGAATGGCCCCCACCAAGTCACAAGAAGTAATCACATTAGCTAGCGTTCGCTCTCTCAATAATAGCAGAATCACTAATAGTAACGGCAGTTCCAACGGTAGTACACCATCAAGCCCCAACTCCAAGTCTCAAAGACCAATAATCTGGAAAGATTTTGGAGTTTATCTAGATAAGAAGCTAGATCATCAAGTTGACCCTGAATTTCTCAAGAATTCATCAACTAGCTCCCAGCTCATCAGCAATCATTCCCCTGATTCATCATACTTGTCTCAGGTTATCAAATATAAAATTTGCACCTCTTGTGATCGACCTATTGGCGAAGAATCTTTGCAAACACATTATATCCGTTGTAAAGAAATGAAACAAAAGAAACAAAAACAACCTGACTCGGATATAGCTTCTATTCCTAATGGATTAGGTACTAGTACAAGCTCTAATAACAAGCGCAAAAGGGGTAGAGGTCCTAGTAATCCACTATTGGATTTAGAGCCATCATCCGCAGATTCATCCAGAAATTCAAGCCCAATGCCAGGCAACTCTTTCAATGGAAGTACGAACCCCAGAAATAATGACCAACCTAATAAACCCAAGAAGAAATACAAAAAGTCTCAGACTCAAAAAGATAAAGAAGCCGCTAATGCGGCCGCAGCTGCTGCTGCTGCTGCTCTCCGTACAAACGGAGTGGGTCCACCGGGTTCCGAGAGAGATGAAAACTCAGCCCTCAAGACTCTTCCCCCTCCACCCCCAGTTCTGATTCAGCCGCCTAAACCACAGCCTCCAGTGCAGCCGGCCCCAAGCCCTAAGAAAGACACACCAGCTGGTACTGGTGCGAAGGATGATTCAGGTGGATCTAAAAGAAGGAAGCAAATGAAGTCCAAAGTCCAAACTAAACCAAAGGGTCCCGTTGATGTTGAAAAACAATGTGGTGTCCCGTTACCTTCAGGAGGCTTTTGTGCTCGTTCATTAACCTGTAAAACACATTCCATGGGTGCAAAGCGTGCAGTCTTGGGTCGTAGCGCCCCTTACGACGCATTGTTACAACAATACCAGAAAAGAAACCAGGCTAAACTTGCTGCCAACCATGTTTTGGCCGCACAAAGACGTGAAAACGCACAATTCACAGGGGGTTCCCAAGATGGCGGGGAGGGCCTTGATGGTGAAGTGGGTAACGGTAATTTCAATAAGGTGCTTGACCCAGATGAAGAAACACATTTAGTGTTAGAGGGGCTATCTAAAAACTATCCTATACCTTTGGAGCGTAAGATCATACTACCTGCCAGAAACCGTCATAAGTTTTTATATATGAGAGAAGCCTACGCCAATGCCTTGATCACAAATGGAGGAGTGGGTGCTAGCAGTCACATGACACCGGGTAGTCAATCAACAGATCAAACGTTAGCCAATCAGGCTATTTCTGGATCCCTCGGTGGGTTGCAGGGACGATGCGCATTGGTTAACGTCGATCCTCAGCCACCATCGGGAACAGCTGGATCGAATTCAGCTGGTGAGTCTGGGCTATCTACTCAGTCATTCGCCTCAATTCCTGGCGAAATGTATCAAGTTAGAGCGCCATCTAAAGCTATATTATTATCTGCGCAGCATAATGCACAACAACAACAGGCTTTCCAACAGCAAGTCCTCAAAATGCAGCAGCAACAACAACAACAGGTACTAATGATGAAGCGTGCTCAGGCACAAGCGCAGGTTCAAGCACAAGCTCAAATCCGAAGTCAGCAGGCCCTGCAACAGCTGCATCAATCATCACAGTCACAACAAGGGCACCAACAAGTCCCTCCTGCAAGGGCGACCTAGACAGTAGGGGACGTTTAATATGTAATACTAGCTTTTTTTTTCCATTTTTTCATGTTTTTTTTTTTCTGTACTACTTGCAATCTAAATTTCCATGATTTTGTTCGTAATGAAAATGTTGCATTATCCGAAGTATACTGCTTACTTATTTACAATGATTTTGAAAGTTTAGCGAAGTCACGGGTAGAGGAAACATAAATGACATACTGTAGAACTATAAATAAAGAAAACAGACATTCAAAATTAGTATTTCAACTTCATTTGGGGCCAGTATGGCCTATTTTTAACAATCCAAGGATGGTTAGGCACTTCTTTTAACAGTAATCGGTTTAAAGGATTCTTTTGAAGTAATTTGCGAATTAAATCAGCAGCGTCATCATCAAGATAACTTGGGATGGATAGATCAACCTTAGCGATTCTTTTATAGGTGGCAGTCTTATCCACCTCCTCAAAAGGAGGCTTCCCAACTAATAACTCATAGCATAACACTCCTAATGACCACACATCAACGGTAAAGTCGTGCTCTTTTGATTCAACCATTTCTGGCGGTAGGTAATCTAGGGTACCACAAATTGTTAATCGACGTTGATTAGCCAGCGACTTAGGATTCACTTTAACGGACCAGCCAAAATCACTAAGCTTGACGGTTTTGTCGGTGGAGAGTAAAATATTCTCTGGTTTAATATCACGATGAATAATATTGTGCAGATGCAAGTACAGTAGAGCTGACGCAACCTGGAAGATATAGTTTGACGCGGTAATATTATCGAAGCGGCGTTTAGCTTTTAAATGTTGATATAACTCACCATTGAATGCATACTCTAAAATAAGGTAAACATTCATATCGTCGTAGAAAAAACCTAAAAGTCGGCTGATTTGAGGGTGAACCAATTTCAGTTGAATTTCAATTTCACGTCGTAAATTCTTTTCTAATTTCAATTCAATCAAATCCTTCTTGGACATCACCTTAATTGCTGAGATATACCCTGATTCTTTGTGTCTGACACAATAAACTTTACCCATCTTTCCTTTACCTAACACCTTTCCAATCTCGAAATCCTCAAGACACATTTGTTTCCCTGTATTCGCAGGGTTGGAAATCGAATTATCATAGTCAACAGGGGCATTATTATATTGGCTGTATCTATGGTTTTCATTGAGTGGTTGCCTTGATTTGCGGGAAGCGTGGTGGCTATTATATCGCTTAGATAACGCGGGCAGCTTTGACGAGAGCGTTTGTCGTATTGAGGAGGACGTATTGGCCGAGGTAGAGTTTGAAGTTGACAATGATGCTAAAGACTTTTTAGCTGTTGAGGACTTATATATCTTGGTGATATTGCTTGGTGTGTTAGAGGCAGATTCTAGAGTATTGAGGGAAAATTTGGTCAATGGACGCCTCAGCTGTTGCTGCTGCTGCAGTTGTCGTTGTTGTTGTTGTTGTTGTTGATGAAGGTGGTCATGTAGTTGTTCTTGTTGTTTCTGGTGATGTAAAAGATACGAAGATGGGCGCGGACCCTTTCTACTCTGCGAAGTGGACGAGGCCGATACTGCCGCAGCAGAACCCGCTGTTGTAGTTCCCATTGTAGTTGCAGCTATGCTTGTAGGAGGAGATGTATTCGTCGCAGATGTATTGGCCATTCTTGGACGAAGTGTATCAGCACGCGGTTCCATTTATCAAGTAGTAGAAATATATCTTGATCAGGTTGGTAGGATCAACAACGATCTTTACTTCAAGAAACCAAGGATTTATACAAATCTCCAATAGAGTTTAGGCAGCATCATAAGATACTTTTGGATAATCTTCTCGAAATAGGTAAACAAACACAAATAAAAATAACTAGATTTATATGCAGTACGTGTTTCTTCATCTCGCCGGTTCCGTACACCGCGTTTCCGCACTCCGTACACCCGTACCTTGAGTACTTGCCAAAAAAAAGAAAAAAAAAAAGACACCGGAATCAAATGGGGGAATAAATTCCATCACTTCAACTTAGCAAGCTTAGAGCTACAGCTCGAGTTTCATATCTAGCTATGTAATATTATGAGCTATTAGCTCATGATATCATTATATGTTCAGGGTAACAGTTCTAGTAATATAGCGACGGCTTTATACGTGTAGGTCGGGCGGCCGGAGTATACGAGAGTAAGTGAGACAAAAAAAAAAGGTTTGTTGGGTTGTCGTTTATCTTATTATTATTATTATTACTATTTTTCTTTTTTTTTTTTTTCTTCTTGAATTTACTCGCAGTGAAAAATATACGCTAATACTTAATTTTAACACTGAGATGCAGTTTTGATCAAACCCCAGAATTACACTTCATTTCTTTCGAGATTTACGTTCTTTTCCATTAGTCAGCTGAACAATTACCATTGTCGTTATATTTATTAATTTTGCATCACCACTCGATTGCTTGCCAATCTCTTATTTTTCCGTTCCGTATATCTCTATTCACTATTTCCTGTGTTTTATCTATTCCATTTCATTTTCACCCGATTGATTATCCAGTATTCAAAAGAGTTGTGCTGTGCTCATATATGTTCATTGAAGCAAACAAAAACGGTCAAGCAACGTACAAGTTATTCATCCATCTTGAACATCACCTCATCTCTCTCTCATGTCTCCAAAACGTCTGAACTCCTTAAACGATAAGGTAGACCTTCAATATGCTGATCCAGGAACCATCAAAATAGACTGTTCAGGAGCTTATATTGCCAATGATCACTTACTTCGACAACACTATAACTCTCCAACTCCGTCCACCAGTCCTTCACCTTCTCCTGAGAACTCCTCATCGTCTGACACTGATGATGATGCACATACCCAACAGCAACAATTGAATGGAGATAAGGTACATAAACCAAATGATATTGTGAGTCTTCCACCCAATTTATATACTGCAAATGCCGATTCTGTAGTAGATGAACACATATTATTATCAAAACCATCAGCAAAGTCAAATACAACAAACAATACAAGCCAACCTAACGTGGACGATATAACATTACCCCAGCACAATTCGCAAATTATTCACATCTCGGTTGATATTGGTGGCACTTTAACAAAGCTCGTTTACTTCACCAAGCGCCTGCATGATAATCGTCATAATCATAATAATAATCATCAACAACCACTACAATCAGAGTCAGAAATAGATAGCGCACCTGCAACCCCTCTTGGAGGAGGAAAACTTCATTTTCGTGACTTTCAAACCGAAAACTTTGAAACCGAGGTACTTAAATTCATGATTAATCTAATTGGGAAATCAATTCATAAAAAAATGTATCCGCCCATTACTTATATTATGGCAACTGGTGGTGGTGCTCATAAATTCTATCAGCTTATGACCAAAACATTTCGCAAGCGAAACTTACCCATGAAGATAATTGCCAAGGATGAAATGGGATGTCTTATCAAAGGGCTTGATTGGTTAATTACTAAAATTCCCAACGAAATTTTTATTTATGATTTGAAAGATAATAACACCAAATTTTTACCTAAACACCCTAGTTCACAACTGCAGGATATTTATCCTTATCTTTTGGTCAATATTGGTAGTGGAGTGTCCATGATCAAAGTCACTGGTCCTGGACCCGATGGGTTCGAAAGAATTGGTGGTTCATCTTTAGGTGGGGGTACATTATGGGGATTATTATCATTATTAACCGATGCCAAAGATTATAATGAAATGCTAGAAATGGCGCAAAGAGGTAATAACGAAAACATTGATTTGTTGGTGGGGGATATTTATGGTTCAGCTTATAATAAGATTGGATTGAAATCAAGTCACATTGCATCCTCATTTGCTAAAGTTTTCAAAAAACTTCGTTTCAATAATAATGGTAATAAAAAATTAACCCCAGCGGAGAAATTGGCTCAATTTAAACCAGAAGATATTGCTCGTTCATTATTATATTCTGTCTCTAATAATATCGGACAGATTGCTTACCTACAAGCAGTGAGATTCAATTTGAAAAGAATTTATTTTGGTGGAAGTTATATATCGGGACACAAGCAAACTATTCACACATTGAGTTTTGCGGTTAATTTCTGGTCAAGTGGTGATATGCAATCCTACTTTTTACGTCATGAAGGTTATTTGGGTAGCGTGGGTGCATTTATGATGGGACCTAATTGTGAGAGTGAAGAAAAGCCATAACTTAGCACATTTTCATTTTCTGTCTCCCTCTTTTTTGGACTCAAGCGTTTTGTCATCCTGCTATTGTCTCCTTTTTTGATTGTATGCACAATACCATTCATAATATGTTGATTTTGAATTTTTCGTTTTTTTTTCCCTCTTTGCTTTTCTTTGTTATTTAGTTCGTTTTGATTGCATGCAATCGCCGGATGAATTTATTGTTTTATGTTTTTCTTTTTATTGTTGGTGTTTTTTTGTTTTGCTAGTTCATTTCTCCAGTCACTCTGCTGTTGATTTTCAAGTTATGTCCCGATCAATCTATTCGATGTATGTATATACCTCTTCAATTCTCAATGATTTTCGACATGTAATAATTTTTTTGCATTCGTCATCATGGGGCCCATCTTGGCTTCTCTTGTTTATATAGTCACTATTTATTTCATTACAATCCAAAATTTTTACTTGTTATAGTATACATTTGTTTCATTTTACCATTGGTCTAAAGGTATATTGAGAACCTTAGTCTTGGTATAACTCCTTTTGCTTTTTAAATTGATGCTGTTGAGATTGCTGCAAAAAATGTCCATGCGAAAAAGATAAAAAGCGCTTAGTATTTAATTATTTTCAACCGAGCAGAAAAACCGGAAATAAAGTTTAAGCCCGGATTTCTAAGCGCGCCTTATTATGTAACCTCGAGGAAGAAATCGTTTATGTGCGTAAACCCTCCGAAGCATGGCTCTAAATTCTATGCAAACTCGGTTCTATCTAAATTTCTTAACCCCACGAAATATACAGCCGAGATTACTAACCCTTCAAGTTGAGACATACATACATACGTTGTTCGGCTAACTATCAAACGCCCGATTTCGCAGGTCAAATTTCAAGGCTTGATCAAGACTTTGCAATAGACTAAATCGATTACAAATTTACATTAACAATGTGTAAAGGAGTAGCAACTCAATCATGTATTTAAGAAAACGTAAATTTCCGATTATTCATTACATACAGTTTTGAACTATCATTAATCATTCGAACTATCAAACTTTCGAAGTATTATCTCAACACGCCTTTTTCTTTACACTAAAACTTTCAACAATGTCCACAACTGATGTTATCCCAGGCGCTCCTCAAGTTCCGTACTACTTTCCAGAACAACCTGCTGCTTTGGGCTTGGCCCATGAACCTCAACCAGATGACAATCCAATTCCCAAACTTTATCAACCTTTAACTATTAAAGGTCTCACCTTCCCCAACCGAGTTGGGGTATCTCCAATGTGTCAATACAGTTCTGATGATGACAATCAAGTTACCCCCTTTCATTTTGCTCATTATAGTGGATTTACCACCCGTGGTGCTGGTTTGACCATTGTGGAAGCTACTTCAGTTACTCATGAAGGTCTAACTTCTCAACGTGATTTAGGACTTTACACTGATCAACAAGCTAAATTATTGAAGCCAATTGTTGATTATGCACACGCAAATAAGGCTAATATTGGAATTCAATTGGGTCATGGTGGTCGTAAGTCAAGTACTCAACCACTTTATATTCATTTGGAACAAAGTCTCGATGATTCAATTGGTGGCTGGACAGATGAAATTGTGGCTCCATCACCAATTGAATACAGACCCCATGGTAATTACGTTGTGCCCAAAGAATTGTCAATTTCTCAAATCAAAGAACTCGTCAAAAAATTTGGTGAAGCAGCTGCTAGAGCCATTGGCATTAGTGGATTTGATTTTATTGAAATTCATGGGGCTCATGGCTATTTGATAAATGAATTTTTATCTTCAGTTTCTAATAAGAGAACAGATGAATATGGTGGACTGTTTGAGAATAGAATTAGATTTTTGTTGGAAATCATTGATGCAATTAGAGCGAATATTGACAATGACCGTGTACCATTATTCTTGAGAATTTCCGCCGTTGAAAATGCTCCTTCTGACAACGAAACATGGACTATTGAAGATAGTATTAAGTTGGCACACATTGTGGCAGATAGAGGTGTGGATGTACTTGATGTATCTAGTGGTGGTAACAGTCATAATCAAGTGAGAAGAGGAAGAAAAGAATTCGTTCATCTTGATTTTGCTGAAGCTATCAAAAATTCCGTCAAAGATAAGCTCTTGATTGCATGTGTTGGTAACATTCGTGATGCAGACAAAGCCAATGCTTATGCTGAAGAAGGCAAGTATGACTTTGCTTTGATTGGTAAAGGTTTCTTACAAAACCCTGGTCTTGCATGGACTTGGGCAGATCAATTAGGAGTTAGAGTTAACCAATCCTTACAATATGATTGGGGATTCCATCCAAACATTAAACAAATTATTGAATTGATTGACAGATCGAAAGGTGAGGATGACTAGTTTGAAGGATGGCGGTATATCATGTATATCGATATTGAATCAATTTTTTTTTTAGATTAACAAGTTAATGGTCTCGCTCATTTGATTCCATCTATTTTATTTTCAATACAATTGGTACTATCGTTTTTTTGTATTACTGTTTGCTTTTTTTTATGGTTTTTGCAATCAAAGACATTTACATTTTTTCTCTAGATAAATTAATTTTTTCATTTTGGCACCATTCGAGCACAATTTTTCTGTATATTTAAAAAAATTCGCTATAATTATTGATTTAATTTTTCACTTTCATCGTAGATCAATACAACAATCAACAGGCAATAACCGAACTTGCAACATGCCATGACAGAATTCCTTATCACTGTAACTAGTCATTTGTAGGATACAAGGCAAGGTTACATTAGAGCATTCTACAACGTTACACTTTGTGTTGCAATTCTTGGTGAGAGAGATCCACATAATTGGGACAAAATACACCGATTTAGCCGCTGACTCATTCACACAAAATCCCTATGAGCACCCATACACCCATAGTTTAGGCAAATCTCAAAGTATATCACAAACCCAACTACAGGAAATGACAACAAAAAAAAGAAAGAAAAAAAAAAAAAAGAATCACAAATTATTATTCACGAGACAAAATAATTTTTATGTTGAATCATTGTATTAGTTGACTCCTCTAGATTCATCCACACCAATCCTGGCCATTCTATTATATATTATCCACATTCTGTCAATCACTGATTTTTTTGGGATTATTGTTTTCTCTTCTTTCCCTTCTTTCTTGACGTTTTTCCTTATGGTGTGATAATGAACACCATAGCCGACGACTCTAATACCCCTCATTTACTATCTAAACCCGAAAAAGAATACCGTCAGTACCAACAACAACAACAAGGCCGCTCGACTTCTCCAAGCTCATCATACTGGTCCACTAATCGCTCAAATTACACCAACCTTCCCTTTATACATACATTCAATTCTGAGTGGATAGATTCCCCAGAAAACTCACCGTCATCGCGACCTTCCAAATACTATTATCAATCTCACCCTGAACTTCAAAACCAGCATCAGCATAACATTACTACCATGCCTTCCACAACTACCACTAAACTTGAAACCCCTTCCAAATCAACCAAAATCACCTACGCCACCCCTATCAGTGCCTCGAAATATCAGCAACATCAGCAACTTTCGAATGAAAAACAACCAATAAGTCGAACTTCAACTCCCAATGCACTCATAGATTCCGAGCAACAAAATGGAGACGGTAAAACTTCGGTAGCTACTGCCCCAAGCGACCTTGCCCAGCAACCTTCCGCTGCCACCGCCTCGTCGGCCGCCCTGTATCATGACGTAACCAACTTTGACATTTTTTGGAGCATGCTCAATAATATCACCGGTAAAGATAAAATGGCCAAAGTAGGTCAGTATACCTTACGTTTATTACTTCATCATGCTCGTGCAACTGAAAAATGGTTGAGTGATGATTCGATCAATATAAACGTGATAAACAAGATATATAATAGTAAATTGGAAAAATTGAGGTTACTCAAAAACTTTGCCCAAAACCCTCGTGATTTCATCAAAGTGATAATAATCTTAGTTACATCGATTTTCAATACCAAGTTCACTAAGATGGCCACTAATTTGGGTACTTATAGACAATTTCTCCGTTTTGGTAAGAGTCCATTTAGAATACGGGAATTATTCAATAAAATTATTGATCATGTTGATTCAAAATCAGGTAAGATTGACACTAAATTGTTCAGCAAGGCTACTTTGGGTGAAGCTGTATCACTTTATTATAATATTAATGATGAAGCCACCTTATTATACAAATTGAATTTATTTAATAATAAGTCAGTATATCAATTTGTCTCTAGACATGAATCGTTGGCATGGTACTCTGAGTCATGGTTGGGATTATATAATGCTTACCTCAATTTGCAGAACATTTGCAAGCAAGAAATGGATATCAACATTCACATTCAGGTCAAGAAGAGAGCTAAAGTTTTATCAAAACAATTACTTGGTGGTACTGCCATTCGTACCATTGATTGGGCTTCATCCTCCTCATCATCTTCATCACATCCTAATTCTTCCTCCATTGACGAAAATTCAAAAGATGCCCAACTATTAGATGAGATTAGGTTTAAAAAGCATAATGCTTACTTAGACATTTATAAAAACTTGTCTGATATCATTTTCAATTCTTATACTGTATTTGGTCTCAAGTTACCCTTTGACACTCTACAAATCTGGATGGGGATTAGTGCATCCTCATTAAGTACAATCAAGCTTTATCGTGAAACTAAGAAGAAACTCATTGAACAACGTTTGAAAGGAAAGAAGTGATTGAATAAGACAGTATCTCTGCTGTGTATTCATTTCACAAATGAACCTAGAAGGCTTATAGAATGATTTCATTATCACTGTGTACATTAGTCGGGCGTTAGATTCTAGTTGTGGTGGTCATTTAATTAAGATGCACTCCCAAACTCTATCTCGTCTCTTGTTTTATAGATTATTCTTTGTGTTATAGACAATTTTTCTTTTTTTTTTAATTCTAGGATTTTCAATAAAGTATCTTCGATGGATGTTAATCCTGTAAACCATTTACACGAAAAGGTTTTATAGAGCAAAAAAGTAATGAAGGATGTCAATAATAAAAAGGAGTTATGACAGGGATTAAGACATGACATCTTCCAATGTCAAGTCATTTGGCATTTTTTCAGCTTCTTTCCAAAATTTTGACAAGTGACGAGCTCCCGAATCACAAGCAATAACCACAATTTTAGTGCCAGGTCCCTTTTCGAATGCCGTTTTCACGGCTGCAATACAATTGATTGCTGCCAGTGACCCCCAAAATAATCCATCATTAATTGACAAATATTTGGCCATTTTTAAGGCTTGCTGATCTGTCACTCTTATCGCACGATCAATATTAGATTCCCCCTGTTTGAAATTCCAAGTCAATCGATTAAGTCCAATACCTTCTACCAAAGTATCAACCTGATGACGACGACGAGTACCTTCTTTTTCAACCGAGTCATACATTACACCGTAGTTCACTCGATTGGCCAATCCGCTCCCTTGAGGATCGGCTAATATGACTTCGACGTCGGAACCTGGTTGTTCTTTAAAGAATTTCAGTACACCCAGAATCGTCCCCCCGGTGCCACTACCATTAATGAAAACATCTAGATTTCCTTGCATTTGTTTCCAAATCTCAGGACCGGTAGTTTCGTAATGAACTCTCCAATTAAAATCATTTTCAAATTGATCGGCAAAAATCGCTTTGCGTGAATCATTGGGATCATTATTAATTTGAGCCGCTCCACTTCGAGCCGCATTGGTATATTGATTTGGATCAACAATCGAAGCTGGCTTAACGGGAGTCAATTGAGCTCCCAAACTTCTTAATAATTGTAATTTTTCTGGTGAAGTATCATCAGGTAGACAAATATGAGCGGTATAACCTAATGCATTACAAAGTACAGCAAACAGAATACCAGTGGATCCTGAGGTACCTTCAAAAATTATATCACCATTATGAGGGGTTAATTTGCCAAGTCTCTCATTAGCTCGAATAATTGAAAGGGCAACACGATCCTTTGCGGAACCAGCTGGATTCATAAGTTCAAGTTTGGCGTATATTTTACAATTGGTTAGTTTGGAAAGTGATTTGATTTCTATGAGAGGAGTGTTACCAATGAGGGATTCTACACCACGGGATCTTGGTGGGAGTGACGTGAGTTGTTGTTCATTTTGATTGTAATAAAGGCGATAAATTTCTCTGAGGAGGACAATTGTAGACAATATAGTTGTCGTTGATTTGAGGGCTGATTGCCAGGTTGATGCTGCCATGAGATCAAAATTCGATTTTTGTAAAATGATTTGTTATATAGCGATCAAGCAGTCTAATTTGTCAATTATGGAATAACAGCGCAAAAAAATTGTTCAGAGGTGCTGGTTGTGCATATGAGCGTATATTTGTTTGCTTTGTGTGGGGTCGTATTACTTTCGAGCGTAGAATGGTCCCATCTCTATTCTTTCGGCTTTATCTTTCGTTCTTTTTTTCTAACCTAGGACCAAAGAAGCAAAATGAACAAATATTAAAATACTAAGGTGTACGGGTGTGAATATAGTGATGATAGGAATGCACTTATCTACACGGTTCAAACTTGACAGTGTCGACGCAAGTTGTGCTGTATGTAATACTTTCTGCAGTCATGATTTGGCAAATGTAAGAGAAGCTTTTTTGACAGCAAAATTAAAGAAAAACATCAAAGAAAGAAATGGGCAAGTCTAATTTGTGAGAATCCCACAATAAGGTTTGTGGAAAACTTTTCAGTTTTCCATTAAGGTTCACATCAGAACATAATCTCTTCAATTCTAGATGTGCAGGGTCCCCGCAAGGATTTGATATATGTCATTCTCTGACTCAATTTTTTCATGCGGCAACGTAGCGAGATCGGCGTTTCGTTGAAGTGGATCCTTTTATTAGTATATACTTAGTCTACACGAGCACTGCTGATCTTTTGCTGAATTGCTTTTAGGTGTTGATCAGGGGTATTGTTTTGAAGCAAAAATTATTGTTTTCCATTTAGACCTTCCAGAGCTGATGGGAAAAGAAAAACAAATGAAAAAGAACTACAAAAAGAGTAACTCTCGTTTATTTGGTGTTGAACGAACAAAAGATTCTATGTTATTGTATTAATTTGGTTGTCACTTATTCTGTGATTGTTCTTTGATTGTTGTAAAATTGTTCTACGATTGTCCTAATTAATATCAACTTGGCTTTGTGGTTTTTGCGTGTTGTGGAATATGGCAAATCAACTGTCAGTGGTGAGAGTGTTACACGCCCCAATCTGCATTCACATCGAAAGAAAAGTTATATGTATGTACTCCCATCAAAATTTTATGTAACATGTATGACGTACAAACTCAACTTCACAAAACTCTATTGTTGATTCTTATTTTGATTATTGCTTGAATATTCGAAAGATTGAGCATTCCCCGGTTGAGGTAAGCAAGCATAATTGTATACAGACCAGGAACTATATAAGGTGCGGTGGTGAGTGGTGTTGGTGGTGAAAAAAGAATATGCACAGTGTCTACTTTTGACATAGATGTTCTATTCTTCTATTTTTTACATTTTTTTTTGTTTTCTTTTTGTTATTTTGCTTATCGTTTTAACCAGTTTTTTTTTTTTTTCCTTGTTTTTTTCCACACAAATAATAAAACCTTCTTTGTTTAACTTGTCATGTTTTGGTTGGTGTCCAATTTGTATGATAATTTTTCTTTTTTTTTTTTTCTTTTGATTTTGCGCATTATTCTCAATTGGGATCTTTGAGTGAGCATTTTTTTTGAGTGCATTTTGTACTTACTTTTTTTTGTCTTCGTGCATGGATATGATTTAAATTGATTGATTGACTAATGAAGGTTTACGTTTTTCGTCTCAATAACAATATTTTTCAATACTGTTTTTGTTTTTTCTTTTTTTGCTTTTGAGATTTAAAACAGTTTGTTCCCATGTTGGCCAGTCGAAGCTTACATCAATGAGCTATGATGATTTCGTCTCGCTAGTATTGTACTTCGCCTTTGAAATTTGTGATCAGATTATCAGCTGTGTGATTTTCTTGGACACTCACAAGCATGGCGGTTGTTTCCACTGTTTCTATCCTTCGTTTTTTTTTTTTCACTTCTTTTTTTTCTCTTTTGTCATGTTATTTTGTGGTTTTTCTGAGCTTTGAAGTCGAAATTATTAATTTATAAATTTTAGTTGTCTTTATTTTCTACTTGACGTTTGCGGGTTTGTTCCCAGTGATTAATTTTGCATACATTACATGCTGGCCCGGTACAAGTTGACAGTTTCGAGCAACTATATTTGACTAGCTAACTCCTAGTAATGATATTTGGCATCTCTACAGTAATTTCAATTGTAAAAAAAAGCGCTAATTCCATAAAATACGACTGACTAAGTTGATGGCTCGTATCTATCATGTTAGCCACTGTAGATCTTTCAAGGGTCTTTTCGATTTTACTGTCGGTCAATGACTTGGTTTGACAAGACCCAACAAATAGCGTAGCTTAAGAAAACCCAGAGAAAAACAAAAAAAAAAAAAACGAGTAGGTACATTAAAAAAGAAAAAAAAAAAAGAAAAATTACAAAAACCTAAACAATAATAGAAAACACAGAAAGTCACAAAATACGATCAGTTGAAAAAAATATGACGATATATTGTGTCTCTTAGTATCCAAAAAATTGGTTCTTTCACCTCCTTTTCAATGCTTATCCAGCTTCAACTACCTTATACACTTCTTCCGCCGCTACTCTTTTGTGTTCATCTTTAAATAAGAAACTTCAAATATAACCGCGAGGAATAATTTTTGTTACACCCCAGATTCGTAACATCGAACATCCACAAACAATAGCGAACAAGAATAGACCTCACCAACAAAAGCAACAGCCACCGACACAATTTGACCAACCCAAATTTTTAGCTGGGCTTTTTTTCAATTGTTGATAACCTCTTGGGAGGTTTTTTTTTTTTTCACTTTGGCTGAGATATCAATATTTACATCTCCCAATTTTCTCTTTCCTTTTCTTTTTCTTAAGCTTTCACTTTCGTCATTCCTTCAATTTCACTTATTCCTTATTTTTCATCTGCTATTTCCTTGAGTTCGTTCAACGTTTATCCTTATGTTCTCTATAGTTTGAACACCACCCATTCGTAGTGCTAGGTACATATCAAAGAAAAGAAACAAAAAACCAAAGGAAATCACACTGACCTAGACACAAACCTATAGAAACGGGCAACATACAAAAATATTAACTGAACATCTGACTGGTTTATTAACAACGATGACATCGGAAAACAATTCTATCAACATTACCGGACCATCAGTAGGGTCCGTTAACGCATCCTCACCTAATCCTACTACCACCGCTTCGACTCCAAATTCTAGTAGCCCGCCAAATGGGTCCAACAATAATAGCCAACTAAAAGCACGAAAACCAAGAGGTTCCCGTGCATGTTTTGTGTGCCGATTAAGAAAGGTTCGGTGTAATGCAGAAAGTCAAATACCATGTACTAATTGTGTTAATTTTGGATGTGATTGCAAATTCCCTGAGTCAAGAAGAAAGAAAAATAAACCTTACCCTGATTCAAATCTGACATCAACCGATCTACCCCCGATGCTGAATACAAATCCTGTCATGTATGGCGCTAGTCCTACTCCAATAACAATTTTTAATCCACAAAACAATAATCAGTTTAATCCAGTTATCAACCCATTTCCACTTCAACAGATGCAGCAACAACAAAATATTCCTGTTATGCCCAATCCAGCATTCCCGTTTCAACAGCAGTCACAATTCGAGAACCCCAACATACCAATGAACCAGCAGCAGCAGCAGATACAACAACAACAATTTCAACAAATGCAACAACAACAATTTCAGCAAATGCACCAGCTACAGCAACAACAACAACAACTTCAACATTTTCAACATCCTCCACCGCAATATCAACTGCAACCTCAGCTACAGTTTCAACCTCAAGCTCAACAACAACTGCAATTTAGACCGCAAATGCCCCCTACACAAGTTCATATCGAGTCACCTCAGCAAGTGCAACAACACACAGAACAACAGCAGCCTTTACAACCCCAGCTCCCATCCCAACAAGGTCTAGGACCTCAATCTGTTTCTACAGAGAACGGTGTACCTGCTTTTGGTGAAAAGGCTGATCAAAACATACAACCCTTCAGAAATAATTCCGATAATGCTTACTATAGCCAAAATGATGATTCTCAGCAACAGCCACTACAGCAGCAAAACTCACAAGCATCATTTACATCGATGCAGCTTCCATCACATTTGCATCCACAACAACAATCACCTACAGTGTCATATCGCATCGTCGGGTCCTCCAATCAATCTTTACAACCACCAAATCAGCAACTCACCCCAAGTGGTAATTCTCCAATGACCCGAAGTACGCAACTATCGCCTTCAATCACACCATTTGCCGACTACAACAATAATGTCAATGGTCAATTACAGTCCACCACCGTCGGTATCCCCAACAGCCATCCTAATAACAATACGAGTGATAGTGGGTTAGTGACTTCAACGCATACACCAATTACCAACCAGTTCCCTGGATCCATTCACTCACAATTGGAGCTGCAATTCGGTAAACATCGTAATATTCTTCCACTTCCTCCCGCATTGATAAATAAAAAAAGCCCAACACCTCCACCCATCATGCATGAACATCAACCACCTCAATTCAACCCTATTCTACCTCATATCAATTTGCCGGGAATAAACGTTTCCGCTTCCAATGCGCAAACTAATAACAACGATGTTGTTAATGAAAACGCCAATAACAACGTTGATCCTTCTAATGGCAGTGATAACACCAATTCCAAGACCGATGGTACGTCTGAGAGTGGGGATCTTGATGACGCATTGAATGACTATTATGTTTCAAATGAACCCATTTTGAATATTTCAGCTCGGAATTTGGCCCCAAAATATAGTCATGATAATTTCGATGTTGGTAATGGCTTGAAGATTACTGTTACAAGGGCATTGAGTGAGTATACTTACTTTGGTCCTACATCATGTTACTCTTACTTCTCGGCAGAGAGTGATGATGATTTAAGAAATCGGGCCAAATCAGCCAGTATTGGTAATGGTTCCTCCTTCAAGGATGAAACCGCTACAAAGGAAGAAGTAAAAGCGAAAGCACCGCACCCATCGTCCTCAATAGCATCAATGCTTATGAACTTGACAAAAAAAGAGGATGAACCAACGAACTCACAACCAGCCAAGAATATACCGGATGACCCGGAAAAAAGTAAACTAAAGTATCAATCATATTCCAATATCGATATTAATGAAATTAATTCTGAACTTTCCATTTTGAATATCAAACAGTCATTCTATCTACCTTCAAAACATGTATGTTTGATTTTGGTAGATGCATTTTTTGAACATGTTTATCCTCAAGCACCAATTATAAACCGAGAAGCCTTTATGTCACATTTTCTTGATCCTGAACCTAAGAATCGACCACCATTAATATTAACACAGGCGATTCTCCTTGCTGGTAGTCGATGTTGTAAACATCCTGCCATTCTAGATCTAAATGGCAGGTCAAGTGCCACCAGTCAAATTTTATATTATCGTACCAAAGCATTATTTGATTCTAGTATTCGCTTTGAATACGTTGGGAGTCTGGAATCTGAAGATGACGGTCATTTGTTCTTCAATTATCCCACAGTGTTAATTCAAGTACTCTGTTTATTGTCTTGGTATTGGGAAGGACCTGAAGATATTAGTAGAGGGCCATTTTTCTGGATAAGAAGTGCCATTGTCATTTCTCATAGCTTTGGATTACATCGTGATCCACGTAAATGTCATATTAATCTTTTATTGAAGAAAAGATTTGCTCAATCAACAAATGTGACTGATTTTACTGTTGAGCGACAAATATTTACCTGGAAAAAAATGTGGTGGTGGATGTTTTATCGAGATAGATCGGTGGCATTAAGTTTTGGACGTCCATTACTTATAAATGTTAGTGATTTTGATATGCCGGTAGTTACACTAAAAGATTTCGTCATGTATGAAGGTTCCAACTTTGATTTAAGCAATGGTGAGGATAAAATCATGGCGGAATATTTTATCCATACGGCACGACTTCTGGAGATTGTTGGTATTGTATTGACAGAACAATATGCTATTGATAACAGTTATCGTAATAATAATTTTAAAAGAAGTATAAAAATTGTCAAGCATTGCAGTTTAATAATGAGTTATTTCTTCAATAATTTACCTGATGAATTAAGGTTTTCATTAAGCAATCCTAAATCAATGAATGTTTATTCAAGTTTGTTGGGGTCATTATATTACATCACATTATATCATATTAATCGAGTTAAATTCGCCACGGTAAACTATGATGGTGATGGTAATACAAGTACCAGTAGTGGTGGTTCCAACGATAATGCCACTGCTAATAAGTATTGGGGGATATCATTTCAATCTGCTTATATTTCTTCGGTGATTTCACAATGGCTACGAGAACAAATGGAATCTGATCAAATAAAATTGTTACCAAGTCAAGTAATTTATACCACATCATTAACTATGATTTTGTTATCATTTCATACTGATTCCACTAATGTGGTGGTTGCCAAAACCTCAACTCGACAATTGGAAGTGTGTCTTAAGTTTTTACAAAAATGTCATGATTTGTGGCCTGGGATCACGTATATGTTAATAACTTACTTTACCAATCGATTAAATACCAATCCTCATAAAAATCCTAAAGGTGATATGGTATCACGTGCCAAGAATTTGTTATTTAGGATTTGCTATAATTTTCAAATGAATGAGGAGAAAACGATTCGATCATCAAGTAAATCATTTGATATCAATTTTCTTCTTAATGAGAGTAATAATAATGGGGGTCAAAAAAAAGTCAACAATACTGAAGATCAAACAAGTATTGAGGATGAAGATGTTATATGGAATAATCATACAATTGAAAAGGAAACGGATTATACTTTACCTATATTCAATTTAAAAACAATGAGAATGCCACCAATTGGATCTCAATTTTATACAAATTTTGATGTAAGTGACTTGTTTCCCAAGAATACTCCGACGAATTCAAATGGAGACAATGGTATGATGAATAAGAAATCACAAACTCCAGGATCAACTGTTTGTAATACACCCATGATGAAAATGTATGATGAATCTCAATACGTCAAGCAAGAGCCAACAACTAATGGTAATGATGTTTTCAGATCCAACGAAGAATCATTTTTGTTTAATTCTTCAGAGTATAATCAATTGATGGTAGCAGCCAACTCATCATCAGCTGACCAAGATAATCGAAACATGGCTACTACCCCAGTTACAAGAGTTGAAAGTGGTGGTACGAATGTTAATGGTACCAATGGAAATGTTACTGGAACCGAAGGTGGTACCGGGGGTAATGATTATACGATGAATATGACGGGATACCATGATGCTAGTAATAATACTGGTGAATCACTCGCGGCTGGCATTGATGCTGCTCGAGAAAGGGATAGTTCATCACAGGCGGAAGATTTTGACTTGAATGCCAGTGGAATTTTATGGGATAGTCAATATTTCTTGAAAGTTAGCAGTGGTATTGATTGGAATACTGCTAGTATATAGCTTCAATTAGCATCAAATTTGAAAGTAGATAATCAATCAGCAGACTGCAAAAACTTTGTTGTAGACAACTTTTAAGCGAATTCCATTATAGAATTTCTGTTTGCTTTGTATCTACTATTTCTTAAATTTTCAAAGCAAAATACGCATATGAATGATGATGACAGTGAATGCTTGGAGATAATTTTAGGTCTGAAAATGTACTTTGTGTAATTTTCGCATCCAAAACCTGATTGAATTTGGAAGGCTAGACTAAATTGGCTACAAGCGGATATAAACGGGTAACGGATGCGGATTCGGATTCGGATAACTGGGATTTAAAAGCGGTGGATAAGAAAGAGAAGAGGGGGGGGAGAAAAGAAACAGAAAATGAAAAGGAATAGCGCGACATTTGAATTCTCCCCAGGTGCGAGGATATGTGCGACATTGCGGGGAAAACACAAGTGGGGGTGGGTGGGTGAATGCGATACGATACGATATGCTCGCGCCGCAATGTAGGAATTCTTAAAGAATAACACAAACACACCCACAAGAGTAAATGAGAAGAACGTACAAAAATAAACAAGACCGAGGAGGGTCTCGTGCATCGATAACCAAGTCGGGTACGGAAGAATTCAATAGAGTAGTTGGTACGGATACCGTTCATGGGCACAACCTTCAATGCAAACTACAAAAATGGAGGTACCGAATGGTGGTTGGCAAGATTGGTTTCATATATAGCAGTAGAAAGTTAATTACCAAACACTCTAAAGGTTGCCCGTTGAATTGATGCTCATCACACAAAAAAATGATTGATTCTTGAGAGGTTAATTTTTAGTGGCAAACAAAGACGTGTCCGTGCATCAAATGCTAGCTTCTCGTTTAGGTGCATCAAACGGTTAGCGACGCCCGAGAATTAATTGATTGAAGAATAGGTTTGCTTCTGCTCATGTAAGCATTCGTACACTTCAACTGGCGAATGATACAGGTTGTTTTTCAATTGATTAGTTGTTTTTGAATCATCCAATAACCCTATTTGGTTTTTGAGTCAAGAAGTTTTACCTAGAAAAAAAAAAATAATATCAAATCAAATTTTGAGACCTAGAACTGAAATTAGGTGAATATCGATTGCCGACAATACAATTATTCACTCAATTTGAGGTCTTTTTTTTTTTTCTTTGTTTTTTCATTTCTGTATGAATTTTTTATGTACTGACCCTAAAACTTAAGGTTTGTCTCGTTTTTTTCTTTTTTTTTTTTTTTCTTTTTTTTTTTTTTTTTTTTCTTTTTTTTTTTTTTTTTTTTTTTTTTCGTTCTGCATTATTTTTCTTGTGGGGGTAAAAATTTATGTTCGTTTTCTACGCCCGACTCCTTCTCGGACTTTTCATTGCTACAGGATTGTTGTTTTGAGCTATACTTCTACCCTTGATTATTTTTTTTTTCTTTCTTTGTTTTTGTATTTGTCATTCCCTACTTCTCTCATCAGTTCCTCATTATTTTACCTATTCCCATCTGACTTAAATCAATCAAACATAGCTACTCATTTCCAAGTATCACCTTTGTTTCCCTTGGATTTCCTTATTTTTTTTTTTTTTCTTTTTTTTTTTTCAACCCCACAAATTAGCCGCCGAACAATTAAAGCTGATCAAAAACCAAAATTACGTCCTATACCACATTCAAATCTTGAGTTGTGTCGTAGTAATCTTAATAAATTCCAAGTTTCGAGACAATCAAAGGTTTCTTTCCGGTTGAATACAACCATCATTCAAAGTTTCTTAATCAAAGAAATTAGTAATCATCAAGATATATTATAACATGGCGGTCTCAGTGAAAAATGAAACACACTCTTCGCTTCCCTTGGCTAAAGGTGCATCACCACCTGGTGTACTGAATGGTACTTCAAATGAATCACCTGTACACGATGATCATATAACAAGCACAAATGCTGACAATACAGACAAGGAGAATCAAACTAAAGACACTGGTAACGAAAATAATTCAGATACCAAATCAAAATCAAATCAAAAGAACAATGCTGACAAGCCAAAGGCGTTTACTATCAAATACAAACGACCCAGAGGGCTGCGCGCATGTGTCGTTTGTCGTTCGAGAAAAGTTCGTTGTGATGCTGAAATGCATATCCCTTGTACAAACTGTATTACTTTTGGTTGTGAATGTACTCTTCCCGAAGCTAGAAAACGTGGTAATGCATCTGCTGAGTCAAAGGCAAAAAGACAACGAGCAGCTGCAAACGCCGCTGCTGAATCCTTTGCTAATACCAACTCCGCAAACTCAACCACTGAAACTTCTAACACCATCCATGACTCCCTGGAAACTGCTGATAAAGTTGAAAACTCTAGCACCCGCACTATCAGTGATACAGCTATTTCTGGATCTGAGACTATTTTACCCACAACTAACACCAAGAATGCGTCATCACCAGAATTATCTGAAAAGTCCACAGCCAATAAAGAAAAGTCAAAAATAGGTAAATCTTCGTCCCCGCCTAAGCTCAACCCTAATGAAAAATCCAATGACAAAGCATCATCTCATTCTTATTTCCATCCTCAAACCACCTCGGCTAGTGAACCCGTGCTTAATATATCTCAGGTAAGTGTACCACCCTCACTTACTTCAAATTATAAAACCAGACCATCAATGCATAAACGTGAATTGGTCAATTCTCATAATGAAAATGGTACTCAACATAAACCTTCATTGACATTTTTGGGATCTTCATCCATTAGTCTTGTTACTCAAAAAGTTGGACAAAATCACGTTCTGTTGGCTGAGGATATATTTGATGTATCTGAAAATTCACTTGATTCAGTTGAATTGGAAATCTTAAAGTTAAGAGGTGCATTTCTTCTACCTTCCAACAAATTGGCCCGTGACATTATTGAATCTTATTTCGAACATGTCCATCCGCTCATGCCAGTGATAAATCGTACTGAATTTATGGCTAAGTTCAATGATCCGGATGATAACCCCTCCCTTATGTTATTACAAGCAGTATTATTATGTGGATGTCGTGTGTCAAGAAACCCACTCCTATTAGATCTGCGAGGGTCGAACAATTTGGCCTGTCTCACCTTCTTCAGAAGAGCAAAAGCTTTATATGAAACTAATTATGAAAGTGATCCTGTTTCAATCATTCAAACCGTCATATTAATTGGTTCATACTGGGAAGGTCCCGAAGATGTGACCCGTAACTCCTTTTACTGGACCCGAGTTGCCGTGAGTTTGGCACAAGGGTTTGGATTTCAAAGAGATATCAGTGGCTCACCTGACTTGTCATCACTGGAAAAGAAAATTTGGAGAAGAATTTGGTGGTGTCTTTTCGAAAAAGATCGTAATGTTGCCATTGCATTTGGTAGACCCAATGTAATTGACTTAAATGATTGTGATGTGCCGATGCTTGTCATGGACGACTTTAACGAAGATGATCCTGAACTTGGAATTGTTTCCCCCTACCCTGTTAATGACATTCAAGCTCTTTATTTCATTCATTTGGTTAAATTGGCAGAGATCACCGGTATTATAATCAAACATCAGTATACTGTTAAAGCAGAGCTGATGAAACGCAAAAATAAATTTTCAATTATCCAACATTGTGATATGTTAATGGGGATCTGGTTTATCAATCTACCTTCACAATTGGTTTTCTCCCTTACTGATTCTGAATCACAAAATTTTTACAGTTCGCTTTTAAATGCTCAATATTACAATAGGCTTTACCTTATTCATCGGGCTAATTTGTTGAGAATGGCAAGATCATCATCCACCAATCCAAATAATTATAAGTATCCTTCATGGGGGATTTCATTTCAAGCCGCAAGAATGA
Source organism: Hyphopichia pseudoburtonii (assembly GCA_003856775.1). NCBI lineage: Eukaryota > Fungi > Ascomycota > Pichiomycetes > Serinales > Debaryomycetaceae > Hyphopichia > Hyphopichia pseudoburtonii. Next base: position 314,797 of record CP024752.1, on the reverse strand, counting down.
TTTCCATCGTTCTGAAAATTCTACTCGATAAGGGTCAATTAATTTATTGTCCGGCGATGTTCGTTTACATTTTATTCAGTGCTTTGATGATGTTGATCTATCACGTTGACTCTCCTAATGCGGTTATTGCATCTACTGCCTCTGACTCTTTATTCATTTCAAGAGCTGTTTTGAAAGAATTGTCCATTTACTGGCCCATTGCTGGAGTCTTGATGAGACTTTTTGATAAATATGCCAATAGTAAGATCAAAAGGGCTAAGGTTATTGAAAATGGTACCAAGATTGCCGAATTGGAGGAAATGAATGCTAGTAAAAATGCTAGAAATCCACAAACGGGAATGAACAACTTCTATGACAACGAGAACGAAAATGACAATGATAACAGTAATGAGCTTGAAAAAGCTTCGAATCGGGTTGTTTCTTCTGTTAATAGTGTTGATAGTACTGGAGCACATCTGGATTCTGTTTCACCTCGTCATACCATGGGTAAATTCATTGATGCTGGAACTGGCACTCAAAAATCCGGGCAGTCAATAGGACCAACATTTGACTCTTCTGATTACGGGGTCTCACCTAGTGCTACCACGACCACGAGTCAAGATAATTTGGAAGCATCTGCAGGGGGTATTAATGTTAAGACAGAGCAAAATTCACCATTTTGGCAACAGCAAAGTGGTGATGATTTACTGCCACATAACTTACAACAACCACTGCACCTGCAAAGGCAACGAGATCAACTCCAACAACCACAACAACCACAGCCCCAACGACCCACCGCAAAGCGTACTAGAAGTAAAACCAAGAAACAAAAACCAAATAAAAAGAATGGTGATGCCAACACAAATGGTTCTTCGCCGACATCCTCAACCAATTCATTTCCCGATATTTCATTAGTCACTGAAAACTTACATGCTCATCAAAATTTCTTTGAAAACTTTGACCCTACTCAATTATTCCCCACTGCCAACATAAGTATTCCACCCACTCGTGCACAGTCACCATCACAATTGATGAGTAACTCTGCATTTCTTGATGGCAACGTTGATGCTGGAAATAGCTTTGGTACACCCACTGGTACTAGCGGCGTAACTGAAACCGTCAAGGGTGAACCAACGCCACCTGTATCCGGTGATCATAATTCTGGTGCCAACGGTTCAAATGTCAACCCCCTTTCATTTGGCAATAATATACATGGAACTACAGCCAATGTCCCTACTACCCCTGGTGAAGCGCTTAACGCCAACTTTATTGATAGTTCTTTTCTTAATATGACTATGCCACCACCTGCGGGTGAAGGTGAAGATTTTGCATCATTATTTAACTTTCAAATTTAATTTTAGTTTTTTTTTTCTTCTTCTAAATGGTTCACAAAATTTATTTAATTGTTCATTAAGTCGTAAAATTTGTAAAGTCTCGAACCAACCTATCATTGAAATTTGAAAAGAAAGAATTAGATATGTTTGTATATGATTTGTACAATATAATTGTGAAGTACTTATTGAAGTGGGATTGACCTTTGGTAATCTTTTGTTGCATTGGTTTTCGCGACTAGTTTTGGTTTTGTGAATATTTTTACTGAATTTTTTTTTTTTGTTTTTCTGGTTGATTTGCTCCCAGAAGTAGTTATCTAATCTTTCCCGTTTTGGACAAGGGAAAAACCCTCTTTTCTGTCCTTATTGTACGCTCTTTTGTCCCCGATTGCTTTTCCGCTACTTGGTTTGTACTACTTATGCCATCAATTGCATCATTCATCATACAATAAGGCAGTAAAGTACTTATTTTCACTTCTAATAGTTCAATCATTTACTGCTGGGAATTTCTCGGGCTTTCCAATGAATATAAAATTATCATATAATTACACAATTTTTTGAAATCCCTTCTTTCGTCTCCGTTTTGTGTTAGCATATCTCCTCTTTTTCAAATTGACGGGGCAAAAACGTTGAAAGGGCAAACCCGCACAATCGCTGGGATTTTTTTTTCCACCCCGTCAACTACTTGAGCCCCGTTGCTTCTTCATTTATTTTTGCAATCGCATTAGCATGCATAATATGGCTGATCAGGATTGACGGTATTTATTTTATGGTTTTAATGACTTCCCCCACCTGAAATTATGTGACTACAAAAGACAAAAAAAAAGAAGAATAAAACTTTTCGAAAAAAAGATGTTGTATACCGATAATTGGCTATTTAGATTCTACTAGACAATATAAACAAGTGTTTCTGATTCGAGATCTAGTAATTCAAATCTTTACATCTTTCAAAGTAAAAAAAAAAAAAAAAATGGTAAAAGAAAAAAAAAAAAAAAAAGAATGTATAAACTTATCTCCAAAAACTCTTTCGCTTGTTCTTCTTGGACTTGGACTTGACCTTATTCAAGTTTTCAAAAATTTCATCTCGTCTAAGTCTTTGACTATACCCAATTAAATTTTGCACAACTGACTCGTACACTTCGAAATTATGCTTTCGATCAGTAAGTTGATCTTGCCATATACTACTCAACTGAAGTAAAGTATTGTAATTCTCGGTGAAACTTTTTAACTTTGCATCGAGAGCATCTTCATTATGTATCGATTCAAGAAATTGTCTGGTAGTGTTATTCAAATTATCCTTTTCTATTCTTGATAGTATATCATTTGTATTTTCCATAGTATGGATTTTAGATTCAGGAGAAAGTTGTAATTCCTTAAATTCAGGAACTTCAAATCCGGCCCAATTGATATCGCTTTCCTTGACTGATTTTCTCCTAACGTGTCCTCTTCCCGAGGATGAATTATGACTAATTGGTAACAAATTATCACCTTCAAATTGTTGTTGTCGGGTATTATTCGGAGTTGATTTGGTCGATAATTCATCCAAGTTAATGGGGACTCCAAGTTTAATCAATAGGTTGTGACGTATCTTCAGCTTTACCCAGTTAGGCGGTTGAAGATACTGAACTGCTGATAACTCGTCGAATATTTGTCTTGATCTATCATCAAGTAACTCCTGGTTATTATGCTCACTGGAATGTTGTTGTACGTCAACTATATTGGGGAATGCTTGGTTCATCAATTCACTGAGATTGTGTTCAAACTTTTCATGGTCATGAAATACACCATCATTAAACTCAATATGTGACGATGCTGCAGAAGAACATGTGGATGGTATATTGTTCGCATCTTCTTCTGCTTCTTCTTTGTCGGCCTCCTCGAAATCGTCAAATGACGCGTCGTCAAATGATCCAAAATCATCATCTTCTTCTTCTTCTTCTTCTTTTTCATTATTATCATTTTCCAGTTCTTTTAGACTAGATTCATGATTCTCTTGGCTATGCTCTTTTTGAACAGCTTCTGCTTCTCCTTGCTCACCGAATTCATTTATGAAAGTGTTGTCTGAAGACCTGTTTTCTACAGCCGTACTTGATCGGTCCTTTTTCAAATCACTAGGTTCGGATTTAACATCTTTTCCAACCTCATTTAGTACTTTTCCAATCTCTTCATCTTCATTGACCTCAGCGTCTTGTGCTTTTGATAGAATATCAAGTTGATTCTCGACGTCATTGTCATGATCTGTGGGGCCCGCACACGGGGTTGATCGTATAGTTTCATCAATGCCAGCATTGATTGATGCTTGTGGTTCACTTGTTGAATGTTGTGTAGTGGTTTCTTGCTTCGGAGACAGAGGACAGGTAGACATGTTGATTTTTGTTCTTTATATTCTTATCTCTTCAATTCTTTGGTTCCTTTTCTCTGCATGCGAGATCTTTTATCGCTAGCCAAATTTATGTTGTAAGTAATCAGAGCTCAATCGAAAAATTGTTGTTCCTCTAACAGATTGTGATTATAAGTATTCAGGTGAAAGCAATAGCCGTTTTCTGTCCTTTCTGTGTTTTTGTCAAGTAAACAGAAGAAAAAAAAATATCCACCGCGAAATTGTAGATCTCAAAAGACTCGTAAGCCAAAAAAAAAAAAAAAAATAGATGAAAAATACAATAGACCTGAATTCATAATTGTTTTGATTTCCTGGTAAACTTTTTGTTGGTCATAGTAACATAGCAGACACTGAATACTACTAATAGTAGACAGAACGACAAGCAGAAACATACGCAAAAGTATAATAAAAATTCTTTTAAGTCCTCACTCATAACTGTATCAAAGATATTGGGGACAGTGATCTAGTAAATTTGAAATACAAAAGAAAAACCCTTGATCATTAAGTGAAAGAATACAAGGGCCTTATAAGTTCATCTCAAGAAATAAAAAGAGTAACTAAGTATTCAAATTATAGACACATAACCGTCATACGAATTGTCACTTTTAAGCGAATCAACTCCGTTTGCTGATCTACTCAGTGCGTTATTGTTAAGAACTCTACCGGTTTTTTTTTTTAATTCACAAAATCAAGGGGTTCAATTGGTGACTTAAACGAGTTCCCATCCTACTGATTTCTTGTCCATTTTTCACTTGATTCTTGACTTATTTTCTTTGTTTTTTTGTTTCTTTTTTTTTTTTTTGTTTCCTCTTCTCTTTCTTTAACTCAACTTATTTCTCTATTTTGTGCTCTGTTTGATACAAGAATCAAAAGTAACCGATTGTGAGAACAAAGTAAGCTAACACTTAATTGTTGAAAAACTGTGATCAAAACAATGAGTACTGACATGGATGCTCAAGATGACAAACTTGTTATATTGTTCTCAATCGGAAATCCTGGTCCGATGAACCGCCATTCTGTGGGACATTATATACTTGGCGAGCTCGTGAAAAATTTTGGTGCAAAACAATTAGTGAAGCCCCTGAGTAAATCACAGTTCTCGATGACTCAGCTCGATAATCTTATATTTGTCAAATCCGCCACATACATGAATGAGTCGAATAAGCTGATTAATCTGTTTGTCAACGAACAAAAAATTAGTCTTAATCAATGTATTCTTGTCGTGGTTTATGATGATTTCGAATCCGATGTCACCAGAGTTAAACTAAGCCCAATGAAAAAAAATGAGTCACATAATGGGTTAAAAGCCATCCAAAAATATTTGAACTCACAGGCGTTACAAACTCCAAAAATTTACAAGTTGGGTGTTGGTATTGGACCAAAACCCTCTAGTGCATCCCGAGACACCATGGCATCATGGGTTCTATCAAAAGTTCCACAATCGGAAATGGAACTTATTCAAGAAAAAAGTTTATCTACGGTATTTGGCTACATCAATCACATCATGGAATCAAATGGCGACATAAAAGATTGTAATAAGTTGAACGCAAAAATGAAAAAAGAATATGAAATGATCTGATAACCCCTACCACGGAATGCAAGTATCAAAGTTGAGTTGTTTATTGTGATGCTTTTTAAAGAAGAATAAATAATGCTAGAATATATTTGTGGTCTCAATTCAAAAGACTGTGTTACGCCTCCGATTGTCTGGAGTGGAACCTCCGCCAAATATTGATTGGATGAGACTCGTGCTATGACCAGAAGTGTCTTTTTCATCATCACCACTGAATGTGGCATCTGTATGGTGATCTTCTTCACTCGAAGGATGTGAGGAATCTTCATAATCTTCATCATCCTCTTCGTCGTCATCATCATCATCATCATCATCGTCAATGTTCTCGTCATCAATGACATTGTCCTCATAATTCATACGCCCGTACTCATTGCGGGCTTTGCTTCCAGTGGCATTTCCTGCGGTGGCTAAAGGAAACAATGGTATCTCTTTCCCGATACGACCATACTTGATTGCGTCTTCGTCACTGGTGTCTGATTCATAATCAGCATCTTCGTTGTCATCCTCGTCGTTATAATTGACTGTATGTACCTGAAATCCATCACTATAACTTCCATTCCCACCGTCGTTACCATTAGAGTTGGGTGTGGGACTCGTAGTTGACGATGGGACCTTGGGGTGATTGGACAACTTGCTAGTTTCGCGACCTCTTTCTATAGCCCTTTCGATTGACAAGCGATGCTTAATAAACAACATTTTGGGATATATACAACGTTCACCCTTTAAAATTTGGGCTGCCAATCTCTCCTCGTTAGGATCCGATAAAATATACCAAAATTCAGCTAATCTGTTACGCGGCCAAATAGTAATGGTCCCCGTAAATTTCTGTAAAAAAATACTCAGCCAATCCTGCTCGAGTAAATGAGGTAATAAATCCAACAGTTTTACCATTTGCAACCATTTACGTATTTCTAATTTGATCAAATGTTCCAATGCTGTAGCTATGAATCCTCCTCTTAATGATGCATATCTTTGACGATGAGTCTTACGACGAGACATTGCCACCGGTCTTCCGACAGTACCCTTGGGTGCGAAAAAAAAGAGTGAAATATGAGGATTAACCTGCGACACAATTGAAAAATTAACGTTATAATATGTGTTTAATGTATCAATGGGAATATCCGTACGCAAAGATCCATCTCTCCATTTACTACCTAAACTGAACGGTACCACTTCATCATTTTTACTATCCTTCATCATCAAAACAACCGGATTCAAAATTCCGGGTACAGCACTTGAAGCAAGTAATGACGACCAGATAATACATTGGGGTGAGGTGATATTATTACATAAAATCACGGGTGAATGTGGGTCAGCTGGCACTGTCGAAATATTTAGAATACGCCCTGTTCTCTTGTAAGCTTCAACAAACGTGGTTGACCCACGAGTGAAAAAATTACATTTTCGAGCCCAATCCACTGAGTCAAACCTTGCACCCGTTTTCCACCAACGAGGAATCCAGACATACCAAGGGTCTGCGCACGCGGTGATCTTACGGGCGAGTTGTGGCACTATCAATTTTTTGAGCTCTTCATCGGTCCTGGTACAAGCCAAGGCAGCAATCAATCCCCCTCCAGAAGTACCTGACATGATGGAAGGAAGCAAATCATTATCAAGGAGTGCTTTCACTACTCCTAAATGTGTATAAGCAAAACAGGCGCCTCCACTGAGACAGAGAGCCAGTTTACCATAGTTTTTCAGCACAAAACGGAAAAACTTACGTTTTGCATCAAATGGAACCAGTGGAGAATCAGTGATCCTGTCTATACACGAGGTGACCTCATTCACATACTCATCGACAATGTTTTTGGTACCGTAGTAACGATGCGAGTACAATTGTCTATTTTCGATGCCGGCAAAGTTTTTTTTAAGGCATCCTTGAAGGAAAACCATAAGGTCGCTGTCATCACCTTGTTTTCTTAAAGTGCGTAAGCGCAGAATAGTTCGTCTAACGGTGGATGAATCGTAGTAGGAAAATTTTGGATTAACTGACCATTTGTGTAAGTTAAGGTAATGATCTAGGGCCAATGCATTTTCAAGCCACTCTTCATAAGACTTAGAGCTACGAAGCTTATCGCGGAGCTCTCTACGCTTGCCGGTCCAGGTGAGGAAGTACTCCAGAAGTGCCACGTAAGCCCGCACGAAAGTATATAATATTGCCAAGAACAGTACCCATAAAATAATGAGGATAAGTAACGGCCAGCGTAGTAGTGTGTAGGAGGCACTTGATCTAAATTCGTTGCTTATTGTACTAGTGGTCTTCTTGACCTTCGATTTCTTTGATTTCTTTTTTCTCTTATCTAAGTTGTTCGGTGAAGAGGATGGTGCTGATAATGATGATCGGTAATGGCGTTTGGTACTGTTGGTACCAGAGCGATGAGCGTGATCATCAATTAGGGGGAACCAATCACTCTTTGAGGTTATGAGATCAGGTTTATTAGATGACTTAGCTGTACTACCATCAACTGTAAGAGAAGCTTCGTTTAGATCGACATCGTCCAATATTTCTGCTTCCCTATTGGGGTCTTGCGTTTGTGGGGAAATGGGACTTGATGGAACTTCATCCTGAATTTCTTCCACCTCTTCCCAAACTAGAGCTTTAGCAAAGGCATGGATATGATCATCGTCCACAAAATCTTTATCTTCTTCAAATAATTTTACCGGTTTCAGATCAGTCATAGTCTCTTCTTATAACCGGTTTGTATCAATGAATTGAAAATGTCGGCTGTGATTTATTTTTGTTCTATGGATGTATTATGTGCTTTGTGGGGATGAAAGCGGAAGATTTGGCCGTGTGCAGGTAGTGTTGATTAATAGAAATACTAGATATATAGACAAAAGTGAAATAAAAGATAGCAATTTGAAGCAAGTAAGATAAACTTCAATTTATATAAATAAAAAGAATAGTACAAGTTTTGGAATTCCTCATGAAATAGTCGTGTAGTACAACCCTGGATTATTTGAAGACCGCAAAAAAATAATGATTGGCAAACGTCATTAGCGGATTTGATTCTGTTGGGCATTTAGTATGTGGAATGTACGGGTAAAGGGGCCATTTAGTGGTGTACGGATTTTATTAAACATGCAATTGCATTTTAAACTATTGAAAAAATGCAGTCAAATCAGAATAACCAACCATAGCTAAGATTTCAGTGTAACGATGTCAGTCAGCTTCACTTCCCCCATCAAGGTGGTCTTACTTGACATTGAAGGTACAATTTGTCCCATTACTTTCGTGAAGGATGTGCTCTTCCCCTACTTTTTACAACAGGTTCCCCAATACTTATCTCAACTCAAATATCCCCTTGCAGACCATGCAACCAATGACCCGCAACTAACGCAAATACTATCGCAATTCCCATTGGGATACACACAGTCATTGGAAAGCTTACAAAACCATATTATTACATTGGTGGAAACTGATCAAAAAGTAGCTCCATTGAAGTCATTCCAAGGAATTGTTTGGAAGAAAGGGTATGAGCTGGGACAATTGGTTGCACCATTGTACGATGATGCAATTGAATTGTTGACTAATAAACCGGTATCAGTTGAGAATATATATATATACTCCTCGGGTAGTGTTAGAGCTCAGCAATTGTTATTTACTTATGTGAAGCACCAAGCAAAATCGATTGATTTGAAACCGCAAATTTCAGGATACTTTGATATCACCACCTCCGGCTTTAAACAGGAAGCTTCTTCATATACTAAAATTTTACAAGATATTGGGTATGACAATGACAAGCTGAGCCTGGTATTATTTTTAAGTGATAATGTCAAAGAAGTTGACGCTGCTTTAAAGGCTGGTCTCAACAGTGTGATTGTGGAAAAGCCAGGTAATGCCGCCTTATCAGATGATGACCGTGAACGTCATACCATCATTACCAGCTTGGATGAATTGAAGTTGTAGATATTGTGCGTTTTCTCCATGACAACAATAACGTGGACGACATCCCGAAATTTTTTACATTTATATAAGCTTAGCAATGCACATATACATTTACATATAAACATACAAACACAAACATATAAATATATGATGTACTAATATACAAATATAGTTGACAGAAATGTTTTACATATCTCTGAACAAAATGTCAGCGGCAACCTCTTCGTTTTTGTCGCAAGCCATATACACTTGAATCACCAAATTACGATCGAACCCTAATTCACATAATCTGTTAATGGCATTTTCATCTTGTTCGGTAATAGCAATTTGAACCGTACCTTCTTCACCTTCCCCAGCACCGGCAGCCCCTCCAGCGCCACCAAGAGCGCCAAGAGCACCACCTTCGGCATCATCAACATCAAATCCAAGGTCTTCGTCAGACCCACCCAAAAAGGTTCTAAGAAAACCTTCTGGATCTTGTTGTATCAAAGTGGCGATTTGAGGGTTGGAAGCGGCTAATTGTTCTAATAAGGGTTGAATCAATTCAGGATTACTTTGTAAAGCAGTCCTCAATAAGTTCAATTGATCATCGTCACCTAGTTCACCACCGGTATCACCACGAGAATCACCGCCAGCAGCGGCACCTGCACCGCCTGCACCATTACCTGCACCACCAGCGGCGGCAGCGGCAGCTTCGAATAAGTTTTCAGCTTCGTTTTCTTCTTGAGTATCATCGTGAGAGGTGTTGGCAGCTTCATTGTCACCAGCTGATGTTGTTGCGGTGGGAGCTTGAGGTGCCGGTTGTTGTTGTTGTTGTTGTTGTTGTTGTAATGATTCGGGGATACCAGTTAATAAGTATTCCACAGCACGATGTGGGTTATTAAATGCGGCTCGTAATGCCTGTTCTACTTGAGGTCTTTCGTAACCCATCTCCATGATATTTTGAATGGTGGCTTCTCTCTCACTACCTTGGGTAAATGCAGAACCAGGTTCTTGAGGGGTCTCAGAGGTGCCAGCTGGTACATCTGATGAATTAGTTTGGGCAGCACTGGTGGCACTGTTAGATTCTCCAGATGGTTGAGAAGATGCTGATTTGGAAGCATCAGCGGGTGGAGCTGATTCTGGAGTGGCGGATGCTTTCTTGGCCTTGGAGACCATGAAGATGATGGAGTCACCTTCCTTGACTTTGAATGAATCTAATGATTTATCATCTTGTAAGACTTTACCCGAGTACACAAACTTCAATTGAGATGGATCAATGCCCTTTTCTTGAGCTAATTTTTCCTTGGTTGCCAATACCTAGAAACAGAATTGTTAGTATTTTATATTTTGTGAAAGCAGTTACACACGCCCTCTGGTTCCTATGGTAAAAGAAAAAAGAAATGGGTGCCAGGGGGTCGAAACATGAATTGCAATGTGCGGTGCTGCAATCATGCACGCAGTAATCAATGCAAGGCTTCAATTCAGTAAGGAAAACATACGGAGTCAGAAGGTTCAACTTCAATTGGTACCTTTTGCTTTTTGAAGTCCTTAAAAATTATTTGCATGATATCGTTATTCTAATAATTCTCTAAATCAGGATATAAATAGGTGATTCTATTCTGTATCTTTTATGTCAATGACGTTTGGAATTGCTTTCGCTTCTGTCGAAATATCTGCTATAAGTGAGTCAGCTTCTTTGATGAATTGAAAGTGGTCTAAATCTTGGAACTGATGGTTAAATAAGGAAAAGCGCCTAACTCAGTAATAATATCAATATAATGATCAAAAAAATCAAAAGTTCACGCAAATCAAAAAAGAAATCAAAAAAAAAAAAAAAAAAATTTTGAAAGTGAAAAGAACAAAAAAAAACCTCTTCGAAAACAAAAAAAAAAAAAAAAAAGAAAATAAAAATTGCCACTGCTTTTTTTGTGCTTTTGTTTCCCTTTTAGCCTTTCTTTTTTTTTTTTTTTTGGGGTTGTTTATTGCCTTTTTTTTTTACTTTTGTTAGTGTGCAGCCTTCTATATCTTTGTAGTATGGAGATTTATTTCGCTTATCGAATGGGAAAAATCATGAAGTTGTGAAAAAAAAAAAAAAAAACGATAAAAACTTGCTACTCTTTTTTTTTTATTGCTTTCTGAACCAACTTCAAATACCTTGATCCCAAATCTCAAACAAGCGTTGGATTCATTGAAAGAAATATGTCTAGAAGATCGAAGGGCACATCTGGAGTCAGGGGTCCCAACTCGGCGTTATCTGAGTTTTTACGCGTAGAGGGTATCACTGATGCCTTTAGAGAACGTCGCCAAAGAGAGGATACTCAAAGCGCAGATGGTACACCACCTCCTGCTACCTCATCCTCTCCAATTCGATCTCCCCTGCAGCTGCGTCAACAACGAAATGGGGGCGGTTCCAATCAAGAACCCGGCTCACCTACTGAGTCCTCCAGGCCGTCCCCTAGACGACGGACCCGACTGCGGGCCTCTTCGTCTGCTACGGCTGATACCCCCGAAATTGATGAAGATGAATTAGAGATAAGAGCAGCTGCTAGGCGCAAAAGAAGAGTAAGTAGAAGGAGAGGAGGTGGCGGTGGCGGTGGCGGCGATGACGATGACGATGACGATGATGACGATGACGATGACGATGATTTCGATATCAGTGATGGTCCGGACAACGACAATGAAGAAGACGAACTTAATGATGATTTCAAGAAATTCGGGGACGAAGATGAGTGCGTTGACTGTGGTGATATTTTCAAGTTGTCAGTTTATTCGCGTTATGATGCGACTAGGAAAGGTTACCTCTGTGAATCATGCAACGACGCGTTGAAGAAGCGCGAACGTAACGCAAGAAGAAATGAATTAAATGCGCGTAAGAAGAGAAAGAAGATGGCTGAAGCCTTATTGAATAAGACTTCGGTCAAAATGCCATTATTGCAAGACATTTGTATCAAGAAGATTACTCAAAATATTGATGACGTTGACGTATTGGGAGATATTGGACAAATGAATATGAATAAAATTTCTCGTATTTTATCCAAAAACAGATCGTTGAATAATTCAACCATGTCGCTATTTTTAAATCCAAACCTAAAGGCATTGGAATTTTGGGATTGTTCCAACGTTGATAGTGATTCTTTGAGTAAAATCGCTTCCTATTGTCCTAACTTGGAATCTCTTACGCTATTTATGTGTGGTCATCTTCACAATGATAACCTCATTTACTACAAGTCAAACTTAACCCATTTAAGTGAGCTTTCTCTCAATGGGCCCTTCTTAATCAGTGATATTATGTGGCAAGATTTCTTTGAAGGAGACGGGGGTATGAATATCAAAAAATTCGAAGTTCGCAATACTCATCGTTTTGGTAATGACTCACTTATCAGTCTACTCGAGAATTGTGGGAAGGAACTTACACTGTTGAAATTATCTCACTTGGATGGTATCAACTCACAAGCCGTCTACGATCTTATCCCTCATTACATACAACCAAATAAATTAACTCATTTGGAAATTTCTCATCCTCATAAACCCGAATTGATCACAAATGATTTACTCATAAACATTCTTTCCATTGCTGGTGAAAGCCTCACTTCTTTAAATGTCGATGAATGTTCAGAATTAACTGATACTTTTTTCATTGAGGGTGTGGCTAGATTTTGTCCCAACCTTACCGATCTCCTGTGTAAAGGACTCGATCTTCTCACTGATGATGGAATTGCTGGTGCTCTTTTACTGTACCCCAGTGTCAACTCCGGTGGACTTGTAAATGTGGATTTAACTAAATGTACTGGGTTGGGTGACAAGGCAGTTCATGCACTATTCCTTCATTCTGCTGCTACATTGGTAGATTTGAGTTTAAACTCCTGTTATAATATTACGAAGGATTTTCTTCTACAGCTTTTCACCGATGATTTAGATACGGGGAAACAAGCACTTAGAGAAGCAATTGAAAATGGCGAAGACGAAGAAGGGGGAATAACTACTAATCAAAACGAAGTTGATGTTAATGAGGCTGGGGGCGGAACCGTGGCAAAAAGACAATTTTTCACTCTGGTGAGTCTTTCATTTTTGACGAAATGGGACTTGGGGTTTGTCAGAGCGGTGGATGATGAGGTGTTGGCCTTGATTAGTGATAACTGTAGTAAGTTAACTTACTTGGAAGTGTATGGGTGCAACAGATGCACCGGTAACGCACGCGTAAGGAGTGATTTGATGGTCATTGGCCGTCAACATGACATCATATAGATCTTTCTTTTTCTCTTAATTTTTTTACATCATATGTTGAAAAAATTTCATTTTCTTTTGATATCAATCAAAGTATACACGCATTGTTTCAATAAAAACTAGTTAGCAAAAAGCCAATTTACTTTTCTTTGTATATAAATGGTGTTCTTCAACTCATACGTACGGTCGCATTACTCTATTGTCATGACGCAAAACTAATCTAATCGGTAGGGTAGGTAATTGTCAGCGAAGCCTTCTCAACATTTCTAAATGTTGGTAACGCAGGTGCTTCAATATTAGTATCATCGAGAGAAATCCAGTTGTCCTCGATTTTGTTGGTAATTTCAGGAACTCCATCTGAAAATATCCCGGGATGGTCAGCGTGTTTTCTAGCAATATTGAGAAGTTCCTCCTCTCTGTCAGATTTCAGCAGTGGTTGATAGCTATTATAACCGGGTCGACTTCCTGACTTAGCCAACTTCGTCTCTATCGTGGATTGTACCAAATGATTATGGCGGCTTAGCCTTTTCCTGGCTGATTTATTAATAATTATCGAGTTAGAAACATCGTTGTCATACAAAATAAGGGAGTCATCTGATACACCGCCATTCGCCCTCAATATGTTTGTATAGTTGGCGGCAACTATTTCGTAATTAATATCGAGCAACGCGTCAATGCTAGACTTGGGTAATGCAGTTTGAGTCTTGACGTATCGAATTATATTTGCAAGGTTAATCATGTTATGCTGGATCAATCCTTCATACTCTATCATGAATTTCCAAAACTTAGTGGATCTGGAAAGCGCCAGTTCCTTGTGATACTTTGTCAAGAACTTTCTAACTAAACCAGGAGTTGAGGAGTCTGGGTAGAGCCTCAAAATCTCTAGATATTCGTTCAATACTAAGCATATGGATTGATCATTTAACAATTTTTGCAATACATTGATATAAGCATTCTTGAGACTAAATTTAGGTTGATTAGGTCCTCCTTCCGAATTCTTGGTAGAATCTGATTTATAGCGGTCAATTTTTTCAAAATAAGCAGTGATTATCTCATTCAAAGTTTTCATGAGGCTTTCTGGAGCTATCGTGTTGAACCAAAGTTTGAGAAGCTCTCTGACTGATGCAAGGTATTCAGTTTGTAAGTACTGCTTCGAGTCATTCCCAGTGCCACTGAATTGTTTGATGAGATTGAATAAATACTCGTTTGCAACATGAAATTGGTCACCACTCATTAAAAATTCCACATAACTGTATCTGATTATGCTTTGATCGAGCGGTACAAACTTTGTAATAGCTCGATCGTAAATGAGTTTCATTTTAGTGCGTTTTTGATCGTTGTCCTCATGATATATGGATAAAAATGCAAGATATTTCAACCATAGTCTGCTGAAGAAGCATGCTGGTATAAGAGCACGTTCGAATAGCAGTATCACAATTTCGAATTGAAATTGTTTTCCCTTCTCATCATTCGATTCCACGGTCAATTTGTAATTACCAATCTCGTAGTCAAGATAGTTTGTCCAACTGCCAATTTCATTCTCCACGAGATTTAAACTGGACAAATCAAAATGAGGAACGGTGATAGCGCTTTCGTAGTTCCATTTCTCATTCACAGCTTGCTGAGTTTTAGAGAAGATAGCGTATGAATAGTCATCTATGATTTGATGCTTTTCTCCAAGTGAGAGCTCATCCACATTTGTCTTTTGGAACTTTTCCATGTAGTCTTCCACTTCTTTTTCACTCATGAGTTCCGCAAGATCGAAGTTCTTATTTATTTCTGCAAATTTGTTGAAGTACTGAGCGTATTGGTAAAGTGGAATGTTGATTAGCTTCAAATAAACTTTGAGAAGTTCTTGTGAGGTTTCATCCTTTTTATTTATCGAAGTCTCGAATTGAATGTATGCATCCCATAAAGGGTCGGAGTTGAAGTGCAAGCCAACAAGAGATAAACAAATCTCAAACTGTTGCCTTATGAGATTTAGCTGTTCCGACTTTTTATCATCTGATTTAATTAATTCAAATTGAGATATAAGGGCATTGAGATAGTCTGACCAGAGGTCTATGCTGTGAGGAAAATGTGTAACGGAGCTATTGAGTACATTGATAGAGGCTTGTATACCATTTAACTTGTATTCGATGATCAGAAACTTTTTCCAGTATTCAGATAGGTAAGGGAACCTGTTCAATAGTTGGTTGTATGATTTAGAAACGAATGACTTGAATTTAGGATCTATATTAGTGCCATGTTCCGGCTTTTCTGTTTGATCAGGATCATATAGCTCCTCAAACTTGAGGTCAAGTGCCTTGAAAAGATCGTCCCACTTGCTAAGCTCATTGGGTGAGGCTTCGATAATTGATTTTAATTTGTTCAAAGGCTCATATATAGAGCTTGGTTTGCGAGGCAAGTTGGATCCATCTTGAGCTCTCTCATTCTCATCGCTCACGATAGTTGTCTCTTCCGCAGGTATGGAAACATCTGTAGGTAATATAATATTTTTATGGTCAAACATCAGTAATAAAATAATCGCCCTATCGGCTTCTTGGACAAGCACTTCCAAGGACTTAATATATGTGTATACTGAGCCTAGGACTATACGTTATTTGCATCGTCATGGTTTGTTTTTCAGTCGGTTTATTTTTTTTCGCTTTCTCGATTTTTTTGGGCGTCCGGCTGGATTGCAGTGAAAGAAGAGAACAAAATTATGAAGTAAAGCCTTACTAAAGATCAAACCCGAGCACATGGCATAAACAAAGAAGTCTGTACATAATATATATACATATCATTTTAAGCCACTGATATCAACAATAGCCTTAATATGCTGGTCCCCAACAACGGTTCAGACTCCACCACCTTTGTGAGGCCATATACAACACAACTTGGACAGAACATCAAATTACTCTCGAAGCTAAAGCCATCAATTCAGTCATTTCCTTCAACCACCTTTTCACTTGATGATGCAATCCCATCAAAAGTCCGCATACCCATTCTCAAAAACACCAGTATAGAGAGTATCCTCGATGCCAACAATGCCAAGATAGCGCAAGGTGACAATCAGACCTCATCGACCCAAAGAAATATATCAGCTGTTGGTGCTGATGCAGGCACAACTCAAGACGATACACTAGAAAGTAACGATGATGCCATGGAGATTGATTCAGATCCAACCCTTTTTATTGAATTGAAAAATTTTCTCCCCAAGAACCTCAAAGAACAAGCTGCAACCATTTGTATTAAGCATTTCCCCAATGTGAAAAGATCATTAATTGAAAAAATCATTGATATCTTATTAAATCAGTGTACAACAAGTGGGAAGACAGCCTTCCGCTGGACGATAATAAATAATGAACATATTGATGATAAACTTGTATATGTTACCTTCTCCAGTATTGAAACTTTGAGATGGTTTATAAACTACGCATCTCCAATTTTACCAAAATTATGGGAAGGCATCGAGGTTATTGTAGACCCAGCTGCAAATGAATACATTAATGGAAAGCCTGAAGAGGATTTAGACCTTACGAAAGAGCTGAATGACGTTGCTAAGATTTTGAAAAGTAAGAGAAATTTCGAAACTGTATCGAAAAAGACAGGAACTGAAGACTTGGATGAAGTAATGCAATCTTACAGTTCATACAAAGTTGATAGTGCTGATTTAGTTGATATTCCAAAGGACATGAAAGAGAAAACAGTTTCAAATATTATTAAATTTAGATCAAAAGTGCTAACGATTGAAAAAGATCGTCGTAAGAGAGAAATTGAATATGAGAGACGAAAGGCCAAGAATAGACTCAAACAAATTTTTGAAGGTCTTAAAGAAACCACCACTACTTCGAAAGAGGATGACATTAGTGTCAAACCTGAGGATGATAATGAAGATGATACTGACGAATTCCCTGAAATGAGTGAAGCGGATTATGAAAAATACCTCGTTGTCAAGGAACAAGAAGCTGAAGAAAATGAATATCAAACAAAACTAAATGAATTGAAACGTTTAGAACAAAATGAAAAGGCAAAATTATTAGAAAAATTATCCACACTTAATAATTATGAAAATAATTTGATTGATAATAAATTTCTTTATCTTGAAGAAATTCGAAATTTTCAAGATTTCAATTTTGAAAACACTATTTCGTCACATGAAAAAACAGAGAGATTCAAATTATACTATAATGATCATTCAGAATATTTACGTCTAAGAAATAAAGAAAGAACCAAAGAAGAAGAATTAGATAAACTAAACGAAGAAGAAGACGATGAAATGGTAGATCCTGAAGATACCAAA
This sequence comes from Hyphopichia pseudoburtonii, assembly GCA_003856775.1. Classification (NCBI taxonomy): domain Eukaryota; kingdom Fungi; phylum Ascomycota; class Pichiomycetes; order Serinales; family Debaryomycetaceae; genus Hyphopichia; species Hyphopichia pseudoburtonii. Next base: position 297,154 of record CP024752.1, on the reverse strand, counting down.
ATATCTACAAAACCATCATCAATATCAGTGTCTGCACCAAAACCTACTCCTAGTTCTAAATCTAAACCTGAACCTGAACCTGAACCTGTACCAGAATCCCCAATCAAACCAGCGGTTGAGACCCCTACAGAAAATAAAGAAATTGAAGAAACAAAGGATCAAATTCTTGCACTGGTTGATGATAATGATGATATTATTATTTCAAGCTTACCTAAGAATAAATTAGAACTTATCAATAATAAGATCAGTGATTTAATTGAGGAATATTTGGGAATCAAAGAAAATGTTTTAATAGAATTTATCTATGATTTTTTAATTACTCATGATTTAAAATCCAAAGATGAACTCATTTTTGAATTAGAGGAAACTTTGGATGAAGATTCCGTGGTTGTAACCAATGAACTATGGAATTATATAAACCAAATTAAGAATGATTAAAATTTAATAAACAAATTTATTTCTGAATGAAAATTATAACGTAATACAAAAAGAAAAGAAAAGAGGAAGCAAGAAAAATCATGTCTAAACAAACGAGGTAAATTGAACAAAAAGGACGGCTAAATTTAAAAAATTGAGTCAAACATATATAATTTAAATACGTGGAATTGAAAAGCAAAAAAAAGTAAAAAAAAAAAACTGAAAAGCGGTAATAAAAATACTTTTGTTAGGGAGGTAACATGAGGAGGGTATACTGCAAGAATACGAAGACTTGAAATGCCTTCAGTAACTCTCAAAAAAAAACTCTCGCCTTTTCAAAATTTTGTTGTTAAGCTCAACAATTGCAGTACCGTTAGTAAACTGAAGATGAAGATGATACGGTAGTTAATCTTAACTCCATATAGTTTTCTTTGAAATTTCAAACCTGATTGTTAAATGGATTTTGTGGCAGCGAAGATAAAAAGAAAAAATCAAAAGACAAAATAAGCATCAACTGTGTTTCAATCCTTCGTCACGAAAAAGAAATTGGTTTTTTCTCAAAGGTTTAAATCACACCTGCTAATCTTGAAATCCTTTCCTAATTTTTTGAACTTATGACTGAAATGGAAGGGTAATGTATTTCGAATACTTATCCAAATGAAAAGATAAAAAAAAAATAAAAATAAAAAATGGAAATGAGAAAAAAGAAAACAATATGATTTTTGATAACTTTCAGCATATCATGTAAGCATCTTTCAATGTCGGGATTTCAAAACAAAATTGAAAAGACAGGCTTCGAGATTGTTAGCCAGAAAGTAAGTAAGGTAAAGGACAAAAACAAACAAACAAGAAAGGAAACGAAGGAAAGAAGATAAAAAAAAGAAAGAAGAAAAAAGAAAAGAAAAAAGAAAAAAAAAAAAAGACAAGAACAAAATAAGACAATTATATGATATGACAAGTGCAAAGCAAAAAGCAAATAACAAATCGAAAAGAAGTAGAAAGGGAAGGGGGGTTAAAAGGAGTTCAAGAGGAATATAAGTATTTGAGATATCCAATCAATTCATAGCAATATGCAAGGAGTTTTACCATCAATCAGCGAACATCAAAACTCACTTAACGAGCCCAACCCAAAGAATTGGAAGCATTAACAGGATCTGAAATCTGTACACTTTTGGGATTTGAACCGATCGCTTCATCCGCCGATGCCGATGCTGAAGCTGATGTTGAGTCATTGATTCTGTTGAAAACTGCAGAAAATCCACTTGAAAGTTGAATGGTTGAGTTTTCAGAATTCATTCCAATATTACTTTCAGAATCAGAAGCAGGTAATGTAAGGGCTTGACCCTTTTTATATCTTTTGAATAATAAAATCATTAATGACATATAAAGACCACAACCAGCAGCAGCACCAATGGCAATACCGGCAACTTTACCTTTATCCTTGACAGCCTTATTGGAACCATCCATGGATCCATAATTGTTGTAAGCACTGGAAGATGAATCATCACTTCCATCACTACTTGAAGTATCCAATCCGGTTAAAGGAATTCTATTATCAATCAATGAAGCAAGATTTTGTTCAATTGGGTTAATGTTACGATAAACTTTCAGATCTTCATCTTGAATGAATTGTGATAATGCATCAACAGATTTTTTAGGGAAATAAACTTCAGCCACGGTAATTGTATAATTGATACCAGTGGCAGTAAATGGAATTAATCTCTTAACTGAAACATCTTCATATTCAGAAGATGAGGAGAATGGATTGGTTAAAACACCAGGTAAATATTGGAAAATTTGAGCAGATGATAATGAGTGGCTAACAACAAATGGATAATTCAACTTCTTTTGGAAACCAACATACACAATTTCAAAATCATCACCTGGTGAAGTGGTTGAAGCAGGAGTAATAGCTTTTGGTAAACCAGAAGTAGCAGTTGAATCATCAGTGGTTGATGCCTGGGTAAGTTGAGTTTCACCTGATTTAGCTGGAGTGGCAGAACTTGATTCTTGAATGATTAATTGAGATGGTAACCAATCCTTTGGTTCTGAAGATGATGATGATGAAGCAGTGGGTTGGGCAATGTTTTGAGAGCTTGGAGCTGGGGTAATTGATGCAACGCTTGATGAAACAACAACTTGAGATGAGACAGCCAGAGGAGTGTTGAAACCTGAAGACAAAACTTGTTGAGTTGATGAAGCATAGTGATCAGATCCAATAGTTTCGATACTCAGACCCAGAGCCAAGGCAGTACTAAAATCAGAAGCTGCAGTACTTGAAGCAGCAGCATAACTACTGGCATCACTAGAATCTGTCACCACAAGATTGGTATCATTGGCTGAAGTGGAGCTACCTGATGTAAATGGTTGAGTGGCAAATGAAGAAGATGCATAACCGGAAGCACTTGCATAATCTGAAGAAGGTTCAGCCGTAGTATAACTAGATCCAATAAATTCTGAGGCCAATACACCTGAAGAAGCTGATGCTAATTCAGAAGCCAATGCAGAACCAGAAGCAGTAGGTGATGACACGTATTCGGAACCTGATAAGTAACCAGAAGGTTCAGCAGTGACAGCAGATGAAGCAGAAGGTTCAGCAGTGACAGCAGATGAAGCAGAAGCCTCAGCTTCTGAAGCAGTTAATGATGAGCCATAGTAGTAACCACTAGCATCAGATGAAGCAGTGAATGATTCAGTAATGAGGGATCCACCACTATAGAAACTTGATTCAATTACTGGAGGAGTAACAAATGAACTTTGACCAGAAGCTTGAGAACTTAAAGTAGCGGATACTGGCTCTTCAATGAATGCTGAGCTAGCACCAGAGGGAATCACAGAGGCACTAACAAAACTGGATCCACTATAATAACCATCGATTTGGGTTGAAGATTCAGATACAGGAGGAGTGGCAAAACTACTATAGCCAGAAGAACCAGTTGGAGTTGGAATGGTAGAGCCAGAGATATAAGCAGAACCAGAACCAGACCCATAGATATTAGTGGAATAATCAGAGGCCGCAGTGGTAGAGGCAACACCTGATGGTGCATAATCTGAGTTGGCCACTTCAGAAGCAGAAGCAAGAGAAGAACCCACAAGACTTGAATAAGCTTGATCACTGGAACCAACAATGTAACCGGAAGAAGCAGTTGGATTGGTTGAGCTAGCATCAAAGTCAGTTTCAGTGGCTGAGGCAAATGATTTGTCATCAGCATTCACTGAGGAAGGAGATGATGAAGAGGAAGCAAGTGGAGTTTCAAAAGATGATAAATCGGTAGTTGAAGCAGCATTGATGGTAGAAGAAGATCCATCGAGACCAGAAACAGAACCCGAAACATAACTTGAAGTTTCATCATCACCGGAGTCAGTAGAAGAACTCGAAGAATCAAACAAGTTAGGAATACTAATACCGATTCCAGTATTAGAAGCGGAAGTGGCACTACTGGTGGCAGCACTGTTATCAGTTGGACTAGTGGTACTACCAGTAGCGGAGCTAATCTCAGTGGTAGATCCTGCTTCAGTGGTAGATCCTGCTTCAGTTGTAGACCCAACATCGGCAGTAGATCCAGTCTCAGTGGTAGATCCGGCTTGAGTAGATTCAGCTTCAGTAGATTCAGCTTCAGTAGATTCAGCTTCAGTGGATTCAGCTTCAGTTGAAGGATCTAAATCAGCGGTGGATGCTTCGGCGAGCGAAGTAGTGGCTTTACTACTGGAAGTTGAATCTGGTGAAGTTACTGAAGAAGAAGTCAAAGAAGCGGAAGATGAATCCGATCCAAGACCCAAATTCAAATCCAAAAGTTTAGAGTTTGAGGTTGAGCTGGTTGATTGAGGACTACTACTTGATGATAATGATGAAGTCAGAGCCTTTACTTCAGTTTGAGAAGCATTATCATCAGAAGAGGAGGTATCATCTCTAGCAACTGAGCTGACCAATTTAGATGATCCCAATTTAGAAGATGAGGTTAATGGGGATGAATCATCACTGGAAGCAGCCACAGAAGTTGTATCATCTAAAACAGAAGTTGTTGGGCTGGCAGTAGATGAGGTTATCGAGGTTGCCTGAGTGTTTGAGGTAGCAGGAGTCAGAGAGGTGGTGGTGGTTTGTTCTTCTGATGAAGAGGTATCATCATTACCACCAAAAAGACTACTAAAGAATCCACCTACACGATTACCACTTGATGTAGTAGATTCAGTTGATGAGGTTGGGGTGGTACTGATCTTGGTTGATGAAGTTGGTGTGTTTTCGGTTGATGAAGTTGGTGTAGTTTCGGTGGATGAAGTGGTATCTTGTTCTTCTTCTTCTTCTTCGTACGTTGATGATGCATCTTGATTGCTTTCGGCAGTAGATAAGGTAGGGGCTGAAGTAGGTGTGGTATTGGTTGATGAAGACGAGGATGTTTGAGAAGTCAGGGTTGGTGAGTTGTTACCAGTTGAGGACGATGATGAGGTGGTGGTGCCTACGGTTGAAGAAGGAATGAATGGATTTTGAGGAGAGGGTGTATCTTGATCTGAAGATGATGGAGAAGCCAAGTTATTAAAGAACCCAAAACGACTAGATCTTGAAGTTTTTTCCGAACTTCTTGCTTGAAGTGGTGATGAAGAAGATGTATCACTAGTGGTTTCATCATTATTTGAGGATCTTTTAGCTTCATTTGTAATTTGATTCTGAGAAGATGAAGAAGTATCAGTGTTGTCGGTACTTACAGGAGACGAGGTGAGTTCAACTGAAGAAGAAGAAGGTGATGCTGATGGAGTGGTTGTTGAAGAAACATCCTGATTATTATTGAATCCAAAATCAAATGGGGAGGCATTAGATTTGTTTACATAATTCAATATGAGGACAGCCGTCACTAAGTTAATTTTTAACAGAGGGAACATGATAAAGGAGTGTAAAATAGTTGGTTAGAAAGGATAGGAGGAATTTTAAAGAAAGACGATAGTTGGAAAGCCAGGGTATAAAGGAGTTGCCGAAGGAAAAGAAATCGGGGCCAAAGAAGAAGGAAAAGAGGCGCTGTTGTTGTTGTTAAACGAGTGGAAGGAAAGACGTAACGTCTTTGACATATATAAGTGAAGGCGAATTCAGTATGAAAGATGATATTGTTGATGATGTTGTTGTTGTCGCTCTATTGGTATCTTGAATGGATATTTTGAATGCTTATTTCAAAAGAGATCTTACAAGAGCAGGGTGAGTGCGAGAGCGAGTGGTGGTTGAGATGGGGGAGGAAAGGGGGGGTATGGTTGGGTAATGGGAGTGATGAAGTACAAGGCACGGTGTGAAAGAAGTAAGTAAGCTCAAATAACGAGGTTAAAATTTAAAAAAAAAGTAGGAATACAAAATAATATAAAGGAAACAACCACCCGAAAGTAGAGAAAACACTGAGGAAAAACACAAAAAAAAAAAAAAAAAGAAAAAAAAAAGAAAAATTCACGCCGTAATCGAAAACAAAGAAAAAAGGGAAAAAGAAAAAAAAAAAAAAAAAAAATGACAAAAAATAATTGTAATAATAATAGAAAGGTAAAAGGGCCAAAAATCACACTGTTTGAGAATAACCAACAGAAATAGAAAAAAGAAAAAAGAAAAGAAAAAGACAAAAACAGACAAATAGAAAGAGATTTCTATCAAAGGTGAATGGTTGCAGTATACAATTTAAATTCAAAGGTCTACGCCGACATTACAATGTATAATATTACAAGAGGCTAATTCGGCTTTCCCAGTACAATAAGCTTTCTTTTGTTGTTGTAACCTGACGATTTATAGCCATACATTATGAATTGTAAACAAAACAATAGGTGTAAGGAGAATCAAAAAAATGACTCCATGCATCATATATAATCAATGGTTATATTCACTGGTTATGTGATTAGCGTATTCTACATCATAGAGAAGGTGCTATGGTAAAGGTAATGGTAAAGGTAATGGTAAAGGTAATGGTGAGTGTGGTACGGGTTGAGGTTGGTGAACCATGTTTGTGTAATGATGAAATCACATTCTGTTTCCAAATTGGGGGCCGCAGGAGAAAAACAATTGCCACACAGGAGCAATTGTCGGTGGAGGGAAGGCTGTATGCACTCCGTGATCTGATTATACACGGTACGCGCACGACCAGTTTTTCCGTACGTACCTCCTGCTTTCATTTTTCTAGTGTGCCCCTCACACTAAAACAAAATCAAACCCGAGAGAACAATAACAACAATTGGCGGTTGTCATTCCAGTGTAAAACTATAATTTCTTTGCCTTTTTTTTTTTTTTTTTTTTGTTTTTTTTTGTTTTGGTTTTTATTTTTTTTTTTGTTTTTGTTTTTGTTAGCGTTTGCTTTTTTATTTGCTTTGTTTTTACTTTTTTTTTATTTTAGTTTTTGGTGTGGGCCTGTGTCAATTTTATTTAGTTCTCGTCTAATTCTTTTTTTTTTTCGTTTTCTATGCTGCTAACCAGTCGCCTAATTCCTATTAGTTCTGTTATCTTTTTTTTTTTTTTTTTTGTTCTTTTTTATTTAATTATAAACCGTCTAATTGATTCGACAACATTCTTTCTTTTTTCCATAATTACTCGTCTGCTCATCTTTTACTAAGACATCAACAACCACTCCTCCGATAAAAGTAACAGAACAAGAAAATGCAAAAAAAGAAAAAGAAAAACGAAATTGCTTAACTGAGTAACAAAATTCCTCATTTCTCGTACTTTTGCCCTTTCTTCTTTAATTCTTACTCTTGTTGGTTTTTGTTGGCCCGTACTTTTCAATAATCATTCGTGATTGTAATTTACTATTCTCGTATTTCTTATGTTGTCGTTGACGAAAGCATTAATTAACTAATTATAGATTCTTTAATTCTTTTCCTCGTTTGCCTCGCCTCAAAAACTGACGAGTATACTTAGACACCAATGGGCAATTGGATGAAATTGGGCAATTGATCTTCAATTAATGGTGTGGTTGATGGTGTTTATTTTAAATGTGCCTCCCCTCCTCTTCCTCCTACCCAATGGGGTAACCGGCAAAGCATCGAGAATTTTCTTCATCAACAGCAGAAGAAAAACAGAAAAAAAAAAGAAAAGAAAAACAATTGGATCGAGAATCATTTGGATCTAGATTCGTACGCGAGTCGCGTCGAAGTCCACTAGAATTGGAAAAGAAAAAGAAAAAAAAGAGCGAAGAATTCATGAGCTGCCACGTTTGACAAAACGATCCGTACATCTTAGCTTTTTTGAAAAGACCAAATATACCACCCGTGCATCCACTGGCTTACATCCGTACATGTAATTATTCTTGTAGCGATTTCTAATATTTCGAACATTGATCATTATACGAGATATTCTAATCAAAAGGTTATGTAATTTAAATTTAATATAATTTGTTTTTGTTATACCGCACTGGTTTCTTCTTTTTTTTTGACCTTTTGTTTATTATTCCGATACCTAAAAGTTAAACTCTATAGCAAATATCGTATTTATTACAGAGCCTAATGAGTATGAACAGTATGATAAGTGATTGTTACTCAAATACATATCTACTGTCAAAAAAAAAATCAATAAATTTTGATTTATTTGCTACATTGAATGTATCATAATATCTTACTAAGTAAACTGTTTTGTTCTCTGGACCACCTTTTGCATTCTTCTTTTTTCTTTTGCTCCCTTTCTTTCTTTCTTTTTTTTTTTTTTTTTTTCTGACTGTTGAATATAATTGCACCTCCAATCAATCAAGAACATCAAGATATCAGACGAAATCCAATAGTATGTCAACAAGATTAAGGAAAATCGATCGTTCAATATTATCCTCATCGCCCGATACATTTCTTGATTCCGATGATCAAGATCAATTAATCAATCAACTTTATAATCAAAATCAACAATCATTTAATAATTATAATCGATTTCTTACATTACTTATTATCATTGAATTACCAATTTTTACCTATGTTTATCATAAAATTCATCAACTTGATCAATCATGGTCAATTATGATATTACCACTCATAATCATTTCTCATTGTTTATCATTAATAACAATCATGTATAAATTAAATCTGATTCAATTTAATCTAAATCAACCATTATTGAAAAAATTAACATCATTGATTTTACTGTGGTGGGGTATTAATTTTATAAATTTAATCATTAATTGTCAATTGATTTATCATGTTTGGATTCAATGGCCCGGAACTTATTTAACTAAGTTAATGAGTTTAATTTGTTTAATGCCATTATTTAATTTAATTATGATTAATTGTTTAAATAAATGGTTTAAAGATATCATGCATGATTTGATTGGTTTAAATGATTTAAAATATAAATTTAAAACTGTTTGATTTATGTTGAAATCGATTAAAGATTTGATAATACTTTGATATACCTATTGTGTAACTGCCAGACCATCACAACAAGATTGTCGACGTTAAGACAAACAACCTATATCAATTAAAATCACTTGATCCATTTATTCACACAAATGATCTTACAACCATGGTAATGCCAATCTTTCAGTTCATCAAACTTTGAAAAGATCCTCATCTCATAATACTTTGAAGAAAACATCTAATCAAACTTTGAAAAGAACATCTCATCAGACTTTGAAAAGAACATCTCATCAGACTTTGAAAAGAACATCTCATCAGACTTTGAAAAGAACCTCATTATGAAGGGATCTTCATCTCATTGTTCTTTGATTAGGACCTCATCTCAATAGTCTTTTGAGGAGGACCTCATTTCAATAGTCTTTGAGGAGGACCTCATCTCAATAATCTTTGAAGAAATCCATCTCATTATTCTTTGAAGAAATCCATCTCATTATACTTTGAAGAAATCCTCATCTCATCATTGAAAGGTTGTGCTCATTATACTTTAAAGTCGATTGTCACATAATATTTTCAGACAGAAATCGGTCCTCATCTCATCACATCAGTCCCGCCTTGTCAATTATTTTCATCAACGGTTTCATATGTATTAGGGCTAAAAGAAACAGACAAGTATATTCACGCGTAGCTCAACGTTGTACCGTTTGCATGTGCTACATGAATCTTCAGCTCTTCTTGATAAAAATCGTGATTCCTGAAAATACTTCATATCTGCCAGATGAAAAATAATAATTTGAAATCAATAACAACAAGGCAGGGTTAAACCCTTGATCAACATAAATATATTCCCTTCATCGTAAGCCAGATTAAGTAACCCCGTTTCAACAACACCCTGAATGCTGGCTAGACTTTAAAAATAATAAATAAAACGGTCGCCTTTGACGTGAGTCCATCTCGTAAAATCAAGAATAGCGCGATTATTTTTTTTTTTTTTTTTTTTTTTTTTTTTTCTGTTTCCGCACTTTTTTTTGTTTTGTTTTGTTTTGGTTTGGTAAATTCTGTCAAAACAATCTCATTGCAAAAAAAAAATGGCTCATCTTGCACATTTTAATCAATCTACCGCCGATCTTAACGGTCTCATTTAGGGAAAAAAAGAAATACTTGCAGTTGTTTTCATCTAAATCATGCCTCTATTATTTTTTTGACGCCTTGAGAATTCAGGGACAACCACTATCGTCAATAGATACTAGGGCTGGCCATTTTGATTAATTTCTTTTTTTTTGTTTTTTCTGGTCTCGTCAGCTGAGCATGGAAAATAATGACCTGATGTTATTAAGTAACAAAAAAATTTTGACTTGTTCGATAACATCCTGATTACAGGAGGGGTGACTTGAATAATTGTAACTAAGTATATCCGTATCGAAACTCATGTTTAATCGAGGGTGAAGTACAACAACATTCGACCATGTTTCTGTGGCTATATTCGAGCTAAACGACCTAATGCTTTGAATTTTGGGGCGGGATTTATTTATCGGTTTAGTTTTGTTTTAGCAACTACTCAACGCTTGGTGGTAAAATTTGAGCAAATAATTAACACTTGATGATTTTGATTAAAGCACAAGACATGCATAAAATATAATCATTTGAACCAAATTTGATTCTCCATACTTTGGATTTGATTACTTTGGATTTGATTACCCCGTATCAAAAACCACTATTCTCTGTGAAGCTTGAATTGATGCTCTCAAGGCTACTTGATAAAACGATTGGCTTAACAAATCAAGATCCCTACTTTTCAGTGTGTAGTTACGTCTTCGTATTTTATTTGCTTAAATATATATGTTTTTTATTTTCTTTAAAAAACAAGCTAAAGTGACATTTTTTGGTGGTAGACCTACTCGGGATGCCTCTAGCCAAGTTTGCAACCATGAAAAAAAATTTCAAATGTCTGCTTTTTTCCTCGTATACATCCTTCTTTTTGTTCATGTCTGCAAAAAAAAAAAGATTTACCAAACAAAACTTTTTAGCAGTAATTGAAGAATTGGTATTCAAAATGTTATTCATCAAGGGAAAATCATTAGGCGCTTGCCTCAAAAGGATTCAATGTGCTTGAAGGTGCACTGGAAGAACCTTATTGTAGTCCTTTCGCATAATCAGAGTAGGGCTAGCACCTACCAGTCTTCTTTGACAAACCTCTCGCAAAAACCACGAACTAAACAATGGTTCTAAGCAAAGCAAGCAGTCAACGATAGATCTAACGAATAAACCCTTTTTTTAACATCATAGGAATACCGGCATCGTAGAGTAGCATTAATTGTCGGGTGATCGAAAAAAAAACTCACAACTTTTTGCAGAATTTGGACAAAACTGGAGAAAAATTACATGCACTTTTCCATCCCTTTGAATTTACTTAACATAAAATTTTAGTTCGCATCTACAAAAGTCGAAAATGCCAAAGCATTTCGTTGGTTGTCATGAATGGTGATTCATTTGTGATGATAGTTACAAAGAATCGTTTATATCACTTGAAAACAGGTATCTTAATGTAATGTCACAGCTGGGTTGAGTTTACTGCGGGAAATACCCATGGAAATTAACCTTACATGCATGTTTAAGAATTAGGTAGGACTGAATGCCAATATTCTCAACTCTTGTTTCATCTTTCTCTTTTATTAAACTGTCTATTAATTGAGTCCGTTATTTTACGGCGTACACAAACTTTTAACCCACTCCGGAGCGGCATAAACTCTAGTTCATAGAAAACGAACAGTGATTCTCCGGTATCGCAATGCGATTTGAACCGAGGCACACCAAGAATAAACGTTGGCAATTTACGTTTAATGTGCCACAGACACAATTTTTCCTAAGTACGGTAGCTATTGTTTTAAGATTACGGAAATTGAAAACCAGATACAAAGAAAATTCGTCTTAACTGGCAAACACCCAACTACGGAAAAACCTCCCCAAACTAAAAAGGAGACGACCTCATATGCCACATACGTTCAGGGCTCTTAATTGTTTTTAGATTCATAACCATCTTGAAAGTGGAGGTCGAACACCTAACAAAGACCATAACAAAAAAAAAAAAACCATACAGACCTGAGTGCGAGAACAGGACGAATATCAACATAAACTCGGGTATACTAACGATCAACGAATGGTTATGTCAATGTAGTTTGCTTGTGGAGAATTCAAGACAAAGAACTAGCTATTGTTTTACCTATTTATTATACTATTTTTTTTTTCTCTCGAATCCCTTCATTTCATGACGAATCGACGACGCATGGTGAAAAAATTTTCACAGCTCCACAAAATTCAACGGCCCACAGTGTTGAAATGGAGTCAAAATGGGTTTTGTACTTGAGAAGCTTCGTCATGGTATGGCAAATTTCAGGCCGGAGTGTCTCAGAATCGCAATGAAACAATAGTGATGATCCATCAGAAAAGCCGTACTACGTCACTGAAACAGGTGAAAAAACCTGCGAGAAAATCGACGTAATTGGCATTGCTGTCGAAATATTGTCTCAGATTTATTGACACAAAGACTGAAAGGTTAGAAAATCACCTAAAAAGGAGCAGGAACAAAGTGCAAAAAAACGTGCAAAGAAAAATAAAGGCAAGAAATTGGACCCGAGTGAACTTCCAAAGTTGCTGTTCCTTTCATGGACTATGACTCTAAGTGTGGTTTTGATAACGGAGTTAATTCGTTAAGTGTAGTGATACACTTTTCATTGCTCTTATGGCGAATTATATTGTAAAAGGCTTGGTGCATGAATATTCAAGTCGATCCCTGTCTTCGAAAAATGGTCCATGTCTCGGTGAGATGGCATCACTTATTGTACTTTTAAATCAGAAAAAGCTGTGATTGAATTTCTTTTTACTACTTCTCTTCCCATTTATGGAGATGTGGATTATGAATGAGTGGAAGTCCTTTGCCCTAGATCGGGATTCTTCTACATGAAGTCCACAGGACTCTAGAAACTAGCCTACGGGTTCTACAAAAACAAATATGTATTTTGTGAATATTTTTGTGGTTTGGTAGTGATGTGGTCCTTATATGAAAATTTCATGTCTCATTTGCTATTTCGGGTACTTTTGTTACCCACCAAAGGCGAGTAAGCGCGGTGAAAAATTTTTCACTCCGTCCATACCAAAAAAATTTTTTTTTTTTTTTTTCTTCATTTTTTTTTGTTTCAGTTGATGCGGTGATTGCGAAATCATGATGAAAAATTTTCAATGTCCAGTTTACCAAACTAAGATGTTTGTGGTTTTATGATTGCCTGTAAAAATTTTTCTTCTCATGGGCTCTGTTCTAGTCTTTTCCATACATATGGGAATGTTTTCAAACACATGTGAGCTATTTTAGGTAACCACTTCCGTTATGTGTAGAAAATAACCGAGTAATAAAAGCAGAAGTGAAAATTTTGCAATCAATAGTTGAATGACATGATCAATTCGCATGAATCAATTTTGCTCATGAGTATTATTTATGGCAACATCTTCGACATATACGCCTTTAGTTGGCTCATCGAGTAATTAAATTATGACAACCGCTACAGTGTGCTTGAAAATTTTTCTCTTTTTTTTTTTCTCTTATTGATCAATTCCGCTTCGCAATATTTAAGAGCTCGCCAAACAAAAATCATCCAACCGGTTATAATAAAAAAAAAAAAACAAGAAAAAAAAAAAGAAAAAATCAGTCGATGAGATGGGATAGAGTCAATCAAACAGAAGGAATCAGAATATAAAGCGAAGATTCAGACTTCTGCCGCACCGCATCTAGTAAAAATAGTAACGAAACACTAGAAACAAAAACATCAGGAATACACGGTTGCTGGATGACGCACCGCTATTAAAAAGGGTGTAGATGGTTTCGGATCTGATAAAAAAAAGCGAGCAAAAAACAATAAGCGGTCTCCGAGAATGCCTGGCTACTAAAATTGAGCAGCAGCAGCAAAAAAAAATATAATAAATAAAAAACAAAAACAAAGAGATTCCTCTGGCCCAGAAGCAAAAAACCCTCCATACCTGGACACAGTACAAACGTTGAGATCCGACCTCTCGGAATGGTCGGATCTCAAACAGGTAAAAGGGCAATTGAAACCAGGAAAAAATGAATGAGATAAAATAAAAAGATAAACCGGACAGGGTCTCGTGGAGGAAAATATTTTTATGGAGTAACACTTCCATTCAGGACGAAAATTTTTCTCATGGGAATCAAGAGGAGCACGCGGACCGGACAAGAAAAAAAAAGAGGGTATTGGGTGGTGCTCTTTCTTTTGTCTTTTACCCCCACAAACCACCCCTCATAGTAAAAAGCCCACTTATTGCATACATTGTCTTCGTTTTTGTTGTAATTGGTGGGGTACACCAGTTTTAGAGTGAAACCGGAAACTAATAAAAACAAGAGATGGCGTCTGTTGGTTAGGTTTTCTGTTTATTATTTACTAGCTCCGACCGGGTGGTGATGATTGTGAGGTAAACAATAATTTGTCTGACAATGCTGTAATTGGTACAAAAGCTACGGTTTGATTGTCCGAGACCATTCAATTGATTAACGGGTGTAGCAGACTACTGAGCTACTAATATTGAGGCAATGTTTGAGGCTTGAGTATGAGTAAAATGTTTGAATGATACTTACAGCTAGTAATAAAGTTAATTGTTGAAATGACCCCACTAATGCTCTACCTTATTTAAGTATCGTCTCAGTTCTCCTCATTGACGTTATCAACAAAGTGTCAAAAACTTCGCGTTATGATTTTCGGGAATATATCACCATACGTAAATACTCCACTTCTCAACGAAAAGTGTTGACATCATTAGGTGGTGGTGACTTCGAGTAAGCGCATTGAACAATATCGTCACCGTAGTTGAATTTGTTTTGTTCTTAATTGCATCACTAAAATTTTTATTCGATCCAACAGAGCGTGTAAAATTGAAACAAGAACAAAAAAAAAAAATTTTCAGTGAAGTATTATTATTTTTTCACGGTTCTCCGCAAACAATCTATTGTTAATTCGCACTTCGAAGAATTACCCCAATGGTTGAATTTGTTTGACTCTGTAACAATAGTCGAACCCCTCTTGCAAATCCTAGTACACCCCTCTCTTATTGGTCTCACCTAACAAATCAATTCAATTTAGAAAAAGAATGTTCCGCAGGGCCAGGTTTTCATTATTGATCCACGGGTGTTTTACCGCATCATTTATGTTTTTTTTTGAATAGTCGTGGGGTGGAGTGGAAAAAAGGAGCCATACAAACATCATTTTCCAATAAAAGTATACTTACAAATAAACAAACTGTCTCCTAATTGTAATGGTGTGAAGAAAATTCAGTTAGTTGACCTCTCAACCCACAATCGATATGCTCAGTATGGAATATGTCGCACCATTCTAGGAATCAAATATTGAAATTGTTTGTTTCGATTAATTCATACCGTTAACGCTATTCATAACACGTACAATTTATATATTCGATTCTAGCCTATTTCCTACTCTCTTTAAAACAACTTTTCAAACCTAGTGGTGGCCTGACAAAATTAGTGGTTGAACTTCAATTCGATCGACAATACCATATAACAAACTTTTAGCTTTGCCACAAAACAAAAAGGAGTGAAATGTAGCGAATAGCAATCTTTTCCTCTTTCGGGAGGGTCGCACCATTTGGGTAAAGATATTGGACTTTTTGGATTTACCTCTTCTGGCTGGATCGAGCAAATTGCGACTTGAAAATTTTTTCTCTTTCTTCTTTTGTTTGATTCACACAATTAAGCTTTTTTTTAGTTTTGGCCTAGATCTTAAAGAACAATTAGAACAATCGAAGACAGCAAAATGATTAGGAGGAAAAAAAAAATAAAAAAAATAGAGAGGTCTACCACCGTCAATAGGTCGTGTCAACATACAAAGTTAATTGATTGAGGCATCTTTCCCTTTTTTTTTTTTTTTTTACAGGGAACTTCGGAAAGCACTTTCCTTTTTTGATGTTTTTCTGCAACGGATTCAGGATGGTTCCAAGGCTCTGTCAATATCATTGCGTTAAAATGCGTCTGGGGCAAAGCCGGCAAATTTGAGCGTTAGCAAAACTCCGACTCAAAAAAAAAACTTTTTTTTTTTTTTTCGCACCAAGGCTTTTTTGGCACCAAACTATTAATACACAGGATTATTAATTCTAGAATTATTGCAAAAAATCAATAAAAGTACCCATCCATAACACTACTGCCACTCGAAAAGCCGAATGATCAACTAATTCATCTAGGCTAAGCACCCAACAGAAAACTACAGTTCCTTGCATTCAGGAACGCATATCAGCCAATTCACAAATTAAGGACGGGTAAAAGAAACCCTCCAAATAGGAAAAAGGAGAGCTACTCGACATCAGCATTAAACGAGTAATCTACCTAGTAACGCAAATCGATCTAGAACAAAAACTTGTAAAAAACATGGCAATCAGAAATATTGAAAATGTTCGAAATTGATAGGAGTTGAGATAACCTTAATTCAAATATGAGAGCGGCCGGTTGACTCCACCAATCAATGATTGACATCAATCATATCACATACTCAACCCGCTAGTCGAGAGTAGTCGAAGTTTTACAAAACAATTGAAAAGATTGATGAAGAAGCTTAGACGAGCATGGAGGAAAATTTTTTACTCTTTATTTTTTTTTTTTTTTGCGTTCGTTGATTCTACTTTGTGATGACGATTTACTAAACGTAAATCAGTTATCCTTACAACAACAACACCTCTATGAAAAAGAATAAGATTTGAACCAAAACAAATATTAAAACACTTTAGGAATGTGTGGGCCACAACGGTGTGGAGCGCCGTTATCGAAGCCCAGAGAAGGAATTCTAGACATCGAGTTGAACAAGTTACAATAACAACTTTGAATGTTGAATCAGAAAGGTTTAGCGAATTTTAATATTGATCTACCCGCCTTTGATTTACAAAGAGATTATCGAACATGCCAAATCTGTATATATTGATGCTTGTCGAATGTATATCAGATAAACGGCCAGGAACAACTCCATTTTGTAAACGACAACGCACAAAGTTGTAAAAAAAAAAAATTGGATGAAAATACATATCTCATCTCATCTCATCTCATCGAAAAATTGTTGTAGTCGGTTGCAATTATTATCAATAATTAACAACGTGTATAATCAATGCCTTTTAATTTTGCCGCAAAAGTAACAACAGCCTATTTTTAATTAGCGGAACAACGTTTATGTTTGAAGTTGTTGCTGCAGTAGTGTTTTCCTTATTTTTTTTTTTTTTTTTTTTGTTTTTCTTTCATTCTCTAATTGCTGTTCTTGCACCCACGATGGTTCACACGTTCTCATTTATTTGTAAAATTGAAACAAATCAAAACTAAACCTAGAGCAAAGAATATAATGTAATGATGATTTTGCTCAACGTACTTTGGTTGTGGCAGTAATTTGTGGCAGTAATCTGTGGCAGTAATGTTTACAATTAGTCTATAGAGTAGTTAGTTTATAGAGTACAGGTATACAGTGTGTATACAGTCAGTGTTTAGATTACTTAATGGGGTAAGTAGATGATTCAGGTCACTCTGAAACTGTTTCAATTTCAAAGCACATGGTTGTGATAAATTTTGATCACTTATTTTTTTCTTCTCCTTTTTTTTTTTTTTTTAGTATATTAGTTCGGTTCATTCGCACTGACACATACACACATGGACACACATTGAAACACATATGAAATATCTACTAGATGGAGGGGTTGATTCGAGAATTGACAGAATATCAAAGGTTTATTCGGTCATTATTTTTAAGTGAGGTAAAAGCGTGCAAAAAACTCTTTGATTAAACAATCGTAAGTTAAAACAAGTATCTACTTGTAGGGCGGACTCAAAGTCAAATTTGGTCCAGCAAAGCGAGAGAAGGGGTAAAATAGGTCGGAGAGATGGTTGCGGCCGAGAGCACAAGTCAAACAAACAGAACAAAGAGAGTCAAAAAAAAAAAAGACGATGAGGAAAGCACGAGGACCCACCACATGGTATATCCGGTCGACTACTAACGAAAAAAACACATGGGACCACGTCAATATGTGGATGATTGTCCTAACCGGAATTCACGATTTGTAGCTTACACGTGTTGTGTCAGTTAAGTTGCGTACACCACACTGTCTTTTGTTGTGGACGGGCACGTGCAATCGCATAAAACCCACCGTGGAGGATGTCAATACGGGGTCCACAATTTATTTTTTTCAGTGGTGAGTCAGAAAATCAGGAAAAGTTTCTCGGAAATGGTCTATTACCACCACAGTAAATGTATGGAAAAAATTATAAATAAATTTCGTTTATGTATGGTTATAATATTGGGAGCACCTATCCATGACATCCCTCGGAAATGGACAAGGGTAAAATGAGCCCACCCCCTCTATTCATTTGTGATCAGCAAATGGCGAGGTTGACCGATTCTCGAACAGAACAACCACAAAACCAAAGCACAACCCCCGTCTTAACCGGCCAAGTGTGAAACAAAACGCACTCGAAAAAAAATATCAATCTGAATCCGGATTTCGCACAAAAACGAAAACGAACAAAACAAAACAAAACCAAAAAACGTGAATGTGAATGTATCGACGACCGCCTGCCTGCCCCTCATTAGGGAAGAGAAAAATTTTTTTTCTTTTTTTTTTGTTTTTGGTGTGTATTTCTCATAACCAGTTCAGTTATTATTTTTTTCCTGATTCTTTCGTTCTTTCCTTGCCTGCCATGTGTGTAAATAATATTATTTTTTGTTTTGTATGTCATTTTATTGTTGAGCCACCACAACCACCACACTTTCTGGATTTTTTTTTTTTTTTTTTTGTTTTTTGGTGCTGCTGCAGCAGAGAAATTTTTTTTTTTTTTTTTGTTTTTGCTTCCATATACTTCTTTTTTAGTTACTTCTGTGCTTTCACGTTTTCTATATAAATAAACCCTGGCCTGCTCCTGGATTTTTCACTTTTTTTCATTTCTATTAATTATTCTTATACATTACATTTTTTACTTATCAATAGTATCACCTTCAACATTCATCAACACAATCCGGTTGAACTTGTTGATATTTTTATAATACCTCACTTCTTTGCATCTCACCTGTAACCTCGGGTCTTCACTAAACTTATATTTGCAACTTTTTCCTACAAAGTTTCAAACTTTTTTTTTTTTTTGCATATACATATACACAACTACAATGTCGGATATCGATTTCGCCTTTAACAATTACTGCATAGCATGTGACAAGTTGTGTCCTACCAACTCCATCTATTGCTCAGAAACTTGCAAATCTAATGATGAACAACAATCTTCGTCGATAATAGATCAAAATCAACACCACCACCAACATCACCATCACAATCATGAAAGTCATAACCACCAGGATGAAGAACGAGACCATAGTTTTGATATGGTTTCTCCCTTGATGACTCCTTCTTTATACCAACACCATTATAACTCTAATTATGCTGGTGATGTCAATGATTCTCCTCTCATGTTGTCTGCAAAGCAACAGGATCACGATACCAATGATGTCAATTACTTTGATTTAAATTATTCAGTATCCCAATACACCAACACCAATAGTAACAATACTATTGCTGATCATTTACCTTCCACTTCCCACAACTACAGGAAGTGGTTGACTGCGTGTTTATAAGGATTCTCAATACTTGAAGCAAGCTTGGTTGCGCGCTAATAAGGAATTGTCATCTTCCTCCATTTCCAATATTGAAGCTTGAAGTCTTACCATCAATTATTGATTGGTGATTTGCTTCACTTCTCAAGCATCATTTTATTATTTTTTTTTTCTTTATTTTTTATTTTCTGGGTTTTATTTATATTTAGGGTTTTAGTTTTGTCTTTAGTTTTTATTTTTTTTTCATCATATATCATATATATATATATTTAAACATCATTTATTAATGTTTTATATATATACACAAATTACCGGTTTAATAAAAGGTTTCTTAATTCAATATCATCTGTAGTTCAATCAAGTCAATTCATTGAGAATTTTCAAATTTCATTTTGGCTGCGTACGCGCTTAGGCTGCCATCAGAAGAAAAAACAAAAAAAAAAAAGGAAATCGAGCCAGAACGAAAAATTATTATTTGGTGCGTCTATTTTTTCTTGTTTGAGATCACAATAGGAACTTGTTTTGCTATAAATGTTACGGGCTATGGGGAATTTTACACGTACCACGGAAATCCCAAGTTTCTACAAATACTAATGTGTACTCAATTGATCTACATAACGCTCTATCAATTACCTAAATTTAACTTTAAAAAAAATGTTTGAAATTGATATGGCTCACAAAGTCAAATCGAACGTTTCGAACAAACGAAAAAAACAGAACGAAAAAAACAGGGTTGAAAAATTGACGTTATTTTTTTTTCTTCTAACCTACACCCTTGTGTAAAAAAAACCTCAGCTAACCTTCGATTTCGGGAAGAAATGAGCAAATTATGATGAATCGAGCAAGTTAATCATCGATCGTGGAACTGACGTAGAGAAAGGAAGAATGGAAGCTTCAAACCGAGTGATTAAGGGCCTGGGGGCAGTCGGATAGCAATGAAGAAAACGTTATCTACGTCCCTTTCTCTTTTCTTTTTGGGTTTTTCCATTCAGTTTGGCTATTCCTATATGGGCAATTGTTGCCGTAGTTGTTTTCCTTTTTTTGGTGGACTCCTTTTTTTTTTAGCTTCGAAAAACACCCGTTCATCACTAAACCTACAGAGTAACCAATTGATGTCAAAATTAACCATAGCCTAGCTCTAGACTTGTCTTTCATACTAGAATGAAACAAAGCAAAAGCCAATGTTTGATTAAAACATTGAGGTTTTAATTCAAATCACCCATCACTACAATAAATGAAAAGCGAGAGAAAACATAGTAATTGTGGCCCCGCTTACAACAATTCCAAAGATGACAATTGTTATAATGAATAGAAGGTATTTGGAATTTTACTGTTTGTAACAATAGCAAAACACCAAGACAACCTCATAATACCCCTTTTTGCTAGTGTGGTGTTTTCACTTTGAAGAAACAGAAGCAAAAACGAAAAAAAAAAAAAAAAAACAATTGCCCGATTTTCTTTTTCTTTTCGGTTGATTTGACTAGCTGGGCCAGTCAATTGACGAAAGATATTCAACAACCGTCACAACGCAAAAACAGAAAGAACAAAAAAATAAATCACTCAATGTTAGTATGTAGATGGCTGTGAAACCCAGAGGGATTTTCCACTCTTTCTCAAATATGTTTTGTATGTGCGGGATTTTACTCACTCCTAAGCCCATTGACAGTCAATTGGTTCTACATTCAGCCAAAATTTACAGTCAGGATTTTCTGCAAGAGCACGAAGCCATATTTGAACTATATGACAACAAAACGACAAGTATATTTTATGAGTGGGACAGCCAAAATACGTCATTTACATAGCATTGAAGCCTAAAATTTTGGCATTTTGCAAGTTGGGTGCAATTTTTTTTTTTGAGATTTAATCTGAGAAATTTTTTTTTTTTGTTTGGCTCCAGGTAAACTTTCTCGCTGGTGCGCGCCTATGGACCCAATCAGAACCAACTCGGTCGAGGTCGAGGAGTGCGGTCCAGAGCCATTACCTTTTCCCTATTTGTAGACTAACTTTAAAAAACAAAAAAATTTCGACCCTCATTGAAACTATAAATTATGAATTTTAGGAATGGTACCATTATTGGTGGGTGGGTCGTGGGTAAGTTCAAATATCAGGTCAAGTACACCACACTTATTCATACGTTGAGGGGCAGTTATGGGTCATCAATAAGATTTTCAGGATTCAATTTTTGTATTTAAGCTTTACGCATTTACGATACTCAACAACCAATCAAACGGGCCATGCTAAAATAAAGTGAGAGACAAACTGGAAAATATTCGAATTTTTGTTTACTTCTCTTCTCTTTTCTTTTTTTTTTTCCTTTATGTTTTTCGTTTTATTTGCTATGGTTTGGATTTTTATTTTTATTCTTTGATTTGTTGAGTGCTTGGTCTAAAAGGTAAGTATCTAAAAATAGTGAGTAGACAAACCAAAACAAAAAAAAAAAAAAAAAAAAGACCAAAAAAAAAAATAGAGAAGCCTGACAAAACAGGATTTTACCCCAGATTTCCGATTTTTTCTCTCTCTGTTTTCTTTTTTTTTTTTTTTTTTTTCTTTTATAATATTTTTTTTTCTTTTATTGGGCCTTGTTCACGTACTGGAAAAGAATCGTTCTTTGTAAGATATTGAAATTCGGGGTTTCACCGGACATGACCAAAAACCAAAATAAAAAAAATGTATACAACTAATAAGTTGTCAGTCACGTGCTTGCGTCATTTGAAATTATTCGAGGGGAAGGAAATATCCTGATTTCATTATGCGACACCTTGCGTTAAAAGGGTGAACTATGAGTAAAATGTAAAGCGGGAAGCAACAAGTAATCGTAATTCCCAATGGAGTAACTTACGTTGGGAGCTCACGACAAAAGCTGAGGGGTGAAATCAGGATTATCGTTAACTAAAAGCTTTCATCGAAAGGTCTATTCAATTATTTTGATGTTAGGATTACAGATGAATTTAGGAAATAAACTAGTATGGTTCGATTTAGCTGATGGTTTCATACGATGAAACTAAAAGCACCTCTGATAGTAGGAGAGTATCATAATCGTGGCGATTAAACTTGCTTGCTCATAACATGAGATAGCGGTGTACTGATGTTTGTAGAGTCTTGAACCAATGGATTGATATTTCTCCTTTTTTTTTTCTTGAGCCGAGATAAACCTCTGGTAGTAGGAGCATATTTCGAGTGGGTTACAAATAACAGATACGATACTGAAGCTTGGCTTTTCGTCAGAGCTTTTTGGTTTTTGGTGTAAGTAAACTAACTTCCTCCCTCGTAGTATAAACTGTGATATATGACAAATTTTACAACACAATACTTGAGGGGTATCCAAGTACAAGTTAAACCGACCCATAGAAGAAGCGTAATGGATTGAAAATGATGTAATGAAGATTGTTTGTTGCAACTTCACATGTATTTATTCTTTTTTTCCCCCTTGTTTTTTTGTTTTAAGTTTGAGGACTCAATGCATCTTTAAAGCAATTCAAACTTGAGAATGATACTTGGCTGCAAATCCAAGTAATCTGAATACTACTTTTATATTTCAAGCTACTATTTTAAATTTTAAAATTAAATAATTTATAATTATACACGAGTTTATTGATATTAGAAAATCCATCCAAAAACTTTATCATACCACCATTGACCATTTTTGGGGCTACCTTCAGCTTCCCAAACTGCCTTTGCTTCAGCTTCTTCTCTAGCATAAGCATCTTCTTCAGATTCAATGACATCCAAATAAGTAGTGAAATCAATTTCACTAGCTTTATAGAATTTGGTTTTATTCCAAAGTTTATGAACAATGAAAATGACAAAGAATGCAGGAAGAATGATATAACCGGTAATAAAGGATTTATAAGTAAATGTATCACCCAAAAATGCGGTGAAATTTTTGATAAGGATAACAAAACAACAAATAGCCAATGCAATATAACTGGCATATGGTTGTAATGGAGCTCTATATGGTAATGAAGAACGAGGAATACCTTGAGATCTCATACCAGAAGTAAATCTAATATGAATCACCAAAATACTTGCCCATGCCAATAAACCGGCTAATGAAACCACATTAACAAAATAGGTGAATACTTCAGCTGAACTTGAAGATAAATTCATAAATGCCAATAAACAAAAGGCAAAACTAAGAGCAATACCATAATAAGGAACCCCCATTTTATTTGTTTTTGAAAAAAATTTAGGAGCATAACCTTCAACACTTAAACCATAAATGGTACGAGAACAAACGTACATATCTGAATTAGCGGCACTAATGACAAATAATAAGATACATGCATTAATAACATGATCCAATCCACCAATATGAGCATTTTTAATGGCAATAACAAATGGAGAAGCCAGGGCATTATTACCAGAAGCACTAAGTAAAAGTTCATCTTTAGCACTAACACACATACCCACGAATAAAACTGATAAGAAGTAAAAAATAACAATACGATACAAGGTTAATTTAATGGCTTTTGGAATACTTTTACGAGGACGAGCAGCTTCAGCAAAAGTAATGGCTACTAATTCAGTACCAGTAAATGCAAACACAGCATTAACCAAGGTTGCTAAAAATGCCACAAAACGACCTTTATCACCAGTAATTTCCAAATTTTTGGTAGCATCTTTATAATGTAAAAAGGCACCGGGATTTTGCCAATAACGGAAACCTCTTCTATCATGATCAGGACCACCACCAAGGGCAATGATAAATAATAATAATATAAGACCAAGACAAGTGAAAACTTTTAGTAAACTCATCCAAAATTCAATTTCACCAAAAACTTTAACACCTAATAAATTAATTAAGAGAATTAATACCAAAATAACAGCAACCCAAACACCAGGACTTACTCGATCTGAAGATAACCAATATTGCATTGTTAAAGCACCTGCCACCAATTGATTTGGAGGTAAGAATAAATATTTGAAAAGATAAGTATAACCCACGGCAGCTCCTAAAGAATCAGAACAATAACGTTTAGCATAAGAAGAAAACCCACCTGGTAATACAATATAAGAAGCCACTTCACCCAAAGCAGTTAAAACAATCCAAACAACAAAACCAATCATACTATAAGCAACAAGAATACTACCAGGACCACTTAATTTTAATGCACTACCAGTACCAACCACAAGACCAGTACCAATGGCACCACCAAGAGCAATCATTGAAACTTGACGAGCTTTCAATACTTTTTTCAATTGACGACCATGTTCAACATTATTGGCGTATTCAGGATTGGAACGAGCAATACTTAAATTATATTCATCAGTATGACGACTGATTAGTGAATTAAGATCAGGTTCACTTGTATAATTTTTTTCCAAATCTTTCATGGTTGATTATTGGACAAGGAAAAAAAAGAAGAGAAAATTTACAATGAGATTTACAATTTTTTTACGGAAATCAATCTAGTTTTGTATTATAGATGATGGTGGGGGTAAGACTAAAGTCCATCGGAACGGCATATCATAAAATCTCCATTGTCGATTTTTCAATTTTTTCTTTGTTTCTTTGTGTCTTTTTTCTTTTTTCTTTTCTCTCTTTTTTTTTTTTTTTGTTTTGCTTCTTTCAAATGTAGATTATCAGTATTTTGTTTGCCTTTTGATGAATTTTTCCTTGTCGTATTTTTTTGTTTCTTTTTTTTCACACCCAATTGGCATCATGAGGCTATTTTGAGGGGACAGATAACAATTTGGTCACCCACGCACGACCCCGCCGGGTTCCCATAATCAGCCAGCCAAGAAAAAAAAAACACCGTACCATAACACAAAAAAGGCACCAAAACCAATTTGACAAAAGCGTATTCCGCGCCTAAAGTAGAATGAGTGGATTATTGTATTTAATTGGATGGGATTAAGATAAGACATCATCAACCATCAACTGATGAAAGAAATAGATGGTTGTTAATAAATATAGAGTATAGATCAGGTACACAGAATAAGCAACGTCTACTAATGAAAGTGGCTTTTGCACGTATTTTGTTTTGTTGTTCTGTAATCCTCCCCACCTATAACCGAATGGTACACATCATTCTTATACGGCATCAACAATCAGAGAGTCACTTATTATCTCCATTCTGTTGTGGTGGATTATTTTCTTCGTTTCTTTTTCTTCTTCTTCTCTTCTTTTTTTTTTTTTTTTTTCTTTGTTTTTTTTTCTTTGTTTGGGCTTACTGTTTAATTCTCGGAGTTTTTTTACTTTTATTTTGGATCTGCTATAAATGACAGGGCGGGTAAAAGTGGGGGAGATGAACGGCTTTGGCAATCCGTATGTGACTCGCGTGAGACATCCGTACATTCTGTATTCACCATCCTTCACCAACGCCAACACCAACATCAACGCCAACGCCAACACCAACATGATACGATTATCGATGGTAATCTCGCCTGCCTGACTTTATTTCTTCGCTTGCATTATTTAGCAATGTATCAACAATTGCTAATCTTCAATCACACTGCCCCGGATCTTATTTAAACTTTCGAAAGCCAATTCCAAGAAAAAAAAAACAACCCCATACTTGGTACGTTGCTTATCTACATGATAAGAGCCCAAACAAAAAGCCATGGTTTGCATTTCAGGTTAGTTTAAGGTTTATCCATACTCCGTTTATCACATTAATCACATTTATCACATACACGATTTAATTAATTTGGAAAACAACAGACCCATACACCCCCAAAAAGAATGTTGGTATTTGCACGTCTCACGTGACCTTCCTCTCAGTCTCTCTTTTTTTTTTTTTTTTTTTTTTTTTTTTTTTTGTCTTTTTTTTTTTTTTTTCTTCTTATGTTCATTCATCTTCAATATTTTCCACCTAGTTGAAGTAATACATTGCAATAATCATTATACAATCACATCATGTTTGGAGCTTTTAAATCCACTTTGGTGAAAAGTGGGGGGTACTTATGGAAGTTTGCTCCTCGTATGTCCAATATTCAAAAGTATAGGTTGAGACAACGAATGAAACAAGTTGATCATAATGTTGAAGTATTATATCAATCATTAATTACATCACCAAATCAAAAATCAACTGGATTTGCTAAAATTGATTATTTGAAATTTAAAATGCCAAAAGAACATGAAATGAGTCCAAGAGATAAATATACTACTTTTGATAAAAAATCAAAAGATTATAGAAAATCCCTTCATAGAGTTCCTAAATGGACTAAAAAATCATTTAGAGAAAATCCTCAATACTTTTAATTCTTCATACGACTTTTGTTTTGAAGGTTTCTTACATCTTATAAATCAGGTTTACGTTTAATCTTTCCAAACTTTGCTAAAAGTAAAGCATAAAGGTCATCTTATTAATATTTGACACAAATTCATTTGTATATAGTTCTTTAAGGAATCATCTCCTCCTGTACCATATAATCTCTGCATTAATACATAATTCAAACAATCTTGTGATATTGAAACTAAAAAAAAAAAGAAAGAAAAAAGAAAAAAGAAAAAGAATAAAATGCATTACTCACTTGGTAACCTTTCCCATATATAATTAGTAATAAAATAATCACTATATTTATCATCAACGGTTAATATACTGGTTAAATCAGCTCGTTTATCATAAATAATAATTTTATCTTGATCATTATTCATTTCAACATTAATTCCCAAATTTTTATATAAATTAATCTTCATAATTTTTGAATCAAAATTATTTAATAAATTATCATCAATTAATTTTTCATGTTCATTAATTAAATTTTGTTGTTGATTTAAATAATTAACTTTTGTTAAATTTAATGAATTTAATTGACGTTCTAAATCAGCTAATTTTTTCGCTAGAGTAATTTTTAAATTATCTAATTCAATTGATTTTAAATTCATTAATTTAAAAATATTTTCATCTTTATTTATTAATTGATCATCACCTAATTTCTCCAAAGATTCTTGAATTCCTTCAGATTTATTTAATAATTCAAGTTCATTGGTTAAATTGGTTAATTCTTTTTCTGATTTAATTATTCGTTGTTGTAATATTTCAAGTTTATTATTTCGTTCTTGATTGGTTTTGTTAATGTTTTCTTCGATACGATTTAAAGTATTTAAATCAGGATCAATTTCAAATGATTCTATCGAAGATTTTATTAGATCTTCTGGTTTTTCATGTAACATGATTGAATAGGTTGTTTGTTGAGTAAAGTTTTATGTCAGGTGTATTGGGTGAAAAGTATGTCAGGTATTGAGCAAAGATTATTACAGGTGATTTCACTGCGGGTGAGTTGATGTTTGTATAGTTAAGTTGGTTGTAAAAGTAAATATGATTGTATAGTTAAGTTGGTTGTAAAAGTAAACTGTTTGTTTATGTTTTTGATTTTTTTTTATTGCAATTTGATTTTGATGCGTCCTGGTTTTACACCCGTACATTTGATATGGGGCGTTTTTTTTTTTTTTTTTTTTTTAATTTTTATTTTTATTTTTTTTTTGTTATTTGACCTTCTTTTTATTTTCAATTATTTGAAGCCGGATAAGATAAAATTTTCTTTTGATAAAACATAAAACATAAAAATAATGAGTTATCCAAAGAAAAAATCATTTGAAGAAGTTGAGCTTAATACTAATCCAAACTTACCACCCTGGTTAATAACACCAAAGGAAGAACAAATAATTTTTGATCGATGGAGGAAAAAAGCATTTGCTAAATGTGATGATTTAATTCATGCATACGTTCAATGTTCAAATAGTTATTCAAATCCAGTTGAAGCAATGCAAAAATGTGAAGCTGCCAATCAAATTTCATTAGGTTGTGTTGCTAAATATCAAAAGATGGAATATCTTGATCAAGAACGAGATTTAATGATTAAAGAAAAGGCTGAAAAACAAAAACTTTACAGAGAAGCAGTAAGAAAGGCTCAAATTGAAAAATTAGCTGAACTGAAATAAGTTTAAAAAAACAATCAAAAAAGTGAAACATCAACATATATTTTGCTAGTCAAAATGTTAAATGAATTAGTATTATATGATATTATAATATTACTATAGATATCAAAATATTATAGTACTGAATATTAAAATATGATAGTACTGAATATCAAAGGTTATCTATCCTTCTACTTGTGAAGTTCTCTGCGTGTGAACTGGGGAATAGACAAAAAGTCTATTCATTTACCTCTTGTAAATATATTTAAAAATGAAGGAAGGAATGAATAGTTTTATAGGACATTTTCTCTTATTGAAGATTTAAATAAGAAAATAAAACGAATACGTTAGGTTATTGTAAATTTCAATTTTCATCTTGTTGTTCTTCTTCATCTTCTTCTTGTTGATTTGGATTATCTTTACCAAATATTGTATTACTAGCCATAAACAATGAACCATGCATTAGTGCCAATCGTTGCATGGCTTTGAATTGTGTAGCAGTTACTTCAATCAAACTATCGAACTCGCCAAGACTATCATGAAGTCTTTCGACCTGATGTTGTAACTCATTGAAATGTTTTTGCTTGATGGCATATGTGCTTTTATTATGAGCGGGATCTTGAGAAGCATCGTTGTTGTGACGGGTGTGGCGGTGATTGTTGTCTGGATTCCTCGATCCATCATTGGGATGATCTATAAATGGAGAGTCAGCGTGAAACATTGTGTATCCTGAATTCCACTTGATCCTCTATGATGTATACCAAGGGTTATTTACATTATTTGTTGATGGTTTTTACCCGTTGTTATTGTTTAGCCAAACAAGACACCCGTACCACATGCTCATACAAACCCAGGACCTGATGCGCGTCCCAGTTGTTTTTTTTTTTTTACTTTTTTTGTCCTTGTCTTTTTTTTTTTGTTTCTTTTTTTTTGTTTTGTTCTCGCTGTTTAGTGTTTCATTAATACCCGGGCCATTACCGTTTCCACCCAATACTTGTATAATAACCGTTCGATGAAAAATCTGTTGAACAGATCATAGATATAACACTAATACACACGCTCAGATCGCATCATACGGATTTGGCTGACTCAACCACATGCTTTCCATAACGTATGTCTTTAGGTTAGGCACACTTGTAATGTAGCCGGTGCATGGCTTCCCGAATTTAACCGCTGCCCCGTCGCTTTATTCATTTTTTTTTTTTTTTTTCGAGATGTTTTCTTTTTTTTTCTCTCTTCTCTTTCCATCTGCCCCGGATTCCCTTGACGTGACGTAAACCAAATCTTCAAACCCCGGTTCATTTTTTTGTTTTTCAAGATGCACTATATACATATATTACAAAATTAAAAAAAAAAAGAAGAAAAAAAAAAAAACCATCACTTGATCCCATAGCAAGAACTATCGAACTTATATTTTGTTGTTCTTGTGATCTTTCTTCAAAATATTCAGTTGTCTCACTTATTTTAAATTTCCGAGACAAAACGTTAACCCCCACACATCCAGGAACAAAGGCAGCAACAGCAGAAAAACAAAAAAAAAAGCCTACTACAAAAACCAAAAGAACAAAAAAAAAAAACCACTAAGGAAAAACGCAAAATTTTTCACAATAACCTCATATCTTTGATCTCAAACTAGGTTACTTCATGATCCGTGATTTATAACTTATATAACCCTAAGCATATACTTCTGTTTATTTCATCAAAACTACTGGAACCAGACCAGAGAAATAAACAAAAAAAAAAAAAGAAGAAGAAAAAAAGAGAGAAAAAAAAAAGGAAAAGAAGAAGGCGAAGACAGTTAAACAGATGAAATTCTAATCTTCCCAACTACAACGCATCCATCAATACTATCATAATAAAGGAACAATAATGCTGGCGACAAGTACTCCTACCTCGACTTCTTCAACTAAACTTGATGTCAAAAGTCCACCCACATCAACACTAATATCAAATTCCCCTAACCAAGCATCCCAACTAGCATCGACGTCAAATTCACAACCGAGTAATCAACGAGATACACCAATTATACAAGAGTCTCAAATTGAACAAAAGTCGCCGATTACAAAAGAGTTAAACAAAGTTAAGCCGGTTCAAGACTCATCAAATTCACAAATACAATATACAAAACATGACATACTGTCAAGTCATAATGAGAAACCCCCACTAGCCACTTCCAAACCACCACTGGCTGCACCGAAGACATTTCCTCAAGTAAGTCGAGCATCTACCACCATCACCTCTGCATCTCCATCTTCATCAACTAAAAAACTTATTGGTGACTTTCAGGCAACCAATATGATCCAAAATACTTCTTCAAATCAAAAAGTTAACCTCAATATGAATAAAAATCATCATGCTACAAAACCAACTTTAAATTCAATTAATAATCAAACTGCAAATCAAAATAGTCATTTTACACCTAAACCTCGACCTTTACAATCAACACCTTCCAATATAAAATCACAAGCAAGACCCACAATCCAACAACAACCACTTGCAACTAATAATACCTCTAATACTTCACATACCAAATTCCCCGCTATTGCCATCAAACCTAAACCATCATTAGTACCTAGTCCACTGACTGGGAAATCCACATTTGATTTAAATGCTCGATCTACATTAAAATCAGAAATTTCATTTAATATTAATACTTCTAAAAAATGGGTTTTGCCACCAAGACCAAGACCCGGTAGAAAACCAATTACTCATTCGTCTTCAACATCCACACCTACATTAACATCCTTATCATCATCACCCCTGTCTTCTAAAGTAGCCCTGCCATCAGTTTCAACTCCAGCCCTGGGTTCCAGTCCTGTTCCAGATCAGAAAAAACCTCATTCAAGTGCAAGTCCTAGAAAAAAGGGTACTCGGGTAACTAAGAAAGATATGGATACCGTACGGGCTAAAACAATTCAAAATATGGCCAAAAAGCAAATCATTGAAAATCAATTGAATACCAATAACTCATCCCTTCTGCCAACACCTTCAAATAGTGTATTAACCACTCAAAAACCTCAACCAGTAACAACACCCGATTCGGGACTTCCACCTCTTTGTAAATCAGTGACAAATTCAATTCAATCTTCTCAAATATCAAGTGTTGTTTCATCTCCTAAACTTGATCCACCTTCACTATCGATACCGTCATTACCATCCCCCATACAATCTAGTGTAACTGCAACTTCTATTTCACCACCTCCTAATTCATCAGAAAATATACATGTCAAACATGAGCAACCTTCAAAAAAAATCAATGAAAATAAGGGAAACAAAAATAACTCATCACCATTACCAGTCCGTTCAAAATCAATATCACATCAACCTATTAAACCTAAACAAGAACTTAAACCTATTAAACCAATTGCCAATTCAAAACTACCATTACAGACCCCAATTATGCTGCATGTAAATATTCAACCTTCACCTCCACCTTCAACTGATGTTTCGACCACCGTCGCAACCCCAACTACTAATGATATCAAACCCAAGGGGAAACCAGCTCAAATGAAAGTTCAATTGAAACCTCAACTAAAACCTCAACTGAAACTTCAACCTCAACTTCAACTGAAACTGAAACTTCAACCTCAACTGAAATCTCAACTGAAACCTCAACTGAAACCTCAAACGAAATCTCAGACCCAAACTCAACCTATAACCCAAACTCAACCTATAATTCAACCTCAATCTATAAGTCAAACTCAGACCCAAACTCAACCTCATATACAAACTAAATCAAATACTCAAATACAAACTAAATCAAATATTCAAATTCACCCGCATGTACAACCTCATGCACAACCTCGACCTCAACAACCAACGGTGGCAATAACACCATTGTTACTGAAGTTTGGTAATATAGATAAACCTTTAGTGAAGTATGAATCTGCTGCACCTTCAACGATCAATTCAACAACAACAACAACAAAATCAACGGATACAAAATCAAATAAATCCACCACTACTAAAAGTGGTAAGAAAAATATTGTTCAATTACAAACTAATTATTTATCTAAATTAAAAGAACAAGAATTAATTAGAAATTATATTGATATAATTACCAATCAAATTAAAGAATTAAGATTTGTTCAAAGTGGAGTTATTAGTCTTGATGCACTTAATACCAACACCAAACAATTTCCTCAATCTCAATCATCACAAAATGGTGATTCATCTTATGATAAAATTGATCATATACCTCAATCACAACAACTGACACCAGTTCTGACACAATCATCAATATCAAATGAAGTTACATCACCAATTACATCATCAGAACAATTGGAAAAAATTAATAATATTAATGATTTGAATAAATTTCTTGCATATTTAACCAAGAGTTCTAATATTATTCATAGTGTTACTAAAAAATATGTTAATGGTAATAATAATGATAATGATGGGAATTATGCTAGTCAAGCATTAAATGAACAAATTAATCATTATTTAAATTTAAAAAATAAGTATAAATCAATTAATAAATCAAATGAAAAATTGAAAAAGGATAAATTAAAATCATTAAAATTTTCAAAAAATGAAGAAATTGAAATTAAAAATGATGAATCAATATCAAAAATTAATTCATCAAATTTAATTTCATCAATTGATTCAACTCCCATAAATTCAATTCCATCAAGTATGACATTTACTCCTAATTTACTTAAACCATTAAATCAAGAATTTTTTGAATATCAAGATGATTTAATTGATCTTGATATAGATATGTTAAATAATAATAATAATACTGTTGATACCACACCAGTTGAATTTTATAATCAATCTTCAAATACCATGAATGCATTTGATCAATTAAGTATTAATGATGATGATGAAAATAAACAACTTATATTTGATGATGGTGAAATATTTCAAAATTTACAAACTTCAAATTATGATAGTCTGCTTTTCCCTATATTATCTCAACTGGATGATGATAATAATTCGGTAAGTAAAATTGATATACCAAAAATATCAATTAATTCAAATGAAAATAAAAATAAAAAATCAGATTTAAATAAGAAAAAATTTAATTGTGGATTTTGTACTAATGATACACCATGTTTATGCCTTGATGCCGATGCTACATTAAATGATTTGAAATAGTCATTTGAGTTATTTTTTTAAAATGTTTATAGTTTTTTTCTTTGATACCACTTACGAAATAAATAATGATTATTTTTTCTACCTGATTTAAAGTTGAAGATTGATAAAATAAATAAATAAAAAAATTTGAGTTAAAAGGGGGACTTAGTTAAAAAAAAACTAAGAAAAGAAGGAAAAGAATGGGAATCTGTCAAAAGAAAAGAAAAAAAAAAAAAGAAAAAAAAAGAAAAGAAAACGTTAATTAAATGTTGCAGATACAAACGGCAATGGGTGTTGCAGAGTTTTACTAATACAAAAGGTAATGATGATTAGAAAAAAGTCAAATAAGAACCCCAAACGGCAGCACCAGCAAGAACAGCATAACCGGTTCTATAAAGACCTTTAATGGTTAATTCTTTACCAGTATCCCAAATTAAATGTCTAATACCATTAAATACATGGAAAGCAAATGGGAAAGACATGGTAGCCTTAGCAGCCACTTTAGCAAGAACGGGTAAACCAGCAAATGCACTAATTAAAGTACTTGCTTCAAAAGGAATACCTAAAATCCCAGTAACGGCGTAACCAATGGTTAATGCATAAAATGGGAAAGCCATGGCTACCCCAGTAATTCTATGTAAACTTGATAATAACATGGTAATTTGAATTTTATAAATGGTTAAATGTGGAGAAGTTGGACGATTTTTACGTTGAGCCACCAAAATTTCTTGTTCTTGATCATGACTGGCCTTAACGGAAGAAACATTTCTAATGAATAAAGATGGAGTGACTCTTGAAGTAGCCATTAATTGACGGCTAATAGCTAAAAAAAAAAAAAAAAAATTGTTAGTATGTGAATGACAATTTTGAAAGATAGGTTGAGGTGACTTGTTACCGGGTTAGGGTATGATATGAATAGTATGATATGAATAGTATGATATGAATAGTATGATGTGGATGGTATGGGGTAGCATGATATAATAAAACGGGGGATAAAGGGTATTACGGGAACAAGTCACGGACAAAACTCAAGTAATTGTCTAACATACGTCTTGACAAACCCAAACTAGTACGAGCAAGCATTTTATGGTAGGGTGATGTAGTGAATAGATGGTAGTGGGGGGATGTATTCAATCTATATACTCTTCTTCACTTTTTGATATTTTTCTCTTTCCCTCACCTTTTTCTTTGATTTTTTTTTTGTCTTTTTTTTTTTCTTTTTGCCTTGTTTTTGCTTGATTTTGTTCTTGTTGTGAGTAGTGTTCTAAGTAGTGATTTGCTCGTACTTTTTCGTTTCCAGGTTTGTCCGGGGCGACGGGAAGAGCAAACCCGTACCTCCTCCGCAACAGCCTTCAATGGCAGCCAATCGGATACATCGAAATGTTGTATTACGCGCGCACGCGCATATTGGGAATAGAACGGGCTGCTTATGTAATCATGTGCAAGACGATCCGTACCTCCTGCTTTTTTTGCTTTTTTTTTTCCCCGGAAAAAAGACAAAGACAAAAACACCAACGGTGAGATAAGAATCTGAACACACGACAACTGAGTTTTCTGCAATTCCCCGTTTCCAAAACGTCTACCGTTGACCTCCCTCTAGGTTATCATTTAGCTTGAGCTCTCTTCAGCTAGTATGATACAGGGCCTTGCGTACGTGTGTATGTGGGTGTGTATTTGGGTGTGATTGTGATTGTGGTTGTGATTGTGATTGTGTGGGTGTGCGAGTGCGAGTGCGGAGCCCTTTCCCAGTAGTGTATACTAAACACAAGCACAACAGCAGCAACCAGATCCTGTTGGCGAATTCTGCGACAACCGGTAATATTATATCATGCACCAATTTCAAAAACAGGCTCCTGTTTACTTTTACGAGATAATTACCAAGCTTCAACATAGATCATCTCAATAACTGTTGGTATGTATGGTGGTGTGATGGTCTCGACATTTGTGGTCTGCTACACAAAGTTACTATCCAATCTTTACTTGCAGACTGAGAAATAAGAAATCCGTATTCACACCAAAAAAAAAAAAAAAAACGGAAGAAGCAAAAAAAAAAGAAGAGAAAAAAAAAAAAAAAAAAAAAAAACAAAGAAAAATTCGAATAAAAAAAGACAAGGATAAATGACAGACAAAAAAAAAAGTATAAAAAAAAAAGAAAAAGAGAGACCAAAAAAAAAAAAAAAAAAAAAAAAAAAACAATCAAAGGCAGGAAATTTACTCCGGCTTTTAAAATTAATCTATCGGTGCTGGTCATTGCAAAGAGGTCTTTCAACATATTTGCACTGCTATATTCAATAGCACCATCACCCTTACCTTGTTTATTCTATCTGGTTCCTTCAGCACTGCGCACCGTAACTTACTTGCGCCGTTCCTTTACAACTTCCTAAATTACAACCATCAACCTTACCTACCTCCCTTCACATTAACATACTAACATAAAATCACCCGCTAAAAGTTGTTTCCCTTCTTCTTCTTTTTTATTTTTTGACCTTTACTACCCTCCTCTGCATTTTCAAGCTCATTGGTTACCCGTCACTTATAGAATAATTCAAATCAATGAACTCGTCTCAAAGCATTACCCAAAATACTGGTGGTAATGATACAAGTATCATCGCTTTACCTGGAAGTAAAGCTGAATTTACTGTTTCTCATTCACCCGATGATGAACTGAGTCACTCAAATGATACCATACCAGATAAATCACCCTCTACTTCACATACTGCCAATAATATTTCTACCAACAATGAACCAAGCAATCATACTAGCAATCTGCAAATTCAATCACAAATACAACAACCTCAACAACAACAACAACAACAACAAGCACAACCCCAATTTCAACATCATGAACATCAACCTCAGCATAACTCACCTTCAGCATCCGAAACTGTCGATAATTCAACTGGACCCATTAATGATATAACACCTCCTCAACCAAATGATCATGATGTTACTCAACAAAATAGCCCAAATACTTCACCCAATTCCAGTTCTTCTAGAACCGCAGAAATTTCTTCTGATCTTCAATTCAAAAAGAAGGACGTTAGAAAACCTCGTGCACAATCCATTCAATCAGTATTATCTACCGCATCCCTTAAATCATTGAAACAACAATATATAAATAACCCACCTAATTTCCAAAGAAATGGTAGCACTATTAGTAATGGAGGTGATATCAATTCTCAAAATAGAAATGCCAGTAATTCAATTCTGCATGGAGCTCTAAATTCACTGAAAAATTTCCAATCTTTTATACAAGCACCAGTTCTTTCTAGCATCTCCAACTTGAAAAATGATGACGATATTATGATTGGTCAACAATTACCCTTCGATAATACAAGCAACAAGACTGATTCTTCTTCATCAAGTGATGATAAATCTACTTCTAATGAAATTAAGGATACCCTTAATGAGACTAGTAATACAAATCCATATGACGAAGATGATCAAGAACTTATTTTACAACAACAAAGACTTACTATTAATGCATTGAAAAAATTGAGTTTATCACCAATGCCATTTACCAATCATGCCGTCAATAATAATTCAGAGAATAATAATAATAAGAATTCTCAAGATTTAACTTCGTCATCTAAAATTATTACTAGATCCACCAGTAACGCATCATCATCCAACAATCAAGTACCAAAGAAAGCTCAACCTTATCAACCCGCTGAAGTTGACCTTTCCTCCTTTGCTAGTTTGACTCGTCAATCAAAACCCAATATGTCTAGTCAACATCAAACTACTCAGAATACAAATAACAATACTTCTGAAGCTGACAAGAATAATATTAACATAAATGATAACAACAAAACTATTAATAA
Source organism: Hyphopichia pseudoburtonii (assembly GCA_003856775.1). Lineage (NCBI taxonomy): Eukaryota > Fungi > Ascomycota > Pichiomycetes > Serinales > Debaryomycetaceae > Hyphopichia > Hyphopichia pseudoburtonii. The sequence goes on along the minus strand of CP024752.1, from coordinate 260,039 downwards.
AATTGTCAGTAATAATGTCAATAATCGTACATCACCAGCTCAAGGTGGTACTGGTACCTCCATGTCATCATCTACCTCAACTACCATCAACTTGGCTCTCAACCAAGGCTTCAATGGTGGTGGTTCGCAATTACAGGATAGATCCTCAGCATCATTAACAAAGTCTGGCAGTAAGGACTTGGATAATAATCATGGCACTTACCATCATCGGGCCGGTTCCGGGTTGGCTATGTTACCTGAGGGACAACAAGCTGAAGTAGGAACTCAGAATTATGGTTCTCGAATTTCACCCAAATCACAACATCAAGAATTACAACTGAGTAGTAATGATCAACGACCTTTCAATCAAGCTCAAGCCGCAATGAATTATCATAATGAGGTTCGTCAAAATCATCTTAATAATTTCAAACCTCAGCCCAATGCGAAAGTACCAGCAGCAGTGACTCCACCCCTGGATATGAATGTAAGGAGAAGTATTAGTGGGATGACATCTTTACACCCTCAACAACAGAGTGGCCAGAATGGATTTCCTCCCGTTGATGGGAACATCCCATTGTCACAAGCTACCAGTGATGGTCTTCCTCAGCATCAACAGCAATCTCTGCTCCAGCAATCTCTGCTCCAGCAACGTCCTAATAATACCCAACAGCAGCAGCAACAGCAACAGCAACAACAACTACAACAACAACAACAACAACAACAACAACAACAACAACAACAACAACAACAACAACAACAACTACAGCAACAACAACAACTACAACTACAGCAACAGCAACAGCAACAACAACAACAACAACAACAACAACAACAACAACAACAACAACAACAGCAACAGCAACAGCAACGCTTACAACAAAAAACACAGAATCAACAACAACAGTATTCTCAGCAAGTTCATCAGCAGCACCAACCTCAGACAGCAAAAACTTTCTCACATCAAGGTCCTCAACAGTTTCAGCAGCACCAACCTCAGATGAATGGTAAGGAAAAACATTTGAAGCAATTAAAGGGATTCAGAAGCCCTATGTATGTGCCAGCAGTATTACGTATGACTTTGAACCAAGACAGCTCACATCCTTCTCCCGGATCACCCATTCAAAATAGTCCTGGCAACAACCAGAATAACCACAATAATAACAATGGTCAAGGTAGCTCTCTGAACCGTGCCTGTCAAAGTACAGATTTAGATCGATCTAATGGATCACATAGCGTGATGTCAACTACAAGGGATGCATCATCATCAAGAGCATCATTACGCTCATTTGATTCTAACGTATCTACTGATCTGGCTCCATCATCTCCCTTGATGTCATCACCCGTGAATAATACGGGGCCATATACTTTGAAAAAGAAAAAGTATGAGCATATTGTTAGAGCCGCGCCCACCAGAAGACATTGGCTCAAGGATGAAACGGTTGTTAAGTGTGGTATTAATAATTGTCCTAAATCTTTTAACTTCTTCGAAAGAAGACATCATTGTCGAAAATGTGGTGGAATTTACTGTAAAGAACATACATCACATTATTTATATATAAATCATTTGGCTCAATTCACCACTGGTGGTAGAGGTACACTTTCCAAAGTATGTGATCGTTGTATTGAAGCTTATAATGATTTCATGAGGTTAGAATTTGGGGTTGACATTAGTTCTGCATCGAGCTTACATCCAGGAGTTTCCGATAATGATACAACTGCTTTAAGTACTGTTGACAATGATAGAAGTCAGGAACTTGGAATTCGCGATAAATTGTCCGAATTACCTCGTGGTGGTTCTCCTATCAAAAATTTCAATAACAAAGGTGAACACAAGAGTACTGGACCTAATGAAGAATCAAATGATACTGGTGCTACAGGTAGAGCTGATCAATTGGTTGGAAGTGTTCCTGCCAATTGGAGCTGGAGTTCATTCTGATTATTTGTCTCAATACAAATTTATCTCTTCTTAGACTTTACTCTTTGTTATACTTCACTCTATCCTAGGTTACATCTACATTTTGTAAATGCTATATAGCAAGTTAATATAATATATTCAGTACCTATGAAGGATTATTGCAATCGAATGGCTATCAGTCAAAGTGTAAGGGCTTATTTCGTGCACTGCACACAAAACAAAAAAAAAAAAAAAAAAAAAAACTCAAGCCTTTCTCACAAACAACACGGTGGTTTGAAAAGGAAAAACCAGAACGAATTTTGGAAAAAGATTATTGAGATTTATTTGAAAAAAAAAAAAAAAAAAAAAAAAAAAAGACTAAATTGTTAAACAACGTATCTACTGTTTGTCACTCAAATTATAAGTCAATTCCATCCATACCATCAAACAACGACCATACATCATTCACAATGGCTTCGTCAAAACCTCAATTGAAGGTATTGGGAATAAACATTGAGACAATAAGGACCTTACTTCAGGTTATTATTTTCATCTCAATTGCCGGTGCTGCAATTTCATCAAGATTGTTCTCAGTAATTAGATTTGAAAGTATTATTCATGAGTTTGATCCTTGGTTTAATTTCAGAGCTACAAAATATTTAGTAACTCATTCATTTTATGAATTCTTAAATTGGTTTGATGAAAGAACTTGGTATCCATTGGGTAGAGTTACCGGGGGTACCTTATACCCCGGTTTAATGGTTACTTCAGGTGTTATTTGGCATATTTTAAGAGAATATTTAAGTTTACCAATTGATATTAGAAATATTTGTGTTTTATTAGCTCCTGCATTCTCTGGTTTAACCGCCATTTCTACTTATTTCTTAACTAAAGAAATGAAAGATTCTAATGCTGGATTATTGGCAGCAATTTTCATGGGTATTGCCCCAGGTTATATTTCTAGATCAGTGGCTGGATCATATGATAATGAAGCCATTGCCATTACTTTATTAATGGCAACTTTCTATTTTTGGATCAAAGCCATGAAATTGGGTTCGGTCTTTTATGGTACTTTGACCGCTTTATTTTACTTTTATATGGTGTCTGCATGGGGTGGTTATGTTTTCATCACTAATTTAATTCCATTACATATTTTTGTTTTGATATTAATGGGTCGTTATAATCATAGACATTATACAGCCTATACCACTTGGTATGCCTTGGGTACCTTAGCCTCAATGCAAATCCCATTCGTCGGCTTTTTACCCATTAGATCTAATGATCATATGGCCGCATTAGGTGTTTTTGGTTTGTTACAATTGGTTGCCTTTGGTGATTACGTAAGATCTAAGGTGCCTTCTAAACAATTTAAAACTTTCTTAGTTACCTCCTTATCACTCATTACAATCTTGGGTATTGGTGCTTTGTTCGCCTTGACTGCTTTAGGTTGGATTGCCCCATGGGGTGGCCGTTTCTATTCATTGTGGGATACCAACTATGCCAAAATTCATATCCCCATCATTGCTTCAGTTTCAGAGCATCAGCCAACTGCATGGCCCGCATTCTTCTTCGATACCAGTATGTTGATTTGGTTATTCCCAGCTGGTGTTTACTTAGTGTTCCAAGAATTAAGAGATGAACATGTCTTTATCATCATTTACAGTATCTTGTGCTCTTACTTTGCCGGTGTCATGGTTAGATTAATGTTGACCTTGACCCCAATTATTTGTGTCGCTGCTGCCATTGCCTTGTCAAAATTATTTGACGTTTATTTGAACATTGTTGAACTCTTCAAAGAAGACGCTGACTCAATGTCAGATGAAAAATCATCCTCCAATAAAAAGACCCCAAAGAAGGCTAAAAAACTCCCACTCTTCCAATTGGCCTCTAAGTTGGTCGTTTTACTTTCCTTTGGCTTCTACCTCTTCTACTTTGTATTGCACTGTACCTGGGTTACTTCGAATGCCTACTCTTCTCCTTCCGTCGTGTTGGCATCCAGAGCTCCCGATGGATCCCAAAACATCATTGATGATTACAGAGAAGCTTACTACTGGTTGAGAATGAATACCCCTGAAGATGCCAAAGTTATGGCTTGGTGGGATTATGGTTATCAAATCGGTGGTATGGCAGACCGTACTACGTTGGTCGATAATAACACCTGGAACAACACTCATATTGCCACAGTTGGTAAAGCCATGTGTTCAAACGAAGAAGTTTCTTATGAAATTTTGAAACAACATGATGTGGATTACGTGTTGGTCATCTTTGGTGGATTGTTGGGTTACTCGGGTGACGATATAAATAAGTTCTTATGGATGGTAAGAATCTCAGAAGGTATTTGGCCAGAGGAAATTCACGAAAGAGATTTCTTCACTGAAAAGGGTGAATACAAGATGGATAAAGATGCATCCAAGGCAATGAAAGAATCCTTAATGTACAAGATGTCATACTATAGATTTGCTGAATTATTTAATGGTAGAGATGGTGTTGATAGGGTTAGAAATCAACAAATCCCTGCCGATCAAGCTCCAGAATTAAATGTGGTCGAAGAAGCTTTCACATCACAAAATTGGATTGCAAGAATTTACAAAGTGAAAGATTTGGATAATGTTGGTAGAGACTTACATGCAGCCACTTCTTTCGATAAGGCCGCTGACCAGGCATCTAAAAGAAAGAGAATCATCAAAAGACCAAACTTGGACTTGAGAGTTTGAACGCCTTGTAATCTTACTATGTAAATTAAAACTAAATACACAATACCATAAGTAAAAATCTTAAGTGAATTTCATTGTAAGCGCGTTTGTTCCCGTCTGACTAAACGCTATCCGCTCTTTTTTGCAAGTTTTGAAGTCAGTTATTGAAGCTTCCCAGGAGTGCTCCGGGAACAAATTTTAAGCTGGTTACATGTTTAAATAAAACCAGACAACTCGAAGCCTTAAGCTTTTGGTCTTCGGTTTTAGAGCCCCCAAGATTGACGTATGCACCTCAGCTCCGCTAGGTAGATAGATGCTTGAAGAATTGTGTGTATGGGTCTTTTTTTCGAGGAATAAGGGGAGTTATTATTATCGGGTTATTTATTCTCGCTTCATTTAACATTCCCCGCATGCTACAAAGAATTTTATAAAGATTAGAGTATAATTTCATTGCAAAGCTAATCGAGTAAGATTGAAACTTTTTAAATTGACATCCCTTATAATATACCTACTGCTCAATAACATTTCCAATCAGAAAACATACCATGGCAGGTTTACTCGACATAGAAGGTCACCTCGCTTTCTACCGAGCCTATCACTTCAATCATAAAAATGTCACCATCCATTTGATTTGCATCCCTATTATCTTGCTTTCAGCCATTACCATGCTAGCTACATATGGCATTGCAGGAGATAAATATACCCAAGTTAATTTGGGCTCTCTTCTCGCGTGGTCCTACGGTATATTCTATATTCTAAATGACTGGCAATTGGGCCTCCCCACAGCTGCACTCATCACTGCTTATGCCCACTATACGAGATACTTTTATGATAGCCTCAATGCCTTTTCATTGATTTCGCAAGAACAATACAAGAAGTATGCTTTGATCGCCCATGTCGTATCATGGTTGGCCCAATTCTACGGACATGCGGTATTTGAAAAAAGGTCACCCGCATTAATTGATAATCTACTTCAAGCTCTTGTTTTAGCCCCCTTTTTTGTATCCTTTGAAATTGCGTTTTGGCTAGGCTTCAAGTTACCCTTAAAAAAAAGGATGGATAACACAGCAGGTAAAAGTGTGAAGGAGTACAAGGAGAGTCTCAAGAAGACGAGCTGAGCTTCAACCTTTGCACTGAGTCTTATATTATTCATATGTTTCCAATATTTATTTTATGTAGCTAGATATTGTAGCTTCTACTATTATAAACATCTTTGTTTCTACTTTGCAGGTGCGTTTGCCTTAGTTTCTTGTATATAACTGGTATAGGGGATCGCAACTTCTTGTTCATAAAGAGAAGTTCCACTTAATTGATTTCCAATTGCTATAATAATGAGCATGTTAGTAATGAAGTCATTTAAAGTCATTTTTTTTTGTCAACGAACGCTGAGACTCAGTTTCAGTCGATGATATAATACATACTCATCCAACCTGGACGAATATTGTGATCTCTCCCAAACATCTCAAGCTTTCTTGCATGTTTTCCTACGATTCTTTCCACTAATTCGTATAACTCGTCAGGTTTTCTCAGTGTTTCCCTTGTACCACTCACGATGATGTCTAAATCCATCAATCGATTGATCCAAGGAGGATTGCCTTTGATTCCAACGAGGAGGTGCTCTTTGGAATGATTAAGCCAATGGCCCGTGCGGCCAGTCACAATGGTCCTCCTCAATTGATTCAACTTGACCCAAATCATCTCATTGGCTACCCTATATCCCCATTGAACCAATGCTTTCCTTCCAATATCAATTGACCTTCCAGTCACCCAAAGTAAAATTATTCCTTCATCTTGAAGTTCTCTCATGGAGAGCTTCAATAATTCGTGGTCTTTGCAGGTGCCATAAGGCAAGGACATGTGGATATTCCAGGGGGGGTCAGATATAATTGCTGCAAACTTACCTAAAATCAGAAAGGGTAAGTAACGAACATCGCATTTAATCCATTGAGCAGGAAGAACGTCCTTCACGTTCTCGGAGAAACAATCCCCAATAGTATACTCAAATAATGCTCTCTCCTCTGGAACCTCAATATTTGTTGGATGGATATCTAGTGTTGGTGATAAGGTAAAGTAATGTAAATAGCGGCAAGTCCGCATCTTGTGACAAGTATCCAAGTAAGAACAGTCCCCCAAATTTGGGTCGGTGTGAAAACCAACAATGGGAAGATAATGAACATTTTGCTGCGAACACACAATAAGCTCCTCCGAAATCATATTTCGACACTCTTGTATAAGCTGTTGCACCTTAAAGTTTGCTTCATTGGATTTTCCCCTGGGATAAAGTATTTGCTGATGTCCCTTCACATTCGTAATAAGGTTGACAATCTGTTTACTATGGTTTCGGTCTGAACAGATCTCATGGAAGGCTTTTTCAACTGTTCTTAGCTTTGCTCTTTTCTTAGAAAGTTGCGGTTGAGCAGTTTTTCTTTCCAAAATTCTTGTCAAGCTTTCATAGTCTTGATGATAAGCGTTGCACATGAGAGTGTTCTCGCACTTCAATCTAACTGTAGTGTACGTGGGGCCATCTAAAGCTCTCAATAGACGTGAAGATGTGCTTCCCAAATTTTCTTGGTCTCTGGCAAAAATAGCTTTCTTTGATTCCAATACAAAACTATTGCTCGTGTTGTATAAAATCCGAATCTTAGACATGTTTACCAGAAGAAGCCGTGGAGTCAATATATGTGACGTATCAGATCCTGTTCTGTAAGAATCCACTGGTCTGCTCCACTCAAGAGCTGAGCCACTGACCTCATCAAACTGTACCAAAAACTCGGACATGTTTCCAGCCATCGAGAGCTGGTTTGATAAAGGCTCAACATCTTTTATAAAAGCTTGAAAAAGTATCCACAACCTGTTCACATCGCACCGGACCTGATCTGATATAATTGTATCATTTTGATCAATGAAATACTTGGCTAACAACAAAAGATCAGAATTTTTGAACGAACTCATAACTTTAAGGCGGCAGGGTCAAATGAAAGAAAAGGTGGGTTCCAATCAAAAAAATTGCTGAAAAGTGGTGATGTGTATGTTGAAAACTGGTAATGTGTATGTTGAAAACTGGCTGTGAAAATAATGATCGCAAAATTTATATAACACAAAAGTAAAGAAAAAAGCCCTTGCATTTACTCGAATGTGAGAAGAAATCTGCCCCACAGAGGCTGAAAAAAATTCATAAGTTATATTCTAAATATTATTTTTGAAGTGCTCAATACGAATTGATAAGGATTAACACACAAATTAGACATGGAGTCCTTCTAATTATAAAAGAAAGAAAGAAAGAAAGAAATAAAAAAAGAAAGAAGAAGAAAAAAAAATAGTCAAAGGAATAGGAACAAGCGAAACAAACGAAAAATTAAATGAACTTATAATGATAATTTTCATTTCAGATGACAAAAATACTGTGTGATACAACTAGCGCATTACTTTGCATTCGAATCTAAGAGTTCAAATAAGCAGTCCTATTTAAAATCCAAATGGGTTATCAGGAGTTGCAGCCTGAAGGTTGGCTCTTTTACCGGTTGGTTGAGATTGCAAGGCACCTGGCGCATTACCAAAGCCGGCTCCGGTTGGTTGCGCTTGTAATGGTTGATTACCAAATCCATCAAATCCTGGTTGACCAAATGTAGTGGTGGGTTGAGCCTGGGATGGTTGGTTGAATGTGGGATTTTGGCCCCCAAATCCCGTGTTTTGGAACATATTATTGAGCTGGTTCATTCCCGAAGGATCATACCCTTGTTGTTGAGGATATTGACCCATTGGTTGACCAAATGAAGGTTGTGATTGTTGGCCAAAGGTAGTTTGAGGTGAGGCGAAAGATGGTTGACTGTTAAAAGCAGAAGGTTGTGCACCCATGAACGATTGCCCTCTGAACCCGCCGGTTGCTTGTCCTCCAAAGGATGTTTGCGGAAACCCACCGGTGGCCTGACCCCCAAAAGAGGTTTGCGGGAAGCCTCCAGTAGCTTGTCCGCCGAAGGATGCCTGTGGAAAGCCTCCGGTAGCTTGTCCACTGAATGAGGATTGTGATCCGATGTTAGCACCCCCGGTAATTTGTTGACCGAATGAAGACTGTGGCACGAATCCACCGGTTCTTTGAGCAGTCACAAAAGTGGAATTTTGTGGTGCAGCTTGAGCCTGTGGTTGACTAAACGTAGTTTGAGGCATGAAGCCACCTGTTGCTTGAGCCTGTGGTTGATTAAACGTATTCTGAGGCATGAAGCCACCTGTTGCTTGGCCTTGTTGATTAAACGTATTCTGAGGCATTGTAAAGCCACCGGTCTGCAAGGTGGGTTGAAGAGGAAGTTGATTGAAAGATGTAGATGGCATAGGGGCAATTTGTTGTGGTCCTGTTTTTTGAGCGGGGAAAGTGGTAGCACCCGTTTGCAAAGGAACGATACCATAAGTGATTTGAGGTTGTAACACACCTGTTGCTTGTATTGGTATGAATCCAGTTTGTTGGATTGGCATGAAGCCGGTCGGTTGAGCTGTAATAGGAGCAAATCCCGTAGGTTGTACGGGAATAAAGTTCCCAGTTTGTTGAGGTGGTACTGGTTTGTAATTACCGGTTTGTTGAGGTTGTACACCGGAGCCGGTCTTTTGCACGCTAAACTGGTCACCGGATTGTATCAAGCTACCAGTCTTGACGGGAGTCAATGAAGGAGCCGAAGGAGCTCCAGATAATTGTGCGACAGGTCTGTCTTTTTCGGGAACAGCCGGTCTTACATTATTCAGCTCCAAAGGTTTGATATTAACCAAGTCTTGTAACGAGCCAGTGTACTGTGGAGTTTGTGGACGCGAGACTTGTCTGGAAAGGTCTTCATTTGATCTTGCTGCTGGCTTGACAGCCCAAGCATCATCTTCAAATTTGTTTTCTTGCACTTGTGGTTGCTCGGCTGGTTTTGTGGAAGATGGTGTTGGTAATGCCTTGGCACTGACTTTCGAGATTTCTGTGTTAGAGCTGTTATTTTTCAAAGCGCCAGATGACTCGGTGAACAAGCTGCCTGCTGTGACACTTTGGTCTTCTGTTGACTTCTTTCTGTTGAACTTATTGTCCAAGAATTTCATGACCCGCAAAATATCCCCTTCTCTCAATCCTAAAGTCCGTAACAATGATGGATTAATATCTTCCAAAATGTTCTCATCCATTTGTTCACGGTTGAAGTTGAGTGTATAGCGTTGACAATTACCAATATCAACACCACATTGAAGAAAGAACTCGAACCAGTCATATTCAGGATCATTGGCAGAAACAGCTGTAGTTGCTCTGGGTCTTGATGGTTGTGGTGGGGGAATATCGTTGATAGCAGCAACTGATGATTTTGATGCACCGTTCTTTTTCTTTAAATTCTGCTTAAGAACCTCATCTTTATATTGAGCTAAAGATGTACCAGTGATTTTCTCAACATACTCTAAATCCTCCACCGATAATTTGTTTGCTCCAACGGCGATCTTAACACCATTGCTCTTGTGTAAGTGAATTTTACCTTCCACACATCCCAAAAATTCGGCTTCAACTTTGAAAGAGCCGGAACTATCAATCCATGTACGAAGCCTGTGGAAATTGGGCATAGCTTTATCACTTTCACCATGCTTTGAACTGGAGTTTTTCGATTTATCTCTTTGTATACGATCCCGCTCTCTAATTTTGTCTCGTTCATCTCGGGATCTGTGGTGATTTTTACGATTACCCTCCACAATTCTTCCTTTAGAGCTGGATGCTCGTTGCGATTTTCTTCTTTGTGGACCTTCAGTCAACTTGTCCAAGTTAGCAGTACCAATAATCTCTATGTAGGAGGAAGGTACGACACCTTGTTTCTTGGTGTTGAGACTTTCACACATCCACCAGTCTTTAGACTTTGTATCATTGACTATGAAGACTTCATCGCCTTCTTTACAATTCAATTCGTCGTCACCTTGGGCAACAAAATCAAACAATATTTTACCTATTCTTCTGTTTTTGGAGTCAGTGGAAGCACGGGATGCAGACGCGACCTCTCGTAAGCCGGCTGCTCTTTCGGCACCTTTCAAGTCACCCAAGATAGAGATAATTGCCTCAGCTACATCTTTGGTACCAGCATGTAACTCGATAGAAGCTTGTGGGTTCTTCACTTCTAGGAAAACATGCTTTTTTTCGTGACTGAATTCAATTATATCTTTGATTTTCCATTCATTGTCCAACAGTGAAGCAGACTTGAGCTTCAATTTCTTTGGATTGGTCGTATTTGGTTTCATTATCACCATCCCTTTACCTATAGAAAAAATGACCGCTCTTTTCTTACGTCCATCAACTTCATCGATATACCAGGTGAAAAACTCACCATCGAAGCTGTGCTCCTGGGGAGCAGAAACGTCCTCTTCTGCTTCATAGTCACCTAATTTACTACCTGTGGTTGATGGTTGTAAAGGACGAGGTGTAGCCTCAGTCAGGGATGACCCAGTAGGTCTAGACGGCATTGGAGGGGGTGCATCGTCCTCATAATCATCCTCCACTTGGCTATAGTTATCATGAGAAGAGTATTCTCTTTGATTCACAGGACTGGAGTCATTAGAGTAGTCACTTAAAGGTTGGGAGCTTGGTTGAGAAGACTGATGATTTTCAGCTAACGAAGGATGTTGTGGAGGGGGTTGGAACGCTGTCTGAGTGGGTTGAGAGCTGATTGTGGCCGGGGCTGTGAGTTGTGGTTGGGGAGCCGAGATCAGCGATGGGACTTCGCTGGCATTATCTAATTCTATGTAGTTGGAGGGAATAAAACCGAATAATGTATCAGTTGAATCACCAACTAATAGCCAATCTGGGTCACTCAAGTCGAATATATTAAACTTCTCTCCTTCTTTAAACGAAAGTTCTTCTTCAGTTTGTTTGTCGTAATCGTAGAGCGCTGTTGCGGTTTTAATTACAGGAGCCTAGTAACATTGAATTAGTATACCAGGTCAAAGAATTCAAGCGGAGCTGTGTTTTCAAAGAAAATTAAATCAAAGTATTATACGTACTGGTTGAATGTAATTGGAAGGAACCAATCCCACGGGTTCCTCTACCTCTTCGTCGCCTGTTGGAACAATTCTTTGTTTAACTTTCCACCAATCGTCTATGTCAGATTTGTCCAATAGATACAATAAAGCATCTGCATGTAAGGACAATTCCTCTGGTGCTTGGGCAGCATAATCATATACCGCCTTATACACACCAATGTATAATGAAGCCATTGTGATGCTGATGTGGTAAATTCCTTAATGGCCCTGTATAATTATTGAAAGTAAATTGAGATTCAATTCTTTTAATGTATCTTGAAAGTTTCCGGAAATTTACAGTCGATTTACCTTTTGTGTACGTAGTACTAACGACAAAAAAAAAGTCTCGTTGAAATTCGGTTTCTGCACACACGAATTGTCTCACGCACCTGCTGGTCTTTGGTTGCTTGGGGTTCCCGGGCTTGAAAAGAGCAAAATGTACTATAAAACTAAAAAAAGCTAGTTAAACAGGCACGCAAAAAATCAATTCTCAAACGATTTGGAAGAAGCCACTTTGGCGATTCGTAAGTTCTAATTTTTTTTTGCCATTTCATCTATTTCAATATCACTAGTGTCAAAGAAACTGGTGTCTATAGCAGTGCTATCATCTTCGCGATTTTTGTTAAGGTCATCTTCAAGCCTGAAATCCTCGATATCTAACTCGTAATTCTTAGGGTCGAAACTTGCCAAATCATATTTCCGACTCAACAGATTTAAAATGAAGAGCTCTTGCAAATTACACGGTGATACTTTGGTGCCGTGAACTGAGGAAGACAACTGGTCAAAGGCCCTTTTGAATGATTCATATTTGCGGTCACTGCACACTTGTATAGATAATGTGGGTCTTGACAAACTTGAAAGAGTGGGGTACTTCTTTTTGTTCTTCTTCCAAAATTGCAAAATGAATGAACCAGACTCTTTAGAAAGATAATTCGAGTCTTTAGAATATTGCATGTCAGAACCAGCAGAACTTTCGTAATTATAACACTCTGTAGAGCTCCCAAGGCAGTTAAACGTTCTTAAAATTAATTCTTCAATGTCACTGCTTGTTGAGTTTTGGTTCTTCGATTCCAACTTAGAAGATTTTACATCTTGATTCTCAGAAAGTGTATTGACGTGGGAAACAATTTTGTTAACATCCTTATCCTTCAATAACCTTTTGGTGGATGGATGTAAATAGCTTGACAACACGAAGTCAAATTTGTTCTCGGTTTCAGTGTGTAATTTGATAACACTATTCAAGAACTCCTTAGTGGGAGTGTCAGCCTTCTGCTCGATAGAGGGAAATTCATTCAAAGATTGGTGGAAAGCCGTTAATTTGATAATAAGGATCTTTAGCCATTTGAGTATCATATGAGAAGTAGGGTTAGATCCTTTGCAGCCATGAAGCACAATCTCATAAACTATCCTGCTTAATTCAACCAAGAAATGTGCCAACTCCCACTCAACTTGACTTATCATAACATCATCTACTCTGGTTATTGCTTCTCTGTATATCAAGCAACTGTTTAAATACACGAGAGAAATCCGCTTGTCATTATTCTTCTGAGAGTCACGCAAAATATCTAAATATACTCCATCCTTGTCGTTCTCACCTGCAACTAAGTTTGTGGTTTGGATCAGTCTAAACTTTCCATAAATGGGCCCAAGGAAGCTCTGAGTCAAATGGGGGACCACATCTTCCGTTGAAATGATAGTGTGAGGTTTGATAGATGAATGAGTTTCAAAGCCAAAAACTTCCCTCATCTTGTCCAAAAGAATACCATATTGTGTATTTAAGAAAGAAGGGACACATGGTAGCACTTTGCTTGCAATATCTACCTCTGGTTCATTGATTACAAATCTAAACACATCCAAGCATCTCTCGCTGAATCGGTGATTGGAGGTGATAAAATTCAATTTGCCTTTGTAATCATTCAAAAAAGTATTTTTAACTATGAGATTGGATAAATTCGCTGAATTAAAGTTGAAAACGCTTAGTGGAATCTCGCAAGCACGATACTTTGAGTCAATATAGTGGACACTCATGAACATATAGGGTTCATGTTTGTTATCAAATTCAAAACTATGGCAAGTCAATGACACGGACAAATTATCGTTTCTACTGAAGTATTCTCTAAAATAAATTTGATATTCGTTGTGCATCTGGCTTGCCAAATGAAGTAAAGTTTCAACATCGGGGAGCTGCACAGGAATGTCATTGAAGTAAGTAAGGAATTTATGAAAGTTGGGGTTGTTTATACTATCAAATGGGATTAAGTTCTCAATCAAAAAGTGTAATATCTTAAGGTGAAACTCATTCACGGTTATGCTGGAGTCCTTTGACAATGATTTCCTTTTGATTCCCTTCCTCTGTTTAGATACCGTCTGTGACATCTTGTGGAGTTGTCTAGTTTCTGTAATTGATTGCTAGCTTTACGAATTATTTGATTGGGCGGCTAACACACATTTGTTATTCATCACACAGCGTTACAAGTGACTCTAAATTTTCTTTTTGCCATTTTTCGCACAAAAAATGTTATTAAATCAAATTTTGCAACAAAAAAAAAAAAGTTCCGCCGAATAGCTATAAGTGTAAAAACAAGAAAAAATTACATTCAAAAATAAGCAATAAACAAGAACGACAGAAAGAAAACTATTTGCAATAACTAATAATTCAAAGCCAAGAGCTCACCATGGCTGAAAAGAAAAATATTTTCACGCAACAGGGAAATTCCAACATTCATTTGATCTAGTGCTTACATTGTTCTAGTTATAACTCTAGAATATATTTAGAAGAAAATTTTAGTTGACTCTGTCAATTGGCTGGCCCCCTTTTAAGACGCTTTCTATATTTTGCAATGCTTTCACAGCAGTGTAATCAAAATTTTCCACAGTCGATGCCCCGACATGAGGAGTCAACAAGACATCATCCCTACCAAAAAGTTCAGGATGAACTGTAGGCTCATCTTCAAATACATCAAGGCCAGCAAATAAAACTTTACCCAGTTTCAATCCATCCACCAAGGCTTGTTCGTCAATAACAGAGCCTCGACCAATATTTATGATTCTTACAGGCTTAGTGAATGAATTGATGACATCTCCATTCACAAGATGTTTGGTTTCTGGGGTTCCCGGACATGCAATGACGATCAAGTCTGCAAGTTCCCTGATATCTGATAAAGTTTTATGGTAGGTTGTCTCATATGCTAACTTCGACTGTTGATCATCTGGTAATTTATTTCTCTTTACGTAATGAATTTTCATTCCTATATCAGAAAGCTTTTTCCCAATCAATTGCCCAATTCTGCCGAATCCCACGATAACAGCATGATGATTTTGAGGAGATGAAATCTGTCTTTGTAATGCAAAGTGACCAAAAGAATAACCCTGGTCATCTATAAATTGTATTTGGCCCGTAGGGCCATTAAAGGTACTTTGTTCTAAAGTTTTTCTTGCGGCAACGGTATGATTCCTATTTGGTGTAAATCCCTTTCTATATACATGGAAGTTTCTGAAACTTGTTAGCGTGTTGTATAGAACTAAATCTGCTACTGGATTGGCAGCACCTTCAGAAGGAACATTTGTAAGAATGATATTTCGTTTGGCCATATTTTCACAATCATATGGATCATACCCCACAGAACAAACTGCGATAATTTTCAAACCAGGTGGAGCATTTTCAAGTATTGCGTCACGGAATCCACCAATTAGCACGAATCCAAGCCATGCACCATATATTGCTTCGACTTTATTGAATTTTGTCTTAAAATCCTCGATCAATTGTTCTTTAGTGGTTATTTCATAGTGAAGACATTCAAACTTTTGCTCGAACTGTTTGTACTCTGGCAACAGCTTGTTCAAGTCGCCAATAAATAACACCTGTGGCTTCTTTTCTGACATAGCTTGAGTGTCAAACGATATATAGAATTTACCTCTGAGATGACCTCTGTTAAGAGTTGTGGAGTGAGTGGAATCAAATCCTTTATATTCTTTTTTCCCTTTTCTTTTTTTTTTTCTACTTTTTCACTTTGGTTGTGGCTACCGAGCTAAAAATAAGCCCAAAAAGACGCGGCTCTCTCTAGGCAGCGGAATATGCCAAGAATGCCTTATACTACAATAATTCCGTTTTTCACTTCGGCATATAAAATTATTCTAGCAACAAATAAAGACATGCCGATATACAGAATGCTCTTAGGCCGTTCTATATATACTACTGATATTGTACTACAGATGACCAAGTGCTATCGAAAAGAGATTGAGATACGTTAAAGATTTGAAGGAAAGATATTTTAAATCATAGAGTTATACAAAAAATGAATAATCAAGTAGCCAAACCAGGATATATCAGATTTATACATTGTGAAAAGTATTCATCATCCATGTAACTGGTAAGGTTGTAAATTTTCTGTGGAAAAAAATAGTAATTATATCAAGTGTAACTTTCAAATTGACAAGTACTGATTTGATATAACAAACAATTTTGAGACGGAATGTGGAAGAAATAAAGTCGGTAAAAAAGTGTATGCATGCTTCTTTTTCTTATGTGCCTGGAAAGAACAAATTAAAAATGTAACAGGAAAGTTGGATCGAATAAAAGATAATAATATGGATACGGAAGGAAGGATGAAGGATTAACATTAAAATGAATAGAAAATTTAAGTTAGGTGAAACTTTTCGCTACGGTTAGATGAGACATGAAGGAAGGGGAGTTCATTGATTCTATGAGATCAATGGTGGTGATGTTCTGGGGCACCCAAATATTTGGCGGCAAAAGTGTTACCACATTGCCAGCATCTACCTGGTTTACCTTCTTCAACTTTCATCCAGTAAGGTTTGTGATCTTCACCATTCTTACCTTTACATCCAACATAACGGAAACCCATATAGGTTGGCACTAAGAATGGGTCACTTGGGTGACCAGAACCTTCGGTGATTGGGTTTTCAATATCCCACACGTCAATACCTTCCTTTTTACCCAACATTTCAAATCTTTCTAAACCAGTGGCTTGTTCTTCATTGGTTGGGACAGTACCTGGCTTAGCACCAGGACCGATCAAAGAAGAATCAGGACCAGTGACTTCAGATAAGTTGGAAGCGGTTTTGCTTTCAACTTTAGTTTGTTGTTGAGCTAAAATTCTGGAAGTAGATAAGAATCTAGCAGATGGTCTAATGACACGTAAAGAACGAGAGAGCATTCTAGAAGAAAAAATCATTGTTAGTATTTATAAACCTAATAGTGAATCACTTAAGTCTGAAGGTTGTATACGATTAGTTTTGAGAACTGAGTTTTGATTTAGGTATAATGGGGATGACGAATCGCTTGTTGCAAAAAAAAAAAAAAAATGAAAGTACGAAAAGTAACAGCCATTTGTATGTTTGTATGATATAATTGTAGCTTAGGGGATAAGAAAATATCAAAAGTGAAGGACATTGTGGTTTGATGAGGACCATTGAGTGATGAGATTCGAATGATTTACGACGAAGGTGCAATTCGTTGAAGACATAGATAACCAAATCTTTCTACAACATGGTACGGACGTAATTGTATAGCACAAAGGTTGAGGCGATTCTTTGAATACGTGGAAAAATGATGATGATAATAGTTCGGGGTTTGATAGGACGACGACATATACAATCGAACTCTACTCACTGAAATTTAGTGATTAGACTTTAAGCTGTGATTATAGGGCACATGAACCAATCCATGATTATAACAGGGCACAATAACATACATGAATATGATGTGGGAATATGGGGTAGTGAGATGGGGTTAAGTGATAATTATATTAAGAAGTTTGTGCTAATATCTGCTCTATATAATTTTATTTGAGATTGTTTCAAGAAGACGAAAAAAAAAATCAGCTAACTGAAAAAAAAAAAAACAAGTCAAATGTGGTACAAAACAACAGAGGTATCATTTAGTAAATATTCATTTTAATTGGTTCAATCAAGGATGAGCATCCGTACACCATTTGACCGGAAATTTTGACAAAAAAAACGACCGGTTCTGAAAGCCAAATGACACCCGTACCTTTGCGTCATGTGATCAGTCATGTGACTGGATCATAGCAGGGTTGACGCCCTAGTGCATCACGTGTCATTGTTTTTCCTCACTCATTCAAACGTTTCCTTTTTTTTTTTCTGGCCTCCAGGTTTTTTTCTTTTCCTGCGCACTACAACAATTTAGTATGGCACAGCTAAATATGCACACTAAAGGTTTACACTACAACCGCTTTCAAACTGCTAAGAACAGTTCCCACTAACAAACCAAAAAAAAAAAAAAAAAAAGGAAAAAAAAAAAAAAAAAAAAAAAAAATACAGGAGAAAAAATTGATGTAGTGAGAGTTGCTGGAAGATGTTACTGAAATAAAATTGAAATATATCAATTTCTTCTTCCATTCAACTTAGTCTTGTTCTTGTTCCACATACAATAATAGGTATGTAACTATACCACTAACTTCCAATTTGATGAATACTGATGACAACATACCTTTAACGATCCTTTTTAACATTTCCCAGATCAAATCAGACTTTTGAAAATGAACAACTTGTGGATGACATACCTGAAAAAACTAGAATGGTTTACCACCAAAGGAAATCCTATTGCAAGTTCCAATCAAACTTCTTCACCCTAATTTAATATTGTATTGTCTAAGATCTAAGTTCAATGAATTTCCGGAGTACTCATATGTAATGGTGAGCTTATTTGGGTTTCCATGGTATTTTTCAATTATCATATATGCCCCCAGTACATTGCACCGTATCCGTCGAACTATGTTCTAAATAATTTTGTTAAACGTTCAATAATTTCGTCAATTCAGAAAACCATTCATCGATTTATAATAAGGTTTCATGTATACTAACATTTTTCAATAGTTCAAAATGCCAAAAAAGAGAGCTTCCAACGGTAGAAATAAGAAAGGTAGAGGTCACGTCAAACCAGTTAGATGTTTGAACTGTGCTAGATGTGTTCCAAAGGATAAGGCCATCAAGAGAGTCACCATCAGAAACATGGTTGAAGCCGCTGCCGTCAGAGATTTATCTGAAGCTTCCGTCTACCCTGAATACGCTTTACCAAAATTATACAACAAATTGCACTACTGTGTTTCTTGTGCTATTCACGCCAGAATTGTTAGAGTTAGATCCAGATCTGACAGAAGAATCAGAGCTCCTCCTCAAAGAAAGAGATTCACTGCTGACAAGAAGGTCTCTCCTTTGGAAGCTGCCAAGAAAGCCAACTAAATTAATGTTTAATCAAGCAAAAATTTGTATTTTACACCCTTCATGTTTCAAGTATATACTATTTAAATGTTAATTTTCTTTGGTCCTTTTTTTTCTTCTTTCAAAACCATCACTAAATAAATAAAACTTTTTAAAAAAATTACGTAATTACCCCCCCCCCCCCCGCCCCCCAAAAAAAAAAAGAAGAATAATTCAAGAACTTGATGAGTTGATAGGAGTTACCCCATTTTTCTTATTATGTCGTCATATTTGTTTGGGCTATCAATGCTGTCTCATTTTGGGTGCTTGACATTCAAGCAACTGATTTGAAAGACATACTTTTCTTTTATCATCTATCATCCAAGTAAGCCAGGTTAACCAGTATGTAGTCCCTAGCATTTCACAAGGATTCAAGTTGAATGTAACGCATATTGTTACTGAAAGGTTATAATCTATTTAATTGCCCTAACGGTACACATTCAAATCACCAATGTATGTCGTTTCAATCATGGAATACATTTATGATCTTGAGTCTTTATTCATGTCACGCAGATACACATTGAGACATATTCTCTAACTCTTGTTTTGTAGTAACACCAAATCTGATTTTAAAATAAGGTCTTCAAGTCAAGCGTGCCTCGAGATTTATCACTATAATTATCTCCAACTTTAGAAGTACATAAACAAACCTGGAATCTCCAACACTAATAATCAATTAGGTTCATTAGTGGATAAGAAGCTATAAATTTTTGTGTTGGCGTCTAATGAACAACCACTTCGATGTGAGCGACGAGCAAACTTTTAACAGTTCCAGATATTCCAGATCATGATAGTGATATTGAGCACTCTGGTATGGGGTAACTTCACCGATTGACATTCGTGCTACTAGTTATGTAAGCTAGCGTTTGAGAGACAAGCTGAAATTATACTTGTATAGCAAAAAAACCATATCGGGTGTATTGATTCATTGTCTCAAATAGACTCCGTAAAATCTACCAGCAGACCAATCATTAGCTGGACATTCAATAAACACTTACAATCAATCACTCGTGAAATTGAGCTAAGTAGTTGTCAATGCATTATGAGCTTTCTCTCTCTTTTTTTTTTTTTTTTTTTTTTTTGGCAACCAAAAAATACGAATTGCTCGTGCAGCACACGACTCTGGATCCAAGTTTATAATCTGAAGGAATGGCTGACCTCCAAGCCCCAAAGTTTATTTGCATCCTTCGAACAAACCATTCTCACTTCAAGAGAAGCAGTGATTGATTAACGTAGCATGAGCTTTGCACTAATTTGTGATGGTTAGCCTGGTTGAGCGAATCTACTTTTTGCTTTACAAATAGCATTGTTTTGTTCCTTTGTTGGTGTAGATCAATGAAATGATTGCTATTGAGGCCAAGCCATTATGTTCTCAACCTGACTGTCATAATAATTGTGCTAGACTTGCACTGCGCAAGTTGTTTATCCTCATTGCTACTTTCATCAAGTCGTTTATGTTTTCTGGAACTAGCTTTGGTATTATTTTTTTTAGTTTACAATGCACAATGAAGATGCAAAATCCGTTTGTCAGTTAGATGGATCTGATTCAAAGCCATTATTACAATTGTTGGTTCGTTCAATACCGTACCAGTAACTGTTATCCCTTTGTGTCAAGCCGGTAATCATTTATCAATCAAAGTAGGGCCCAACTAACAGAAAAAAGAGAGAAAAAAACAGTCTGAGTAGAGAAGAAGAAAAAAAAAAGAGAAGGCCAAAAAAAAAAAAAAAAAAAAAAAAAAAGGCCAAAGTGAGCCAAAATCCACAAAGCGGAGGGAAGAAGGAGAAAAGAAAGAAAGAAGAAAGAAAAAAAAAAAAAAATTAACAAAAAAAAAAAAAGAAAATTGAGAAAGAACCAAAAGAAAACGCCAAATCATTCATCGTAGCTAATCCATCTTAATTACAATCCCTAATTCAATTTAGACTCAATTTGCATATATTTTCCACTTCAAAGAATTTCAAATAAGCATACTTTCATTTGATTGACTCTTCACCAATTCATTTGAACACAAGTTAGCCGAATTTCATTAGAGATTTGCTTTTGCTGTTGCTTCTTGCTTTCTTATCCCACTTACTTTTTTTTTTCTTTGATTGTTCAGTGCACAAGCATCAAGTTTCCCCAATATTGTCAAACACTGCTAAATCAATTGCTTTCACAAATCTATCCAGAAACGATTTATGCTTATCAAATTGACTCGTTGATTATAAAATTGATATTTCAAATTGGGCTCCTTCTGATATCAACTATATTCACTACGCCCCCGTTCAACCCCCCTCCTTAATCAAATAATGACAATGGATTCATCCTGGAAATTCTCTCAATGCTTTGGTGACAAAGGTGATATTGAAAATATTACTGAAGCCGATATCATCTCTACTGTTGAATTCGATCACACTGGTGATTTCTTGGCCACCGGTGATAAAGGTGGTAGAGTTGTATTATTTGAAAGAAATTCATCCAAAAAGAAACAAAATTGTGAATATAAATTCTTTACTGAATTTCAAAGTCATGATGCAGAATTCGATTATTTAAAATCCTTGGAAATTGAAGAAAAAATCAATAAAATTAAATGGTTGAAAAGTCACAATAATTCGTTATACCTTTTATCAACCAATGATAAAACCATCAAATTGTGGAAAATTATGGAAAGACAAGTTAAGTTGGTAAGTGAAAATAACTTGAGTGGCTCTAATCATTTACCGAGCTCTGCCAATCTTAGCATATCTAATTTGAAACTCCCCAAGATGTCATTACATGATAAATTAATTTCTGCTCAACCCAAAAAAATTTACTCTAATGCTCACGCTTATCATATCAATTCAATTTCTGTCAATTCTGATCATGAAACTTATTTATCATCCGATGATTTAAGAATTAATTTATGGAATTTGGGAATAGCTGATCAATCTTTCAATATTGTTGATATTAAACCAACAAATATGGAAGAATTGACTGAAGTTATCACCAGTGCTGAATTTCATCCTAATCATTGTAATTTATTCATGTATTCATCATCAAAGGGTACTATTAAATTATCTGATATGAGATCCAATTCATTATGTGATTCCCATTCCAAAATTTTTGAAGAATATTTGGATCCAGCATCTCATAATTTCTTTACTGAAATTACTTCGTCTATTTCCGACGTTAAATTTAGTCATGATGGTAGATACATTGTTTCAAGAGATTACATGACGGTTAAAATATGGGATTTAGCCATGGAACTGAAACCATTGAAAACCATCAATGTTCATGAACATTTAAGAGATCGGTTATGTGATACTTATGAAAATGATGCCATTTTCGATAAATTTGAAGTTCAATTTAGTGGTGACAATAAATCAGTTATGACCGGTTCGTACAACAACAACTTTATGATTTACCCTAATGCAGTTCAAAATGATACCTCTTCCAAATTTAACTTTAATGCTTCAAATGTCAATAATTCCAACCCCAATGCCCAATCAAATCCAATAAATAATACTAATTCTACCAGTAATAAGAAATCTAAAAATAATGATGATTCAGATGATGATGATGATGATGATGATGATGACGATGACGTAGACTCACCCCCTACTGATGGTGTATCATACCCTCAATCACCAAATTCACAATTTGATAATGATGATGAACAAGAGGAAATTATTTTACAAGCTGATAAATCTGCTTTTAAACTGAAGAAAACCAATCATAATGGTGGTCCAATGAGACGGAGAATGATGAGTGGTGTTGGTACTGGTAACCCTGGTGGTGACTTTGATAACATTGATTTCAAAAAGAGTATCTTACATTTGTCATGGCATCCAAGAGAAAATTCGGTGGCTATTGCTGCTACCAATAATCTTTACATTTTCTCTACTTTATAAGCACAAACCTGCTAGTTCGATTCTTGCTTTTATTCATTTCGATTCTTATTTTTTTTTTTCCCCCTCCCCCCTTTTTTTTGGGTCATGACTCTTATGTCTATCATGTTCAAGAAGTATAGGATATATATACGCTGAAGTTGAATAAGAGAAATTTAACAAGAAAATACTCCACTAAATGACTTGACAAAGCAATATTAAAATCAACAACAACAAAATTAAAAAATATACAAAATCAACAACAACAAAATTAAAAAATATACAAAATCAAACAAATCAATTGAAAATTGACCAAACCATTTTCCTTACAATTCTTGTGCTGTCAACATAATCTAATAATTCTTTTTCTTTTTCATTCTCCCAGGCTGCCCTCATGCTTCTTTCTTTTCAGCTCTTTCTATTTTCCTCTTTCCTTTTTTTTTTTTGTTTGTCACCTGTTTACCCTCCATTTTCTTTTCTTGTTATGTCTCGTTTACTTTTTACATCTTCTAATTTCGTTATTTTCGTTATCTTCGTTTCTTCCCCATATTTTTTGCCCCTCTATATTTTGCCATTTCTCTTTACAAAATACAAACACTTAATCAATAAGCTTTTGTAAGGAGTTACTAAATTTATGAAAACACTTTCAGTGTTTAAAGTTCTACAAATGTTTAAAGTTCTACAAATGTTTAAAGTTCTACAAATGTTTGAAATGGTCATCGGTGACCTAGTTTAAAATGTTCGAAATGCAAATTTGTAAAAAACGACGTGAAATTAACTTGTAAAGAATAAATGAACTAAAATAATAGATAATGGATAGAATGAAAACATGAAATAAATTGTGGATTTTTTTTTTTTTTTATTTGAAAAAAATTATAGGGTTTCCTTCAAAGATTACTGAAACACTTATACTTAAGATTCAATCTTTCTGTTAACATCAGAATTCCAGAAGAAAGTTTTATCACCATCACCCCAGAAAAATTTCTTTTGTCTAATATTTTGATATTCATATTGAGTTGGCCATTCTTCATCGGATAATTCTCTCAAGTGTTCTCTATGATGAGCATGTTTGAGTTCAACTCTAACCACTGGGATAGCAGTTAAAATAATGGCTGGTAAGGCAACGAAATAAGTAATTTTCTTCCATAATTGAGTAACACCTTCACTGTGTTCAGCCTTTTCCTTGTAGTTTTTAATGAAAGCTTCACCGGCAGACTTATCAATCTTGGTGAATGCGTTATCATTGATGAATTTGGAGGTGTGACCGTGGCCACCGTGAGAATTGAATCTGACGAATTGACGTTGAGCGAGTCTTCTAAACATGTTTGTTGATGTTGTTGATGATATCAAGCAAGATACTGATAAGTGTACTGTTTTTTTTTTTTTTTTTCTTTTTCCTTCTGTTCTTTTTTGATTTTTCGATTACTTTGTTTGGTTTCTCATAGTAACAGAAATGGGGTGAGATTTTTTTTCTTCTCAGTTCATCTTTTGATCAGGTCTCATTTCATTGGCTGCGTTTTGGTCACGTGAAAACCTGGAAAAAATCACTTTTTTGTTTTTATTTTTTTTTTTTTGTTTTGTTAGGCGCGTATCTACGGGTTGAACTAACTGTTGTTTGGCTGCAATTCTATACAAAAGTATTCTAAACATCTAGATCTACTTCACGAAATAATACACCTTCGTTACCCATACCCAATGAGCCTAGTATTTCAACACTAGTGTTTTTATCATCAACTTCGTTGTTACCTTCTTTACTTCCATCAAATTGCCAGATGGAACTACTACCCCCATAAACAACATCTTGTTCGACACCAACACGATTACAACCAACCACGGTAGTTTTGAATGTTTTCGCAGGAAGTTGATTCATAGGATGTTTCAAAAAGGGGAAGAATCGAAGCATCCAGTAATTTACCGTTGATTGATCAGGTTGAGATGGTACAAACAGCTTTGAATTTGTTGATGTTGTGACTTGATCTTCAGTGCTAAGATTCAAACCAATAAGTTGATCATCACCAAAATACTTGGTGAATTTTTGACCTTCATTTAGTTTGGTTGATTTGGATAATTCACTATTGATTGAAGGTGATAAAGGTGATAACCATGCCATGGGACAAAGAATAAGTTTGGCATTATCAACGAAACATTTTAAAGACATTTCAAATTCATTGAAGGGAGCTTTAAATTGATATGGATTTAAATCCATACAAATCCCGAAATTGGTGGTGATTGATTTGTAATCTTGTTTGTTAGATGATGGATTTAAATAGTAGTTTTTGTCGAGAATAAGATCAATTGATTGAAAGGCAGGTTGCTGAGGGTTTTCACTACATCCAAATACTTCGTCAGTTTCATACAAGTGGGTTTTCCGATAGTTATATAGTGGAGAACCATTGGGACTGGTTAGAAGAGCACTATTGAATACTTGATTTGTAGCAGGGTATACTTCAGGGTATCCGATAAACGTAAAGCATTTTAATTCTGTTGATATTTGACGAGCCAACTGTGCACTGGGACCTTCATTCTGTATTTCCAAATATGGTTCTATATGTTGACGGTTAGCAAAATTATACCCGGTTATGGCCAACTCAGGTAATAGAACCAAATCAACCGATGTAAATTTAGGATGAGATGTTAGTTTATGGATGAGAGATTTAACCTTGGTGATATTTGCAGCAACTTGACCTATTTCCGGGTTTAGCTGGATGCATGCAATATTGAATTTCATTCTTTCCGTCTCCGCTTTACTCAGGCGAGATTTATCTTAAAAATGGGTTATTTGGTCTCTGCAACAAATTTCCCCATTTGCCTCTTTGTAATAAAGAAAAAAAAAAATAAATAAATAAAAGAAAATATGAACTTGAGCCCGTACATCAGAATGATTAACTTTCCACCCGTACATCTTTGGAAACTAATTTTCGCGCTGCGGCCCGATTTTCAAATCTTTTCGAAGCGTGGAGAAGGGGGCAATGCAGCAAATGTTGTTTAAGCCTGGCTAATAAATCATCTGAAACACATTTTTTTGTCGACCTAATTACTGAAATAAGTCAGTAAAGTCTATGGACTTCATCCAAGGTCGTGAATACTAAAAGTAAATTTGAAGATATTATTGGTAAACTCTCCATGTGTCAAAATCAGAGTGAACACTTGTAAGCATACAACCGAAAGAATGAAAAGTAAATGTCCCAAAATGGTAATTTGTCTTTCGCACTAGCAAAAAGTGGTCCGAGTGTGCACATTATAAAGATATAGCGTGTATTCAGTATTCGCCTTACAGCAATAGTTTAAACTATCGATTATACTTGATAAACAATAATGAGAATCAAATACAACAAGGCTTAAATGTGTGAGTTCCCCGAATTAAACAAAACAAGACAAAAGATTAAGGTCAAAAAATATATAGAACGCAAAACAAAAAAAAAAAAAAAAAAAAAAAAGGAAAAAAAAAAGAATAAAAACCGAATAATAAAAAAAAACAAGACTCCAAATGCTTGACAATTGAGCCCACTTCAAGTGAACAATTGGCTAAGCAAACCAGTCCTAAAACATTCATCGACTACCCTCCTTAAGATGTGATAAAGGTCCTTGTTTATACTCAATTATAATTAGTTTCCCTTGATCGCTCCTCACTTTCGTCTTTATTGTGTTCCCATTTTAAGTCGTCTGACATCCAGAGCGACCCAGGCTAAAACAAAAAAAAAATAAAAAAAAATATTCAGATTGTAACCAAAAAAGAAAAAAAAAAAAAAAAGCAACGGTACGCTTTCCGATATAGAATCCCGACTTAAACACAACAACAAAACAAAAATAAAAATAAAAAATTAGAGTAGAAAAAAAAAAAAAAAAAAAAAAAAAACTAATGAAAACTAATGGGAAAATAAACATAAAGCTAAAAACACTCTGATCTTTTGAAATCTTTCTTGGTTCTGTCATTTTATTGTTAGTTTCATCATCTAATACCTCGAGTATCCGGACCCTTTTCTTCTTAACCTGTCATTCCATCCATTTCCGAGTGTGTTTCTTTCAACTGGTCAACACTACTTTGGACTTGTGACTTCATTTTCGCTCGTTAACGATTCGTTATCTTTTTCTTGGCGATTTCATTCCTATATTGCAAAAAAAAAAAAAAAAATCATTTGGCAAAAAAACAAGAGCGAAATAACCAAAAATTTCAATAATATACGGACTGGATAACTTTTCGCAATAGTCAAGCATTCCATCAGGTGTTTTGCATTTTGATAACTACTTTAATTTTGATACCACCCCCTCATTCCACATTTCATTTCTTGACTTATCATGTTTCGAAAGTCAAGATGCTTATATCTACTATTGATGGTGATATTATTTCATTTTATTGTCATTTCAATCATTGGTTATAAAGAACCTACATCAGATCTACATGCCAAACTTCAACTTAATTTATTTGAAGTTAAGAAATATTTTAGTGAAACTCTTTTGAAAAAACCACTTGATTTACAACTGTTTAATAAAAGAGTTGATCAAAAATTTCATCAAGTTTATGGTGATACTATAAATGAACCTTATAGTGATGAAAATCGATTTTTATACTTACTTGAATTATACAATAATGAAAATAATAATGAAATATCTTTACCCGATTATTTAACTGATCCTGATACTTATCCTAATCCTCATTTACAAGATTTTGATCCAAGATTTACTTTAGGTCTTATATTTGAAAATTTATTTAATAAATTATCTAAATCAACTAATTTAGATGATTATCAAATTCCTTATTTCCATTGGAGTGATTGGGCTGATTTATCAGTATTGGATTCTGCATTTATTTCCAAAGAAAAAACTGATTGTATTACATTATTTGATGTTACTACTAATAATCGACTTCGTAATAGAAAGATGGAATTAATTAAACCTGAAGAATTTTGTCTTACTGATGCTGAAATTGATAAATTATTAGATGAAATTGATAATCCAAAACCTCAACAATCCGAATTATCAGAAAATTCAAAAAGAAATTTATTTGATAGATTTTCTGATGATGAATTAGATCCTCAGTTTATTAAATTATTAAGAAATATTAGACATCAACCATATTCAACTAATTGGCATGTTTTCCAATATGGTGGTCGTCTGAAAAAAAAATTGAAGATTTTACATAGTAAATCTTATCTTAATGATTTTATGCCACCTCCAAATCTGATTAATTTTTTATTACCAAATCCTGATCCTCATGTAAGTGGTAGTGTTGGTGTACAGCTTGAAGTTAATTCTAAAATCGATGGTCGTAAAAAATTAATGGATACTAATTTGGTGGGTGATTATGTTGATAAATATCGTCGTCAAAATAAAGAATTAATGGATGTACTGAAAGATATTGTGATTAATATTAGACATCAAATTAATAAACTAGTGGAAAAATTAGGTGAAAGACAATCAGACGTGATTGAATTTGATGCTAATGATGAAATTGCACGTAAACAATTCTTTGATCATTTAAGTTATCAATCAAGTATTAAATATCATAAAACTTTACAATCTTATGATTTTATTGATAATCTGACAATTTATCATCAACAACTTCAACAACAAAATGCTCAACATCCTCTTAACCCAGCTGATTTACTCTATATGAATTCCTTAAATTATAGTCTTGAAAATGGTAATCCACCCAAATATTTTAAAGAAGCTAAAATTATCAAGAAAGAACTGAATTGGGCTTTGGGAGGTCATTATGATTGGAGATTTTTTTCTGGTGTTATAAATTATACTGAACGTCAACCACCAGTATTATTTGGATTAATTCGTGCTTGGCTTAGTTTTACCAATGCTTATCATTTAAATACTTGGATTGCTCATGGTTCACTTTTATCATGGTATTGGAATGGAGTTTCATTCCCATGGGATAATGATATTGATGTACAAATGCCCATTGGAGATTTACATAAATTAGCTCGTTATCATAATCAATCAATGATTGTTGATGTTGGTAGTGGAGTTGAATCGGATGAAATACGTTATGGTCGATACTTTTTGGATTGTGGAACTTTTATTTCAAGTCGTTCCAAAGGTAATGGGAATAATAATATTGATGCCAGATTTATTGATGTTGATACTGGACTTTATATTGATATTACTGGATTAGCATTAACTGCCACTAAGACTCCAACTCGATTTAATGAATTATTACCGGCACATCTTAGTCGAAATTCATTGGATGAAACCATTAGTGATTTAAATCGTAATGAATGGTTGGAAGCATATAATTGTCGTAATAATCATTTTGGTCGATTAAATGAATTAAATCCATTAACATTATCAATGGTTGAAGGACAACCAGCATATATCCCCCATAATTTTGCTCAATTATTACATAATGAATATGGTAAGAAAGGTCTAATGGCTAAAAAGTTCAAAGGATTTACATTTTTACCCCAATTAAGAATGTGGGTACTTAGTCGTAATTTGAATAAATTTATTCGAACTCAAGAATCAAAGCAGAATAATAAAGTACAAAAAAGATCCAATGAAGATGATGAAAGTGAATTTGATAATATTCCTGTTAAACATTTCCAAGATTATGATTATATTGATTTATTATTTGATCAACCTGAATTATTGGTAGAATATCTTATAACAAGAAATATTACTGAATTTCATGAATATGAAATTCTGAAATTATTAAATGGTCAATCTACTGAACTGATGTTTTTAGTTAATACCGGTAAAGAAGAACAGAAGAAATTAAAGGTTAGTTTCCCTTCAATCAGACATGATTATTTTAGTTTCTGTGGTAAACGAGAAAAATATCTGTTTGAACAAATGGTGGCGACAAAATTGAGAGAAATTGAACTGGCCAATAAACCAGCGGTTGCAGAGGAAGCCCCTGAACAGCCTGACTCAGCAGAACAACAACCAGCAGAACAACAACTCCAACAACCTGAACAAAACCCTGAACAGCAACCAGAACAAAATGTTCAACCAAAAGATCAACAACCCGAACAACAACCTGAACAACAACCTGAAAAACAACCTGAACAACAACCTGAAAAACAACCCGAACAACAACCTGAAAAACAACCCGAACAACAACCTGAAAAACAACTGAAAGATCTTCCACCTTTAGAACCTCAGAACGAGGAAAATGCTGACGATATTAGCCGTACACGAGCTGATCGTCAACCAAATGAACCAGAAGAACCAATGTAAGATTGGTCTATATACAAATCTCATGCATTCTTTTTCTATTTATCTTAGTTCTTTTCTTGTGCCTCTTCACTTGCATTCATTATCAAGTTAAACCTTAATAAATACCATTAGCATTTTCAATGTGAAACTGTAGCCGCCAGTGTCAACGCTTGGTATATCACATTTCTTGAAAACGCGGTGTACGGGTTCATATGCATCATTTTTTTTTGAGGAGGAGGGGGGGCGTGCATATAAACCGACCCAATTGTAATAACACGAAATGAAAAAAAAAAAAAAAAAATTAATAAAAAAAAACAGAATAAAATAATGCACAAAACAAACAAAAGAAAAATAAAATTCACAAATACATTCACAAAATTACATCAATTAGAAGTACTTAACCGGAGTAATTGGTCAAATATGGACATTATCGAAATTAAATCATACTCGAAATTGGAAACGATTTTTGAAATCAAGATTTAGAAATGAAAAATCGAAAAACAGAGATGGAAAACATCTTGATCAATCAGATATGTAACACCACCTAAGTATGTAATAACAACCGGGGTCTTGCCGTTTAATTGTGATTATCGATTGTTTTTTGTGTAATCTTTACTTCCACCAAATAAAAATATTAGTGGGGATCCGAAGCAGGAGTGGGACACAAATGATTCAATACAGCAAAGACGCGAGACCAAAAGGATAATCGAAGAATCGTGTAGTTATTATTCTTCCTTATTGTTGTTGTTCATTTTGATTTGTTTTTTGCAAGTGAGTGAGTGAGTGGGGTGGGGTGGGCTACTAACTCAATGCTCCAACAATACTACTTGAACAGGAATAAACAATTATAAGCCTTCTTCGAGGCTATAACCTGTCAACTACAGCCATGTTAACCTCCTTTTCAATCTCATTCTTCTGGTTTTGCCCCGTCTCCCTCCATTTTGTAAGCCTCAGTACCCTGAATATGGATATATTCTAAAACATATTATTACACCCGCCCGCCATGCGGATCAAAAGTAGCAAACTTAAAGCGGAAAAAAGAAATTAAAGCGCAGAAAGGCGCACAAGACCTTTAAGTCGGCTTTTCTCTTTTTTATTTTTTTTCTTTTTCTTTTTTTTTTTCTTTGTTCGTTTTCTCTCTGGGATTCCTTGTCCCTGCACCGGTTAATGGGGGAATATAATGAAATAAACTTTTTTTTGATTAATTTTTGTCTTTTTTTTTTTGTATTTGAAAATTTACCATGCTTAAATTTTATCATCCACATCTAATTGATTTATCATCCACATCTAATTTCTTTATCGCAATTTGTTACCACCTTGTATTTTCAATAAAGGTGCAAAGTTACTTAATGAATCATTCCCACTGATCATTCTATCATATTTGTTTCCTTGTCTTTCATGAATTATCTGTTAATAGAAATGCCATTATAATGTTAAAATCAATGAAAATTCGTCGCAAACTTATTATAAAGGTGTTGTTTCTATGCATGGTATTTTATACCATTTTCCATACCACCACCCAATCATTGAAAAAACCAACGGTTAATCAATATAAATTAAATCTTCAACGACAGATCAAACTTCAATTTAAATCATGGTATTCAAATTTTTTAGCTGCCAATTATCAACTTGATACCAATCGTAAATTTAATAATGGTTTAGATCTTATAAATCAACAAAAATTACGTGATGATATCAAACATGAATTATGGGATATTAATCCTCAAATTATTCAAAATTTACCCCTTGATTTATCAGTACCTTCCTATTATTTAAATTCCCTCATTTCTAAACCTCGTTATCAACCATTTGATCCTCGGTTTACACTTTCCATTTACTTGTATTATATTTTACAAAACCCTGATCAACCCGTTCCCTTCCATTGGTCTGACTGGATCGACCTTACAAAATTAAATAAGTATATTTTATCACTGCAACTGGAAAAACCAAATTGTAAAGAATTATTTGATATTTCCGATAATAAAAAATTAGTTGAAAATTCAAAATTGAAAAAATTAAAGGATTATTGTGTTGATGATGTTGAATTTCCTCTTGGTTATAGAATTACTGATTTTTCAGGTCCTCAAACTATTGAAAATCATGAAATATTATCAAAATCTCATCTTTATCTGGGTTTCCCACCTCCTCTTAAAATTATATTTTTAACCGAACTGCAAGGTTCTTATGAAGTTATTGTTAAAGATAAAACCAATGATTTAAAGAAAAGTTTACTTCATAATAATATGGTTGAATCAGTATTAAAATCCCTTGCTAAAACAAATTTATACCTGGCATCTTCAACTCCAGTTATAATAAATCCTTTAAAAGCATTTAAAACTTTATTAAAAGATCATCCACCCAGTAATAGTCATGAAGTACTTAATGATTCTAAAATTAATATTCCAAGAGAATCATTTGATATTGATGCATCAAGAATTGTTAAATTTTTAAAGAAGAAAGATAAGAAGAAACTTAGTCGTAATGATCAATCATATCTTGAATCACTTGAAGTTTCACTTGATGAATCAAATCCTCCAAAATTTTTTAAAGAATGTAAATTACTTGAAAAAACTCCTCAAAAATGGTTAGGTGAACATTATGATTGGAGATTTTTCAATGGTTTAACCGTTGGTGGAGCTGAACAAATGTTATCATTACATCGTTTAGTGGTTAATTATCTTAATTTTGCTCGTCAACATGGTCTTATTACTTGGATTGCTCATGGTTCACTTTTATCATGGTATTGGAATGGTATTGCATTTCCATGGGATACTGATATTGATGTACAAATGCCAATTGCTGATTTACATAAATTATCTCAACGTTTTAATCAAACCATGATTGTTGAAAATATTGGTAATAAAGATTTTGAATTTAGTGGAATGGGTAAATATTTTATTGATGTTGGTAGTTCAATTACTCATCGTTCTAAAGGTAATGGGAATAATAATATTGATGCCAGATTTATTGATGTTGATACTGGACTTTATATTGATATTACTGGATTAGCATTAACTGAAACTCCTGCACCTTCAAGATATGATATTTTATTAGAAATTGATGAAAAGAAACAACAAGTGGTACGAGATCATACTGATTCTCAAGGTCAAATGAATCATAAAATTAAAAATGAACAATTAATGGCTTATAATTGTCGTAATAATCATTTTAATACTTATGATGAATTATCACCATTATTATTAACTGCGGTTGAAAATCAACCTAGTTATGTACCCAGTAATTTTATTATGACACTTAATTATGAATATGGATTAAATGGATTAACGGAAAAAAATTTTAAAGATTATATTTATCTTAATAATTTTAGAATTTGGGTTAAAACTCAAATAATTCTTGATTATTTAAATGATCCTCATAAATGGATTGATAAATTTAGTACTTTACCACCAAATGAAAAAGCTTTGGCAAAATCAAAAACTAATAATAATCATAAAAAACAAAAACGAATTGTGGGAGCATTGGAAAAATTTCAAATTAATCAATTATCATTACAAGATCATCTTAATTTATTACAAAATAATAAAATTTTTAAAGAATATGTTACAAGTCGTCAATTTACTAATTTTCATGAACAACAATTAAAAGAATTATCAAAAACAAGTAATGATATTGATGGTAATAATGATGGTGCATTTGCAAATATTGAATCATTATTACTTGATTATTCTCAAAATGATGATTCAAAAAATTCTGGTGGTTTAGGTAAACGTTTGGGTCAACCTTTAAGAGCAGATTTATTTATGTATAAAGTTTTCAAAGATGATTGGAATTATACAACCGAAGTTAATCATGTGATTAAATTGAATAGTGTTTATCATGATCATTAAAATACACCCGTTAATACCATACCAATTGATACCATACCAGTTGACAGATACACCAGTTGACACATACACCAATTGACACATACATCAGTTGACTTATAACTTGGTGATCCATTAATGACTTTCAAACTCTCATGAAGCTTACTTTTTTTTTTTTTCTCTCTTTTCCTGTGTAATACTCCGTATACGGTCAATCATTCTAATTCATCCTTTCTTCTCTACTAGTCAATATCTGTATAATACATTGCAAACATTTATCCTTTCAATTTGTGTAGTATTATTATCTTATCAATATACTTGTCGTCATGTCAAATAGTTTTGTTTGTGTGTGTACTCTCTCAAACACTTTTACTTAATTGGGGAAACGTATCAAATACATGTAGTCACCAATCAATTGCAATAAGGTCTCTTTGTCTTATCCCGCCCTTTCTTTTTTATGTCCGCCATTCTTGTTTTGTCGTTTGCAGTAATATGTCACAAATCAATGGGCAATTTTTTCGGGTAATCAATCGTCAAAAATGTGTCAAGTTGATAAAGAATCTGGCAAAAAGAGAAAAAAGCAAAAAAAAAAAAAAAATCACGATGATTTATTAAGCGAAACTGTTGATTAGAAGTCCGTGCATCAAAAAATGCCGGAACAATTTGGAAAAAAAAAAAAAAAAAAAATACATTTCGGGTATTTGAACCGACCCCCTCGGAAAGGGTTACTACCAAAATATGATTGAGGGAACACTTACATACTTTTGTTAAGAACACGAGATAGGTTGACATTAGATTGATTGCAAAAACCAATAGATTTGGCGGCCAAATAATACTAATGAAGGTAAATAATAATTTGATGAAATTCTATAACGAACTCAATTCCCGAAGAGCAATCCACGCGTTCCTAATTTCAAGTTTCAGGAACCAAAAAAAAAAATTAAAAAAAAAATTGAAAGGGAAGAAAATTTCTAAGACGTCATACCGAGGACAAAACGGAAAAAAAAAAAGTACAGTAACAAAAAAATAAAGAGAAAGACAGATAGCAAAAGAATACAAAGATGGCGTGTCAAATAAGGCACCAAATAATGACAACCAGCATTTTCATAAACCATAACCTATTAGTGTTAACCGATCAAATATTCTACATTAAACTTTTCATCAATCAAGACTTTGTCACTGTTTATGTTTGTGTTGCAATATTCAAATTGACAACATAGTTTTTCAGCCCTGATTGTATTCCATACTTTTTAATCGTTAAAAATTCGGTGAATGAAAAATGTATGTTGTGAGCCACCATTAAAGTTGCTAACCTTTACTTGCCCCTTTATTTCATCTTCGATGAGTATCAGTGTAACATAATTCTTTTTTTTTTTTTTTTTTTTCTTTCTGTTCTTTTGTTTTTTATTGCTTGCCTGGTACGCGCGTAAGGGTGACGCTGTGCATGGGGTGAATTGGTAATCGTTTCGTTTCAATTGGTATTTAAATCTATTCATTTAACCATGATAGTCAAGATGTATATCTTGCAACGGTATGCATGAGGTAATCCATTACATCGCATGCTGGGATGTTATGAAATTGATGACTGTATAAGAGAGAAAAATGTGTGTGGGTGTGTGCAGTACTTTACCAGAGTGAGATTACCTTTGCAACAATTAAGTTGACATACCGCTAATCTGTAACAACACCAAAAGAA
Source organism: Hyphopichia pseudoburtonii (assembly GCA_003856775.1). NCBI lineage: Eukaryota > Fungi > Ascomycota > Pichiomycetes > Serinales > Debaryomycetaceae > Hyphopichia > Hyphopichia pseudoburtonii. The sequence goes on along the minus strand of CP024752.1, from coordinate 224,693 downwards.
AAAGAAAAAAAAAAAAAAAAAAAAAAAGAAAAGAAAACATCCACAATTACAATTGGAACACAATTTCAATGAGGGTGATTATAGTTGTAACCAGTTGTAACAATCAATGACGATGCGCATTACACTAGAAAGGGGTGGACGGAGGGGGAGGGCAGGCGAATAGATACTTGACAGCCACTCCCTCGAGCGCACCCTCGTAAGTGAGGCACGATGTCGGTACAATGTCGCGCATATTGTATTGCCACCCACCCATCCGTCCTGACCGAACCCACCATTTCCGGTGGTGGGAGCACGGGAACAAACCAAAATTCCAAATAGCAGAACAAAACAAAACAAAAAAAAATAGCAAAAAAAAATAGCAAAAAAAAATAGCAAAAAAAAAAAACAAAAAGAGAGCCGACATTTTGAGTCGGGAATCTAATCACCACAATAAACCATGGTTATGAAAATTCTTATTGTAGGAATAAATTGTAGGTGAGAATAAAATGTGGTTTGATCAATAGACAAATAATGCTAATAATAACGAATCCAAGAAAATCGATGTATAGAAAGTTTGATTTGAACATGCTTTGTTAGCATTGATTCCCAACGTTTGAAGGCAAAGACAAGAGAAAAGAAGAAAAAAAAAGTCTAAGCCTACCTAATACAAATTTGCTATGTACCAAAAGTATTACTCAATTATGCCAAAAGCAGAGAAGAAACTATCCATTAAGGAAGGAATACACACCCACAACGCAAGCCAAACAGAGAAAAAAAAAAAAAGGTCGAAAAAAACGAATAAAAAAGAGAGAGAATACTAACTAAACAAAAAAAAAAAAGAAGCAGCACAATATTCCTTCACACAATTAGAGGCAGGGAAAAAAAACAAAGCCCCCCCTTCCTTTCTCTCTCTCGCCCCCCACCAAACTCGTCCCCACTACAAAAGGAAAATAAAACAAAAAAAAGCGCATTCCAAACAAAACAAAAAAAAAAGAGTATACTTACCATATCCGCCCAAAAAATAATACAATTAGGAAATAATAGTGGTAAAGAATAAAAAAAATGATCAAATGGTGAAATTTCACCAGGGATGGAAAAATTAACAGACACCGAAATTGAACAAAAAAAAAAAAGAACGAAATAGAGAACAAGGAAAAAAAGAAAAAGACCAAAACAAAAAAAAAAAAAAAAAAAAAAGAAAAGAGACAGTCATGACTTACCATTGACACCAAAAAGAACAGGAAAAGGAAAAAAAGAAAAGAGTATTTATTGGGGGAGGAGCAGGTTAAAGGGGCCGAGTGCTTCAAACGCAGGAATAATAGACTTTTTTTTTTTTTTTATTTTATTTTTCTGCTCTTTTTTTTTTTTTTTTTTTTTTTTTTTTGGTTTCGGTGAATAGGTAATTTCCGGTTCCATTCTTTTCTTTTTGTTTCTTTTTTCTTTTCTTTTTTTAACCTCAACTTGTTGTTCTGATTATTTTATATTTTTTGTTTTGGGTGGTGTTATTATTTCCCGCCTTTCCACATTTTAAATCTCAAATCTGGTATTTTAATTTAAATACTTGTTGATTTTCTCCTAATTTTTTAATTTTCAAAAAAAACCTTTCTTTCTTCTTTATCACCATTCAATAACTATATATCCAAAAATGCAATTTTCATCTGTTATCATCGCTTTAACCGCCGTCTCCGTTGTATCCGCCGCCAATGCCTCTGCTGCTAGTAACGGTTCTGCCGCTGCTGGTGGTAACGGTTCCGCCGCTGGTGGTAACGGTTCTGGTTCTTCCTCCAGTGCTGACTCTGGTGCTGCTCAAGCTGTTGGTGCCGGTTTATTCGGTGCTGCTGCTGCCGCTGGTGTTGCCTTGTTGTTGTAAGTTTCTTAATCAAGAACCCATTCAACATTTGCAGCATTCATTTTAACCTCCTTGTTTTATTTTAACTTTTAATATTATTTTTTTTTTTTTTTCACTCCTTTTCGGTTTCATATTAATACAAAATTAATAACTTGTTTCAATACATAATACATTCAACTATTTCACAAAGTTTTTTCCTCGTATCCACCTCCCTCCTCCCTCCCATGATTAATGATTGTGTGTGTGTGCGTGTGTTTGGGAGTTGTTACCCTGTTTTACTTTAACTTGTTTCTTTCAGTTCCATCCTAATTAGAAATTTATCTCCTCAGTGAAGAAATCAAGTACCACCCCACGCTACTTTGTGGGAAGAGTCTTTACTTCTCTGTCATTTTTTTTTTTGTCCTTTTTTTTTGCCTTCTTTTTTTTTGCTTTGAAATATTTAGTTTTATATTATTAATGTACTACTTTTTTTTTACAAAAAAATTACTTTTGCCGTTGTACAAGCCTCGTGGGTAAAGAACAAGCCTACAACAAGTCAGTTATATAGCCTTACGATGGTTGTAAACTAATGTATGGTGATCCATCTAAACGCGGCTTATCTTTACTACCCGACCTTTTTTCTTTTTTTCTTGTTATCTTATCTGGTTGTTTTGTGTTTCTCCTCTTCTTGAACTTCTGCATGGTTTTGTCCGTTTTCACAATTTTCAGATTGACCATACGACTTTAGATGGTAAAAGAAAAAGAATAAACAAAAAGAAATATATCACCTTTAGAGGGTTCATAATCAATCTCACTAATCAATACAACCGTTTGGGTTAAGTAATTAGTCATATTAATACTAGTAGCACTTTTTTTGGGCCTTTTTTTTTCGGCCTTTTTTTTTTTGCCTCTTTTTTTTTTTTCTCGCTTTTTTTTTTGAACCGAATGTCGCTATCTTTATTTTTCCTTTTTCCCTTTTCTTAGTTATCGACTTTGGTTTCCCGTTGATTCCATTGGTAAGCTTCTATGTTAATTCATATTGATAATCTATGTGTCAAGATAATCTTGTGAATGCTATGTTTTCTGACACGCCCTCGGCATTATCGGACGTGAAAATTTTTCTGTCTCTTTTTTTTGTTTTTTTGTTTTTTTGTCTTTTTTCTGTCTTTCGCTCTGGAAATTGTACACCGGAATATTCTGTCAGAATTGGGATGCGCCAATGCCCAAATTGGGAAGAGTTATAATTTACACTACAGCCTTCTTTTATTCTTTCTTTCCTTCTTTCTTTTTTTTTTTTTTCTTTTTTTTTTTTTTTTTTTTTCTTTTCTTTTTTTTTTCTTAGCTTTATTGTTTGAACCCTCTGTTGAAATCATACAACAAATCAACTATAAGCCACACACATACTAAAAGGTAAAAATGAAAGTAACAAGGTCATTTAGAAATTGTAACGGTCTCAGGTACCTTTGTTGTTTGGTGCCTTAATTCTTGTCTTTCTGATTCTTTTTTTTCTCTTTCTTTTTTTTTCGCAGTATTCCGTAATAAAATTCAAGTCTTGCTTCTCTCTATTTCAGCCTGTAAGATATATCTAGGGCGTTGACCAGATAGTTATAGAAATAGACTTGAAAATAAATAAGAAAAATAGAAATAATAACTAGATTCTTTATAAAAAAGAAACAAGAATGAATCCCCGAGTATAATTTGGGAATAATCTAAGATAAGAATTTATGATTGCTGTTTCAGTCACGAGACATTTACTTTTCTTTTCTCTAATGTATACTTGCTTACGTACTATAACAAAACAATTCAATTTTAAAATACTTTCAAAGGGCTACATAATTAATTGTTGTAATATTCGAATTTTGAAACTAGTATATGCAACCAATAAGTTTACGCCACATACAAGCTATGAGATAAATGTAACCTAGAATTCTTGCATCGCGCATGACTCTTTCTTTTTTTTTTTTGCAATTATCTTTCTACTTTTTAATGCCCTTACATTACCAGTGTCAAAGAGCCCTGGCCTTAAAAGCAGAACTTTGTCACTAACTAATCTTGATAGATTTTCCGAAGGTGATCCTCTCGAAACAAATGTGTAATTGATTAAAACTTTATTTTCAACCCGTACCTCCTCGCCCTCATTATACGCCCGTACCTCTCTTTTCCATGCTCTTTTCTATTCTATTTCCCCTCCCTCATTTCCCAAAACCGAGCTCTGTTTTTTCTCGTTTGTTTCAAAAATTATGAGAACTTTATTCGTTTTGGTTTTTTTCGAAGATCATCATAAATTACAAACCTACCCTTTTTCTTTTGTTCTCCACCAAGATATGCTTTGACCATGACTAAAGATACCAAAGAATTATCGAAAAAGAAACAGTCCAAGTCCAATGTTCTTACTGAAGATCAGAAAAAAGTATGTTACTCTTATTTGTTTTTTTTTTTTTTTTTTTACCTAATGCATTGTCTCTCTATTTGTTTTTTTTTTTCTTTTTTTTTTTGTTAAGCGACTTTGATTTGTGGGGTTCAATGAGCTTATCTTCACCAACAAAATCAAGATTCATTATACTAATCATTAACAGGCTCATCATATAGCATCTGAACAAAAACGACGTGAAAATATTCGATCTGAATTTGATCGAATTGTTGATTTAACTCCAAGTTTAAATGATCGTGAAAATCGATCGGAATTAAATATTTTGACAAAACTGGCAGATTATATTGATGATTTAAAACTTGAAAATATAAAATTAATTCAAATTTGTCAACAAAGAGGTATTGCTATACCTAATGAATTAATTTATAAAGGTCCTGGTGTTCAATTTGAACAAGAAGATGGTGATCAACCTTTGGAAAGTATTGGATCAGTTTCTTCTGCTTCTTCATCTCCATGAATCTAATGAATTTTTTTTTTTTCTCTTTTCTTTTGTCCTTTATGGGTGTTGTATTTTTTGTGCTTGTTTTTTTTGTTTTCATTTCTTCCTCGTTCAATAAATCATTAATGGTTAATGATTTAATGTTAATTCATTTAAAAAAAAAAAAAAGAGCTTCATTTCTAATTAAGGGTAATTTCCCAAGATGAACCGGTTTGTCTTTTACAGATTATATGTTAGCTTTTTTGTTTAATTATGTATAATATATAATATATTTATTCACTCTTGATAATAATTGTATAATTGAATTTTTCACCATTATAACTCCAAGTATTGTTTACGGGTAAAAATTCAATATTATCACCATGCAGTTGTAACTCTTCAATTAGTGACAATTTACACATCACTTGAATTAATGATACTTTTGAATTCATTTTCAAATTTTCAATCAAATTTAAAATATTATCAACGTTATTGGTATGTAAAATATTAACATCAATCTCATGCTTACCAATTTTGAAATTATGCTTCATCTCAAAATCATCAAGTGTAAGTTGATTCAAATTAATTTCATCTTCTTCATTATCACTATCATCATCGTACATACCCTCAATATTTTTAAAACTTAAACCTCCCCATTCAACTCGGGCATTTTTAGGTAAATTTTCAACTTCAACAATAATAAATCGACGTTTCCAATCATTTTCCATTTGTAAATTACAATATTTTTGTAAAGTTTGTTTAACAATTGATAACAAGGTTTCCTTTGTAATAAAACAAATAATGTAACCTAATTGAGTTACGTTCACTAATTGCATTACTCGATGTAAATGTTGTAATGATAAAATTGAACTAATCTCCAGTTCTCCACCAATTGATAATTCCATCAGACTAGGAATCAATGGTATTTGACCTGATAAACTAGCAATATGATAACTATCATGACGTTTCTCAATAATTGATTGAGAATAAGGTCCAATGTTTTGTGGAGCCCAGTATGAACGTGATCTAATATGAATACCTTGTTTAATTAAATCTAGTGATTCATTCAGATGAAGTACCGTACACGATAATTGTACTAAATACCCTGTGGGTAATGTTGTTTGAACGCATATACGAGATGGTGGTAAATATTGTTGTGAAAAATGAGTAGAATAAATAGCATTGATATCAGTAAATTGATTCATATCAGCAAGTAGTAATGTAATATGTTGAATATTGGCGAATGTGATATTATTTGATATACTGCAAAGTGCTGTTGAAAGTTGATTGAAAATATTTATTGTTTGTGCTTCAATAGTGGTGTTGGTAAGTGGAGAATCAGTAACAAAGTTTGAAAGATACGATTTGGTTGAAGTAGTGACAATGGTGGGTTCAAGTTTTAATGAAACAGGATGATTAATTGTAGGTTCATCGATAAGTTTTACATCGGATTCAAGTTTTAATGAAACAGGATGATTAATTGTAGGTTCATCGATAAGTTTTACATCGGATTCAAGTTTTAATGAAACAGGATGATTAATTGTAGGTTCATCGATAAGTTTTACATCGGATTCAATATCTTCAAAAATTGTCAAAAAATCCTCAGATAATAAAGCAGGTGCTTCAATGATATCAAAATTGGATTGCGGCGGCTTTTCAACCACTTCCACTTTATATTTCAAATATGCAACACCATCAGTATTAGGAGTAATCACTTGCTGTTCAACAACTTGTAATTTTTTATGTTTGAAAATGGGTGAATCAAGTACGATTGTTTCAAATTCTCCACCTTCACCACAAATATGAACATCATAAAGTTGATTTAGTTTGATCATTATAGGTAACATCTCAGTAATTGATTTACCTAAATGTTTTTCACTAAGTCCAATGGCTGCAACTTTAATGATTCTAGCATCGAGATCATTTTGACACATCTCAGTCATTAATTCCAATTGATTCCGTTGCCATAAAAATGTCAAAGATGTTAAACCTAATCGATCACACACATTTTCAACCCTGGTTCTTTGATAATGAGAAAGGATTGCCCCACAACTTACTCCTTGTATTTCAGGATGTTTTGCCTTAATATCAAATAGTAAACTATATAAATCCTCAATTTCATCATCTTGAGTTAATTTATATTCCAAGTCTACATTCGCTGACTTCCCCAGTATAGCCTTCCGGTAAAGTGGCACATCAAGACATTCTTGATAATAATCAATTATATCATGACCTACCGTTTGAAACATAAAAGAATCAATTTCATCTTGTTCTTGATGTTCCGGGTATAAGTTGGCTAACGCAGCTAGCTCATGGCCTTGACTAAGACAATGATGTATATTGAAGAATGAATCTTTTCCACCCGATATCAAAGCAAGAAATTTCATAGTATCACAAAACCTAGGGCAATTGTTTTTGAAGTGAATGGAAATTGAATTGGCTTGTGGGGAAATATGCAAGACTTCGATGAGCTTCTCGGTTTATAGATCTAGGACAACCGCATTGATACATGAAGCTAACCTGCAGATCGGCCAACCATTCTAACCTGTAAAACCTTCTGTGTGTATTTCTCGTTCCACATTATTCTGTGGGCTCATATATGAAGCGGGTAAATTGTGGTCTGCAAAATTTTTCAATTAGCGCGCAGGGAACGAAAAAAAAAAAGAAAAATTTTCTACTGACAAAGCTTTGTATAAATTAGATTCAATTTTCACTTCATTACTCCTTCAAAACTTCTTCTCCTTTCTTAGTTCCCCAACGAAATCTTAATCAGTCAACATGCCTCGTATGTATCCATATAATTAACAATAGATGCACTTACTTTAGTGTTATTCTATCAACATGATCAAGCTCTGCACGCTGTTTCAGAAGTATTCTTGCCCATGGAGGTTCGGGTCCTCAACATTTGTTTCAATGAAACATTTCAATCTTCACGTTTGATTCTTAACTACTTTTCGTAACTGAACTCCCGACACTTCAGTTACAATAAAAGTACAAACATTACACTTTGATGTTGTACGCAAGCCTTTCCTCGCCATGATAACTTGATTGTCTCACTTGGCACGTTCATCTCGGTGTGTTTTGAATTTGGTTTTGCGTTTTGACTTTACTGAGTATGTTTGAGTGTAAGATATCAAACTGTATATTGAAATTATTTTCATTCTTTTTTTGAAACTTGTAGATGACCTGGGCTTTCAACGTTTTTTTTTTTTTTTGAAACTCAAATGCTAACTATTATTATAAAGGTGCTCCAAGAACTTACTCTAAGACTTACTCCGTCCCAAAACAACCTTTCGAATCCGCTCGTTTGGACTCCGAATTGAAGTTGGCTGGTGAATACGGTTTAAAAAACAAGAGAGAAATCTACAGAATTGCTTTCCAATTATCTAAAATTAGAAGAGCTGCTCGTGATTTGTTAACCAGAGACGAAAAAGACCCAAAGAGATTATTCGAAGGTAATGCTTTGATTAGAAGATTAGTGAGAGTTGGTGTCTTATCTGAAGACAAATTGAAGTTGGATTACGTCTTGGCTTTAAGAATCGAAGATTTCTTGGAAAGAAGATTACAAACCCAAGTTTTCAAATTAGGTTTGGCTAGATCTATTCACCACGCTAGAGTCTTGATCACTCAAAGACACATTGCTGTTGGTAAACAAATTGTCAACATTCCATCTTTCATGGTTAGATTGGACTCTCAAAAACACATTGACTTCGCTCAAAACTCCCCATACGGTGGTGGTAGAGCTGGTAGAGTTAAGAGAAGAAACCAAGCTAGAAAAGCTGAAGCTGGTGAAGGTGACGCTGAAGACGAAGAATAAATTAGTTAATTGTTGCGCAATAATATCCTTACTTGTTCATAAAATTACATCTTTTATTTTTCTTTCTGTATCATAACAATCAATAAACTTTTGGTTTACAAATTTCCAAAATATCTATTTTCCTTTTCAGTTCTTTTTTATGTAGTTTAGCCTTACTTTGTCAATTGATAATATCCCGTATTTCACTCAACTTAGTAAAACCAAGTAAATATCATATGAAATAGCATATGGGGGGTATTCTGTAACCTTTAGATGATTCAAACTCAGCAGTTATTGCAAAATGTATGTCCGATATGTTTTACTTATTTTTTTTTGCGGTAATCGAAGATTGTCTCGAAACAAAGACATGATAATTGTATCACGTGCCAGAGAATAATTTAGGGCTCAAGCCCGTTTTTTCGCTCTTCCAGAAAAAAACTGCTTCTTTTTTTTTTCTTTTTTTTTCAATTTTTTTTTTTTTTTTTTTACTTTTGTGTGTGTGCACAGTGAGGCATCATAGGAATTTTTCTTCCGTTCAGTTTTTTCAATACACTGATTTTTATCTATTAGTTACTTATTATTGAAAGGTTCTGGTCTTTTTGAAGCTTCAATATCACCACCAAATATACTGAAAAATGGGTAAATCGTATGTGATATATTGCCCAACAGATGTGATAAGCCATATTCCAATGCGTACAAATAACCATGAAAGCGTTTGAATGAAGATATAATCCCCAACTCATATTCAAAAAATTTATAAGTCAAGCAATGAAGAGAAATAAAACTGAATTTTACATATCATGGTACCTCATTCCAGCCTTTGAAAGTAATAAAATTTAACTCATTTAACAGTCATTTTATCCTAATGTTCTTTGAAGTTTGAGACAGACGAGAAGTATTAAACCGAGCTGTTTCTTTACAATCAGTGTCTGTATTATGGTTCTTGATAAAACAATGATACACATTCAACTGCTGAATACTCATGACTTAAGAGTGAAAAGAACTCAAGAGATAATTGCTTCCATCTACTTCAATATGTACACCTCAAAAGAAATTCTCAGGTCCTCCATTCCATTATATTTGATCAACTTCATTCTCACGTAACATGATTTTTTTTGTCTGCTTCAAATGTCTTATCACTATAGGCGTCCTGTTTTCAAAATTAATTTTTAATTGCAAAATACTAACTAATATTATTATATAGACACGGTTACAGATCTGGTACTCGTTACGCTTTCCAGCGTGACTTCAAGAAGCACGGTGCCATTCCATTGTCCACCTACTTGAAGATCTACAAGGTTGGTGACATTGTTGACATCAAAGCCAATGGTTCTATCCAAAAGGGTATGCCACACAAATACTACCACGGTAAGACCGGTATTGTTTACAACGTTACCAAATCTTCCGTTGGTGTTATCATCAACAAGGTCGTTGGTAACAGATACATCGAAAAGAGAGTTAACTTGAGAATTGAACACGTTAAGCACTCTGCTTGTCGTCAAGAATTCTTGAACAGAGTTAAATCTAACGCTGCCAAGAAGCAAGAAGCTAAAGCTAAGGGTGAACAAGTTGACTTAAAGAGACAACCAGCTAAGCCAAGAGGTGCTAGAGTTGTTTCTACTGAAGGTAATGTTCCACAAACTTTGGCTCCAGTTCCTTATGAAACTTTCATTTAATCTATTTGGATATATTTTATTGGGAATTTGTGGGTTACGTTGTAATGTCATTATATCTTCTTTGTATCTAACTTCAAAAATATAAAAAAAGCTAATATGTATTTATTACACTAAATGTAGACTGTAGTGTTTATTCTCGAAATTGAACAAACATATAGTGTTGAGCCCACTAATCGAAGGCCGAATGATCAAGACGCGAACGAAAAGATTATTTTATATTGGTGTACGGATGATGAACACGTCAGGGTCGCTCAGAAAAATAAAAAATAAAAAAAAAAGATACAAGGAGCCCAACCAGCTAAAGCAGATAAACTGGGCTTCCCTTTGAAACTTTGGAAAAACTAAGTTGTTACTATAGCTCAAATATGGAGAACGAAGGTGAGACTAAAACGGAGGCAAGGAGTCCTACGCCGGATATAACTCAAGCTACTCACCAGACCAATGATCAGAGTAAAGATACAACACCCGATCAAAATCAAATTCCCAAATTACAGCCGCAAAACACGAAATCATCGCATGTATTCCAGGAAGCATTACAAACATGGACCGAAATTGACTTGTCTAATTTACAACAAAAGCTTGACGACCAAGGGATTGAATTGAAAGATGAACAAAAGAGCTCGCTTTTAAGTAGGAAAAACTTAGCCGCTAAGACTAAGGAATTCAAGAAATTGCTGGATGATGTGAAGCTACAAGATTTCAAAGGGTTATTAAAATTGTATCAAAATGAGATTGATAGTCTAACCAGTAAACAGAAAAAAGTGGAAAACTATTTTTTTGGGTTCTATCGTGCCATAGCTGAAGCCCCTGATCCAAGACCTTTACTTGAACTATCATTGGACTCTGTGATCGAATCCTCGGAAGTTTCTAATTATAAAAAAGAAATAACAAAATTGACCGAAGAGTTATCCAAGAAAGCAGATTATGAACAATTGAAACAAAGGTTGTTAAGAAATGAACAAAAATCTGCCGAGCTCTTGAGTTCAAAGTTACAGTCAAAGGAGGAAGAATTGAAGGCTGTTATCGATGAAAAGGAATCCAATTGGAAAAACAAAGAAAAATCATATGATGCTCAATTGAGTGATTACAAACACAAAATTGAAGAGTTGAGAACCTCGAAGGAGGTCACAGAGTTGCAATTAAACTCACAAGCTAAGCAAATAGGAAATCACGATCCAAATCATTCAGCTTCTATTTTAGCTGAATTGGATATTGTGTCTAGAGATGCTGAATCTGCCAAGAAAAGGGTCATAGAATTAGAGAAGAGAAATGAATCATTGAGAAGAGAGTTATCCAGATCTCAGAATGATGCCGAAAGAAAGCAAATCCAAGAAGAGTTCACTAAGAAAATATCAGAATTAGAAGGTGAAAATGCTTTGCTAGTAGCCAACCTAAGCCAATCCAGGACAAAACTTGAGGCCATTTCCAAGCAAAATTCGGGTAAAATAGAATCATATAACAGAGAAATTTCACAGCTTACTTTGGAAGTCAAAAATCTTAAATCAAGAATAGAAAAGACCAGCGACTATGATGAAATAAAACACGAATTGCATTTATTGAGACAGATAGAATTTGGTCAAGATGAAGATCAAGTTAGTGACGATGAAAACGAAAACGAAAACTCTCAACCCAGACAAATTGACTCTTTATTGATTGCGAAAAATAAAGCTTTAACTCAAGACTTGGCTCATTTTAGATCTCAGCACGAAGATTTTAGCAGACAAATTTGGCAATTAGACAGTGAATTAAATAGAACAAAAGAAGAGTTGACCAAAGCTTTAGCATTAAATGATAAATTGGAAAACGACTTGAGTGATTTGCAAGATGTATCTAATGGTAATAAATTTAATGATAACATGAGTTTAATTTCTGGAGTTAGTCGCATGACACGACCATTTGGAAGAGAAGGAAGTATGACTAGCAACAACAATGTGGGTGGTGAAGAGTCTTCTTCTATTTTACCCATTATAACCAAGCAGAGAGATAGATTTAGGGAGAGAAATAATGAGTTAGAAGATGAGATCAAAAAACAATATAACACAATCAGTGATTTAAAAAGACAAATGAATTCTGTTAAGAAGGATAATGAAGAATTGTACGAACGAACGAGATACTTAGCATCTTTCAAAGCTAACAATAATGCAAACTTGTTCACACCAGCTGCAACCCAGTCGTTCAGTTCTCGTACACTGAATCGAAAATTATTAGACAATAGACCTAATAATCGAGAGGTTGACCTTGAAAGTAACAATCCATATCAAGAAAGTTATGAATCCAAATTGCATCCAATTGAACAATTTAGAATGAGAGAACAAGAACGAATCAATTCCCGATTATCGCCACTTGAGCGGTTATTCATCTCCATCACCCGAGCAATTTTGGCCACCAGAACAACCCGGATGTTGTTCATGGGCTATTGTTTTGGTTTACATTGTATTGTTATGTTTATAACCATTTATTCCATGAGTTTAAGTACCCAGTTAATGCCAGAAGTTGGGTTAAACACAAGTACAGGAGGTGTTGCAAACGGAGCGGCGGGTCTGCATGACAGCATTAGTAACGTTGGTTTAGACGTGACTCCACCTTAATCACAATCTACATAGCATATATCATAATAACAGTAATTAGTAAACACTACATATCGATTTTTTGTAATCACGACTGTGAACTTTTTGAGATACTGGCATTGTGCGAATATTGTATGTTCTTTGCATAAATCTCCTCAAAATTCAAAATAAAAAGACAAACCTACAAAAGCTCTCCCGAACCTCGACGCACTCAGATTCGAAGCAGTAACAAATATTTATCCCCTGGTTCATGTAGGAATCGAGTGGTGGGATGTGTATCGAACTATACAAGCGCTTTTTTTTTTTTGTTTTTGAAGGGAGAAGGAGAAGGCAAAAAAAGGAAAAAAAATGACCCGCACTTTCATATGCAGCAAGTGCATGATTAGAGACCCGTAAATGTGGATATATATAGGCATTAATATATTTATATATAAAAGAGAAACCCCTTTTTCCTTCAAGACTTCATTACGCCAACATTCGATTTCTTTATGGCAAATAGATATTTTACACAAATAATACTCATTGCACTTGCTATTCTACTTATATTACAAGCATACAAATCAAATCAATTAAACTCACTTACAACAATGTCGGACCCTAAACAACCAAAAACTCAAGAAGAAAAAGACAAGGAACTTTTCGACCCAGATAATTTGATTGTGAACATTGGTGGTAAACAAGTTCCATTCAGTAAGATCAATAAACCTCACGCTGTCACCGTTGACCCCAAGAATCACAAGCCGGTTCCTGATCCAGAAACCTTTCCTGACATTGAGCCTGAGGCCAAGGAAAGAGAAGAACAACTTGCAGCCCAACGAGCCGAAAATGAGGCCAAAAAGAATGAGTGATGGTGTTGACAGCCAATTTATTGAGTTGAAGGGTGGTTGCCCGTCTCATCGTACAGTCGGGCTTTGAAAGTCCCTTCCTACAAATCGTAATGACATTCTATAAATTTACCTCAAAAGATTCTCAACGAGAAACAAGTCAAGATTATCGATTGATTTTTTAGATGATGGCGCTTGATGTGCCTGTTGATCAAAATGCTGCAATGTCCCCCCCTCATAAAACTTCACTTCTACTTCTATTCTATAATAGTGAATGGCTTTCTCAGCCTGAAGCTTGCTATCTTTCTCTCCTATTAAAATTATCAATTTCATATCAATTTCAAGTAGAATATAGTAGAGAGCCGTGTCATAATCGGCCTGTCGCAAGCCATTTGCGATTTGCGACTTCCCTGCGCGTTCGTGCTATCACTGTAAACAAAAAAAAATTAAAATAAAAAAAAAAAAAATAATAATAATTGAAAAAAAAAAAAAAAAAAAACATTCCTTATTGAAATGGGAGCGTTAAATATTTGAGCATCGAGGTGGCTAAGTTTGCATCCAATTATAATCAACTTTTAAATTTCATAAAAGCATAAACAGTATGGTGGGGCTACCTAGAATATACGTGCGTCAGCTCGGTTATTTGGCCTTTTTCACCGTTGTTGCAATCATTTTAGTTACAATTGCCCATAGTCAAAACATTATATACTTAGATGATTACCTACCCGAAAACTTCACCCCTTCTTTCTTTCAACCAGCCTCTGATATATACATACTTGATGTGTCCGTAGGGACATGTTTGAAGTTCAATTCAAACAATGAGCAATGTGGTATTCCTGCTGATAGCGACGGTCCATTAGGTAATCTTTATCAACTAGGAGGATGGAATAAAATAGATAAAGATTTGTTATTAGACCATTCGTGGGTCAAAAAAAAATATTTCTCTTATAAGAAAGTGAAATCGGAAGCTCTTAGAGGAAAAATTCAAAAATCGGTAGACAAAGAAGAAAATTCCAATGATAAGAAATTAAAGAGGGCCGCAATCAAGAATCATAACTCAGGTATTGATGATAACCGTGTTATCATTGACGTTGCTGTTTCCAACCCGTTAACTGACTCAAAAATTGAAGGTAATGAAAAACTTCATATCCCTGTTTCCATTTTAAAAGAGTTTCACTCCGATCGTGTGTTCAATGATGACGATCATCAGTCTTTGAAAGACAAGCAGGCTGCCAAACAAAAGGGAGAATTAACCGAAGCATTAACTGTTGATAAAGATAAGTCCGCTAGCAAAAAAATCAATGAGCTCAATATAAAAATAGAGGAGGAGCAAAAGCAGAGGGAGAAGGAAAAAACTTCCGAGCAAGAAAAGAGTACGAATAAGGAAGAAATCGATGAGGAAGCCAAAGAAGAAGTCAAAGAAGATGCCAAAGAAGAAATAGAGCCGATCAAACAATCAAATAAAGATGAATCGGTTGATTTTGAAGAAGTTGTTTCCAAGAATGATCCACCAAGTGCCGGGAATGTGGAAGAGTATAACGAAATGGATACTGCTGAGAAGAAAGAAGCTGAAAAGGTAAAAAGAAAAATTGAAACCAGCCGAGAAAAATTGGAGATACATTACACCATTCCTACCAAAGAACAATTGAGAGAAAAGGGTTGGTATTATAAATCGAATGGAATTTGGTTAAAGTATGGACCTAGCAGCGACAAGAGAGCAATCACTGGCTTCGATATCTTATTTGGTGATGATGCTGTTGAACCCAGACCGAACTGGATACTCCTTTCCGTTCCAATACAGGATATTGGGGGGCCCTCAGGTTTGGAGGCATACATAACTATTAGAAGAGGGCCCAGGGTTAACTACAAGAAGAAGGAATATCAACCTACTCTCAAAATAAACTCAAACGGTAAATTCAAAATCTTACAGGTGGCAGATTTGCACTTTTCAACCGGTGTTGGTAAATGTCTTGATCCTGCCCCAGCAGAAACAAAAAAGAATTGTGAAGCGGACCCAAGAACTTTGAAATTTCTTGAAAAAGTGTTGGATATTGAACAGCCTGACCTTGTGGTTTTGACTGGTGATCAAATTTTTGGTGAAGCATCTCCAGACGCTGAAACATCCATTTTCAAGGCTTTGAATCCATTTATTGAGAGGAAAATTCCTTTTGCTGTCACGTTAGGTAATCATGATGATGAAGGTTCTTTACTCAGAAATGAAGTCATGAGTCTTTCTGCCAACTTACCGTATTCGTTCGCTGCATTGGGACCAGAAGAAGTTGCCGGTGTTGGTAATTATGTCTTGACTGTTCAAGGTCCCAAATCGAGTAATCCTGCCTTATCATTATACTTCCTTGACAGTCATAGTTATTCTCAAAACCCAAAGGTCAATCCTGGTTATGATTGGTTGAAAGAATCACAGTTGAAATGGCTCGAACAGCAATCTGCAAGTTTACAAAAAGATATTAGTGCTTATACGCACATTCATATGTCAATGGCATTCTTCCACATTCCGTTACCAGAATATAGAAATCTTGAGCAACCATACATTGGCGAAAAGAAGGAAGGTATCACAGCACCAAGATACAACACGGGTGCTAGATCAATTTTTGGTAAGATAGGTATCAAAGTTGCCAGCGTCGGTCATGATCACTGTAACGATTACTGCCTACAAGATGTGGAGAATAAAGATTTGAGTAACGAAAATAAGATATGGTTATGCTACGGTGGAGGTTCCGGTGAAGGTGGTTATGGTGGTTATGGTGGCTACATAAGAAGATTGAGGACATATGAAATTGATACAAATAATGGTGATATTAAATCTTGGAAGAGAGCTGAGAATGAACCTGAAAGGGATTTCGATCAACAATTATTGGTGTCAGGTGGTGAAGTCGTCAACTTTTAGTCGACGCTCGTGCAGAATGAGTTAGCAGAGACTATTTTTATTGTGAAGCGCAACTTAATGAAGTGGTGACTTTAACGCAAAGCGATAGAAGATCGGCTGCTTTCCTTGTGTTTTTTTTTTTTTTTTTTTGTTGCGCCTACATACATATTCAATCTTATAAACATAATAATAAATTTTTTAATATAAAGAACTAAATCATAGCCAATGCCTTATTTGTTTTCAATTTTATGTACTTTTTTGAGGGTTTTTTCTGTTTCAAAGAGTTACGATATAATCCAGAGTAAAATTGGTCAAGCATTTTCGAGCAGTTCTGTAGCATATATAGAACATTCAAGAATTATGAAGAAGGTAGAGAAAAGTAATTATCACTATCAAAAAAATAAGGATTTTCAGGTAGCCTTTGAGATTCGAGTTGCGTTGTCGATAAAACTTATAATCGATATAGATTTACTTTTTTTTTTTTTTTTTTTTTTTTCTTTCAAAAGAAGGAAACTTTTTATTTTCTAAATAATAATCTCTAAATCTATATCAGGTATAAATCTACTATTACACCTCGAGACTAAATAGCTACCTGGAGCTCATTGGTTCTTCATGTGTTATTGGTGTTCTTCTTTGGGGGCCATATTTGTCATTCAACTGGCTTAGTTGGTTTTTTTTTTTTTTTTTTTTTTTTTGAAGATTTTGATGTATCGAGCTAGTGAGCTAGATGCGGGTGCGAGAAAGATGTTTTAGGTGTATTGCAAATTATTTGCAGCCTCCATGCTCAATACAGGAAGCATTGGTCCTTCCTGTCTCTGAGATCATCTAAACAAATTAAACTGCCCTGGTAAAAAAAAAATTTTACGATATCCTAAATATATATTAAGCAGTTGTAAACTACTGGATTCATACTTTGTGTAAGCGTAAGTAGAGCGATGAAATGAGCATCTGGCCAAAAACCGCCTTTGAAGAAAAAATGAAAGTAAAAGTGAAGATTGTGATCTGTCGAAATTGTTTTTTTACGAAATTTTTTTTTTTCACGATATCCTAAATATATATTAAGCAATTAATTTTTTTTTTTTCACGATATCCTAAATATATATTAAGCAATTAAATACTACAGAATACATACTTTATGTACGCGTAGGCGGAATGATGAGACCTAGATCTCACCAAAAACCGCCTTTTTTGTCTTGTACATTTTTTATTAATGTGTGTTGACCTAAATACCCCAAAACTAAATTTCTCAATAATTGGTTGTATAGTGTAGTGGTTATCACAGTTGGTTTTGATCCAATTAACCCCGGTTCGAATCCGGGTACGACCTTTATTTTTTGTGAAATTTTTTGCAATTTTCAAAAGTTTTTTGATAAACAAAAGTAAACGGATCGTTCTACATTATTGAAAAAGTGAAAAGCTTAGTGATTAAATAACTTTTAAAATAATCTATTGCTTCTATCAGAGTGAAAACTATTCCTCCATGGGTTCATCACGAAACCGAGGAGGTGATAATGGAACGTAACCAGCATCATAAAGCATATCCCTAGGTGCTTGTTTTACGTGCAAACTTCTCATGTCTAATAATTCAGGAGTAAGCTCCTTGATTGATTTAGCACCTAACAATTTCATATCAAGAATGATTTCCTCTTTTAATAATTGAATTGCTCTTGCAACACCTTGGTCACCGTAAGTTGAGTTGGCGTATAAGAAAGGTCTTCCCAAACCCACTCCTTTAGCACCCAAACATAATGCCTTAAGTACGTCGGTACCCCTTCTAACTCCACCATCTACATAAATCTCGATTTTATCTTCGAGTTTTTTCTCCTTAAGAACAGCCATAACATCAGCCAAAACTTCAATTGGAGCTCTTGAATAATCTAATTGACGACCACCATGATTGGAAAGAACCACGGCATCAACTTTATGTTCAATTGCTGAAAGTACGTCTTCAACACGTTGTACACCTTTTAATGCAATTGGTACTGTTGTTGATTTTTTGAATAATTCTATATCTTTCCATGATAAACTAGCGTCCTTGTAATAAATTGGATCTTTTTTACCAAGATCTTCATCACTTCTCTTGTTATCAAGATAATTTACCTCTTCTTCCTCTTCATCATCTTCTTGAAAAAAACGGATACGTAAATCTTTTTCTCTTCTACCTAATTGCGGAGTGTCCACGGTAACGAAAATTCCACCAATACCTCTTTCTTCACACGTTTTAATTGTTTTAAAGGCTTCATCACGATCTTCAGTGACATATAATTGAAACCATTGTTTCTGACCCTCAACAGCAGCATCCATAATATCTGCCAATGGGAATGAGGCAGCACTAGAAATCATTTGTATGAGATTTTCACTACCACAACCTCTAGCAATACCAAGTTCACCATCTTCATGACCTAATTTAGCTTGAGCGGCTGCTGAACAATAAAATGGTGCATCTGTTTTAGTACCTAACATTTCTGTAGAAATATCAACATCAGATACATCAACCAAAACTCTTGGTTTGAAAAAAATACGACCAAAAGCATAATGATTTTCACGTAAAGTAATTTCATCATCAGCTGCTCCACTATAATAAGCCCAAGCATTAACGGGTAAGATTTTTTTGGCAACGTATTCAAAATCAGAAATATTATAAAGTTTCAGTAACAGAGGCATATTTTTAACTCTTGCTAATCTTAATTCTTCATTCCCAACAACAGTTATATCCGGAGCTACTTCCATTTCACCCTTTAATGGACCCAAATGAAGTTTTGCCGGTAACATTTTATCCATTATATCACGAGCATGATATTTTTTAAAAATTTCACTAGCATCTTTACCAGCATATTTTTTAATAATATCTGGACCACCAGGATGAGCTGATAAGAATTCAGTAAGATCATAAACGTATCCATTGATAACAACCCATACTCCCCTTTCAACGCTATTGTGATACTGAACGTCTTCAACCGTAACACCTTCTTTTTCAGAAGATTGATTTTCCTTTTTTTGATTTGAATCTAATTGAATAATGTCACTTGAAGCAAGAGTAATAATCATGCCCATCAAACTTAACCCGGCAATAACCTTGAACTTCGATTGAAATCTGAACGATGGTTTACTCTCGTTGGTTGAAATATAACGACATTGTTTGATTGATTGAGGTTTCTGCAACTTGGAGAATTTGCCAATGACTTGTAAAGTACGATGACTTAATCGACGGGAGCCTAGTATAATCATGCTTAATGCTTGATGTTTAACCTGATTCTTTAACATATACTTTTGAAGTCTAAGGAGAAAACAGGGACAAAGTCAAAAAAAATTCCGCAAAGGATTGACCTTCACGTCGAGAATAATTCCCCAATCAAAGCTGCTATTGTTTCACCACTACGTTTATTAATTAGAGTTTTCGGTCCGTTGAATAAGGCGGGGGCAGCAGCCTTTTCAACGCGGTACAAAAAAAAAAAAAAAAAATAACGGAATATCGGTTAAATTTAGCAATTTATGCGGATGCAGCCATTGCACTAGCAAACACAAACGAAAAAGAAAAAAAAAAAAAAAGACAGAAGCGGAGGCAACTGAGTGCAGGAATCAAGAACCCTTGACTTTTGACTTATTGGAGCCTATCACAACGACTTAGAAGTAAGCGATTGAGTTAGTGGGGACTTACATTTAAATTTGACAGCATAAACGGTATCATAACCCAATTTTTTTTTTTTTTTAACTAGGGGGTATATAGTGAAGAGAAAAGAAAAAAACAAAAAAAAAATGTGACATACATATACTAGAAAAGTTGTTAAAGTCTATTCAACAACAATGGCATCATCACCCGATTTACCATGATTTTTTGATTTTGTTGAGTCTTTATTGGGTACCGCGGGTGGAGATGGTGAATCAAATCTTGATGCCATATCTTTTACCGAGGTTTTCCTACCTAAACTAGATGCAAATTTAGGTTGACTTATATCATGGGTTGAATTATTGGGAGAAGAATTTTCGGAATTATTACCGGCAGTATAAATAATATCTCTTTTTAAAGGTCTTGATGAAACTATTGGAGGAGGTTTGGATTGTTTCTGAGACAGAGAGGATGATGACGATGATGCTGATGATGTTGTTGGTTCGGCGGATGATTTCTTTTTATTGGGTGAAGATGATCTTTTCAATGATCCTGGAGCTGGCAGTTTTTTGGTGGGTGAATGAGGTGGGGGAGTGGCAGGAGGTTCAGGTAAAACGGTGGAACTAGTTCTTTTAATTTTTGGAGTTGAATGAGTTGATACTGCTTCAGCTAAAGTTTCTTTTACTGGGGATTTATTATTTGATAAGTCATGTAATTCATCATCAGCCATTAAGATTTCATCATCATCACCATCATCATGATTATCATTTTCAATGGTATCAATAGTAGCAGGAGAAATATCATTGGAAGATTTTGGAGAATTTTTTGATTTTGTAACTGCTCGTTTTAATTTAGCATTTAATCTAGCCTGATCAGAAGGAGCAGGAGAATTTGATGATGAATTTTGACCTCTTTTCGGAATTGAATGTTTTGAATTTCGACGTAATGATGAAGATTGTGATGATAATCCATCATTTCTTGAAGAATTACGCCTTCTTAATTCTCGGAATAACCAATCCTTATGTTCAAATAAATCATTGATAAATATTGTTTGATGTTGTTCACTAATAAACCCAGCATTACCAATACCATCAAAATCAGTATTTAAAGGTTGATTTGAGGTTGAACTAGTCAGATATAAATTATGATCAATTTTAGGTCTAAGAATAATATTACCAAATTCTTTTGCCAATTTTTGTTTAAAATCAAGTGCCAAAGAATCATTTTTAGATCCAATAATTTGAATTAAACGATTAAGATGAGTTAATAAAGCATCAAGAGTAGCCAAACTACTCTTTGGTAAATCAATCAATACATTTTGTAAACCATTTAGTCTTGCTAAATCAATTGATTCATCACCAGTATTAAAGGGATAATTTTGATATAATGATTTAATTAAATCATAATAATTATAGGGAATAATGGCATCGGGTAATTCCATGAAATAAAGTTTAAGTACATTGGTAATTATAAGTGGATGACTTGAAGTTAAAATTTGATTAATTTTAGAAACATCATTTAAATCATTTAATTGAAATCTTAATTGATGAATACTAGTTAAATGAACTGGTTGAGTCCAAAGATTAATTCTTTCTGAATCATTGGCAATATCAGGATATATTGAATCCAAATGAGACAAAATACATTGAATCATGATTGGTACCACCTTATGATCTAATCTTGATTTAACATTTAATGAAACTCCAAAAGTTTGATTAATATTTGAATTATAATAATTATCATATAATATAACTTGAGGTTTAAAAAATCCAGTAGAATAATTTTCAATTAAAAATTTTAAATCATTTAATGGATTAATAGTTTCTTCTAAAATAATTAATTCATCACACATTTGTTTCATTGAAGTTACTTTATTACCAAAACTAGCCAAAAAATCAAATGTCACCTTTTTAATGGCTTTTAAACGATCCAATTCACATTTTTGCATAAATGATAAATGATCCATAATTAATTCTTCAAATTGACAACGTAAATGATCTAATTCAATGGTAGCTTTAAGATAATGACGATCTAATTGATTAACTTCTTGAATAATCTTCAGTAATTGAGTTTTATCATTATAATCAATTGAATTAACTCCCATTGCTTGTTTCATATCTTCAAAATAATCAGCAAAATTATTTGATTTAATAAGAGATGGATTTCTTGATAAATTTTCATCATCAGTAGGTTCTTCAATTGATGATGATAATTTTGTAATTTCAAATGCCAATGGTTTCCATTGATAATAAAATTGAGATGAATTAATAAAATTTTTACCACCACTCATTGAACCAATAAGTCGAATTAATCCATTATTGATTAAATCTTGACCAAAATTTTCTGCCTTGGCAATGTTCCCATTAAATTCAGGCATATTATCCAAAAGCCATTGAGTAATGGCACCACCAGTTGATACATTATTATAAGTACCTAAGATTGGTACTTTATGATTTAAACGTTCAATATTGGTTAAAATATCAATGAGTAATTGTTTTAAAGTTTGATGATCAAATGTGGCATTACCAAATTGATAAGTTTTATTTTTAAATTGATCAATTTCCAGATCATTATCATTTTTTATGGGAGGATTTGTTATTGTATCATCCAGATTTTTTTCATTTTCCAAATTTTGAGCAAATTCCAAATCTTTTAAATCACTCGATAATTCTTCTTCAGTATAATGAGATTTAAATTCTTCCAACATTCTACACTTGTTAAAATATTTTTTTTGTAATTTTGTAACATTTGATTTTCCCTGAATGAAAACTTTATAATCATCATTGATAATTGATTGAGAATAATCCACTCTTTGTTTATGTTCTTTACACCATTTCAAGAATGGTTGTAATACAAGTAATTTAATATTTGAAGCAATTTGTAAATGAACGTCACCTTGTTTGGTGAAATTTTCATTCATTTTAATATAAGCATTTTTAACCGATGATAGATAATCATCATTGGAATACCGTTTTGTAAGGGGTTTTGATTCTTGGATTGAAATAAGTTGATTACCATAAATAAGTTCCAGTTCCATTCTCTTGGTAAATAATTGAATAAAATCATCATTTTCATTGATACCCTGATAAAGTTGATCAAATAAGATGTTGAACCCCAGATTATAGTCCTGGGTCCAAAAACTGTCAGCAAATGATGACATGATCTACTGATGGTGTTGTTCTCTGTATCAAGTAGCAAGGGGTATAAAGGAAGGCACACTGAAATGAACGGGGAATAAGAACGGGTAAAGATCAAAGATGACAACAAAATTCCAGATCAAGCAAAAGACAAAAAAAAAAAGAAACGAAAGAAACAAGAAAAAACAAAAAAACAAAGTTAAAAAAGAATCTGATCCTGCAAACTAGTGGTTTAGAAGAATCGGGCAATTAATTCTAATTCAATATAAGGGTATAAATGGCTGGTTTTAATAAACCTTTTGTACCATTAAAGTCAACAAAAACTTTTCGCGTATTTAATTTTTTTTTTTTTTTTTTTTTTTTGTTTTTTTTTTTTTTTTTTTTTTTGTTTTGGTTTGTTTATTCGCGTTTAACTTAACAACATGGTCATTTCGATTATTGGTTGCAGGTTATGATAATTTGCAGGTTGAAACTGTTCCCCCGTCTAATCTTCAACATATACTGTCATTCTATCTTACCATCATACCATCATACCATCATACCAACCTAAGGTAACAGTTATTAGACCTGTTAATTGGTAGTACCTTTTGCTGAAGTCATTTTTTTGGCTGTTCTTTCAATCCTTGTTCTTTCTTTTTTCTTTCTTTTTTCTTTTTTTTTCTTTTTTTTTTTCTTTTCTGGTTGGTTTTCCCTGGTTACTCCTTCTTTCTTTTGCTTTGTGTGTATTAATTACATACATATTCCACTAATAACCCTCTACAATCAGTAAATAATATCCTCATCTTCTACTCGTTCCTAAACAATTTGATATTTCTTTTTTTCTTTCTTTGTGCTGATTCCTGATACCTTCTTTTTTTTTTTCGTTTTTACTGTTTTGGGTTGTGACGGGTTTCTCTTACAATGTCTACACCTTCAACTCCTCCTCGAGTTGCTGCTGCTGCTAATGCTGCTGCTACTACTCCTCCTACATTTTCCTATAACGCCACCGCATCCACCACCACCACGCACTTTACCACTCCTCCTCGTACCGCCCGCAAACGATCCTATTCTCAATCCTTGGATAGTTCTCGGCTGACGCATCTCGCCCCTCACCGTCATCACCACGTACCTAATACTCCGGATGCTACTCCGTATAAGTCTCCAAGATCAATAAGAAAAAAACCAAAGGACATCATCCTTACTCCACCGTCCTCATCTTCATCTCGTCCTAATACCTACACTACTCCCAATCAACCCAATACCATGTTTTCATTTGGTATGTTCTTACCCACTCCGCTGACGGTTGGTTCTGGTCGTAAAATTAAACAAAAAAATCAGTCACTGAATCAATCGAATCAGTCTCCACCAATTCAATCGAATCGATCTCCACCAATTCAACTGAATCAATCTCCACCAATTCAATCTTCATCGAGTGATCAAGATATCCAACAACAAAAGACTACCTCAAATAATGATCATGAACCCCCCATAATTTCAAAACCAAAACGTTCAATCGCCGAAACCTTAAGAGCATTAGCTGGCTCTAATGATATCTCCTCCCACTCAAATGATGATTCGGCCGCTGCTTCGTCTATCAGTCGATCAATACCCTCCACTCAATTAGTACCCACCACTCAATCGATACCCGCTTCCTCCACTCAATCAATACCTGCTTCCTCCTCTCGATCAATACCCACTACTCCTCCCAATAATATCATTGATGATGCTTTGGTTAATCAATGGCATGCTAAATCTCAAATCCATCATACCCCAACTTATTTTGATGTAAATGATGAACATGAAATTGAAGAAATTTTAAAGTTGAGTCATTGTCAACGTACTACAGGTATTAAACCCAATATTCCCAATCCATTCATTGATGATGATGATCACTTTCAAAAAAATGATGATTTAAAATCTTCTCAAACTTCAAATCCATTTGGTATTACTTTAAATGATAAAGTTGATCTTGGTTCTCAGGCTGAATTTATTAATCATAAAACTGGTGAACGAGTTATTCGTGATCTTAGTTATCGTGAAAAAAATATCAAACCAAAAAAATTAAATTTTGCCCTTGATGATGTTTCTAGTGCTTCTCCTGTTTCTGCTCCTGCAACAATATCAAGGATAAAACCAACTCCTTCACTTATTTCAACTACTCATTTACCCGGTACAACTCCAAGAGCAAAACCAGCATTTGCCACTTCTCCATTTACCTCACCTGCCACTACCAAACCTATTACTAGTACCACCTCAACTCCTTCTCGTTCATCTAATATTCATAATCCTTTTTCTAATGTATGGTCAACCTCATTATCTGCACCAACTTCCACATTAACTACACCATCACATTCATCTCATCCAACGCCATCTCAGCCGACACCATCTACAACTTTACCTGCTGTAGCACAAGCGACATCGTCTGCTTCACGACCTACATCATCTTCAACACAATCGACATCATCTCGTTCACAACTACATACAATGGGACAATTGAATCCCTTTAATGAACGTAAAGTTCGTATTAATCAAAATATTCAGAATAAGCATCATCGACAATCAACCAAAGTAGTTGATCAATCAATTGGTAAACGATTTATGTTGAAAAATCTTAATGATTTTATGGTTGATGGTAAACCCAAAAATAGTTTAGGATTTGAAATTTTTAAAGATGATGAAAGTGGTTAGATGCTGTTTTTTAAATAGATATATAAATTTCTATTCTTGATTTGAAGGGGATTGATAATAAACCCTCCTTAACTTCTGTGTAGATATACATTTTATTTATACATATCTACAATAAAAGAGCTAAATACATTTTTACAGGTGTGAAAAAAATTTCAATATTTTGATAGATTAAGGTATAGTCGCAAAAAATTCGCAAATAATATCAATTTTTGTCATTAATTAAAGGGAAATGTCATTTTTTATATAATTTTGAACTTTTCCTACTAATACTTACTATTTCAAGTGAATCATAAAGGAAATTTACTTTTACCATTGACATATTCAGTTCAACGAGATATTTTTGAGGTATGAATTATCAACCTGATTATATTCTTGATAAATAAAAATTCAACATTATATAAAAGTTGGAGAGAAAATCATGAAGTAACAATTTCGGTAAACCTTATCAATAACAATATTGAAAAGTTATGAATTTCCAAGAGTTTAGGGACAATTGAATTATGAAAAATTGGAGAAATGTTTATAAAATCAATTGGTCCAATAGTAGCTGATCAAAGTTTGAGAGATGAACTGTGGTCAAAATAACTCTTGAAAAAGTATAATTTTAAATTCATGATTTTGAGGAATTAAGAGTATTTTAAGGAGTTTAAAAAGTATCAAAGATTTACCAAATTATCATTGTAATTAGGATATATTTATTAAAGTTAATTTAAGTTTGTTTAAATTTTCTTAAATTATCCCAACCAATTGAATTGGCATTAGGTAATTTAACCACTTCTAATTTATTTAAAGTTTCTGAATTATTATAATCTGAAGATAATGCTTGATTATAAATTGGTCTTTTAATAGATGGTATTAATTCATTATTATTATCATCATCATCAATTTCATTACGATGTAAATGATAATTAAAATCATCTCTTAAATTTACTGGTAATTTATTAATAATTTCATCATAAGTTGAAGGAATGGTAAAACGATCAGTAAAATCAGGTTTATAAAGTTCAGTTAATTCTTGAGATGGTGGTAAAGTTTGAGAAGTTTTTAATTGTTCTTCACGATGAATAGCAATTAATTCTTGTTTTTTCAATTCACGACGTTTAATTCTTTGTAATTCATTTAATTGATCAAAATCAATTTGTTTAAATTGATAATATTTATCCCAAGTATCTTCCAGAATATCTCGATAAGTATTAATTAATAAATTAAATTGTAAATTATTATGAAGCATTTCAACATTATGAAAATCTTCAGTATAACGACGTTGTTCATCAAATAAATCATCAACATTATTTTTGGTAAAAGAATCATGAATTAAACCTTTAATACTATTATTAAATCGTTTATTAATAATTTTTTTGGTTTTTTTCAAAATTTTATGATTACCACCTTTAACTTGATTTTCATTATTAACCAAATGAATTTTATTAATTCGATTAACAAGTGCAGCATCTTTATAATTACCTGAACCAGGTCCACGATAACTTTTAAAATAATAATATTTTGAATGATGATAATTATCATTATCACTATTAAAAACCAATTGTTGAATATTTCTTGACATTTTAATATTTTCATTAAATAAAAGATTCAGATTAGTAGGTTTTTTATAATTTGATATAGCCGAAGTTTGAGCAGCATTCATATGATTAGTAGTAATATAATAATTTGGAACTTTACAAATATGATTAATATTAAATTCTTGAATTAATCCTTGACCAGGTAAAATAGATTCTGCTAAATCAATACTATTTGGATCAATATTTGTAATATTTTTTTTAGGTTTACCAATTGGTTTACCAATTGATTTACGAATTTTAGAATCTCGATTTGGTGAATCAATATTTTTCAAATTTGGAGTATTTGAATGAGTTGAAGTTTCACTATTTATAATATTTGGTTTTAATTCTTCAATTTCATCAATTCCTAAACCAATTTCAGCAAATTCATTATCTTTTATAATTAATTCACGTTCACCAGTTGTTAAAGTATTACCCATAAATTTTCTAAAATTATTATTCATTTTATAAAATTGTAATTTTGTAATTGGATTAATGGTATTAAAAGTTGCATGAGTAAGTGGTAAAGTTGAATCAATCAAACCATATTGAGGAAATACTTGACTTATAAGAATTTTATCATCTTTATTAGCAGTATATTGATCCAGTGAATTGAAAAGTGATTTACGTGATTTAGTCTTGGGTATAGGACTCATAATAATATCTTCATTAGCAGTGAAATCAGCATTATCAACAATTAAATGTTTATTGACAATCAGATTAAACAAGAGGGATAAATCAATATAAAATAATTTTTTATTTAAATCGCAAATTTCAATTAAACCTTGTTGGTATAATTGATTATTGATTGATGTGGTGGTGGTATATAATTGATGTTTGGATACGTTGGTTGATCGTAAGAATTTATTAAGAATTTGATATGATGATGGATAATTTAATAAAGTCGCCAAATCCTTGATGAGAGTATAGTAATTTGATTTATCTATATTGAAAATGGGTAGTTTAAAATCATTGATATATTGATTGATGGAATCAGAAGAACCTTGAGGGGGTTCAAAGGTGATTTTCACTCGAGCCACGGTATCGTTGGGTGCATTGTATTGAGTTGATGGTAATTTAACTGATAATGTATCAATCATGTTGTAATGGAAACAATTTAGTAGTTGGTTTAATAAGAGGTCTTTATCATAGGTACCAGTTTGTTTATGTATTTTCTGTCGTTTGGTTCCGTTGAGGAAAACGAAAAAACAAGAAAGGTACGGGCGTAAAGTCACGTGCCCTTTTTTTTTCTTTTTGTTAACAATAATAATAATATTATTATTATTTTATTACAATAGTTCCTTTTTTTGGTGATTTGTTGCAATTTAGCTGCAACAAATTCCGGGGTAGTGATAATCTGCAAAGAAGGTGACACTCAAAGAATTGAATATAAAGATCAGTTTAATGGAATGGTTAAGTCAGGTGATAAAAATAGGTGGTGAAAAAAGGGTCAGAATGGCCAAAAAGAGCCAAAAAATAATAATCATGCAAAACGAAAAAAAGAATAAAAGTGCCGCCACTTCCTGATACTTTACCATACTCACTTACCATACTCACTTTACCATACTTACTTTACCATTCTTACTTTACCATACTTACTTTACCATACTTACTTTACCATACTCACTTTACCATACTTACTTTACCATACTCTACTCTACATTTTCTTATCATACTCTTATTATACTCTACTCTTATCTTAGTGTTTTTTTTTTTCAATGGGAGGATCAATATCCAAATTATTTAGTCGACTTTTCAGTCATAAGGAGATGCGAATATTGATGGTAGGACTTGATGCTGCGGGTAAAACGACGATATTATATAAATTAAAATTAGGAGAAGTAATTACTACGATACCCACGATTGGATTTAATGTTGAAACGGTTGAATATAAGAATATATCGATGAATGTATGGGATGTGGGAGGACAAAGTAAGATTCGACCATTATGGCGATATTATTTTCAAAATACTCAGGCGATTATATAACTGTAATTGATTCAAATGATCGAGATCGAATATCAGAAGCTAGAGAAGAATTACAAATGATGTTGAATGAAAATGAATTAAGGGATGCATTAATATTAGTATTTGCTAATAAGCAAGATTTACCTCATGCCATGAATGCTGACGAAATTACTGAACGAATGTTATTAAATGCCATTAGAACGAGACCGTGGTATATACAGTCAACCTGTGCCACTAGTGGGGATGGATTATATGAGGGATTAGAATGGTTAGCCACTAATTTAAAGGGATAGTACAATATAATTCATGTTGTTTTCATTAAGGATCCGTGGATGAAATGTAGCTGCAAATCACCCACCCCTCAAAAAAGAAGGGAACCAAGCAAAAGAAAGCATAAAGGCACGAATCAGCCAAAATTGGAGATAATGCGTGCGTCTAAATACAAAAAAATATCATCTGAAATACCGTTTGTGTATCTATTTTGACGAGGCATGGTGCATTCCCTGGGTTGCTCCAGCGAATGAGACGATACCTGCACTCTAATACACAGTGTACACTGTATACACAGTGTACACTGTGTACACTGTGTACACTGTAGTAGTGGTGTAGTGGTGTAGTGGTGTAGTGGTGTAGGGGTGTAGGGGTGTTGGTGTGTCCGGTTAACTCCATTGGTGAGGGTTTCTATTGTTCCTCGGTTGCAAATGGTCGCTTAATCCGAAAACCTTATTCTGTGAGTGCCATTTCCCCTCTCTCTTTTTTTCGGTGGCTGGGTGTCTGGGTGTTTTGCTTTGGTCCCTTCTCTTTGCTTTGTTTTGCTTTGTTTGTTTGTTTGTTTGTTTGTTGTTTGTTTTGCGGTACGGATGTGCGTATTGTGCAACCTTCCATATGTGAAAAAACAAACAAAAAGAAAAAAAAGACAAATACTCCACATCCGAGCTTTTTTTGTCTCCTTGTGGCTTACCCCGAAATCATATATAAAGGCTGCTTTCCTGTCTCCCTCTTGGTGTGTCTGTATTTGATTATCATAACCCAAAATGTCAGAATCTCAGGATATTTTATACGAGGTCAAGGATAGAGTGGCCATCATCACCCTCAACATCCCCAAGAAATTAAATGCCCTCACGCGAGCTCAATACTTGGAATTGGGCAAATTTATGGAAGAAGCAAATGAAGATGACGACGTGGTGATTACTCTTTTACAATCAACGGGTAAGTTTTTCAGTGCTGGTGCCAATTTCCAAGAACAAGGTATCACCAAATTATCCAGTGAAGAGTTGTTTTCCCATGAACATTGGCTTGGTCATTTTGTGGGTCGTAATGTCCATATCACCGATGTATTTAGTAATCATAAAAAGGTACTTGTGGCTGCTTTAAATGGTCCTATCATTGGCTTGTCGGCTTCTTTGGTTGCCTTGTGTGATTTGATTTATGCCAAGGATGAAAAGGATGTTTATATTTCTACTCCTTTTTCAACCTTGGGTCTTGTGGCTGAAGGTGCTGCCAGTGCCACTTTTTTCAATCGTTTGGGTTGGTCAACCGCTTCTGAAGCTATTCTTCTTGCTAAAAAAATCCCCGGTGAAAGATTATCTCAATTGGGATTTATCAATAAATCATATCATGATTATAATTTTAAATCCACCGAAGATTATAATCTTCAGGTTCAAAAAGATCTTGTTAGTCAATTCGAAGATTTACATGATGATTCAATCTTGAAAAATAAACAATTATTAAAGGCTAATCGTGATCAAATTGTTCAAAGTGCCGCTAGTAATGAAGCCATGAGAGGTTTTTATAAATGGATTGAAGGTGTACCTCAAACTAAATTTGCTCAATTGATGCAAAAGGAAATTAAACATAAACTTTAGAAACCTGGTGTTTCCTTATTTATCTCTTTCTAACTTTTTACTTCCCATATGTATTGTTCTTAAATAAATATTTCTCTATATTATTCCTAAGAAAAAAAAAAAAAACTTTCCATTTGTATTTTTCGATTCGCGCTTATCTTCTTTTTTTTTTTTTTTTTTTTTTTATATTTTTTTTTTTTTTTTTTTTTTTTTTTTTTATATTTTTATTTATTTTTTTTTTTTGATCTTTTTTTTTTTTTTTTTTATCAAGTGATTTCTCCTTACAATCATGAGTTTCAATCTACCGAATCCAAGTCTCTTGGGGATCTTATTGGTTATTTCAACCCATAGTGGTCCTCAATTGGTATTTAAATACCCTCCCGATTTATCCAGTGATCGAATTCAAAAAAGAATACGACGTCGTAAAATTAAACATACTTCAACTCCTGGTGAACATGCTAATAAAAATGAATTGATTGATTCTTCAAGTTCTGAAGACGATTTAGATGATGAAGATGATTATGAATCAATCAATTCAGATGAAGATACCAATATTCAACAATTTGAAACTGAAAATGAATGGGATTCAGGTCATTTGGATTATTATATGGGTACTAAACAAGATATTCTAACATTTCTTGATGAACAAGAACGTCAACGTAAACATCAAAAAAAACATCATGATGAAGAATTATCTTCAATTAGAAAAAATTCAGATGGTGATATATCAATATTTAATAAACTTAATAAAACTGTTTCTGGATTATCTCAAAAAAGTTCACAATCAAAATCAAGTATTATTGATCAAAATATTAATGTACTTGGATTTGAACCTGATTATTTAAGTGAAATTTTAACTCCTCCAAAAGAAATGTGTAATTCAAGATTTGAAATTATGATTGAAGATTTATTTTTTTTAGGTTTACCAATTCATAATTATGATGATGGTTCTTGGCGTTCTTCAAAATCAAAACGTCCAAAATCAAATAAAAGTCAATCAAGTCGAAAATTAGATTCTCAAATTAATAATAAATCGGATTTACCTAATGAAGCTGATGAAGAAGATAATGGTAACAATACTCATATAAAACATTCAATGAATATGTTTCATCTCGTTTTTGTTATGAATCCTCCTATAATTGAATGTAATTATCGTATTGATGAAATGTTTCATTATGTGATTTCAAGATTATCATTAGTATTACGTTATGAACAACTGAAACATGATTATGTTTGGAATCAAGTAAAATTAATTTCAAAATTAAAGGATGATTGGAATCAAATTTTAGATAAATCTCTTATAAATTATCTTATTATGAAATCATCATTAGCTAAATTAATTGCTGATTGTTATACATCAATTACAAATTCTAAAATTGCTAATTTATTAATTAATAATAAACTTAAATCATTTCAAATTCCAATTAAAACTGAATTTCATTCCTTACCAGAAGCAACCGTACCTTATTTACCTGGATCTCACCTTTCATCAACAGTAAATATTTTAGGTAATACTGGTCTTGTTAATGTGGGTGAAACTACTAGATATGGAATGAGTAATATGATGACAATTATGATGATGGGAGGTGAAAATCCCATGTTACCAAGTTATCAAACCCAAGGTAATAATATGAAAAGTTTAGAAGATGATCAAGATGATA
This sequence comes from Hyphopichia pseudoburtonii, assembly GCA_003856775.1. Taxonomy (NCBI): domain Eukaryota; kingdom Fungi; phylum Ascomycota; class Pichiomycetes; order Serinales; family Debaryomycetaceae; genus Hyphopichia; species Hyphopichia pseudoburtonii. The sequence continues at coordinate 191,848 of CP024752.1, read as the reverse complement.
ATGAAGATGCTGATGAAATTGCCAATGCTGATGATGTAATTTATTTTGCTTTACTTCTTTTAGATGATCCAGAATCTATTATTAAAGATATAAAGGGTGAACTGTATAGTTCATTAGCTAATTTTATTAGAATGATTAAACCAACTGAATCACTCCTTAAATTATCTCATAAATTAAAAAATCAATCATCATCATCAAATATTCTTGATATTAATCAAATTAAATCATTTGCTTTCCATCTAATTTATTGGAGAAGAGCAAGAATAATTCCACCGTTGAATACTAGATCCGTTTATATTGTTTCACCCATGGCTCCTATAACAATTAATTTATATGAAGATATTATTAAATTTAAAATTAAATTTACTACATTACCATCATTACCTCATTTTTTAAAATTATTTTCAACTCGATCTCGTAAACCAAAACAATTTGCTTCAATTATTCCTTCTAAAGATCATCATGATATTTACCTTTCAGCATTAGAATGGCTTATTCGTTATGGTTATATTACTCAATTACATACATTTATTTGGTTGAAAATTTCTCGTAAAATTAAAATGAAGGTGGAGGAAGATTTAGAAATTGAAGGTAGTAAAAATTTTAAAAAAAAACGTGATAGTGATACAATCAATGATAAATTAAACATTTCAAATACTGATAATAAAATTATAAAATCTTCTGGTAATACTGATAATACATCTAAAGAAAATGAAGGTGAAGAAATTAAAATTAAGCTGACTACAGAATTATCATTTGATACAGATTTAGATAAAGATATTAGAACTCTTAGTCTTGGACCTAATATTGCCCTTGAAGAAGATGATGATACAATAATTATTGATCCTGGTCGTGCCACCACTTTAGAAAGAAGATGGATCAATAAAATTATTCAGGATGATTGTCAATTATCATCAGAACTAACCAGTATTTTTTATAAATTACTAAAGTATATGAATGGGAAAAATTCATTGGAATTATTATTATTAAAAGAAAATGTTTCTAGACATGAACTTCGAAAACTTCTTTTCGCCATTGAAGATCATATAATATCAGTTAGACATTGGTAAATTATATATATATATATATATTTTTTTTTTTTTAAGCAAATACATTTTCTCTATCAGCTTCAACTTCGGTTCCTTCAATTTCATTAAAGGTTGAAAAATGAGTAGGACGATGTAATTCATGATAAAATGATAATGGTATATCAATCTTCATATCAAATTGACCATTAGGATCCCAAACTGGACCAATAAATGAATAATTCCAAATATTATCATCTGGAACCAAAAATGTACCCATAATTCGATCAGAAAGAAGTAATTGATTTTTTTGTGAAAATTGAGATTTAAATCCCGGTGGTGAATTAGAAGTGGTATCTTTATTAATCATACCCCATTGATAACCAGATTCAGTTAATGTATAAGCTGCTAATGATACAGAACCAGGTGTAAAACTAATAGTTAAAGTAGCCAAGTTTGAATTCCAATTAGATTCATTATTAAGTCTTAAACGAGCTTGAGTCATAATATCAATTGGTGAAAGCATATCTGATCCTTGACCTTGAGTATGAATCCATCCAAGTAATTCCAATTTAGATAAATAATCTTGATTATTACTATCTATTAATTTGGTAGGAAATTGAATTGAATGAGAATTAGCAAGTTGAGGTACCAAAGCAATGGCTTTAATTTCCTTAATCTTATCATTATCTAATGAAGAAATACCATAAATAAAAGCACCAACTTGAGTTCTTAAATCAGAAATTTGCACAAATTTTTTTAATAAATTTTTGGGCATAATATATGTAAAACTTTCATCATCAACAAAATCATTTGATGATACATAAATATTTTTAGTACGCAAATGTAAATTATTAGAAGCAATTAAACGATTTCTCCATTCATTTTTAGAAATAAATGACAGTTGTTCATAATTTGTGGTTGTAACAGTAACAATCTCTTCACCATGAATATTTTGAGTGGTTGTTTTCAATGCCGTTAATTGTTGATTATCAGTATCCTCGGGTTTATCTTCAACTGCAGCTAATTCTTGTCTCTTAACTGAAGGTTTTCTTATATCTTGACCCAAAATTAAATCACGAATTTCTGATTGTGTTAGTGATTGTACATTAACATTATGTTTTTTGGCATAATCAGAAAGAATAAGATCTCGTAATTGAGTTTCAATATCAACCCATTGTTCATCGGTGAAAGATGGCCAGATATGATGTTCTTGTGTTATAACAGTTGAATCTGGTCGTAATATCAAATTTGTTCTTTCTTGATTAACTCCAAGAGCTCGAAGTAATAAAATTATTCTTGAAAATGCAGTATAAGAAGATATGGTTTTAAGCCAATCATCATACATATTAAATAATACCATTTGAGGTTCACCTGCCTTTAAAACAATATCAGCTAATTTGTCAATCTTCATGGCAGCACCAAATGGTAAGTGAAGTTCAGAAGGTCTAATAGAAATATTGGGGAAATCCAACATGTGAACTTCTAACGGATCTAACATACCTTTTCTGGTAACAATCAATTGCTTTGGTTGTTCTTCTCGAGGTAATGAGCGAACCAATGCAGCAACCTCCTCAGCAGTTTTCCATTTTGCTAATTGTCCCAAACGTTTCTGACCTGCCCAAACAGAAGTATGAATGATTTTCAAAAAAAGTTGACCCGTTTTGGGGTTCATTATAAATACAGAACCATTGATAGGTTTGGTCGTCAAATTTCCCTCAAAAGTCTTATGCACAGTAACACGGTAGACATTTGTATCATCAATGAATAATTGGGTTTCATTGTTGAACAACTCGGCATAATTATTAGCATTCAAAAATGCTTCTTGTGGTTGTGATTGATATAATTGAAGACCTTTTCTTATCCTCTCACGTAAGACATAAAGAGCAGGGTTTGATTTCATAATTTCCTTCATGGCATTTTGCATTAATGGTTTAAGACCCGAAAACCAATTACCATACATATCATACATGTTATATGCCAAATCAATACTCACCATCCCCCCTGTAGGAGAAGGATAAGCACTTGTGCTATCTGTTGTATAGTCCAAAAATTTAGCACGTGTATATCTTGAAACATCGTGAGAATCATAGTCACCATATCTTAATTGAACATCAATCCAATATTTATTAGTGGTAGCAGCATCTAGTGAGTCATTTGTATCATGCAAAAGAGATGGTCTTGAAACGTTCCATTTGTAGGTACTTTGAAGTACAATGTCAGCACACGAAGAATTCATCTTGTAAGACTTACGAGGATGAATGGCCTGCTTTTCAACATTATCAATTTGAAGTACTTCGAGTTCCTTATCGAGTACCTGACAAATATCTTGGACAACACTTTCGTGTATTTTTTGCCACAAATGAGCACGGAATATTTGAATTAATGAAATTTTTAAAGTAGGAATTTTACCATGCAAGAAAATACCTGTTAAATCAAGTTGAACCAAAAAACCAACGTAAACATTTGCACGATTGATTGTTGGAGACCACCATAAAGTAAAACGTCTATTTGGAATCTGACTCAAACCAGATCTTTGAGCATTAGTTAACTTTTTAAACTTCAAAGAGTCCTCAAATCCAGATGCTTTTTCCCAAAATAATCCTTCCCAGGAATCAAAACCGGTACCTTTGAATAATGTGTGTTCCAAAATTGTTTCGATACCTCCTAAAGCTTGTATCACATCGGCACGATAAGCATTAAGGTTCCATAACTTACCATCATGATGATTACTTGTCCACCAGAAGGGGTTGAATCGAGGTAAACTAAATTGTTTGAATTCTCTTCGAACCCTATGTCCTTTATCATAAGCTAAAGTGTGCCTGTCCTTTTGGAAAAGAGTACTGATACGAGGTAACCCACGGTCCCAATTACTCTCCATATCTTCAAAAGTAATTCTGCGATTCTGCTCGGCTGCTTCCTGCCTCTTGATTGCGTACTCGGCCCAAACCCTTTGAGAGTCAAGAAACTCATTTTCCCATGTGGTGATATATCTGAAGATAGTAGGTATAATCTTCTCCTCCATATGAGTCATACCAGCCCTAAAGTGTGTGATACCTGTGTCTGTCTGTTTGGACCACTTCAAATCAGAAGCTGGTATCAAAATGTGCGAAGCACTCAACATACCCAAACCACCTAATTCTTTGGGTGTATAGAAAACAGCTGGTGGAAACCTCGAGGGCATCTTAGAGTTAAGACCCATCTTGACTCTATTTTGAATCTTGGTTTCGCATTTCACTAAAACTCCTAGTAAAGATTCCGTAGAAACAACTGCTTCTCTATAATATGCAAAAAGAGCAATCAAAGCAGTATTCCATTTAGCTGCAACCTTGGTAAAAGTTGTGGAGCCAGAAGACATCAAAATTTGCCTTATTCTATTATTGAAAGTTTCAACTGCCTGCGCACTTACTTGTAAATAGGCCTTCGCGGTTCGTTCTTTCGAAATTTGATCAATAAGATCCCATACACCTTCCTGCGAAGATTTAACCTCTTGCATACGTGATTTTGGGAGAATTCTTACTTCAAAGCCACACATCGAAAACAACAAGTTAGGGTTATCCGTAGAGTATACAGAGGCAAAGCTTTCATCCCACTCAAGAGAGCAAATTGATGATGGGATGCGTCCCGCAATTTCCCAAAAAGCAGCTCTACCAAGATTGACATCATGACGCATCAACCTAATTCTGGAATCTTTTGGCCAACAACGTTTGTTATTATAACCAACAACGTTTTCAAAGTTGGGATCGGGGTTCTCTGACAAATACTCTTGAATTAACCCATTGGAGTCTTCACTGTCAAAGCGGAAAAATATATGAATCTTATCCAAGTAACGGGAGTACAATCTGATCGGGCTAGCAGCTTCGGTCTCCTTATCTTGAAACTGAAGGAAGCCATTAGGTTGTTGGGGACTTCCTGCCAATTCATTAGCCCTATCTAAACCCAAGATCAACAAATCGATAACCAATCCATAATACTGATAAACAAAAGAAGCGAAATGTAACCCACGAATCAAACCAAATTGATTTGTGTGGTTCATGTCCTTGTAAGTCAAGTTGACATTGTTCTTGGAAGTGATGTAGTCAGCTATATTTGGATCAACAATCAATCTCAATAATCTATTCAAAAGAGTGAAGTCAATATTGTCAGCGAATTTAGATAAAGATGTTTCCAACATAACATTGCATTCCCCACTATCCGTAGTCCACACATCTTGTAAATTATTGATACCTTGGCACCATTTATAGACCAAAAGCGGTGGAATTTCATCATCATTTGGCTTGACCCAATTAGGGAAAAGTTGTCTTTTGTCAGCTTCGTACCATAAATATTGATCGAGATAAGCATCAGTTATCTTTTCAAGTGGATCAATTGCATACGTAGGAACTAAATGGTCATAATAATCCATCATTTCCAAGCCAACTTCTTTGAATATTCTTTGAGTGAGCAAAAATTTTTTAATCCTAGCTAAACTTTCATGAGGGTTATCGTAGGCTTGTTCAATCAACGCTAACTCTTCCCTTTGAGCAGAGTTCATCCGGGCATTTGCGTTATAGCTTTCTTTCAAGTGTTCTAGCGCCAATACTAATAATTTAGTGTCATGCTTATACGACAACGGTGGAAATGGAATTGGACTGAACTTCCTGCTTTCCAACCAATGCACCATAGTCTGAAAAATGGTGACTGCTTGGTCCGGTGTAGTGTAAGGGCCATCCTTGGCGAACTTTGTTTGACGATCCTGCTCATTTTTCAGCCATAATCTCGTGAGTCTTCCCAAGTTCTTTTTGGCGACTGTTTTCTCGACTGTTGCACCTCTTCTTATTCTATCTCTGTTATAGTGAGCCACGGATATCCAGCCGTCAGCCTTGGCCTTGATGTACCGTTCAATAATCTTCTCAATAGGCTCGGGCATTCCTGGAACTTTCCAAGGAATATTAGCTTTCCAACACCTCCAAGCTTCACTAAGATGTTGTAAGATAGTTCTTGATTTGCTCTGCTTCAAATTTTCCGGTATCATATCGAGGATGTCGTGCATGACTTGAGCACGAAGCTCGATATCGTAGTAGGAGTCAACACGTTGCTTGGTGATTGTTTTGGCAACGTCATTAGCACGACGCCCTTCAAATTGTCTCGCCAAAAGATTTCCTAACCATCTTTCAAGTAAAGGTATGATGCCTCGCATAAAGTTCAACCATACCCTCCACGCAGGCTGCCAGAACCCACATCCAGGACCTTTTCCAATTTGTGCATTGAATTTTTGATACACCACATGCTTCAAATCTTTGCATGCTCTGATTTGATGCATGACTTTATACTTGTAACGATAAATACCGGTCAATTGCCCTAGGTGGTTGAATATATAGTAGATACTGTCAGCTAGTTGAAATGCATCAACGTTTCCAAGCCTGAACTGAACGTGCGAGTCCACTATAAGTTTAAGCATTTTCAAAAGTTCACGGATTAAATGAAAAGCATTCCCGAATCTTGACTTTTTTCTTTCCTTGGTGGTTAATGTTTTGGTGGGCTTGAGATTAAAGTTGTAGTCTAGATGCAAGTATGTGAGACCACGTCTATGTATGAGCAAGTTGAGCATATTAAATCCCTGTCGGCAAACTTGCAACGCTGCTTCAACCCAGTCAATAGTGGTCTGCTGAAAGTACTTGGTGGATTTCAAACTTTTTAAGAGCTGGACCTTTCGTTGATTGCTAGCCTTGGAGCCGGTCTTGCTTCCAGGTGGATTGTGCAATTCATTTGATACATGATTTTTCAAAAGCTTTTGATATGACACCCGAGTCTTTACGGGTGCATCACTTGCTGGACGCTGTTGATACCATGGCTTGACAAGAGCCACGTCTTGTGCTCTCACCATTCTCCCGCTGCGACGATTGAATGGATATGGGGCGTGCCATAAGTCAAGAGAAGCCTTGGTTCCTTGAGGTTCCAAGGGAACCTCTCTATCTATACTTTGTTTAACATCAATACGAACATCGCAGGAAAAAATCAATGGAGCAAACGAATCAGGAAGCTCAAAATCAAGGTCAACATCTTCGGATTCTTGGCGCTTTCTTCCAAACTTGTGCGGCGGTATAGGATTCAAATCATCATGGAAGTGGAAGGCAGGTGAGTTCTCATTTTCTGAATTGGGGTCGGAAACCGAACAATTAAGGGATGAATGATAATTGGTCAAATGTACTTGTTTGACAAAGGAGTTATATAAGTAAGGAAATGCAACCTTGTATTCTGTTCTGATAGGAATTCTAAAAATTATGCGATCTAGGGAATTAAATTCTGTGAAGTCTTCGAGCTCTGGGTTATTGATTTTGTCCTTGAAGAGAGGTTCAAATTTTGGCCCCCCAGGTAGTGATATATTGAGACTTTTGGCAGTGAAAAAAGCCTCTTTGTTGAATAAATAGTAATAGCTGGGATCATTGACATCGGTTAGGAGTGGTCGAGATAGCCTATACAAATTGGCCATTGTCTCCAAACCGAAAGCCCACGTCTTGTAACTGGGTCCATTAACAACTTTCAAATCTTCGAGTAGAGGTTTCTCATCATACAACCAGTCTATAACAAACTTATCCTTGATGCTATGCAAATCCGAGAGTATACCTTCCGGTGGCTCTATATCCTCTAAATTTTCTACCCAATCCATATGAGGTTCCTCGTCATCAAATGGGGGAAGTCGCATTCGTTTGAAATGCCTTCTATCTCTCTTTTCTCTTCTCATCATGATCCATGCAGTTGCCCATTGAGATGTATACACAGGTTCTATGACCCTTGGTGTCTCATTGACAAATGTGATGGCCCCAGTTATGTGATATAATACTTTGACGTCTTTTGTGCTCTCCCATGGCTGAGGTATGTTCTCAAGCAACTTGAGGATGGCGTGTGGCATATATTTCAAAGAGCCTAAATGCGATCTCTTATCTGATGCCACTTTCTTTGACGAAAGGTCACCGTGGTCTAACATTATTTTTCTTAAATGCTCTGGAGGCATATCTGCTTTCCGGGGTTGTGTGGGACCACCCTTATTGTTATGCTTTAATGACGGAGTGGCGTACCTCTTTTTTTGAAGCTGAATCCATCTTTTCTTCTTTTCATCAAGCGTCTCTGTCCCAGCCTCAGCCAATTTCGTACGTTTAACACCCAGAGGCTGTATCCTGGACGATTGCATAGAGGAAGACGGTGGAGGAGGAGGAGGAGGAGGAGGAGGAGGAACACGCCCCCTTGTACCTCGATTGTTACCCTGGGATGGTGGAGGAGGAGGAGGAGGGGTTGTTGATGAAGAGCCTCTAGCATACTGTGGGCCCGGGGGAGGAGGCACTGATGGGCGTTGAGAAGCACCTCTCCCATTCATTCCAGGCGGGAGTGGAGGTGGAGGTAATTTTCTACCCATTGTTGGTGCTGTGATGGTTAATTTATGCTAATTACTTGATTGAAATAACTTATAGAATGCATCTATTTATTCAATTTCCATTTTTCTCTTTTACTGGTATCTCATCAGCCAAAATGCGTTTAACAAAACAAAAAAAAAAATAGAAAAAAAAGACAAAATAGAAGCAGGAGAAAATGTCGCGGTCGGTCTAACAATACGACACTTTATCGATTGGATCGCTAAAAGGTTAATAGATTCAAATTGTGGGATTATTAAAAGACTTAATGAGCGCCCATGTTCCATAAGCATTCAAAGCGACTCCATACCTTTTTTTAAATTTATTACTCATTGCATTCCTTAGTGAAGCTCACTTCACTGCTACAATCTAAACAAGCAATTGCGGTGTGTATTCGTCATCATGCCGAATTCACTAACAATCTTGATGCAGGGCCTTGCTGACTCAATACTTGAGCAAGGTAAAACCGCCCAGACATATGGGATGACATGGGAGAGATTCGGTACAGTTGTTTCCTATTGCTGTTCACTCTATGGGTTGGCTTGCCTTATCATGTCATTGATTTTAAACCGGACCGTTGTCTTGGCTTCCAGCAATGGTAGGACAGGTACTGGCCACAGCTACCCGAGACTGGTACGATTTTTCAAGACATTCACTATGATCTTACTCAGGCTCTTAGCCATTTTTGTACTTTTTTATAACCTTTACAATTGCCTCACTATTACAAAGTTGCTATCAACTTCCGAAAAATACCAAAACAAGTCTGTATGGTTCACAAGATTTCTCTCTGACTCGTATTTCAGTTACGATGCTTCTAAATATAAACCAAATGACTACATGTATCAACCCAATGACTCACAGGCATATGGCCCATCGTCAGCAGTTTACTGGCCAGTTTTTCTCGGTGGTTGCCTTCTGTTGTTTGTTGAAAGTTTCGTATCCACCGTCCTGGGTGAAAGACTTCGCCCAGAAGCAGGGCTTACCCTATTCGAACTTTCATTTGCATTTCACGAGAAAAGTTCACTGTCTCCATTCTCGGGTTTCCTGTCAACTCAGAATACCACGGAAGTGATGATGATGATTTGCATCTATCTGACTTTGAGTCATCTCAATTTGCACATTGGGAATCTTGTCAACAAGAACCGTTATAGATTGATTCCACTGACTATCCTCAGCTTATATTTTTTGGGTTACATTTTATCGAGGTTATTCAATTTAGACCAACTACCTGATATTCCAGCACTGGTGATAGTTTCAGTCCTTCCTCAAGTTCTTACCTGTTTTGTCACCGCCATATCAGTAGGCATCTTTTCATTGGCAATTATTGCGAAAGGATTCAGAATGCAAGAATTGAACTATGGACGGTTGTTTTTCAACGAGGACGACTTCACCACAAATAGTGACCGCTTCAATGTGAGTCTCGAAGACGACTTTTTGACGGCCCTATTGAGCTGTGGACTTCTAGCTGTCTCTCTGGCAGGTAAATCTTGTTATATAACCGAGCTTAGCTTAGTTACCGTTCAGCCGGAAACGTGGGTGGAGAAGTCCATTTGGGATGTTTTGAAATATAAAGCTGGATTGTTCAAATCTCTTCCAAAGGAAAGGCGCCTCGACAGCCGCGGATTGTTGTCTTTTTTGAGGGACAACCAAATCTCTGGGTATGGAAATATTATTACCAGACCTAGTCGGCGGTTGCTAAGTGGAACAGAGGCTGCTTCTGATGATTACGATGACATTACCAGCAAAACATATAATGAAATCAGATCTCTGCAAAGGAGCGTGCTACTGAAACGTATAATATACGTTAGAAGAATGTATGTATACTTAGCACAGCTCTTAAAAGGGATAATCTATGACAAAATGTTGAAATCATACATTCCGACTTTAGTTAGGAGATACATTTTCAGAAAGCCAACAATAGTTGACAACGCTGCTGATTTTGAAACTCGAAAGAATAGCGTCCCTGAGTTCTTGAAAAAGTTCGTTAAAAAATCTCAAGCTCATGAAAGAGATATACTTGACACACACACGTCTGAGATTGGAGAAAAAGTTGTTATAAACCTGTATACTGAAGAGGAATTGAATAAGAACTACGCGAGTCTTCTACAAGGGAATGAAATCGCAGACATTGACAATTCGGAGGATTTTTGCATAGAGGACGATCTGGACTTGGACAGCGAATTTTCCGATACTGAGTCCATAGACCTTGTAAGTAGTCAAGAAATCTCATCATCAAGAGTTAGTGCTTATCAACGTGTGTCTCACAGTAACTTACCGATCAATGAGTTATTCACTCCGCTGGGATTTCATGAATTTGTCGAGCTAACACCATTAGAATCAAGCATTTTACAACACCATTTGAAATATAGTGGAATAATGACTAGGTCGAAATATAAAGAAGTTTCTCACACAAGTAGTGAAGCCAAAGATGAGTCAGCAAAATTAATAGAACTTATCTTGCAAAAGAGAAGCAACCAACTCGAGGAGATACTTCAAGGAAATATCGATACACATCAAACATCACACAATAAAAATGATGATGATGATGATTATGGCGATACTCTCAAAGACATTTCCGATACGAAATTTGATTGTGTGATTTGTCAGACTAATACGCGTGAAATTATCACATGGCCCTGTAGATGTTTCGCAATTTGTGAAGGTTGTCGTCTCAGTTTGGTTGCCAAAGGTATGGAGGGATGTGTATGTTGCCGCAGAGATGTGGAAGGTGTATCGAAGGTGTTTATACCATAAGCTTATATAGTGTACTTTAAGTAAATACAATTTCATTAATCATTCTAAAAGAAGGGCGATCATGATGTATCGTTTCCCTCGGCTCAAACTGCTATTGATCGATTCAATTTCCCGCAGAGACTACATTTCAAGCTATTTGGCCGTTGATATTGAAATTTGTTAATACCAGGTTATCATTGTTTAGACGTTGCCTGCTGTAGGCTAAAGTAAGAATAGGGGGAGTTTATAAGACCATAAGTTACATAAGCAGGAGTGTTCTGCTTATGTAACTGTCGCGCTCAGCTCACAAAGAACAAATAATCGGGGACAAAGCCTCGGATTTTTCAGCCACGAATAGTGTTAAGTACAATTTGCAAGGACGTATACCTTGTCAGGTCAAATACAGCTCCATATATTCTAAAAACAAATTCGGTTTTTCAACCCTTACTGCTTACATTTGAAGTTGCCAAAAAGAATATTATTGTTAGAGGAAAGAATAAATTTCGTGTCTGATTTTTTTTTTCTCCTGTCTTTCTCTTGTCTTCTCTTTTTTTTTTGTTTTTCCCTCTTTGTTTTCTTTTTTTTTCTTTCTTTTTTTTTTTTTCGTTGGCTTGGAATCGAGTACGTTCATCAAATCTCCAAAGTAACTAAGGTCTTCTTCGATTTGAGACACCCCGTTCAATCGTTGCACATCCACCGAAACACTCGATCGCATTAATAAATAGGGAAAAGGTTTTTCACTGGGACTTACAAACTTTTCTCGATTAATTCCTTTGCTATTTTCCTCTAATCATTTCAGAGAACAAACCTTCAGCAAAAGAGAGTAAAACTTGAATTGGAACCTTGCTTTACTGTATGCCAAATTCAAAAGTATAAAGATAAAGAGTCTCTTTATTTGTGATATATCAATATTAGCACTGACTATACTCAAGGAGCAACCGTTCATTTTCAAATCAACCATTGACCACCATGACTGGAGCTGATACTTTAGTAACCACAACCACCACTGCAACTTACACTACCACCGCTACTATAGCGCCTTCATTTGAGCTTTTAACTCTCACTTTGACAGATACTTTCCTTCGTTACTTGAATTCATTGGATAGACTTCCAGGCGGCCAAATTATTCTTAGATATATAAAATCATCATATAAAAATGATCCTGTGAGATCACTTTTTGAATTAGCCTTGTTCATTTTTGCTATTCATTACTTCCTCTCGTCCAAGAAGAAAGAAAATAAATCTGAAATCGTGAAGTTCTCACAGCGTGAGATTGATGACTTGGTAAACGAGTGGAATCCTGCTCCACTTGTTGATCATTTAACAGATTTAGAAGAATGGGAGTTAAAGGCTGTACCTGAAATCGAGGGTTCAAATGGCTCTCGTGTTCAATTAAAGCCCACAAAACGTTACCCTGGTTCTTCTAAAGTCTTAAATTTGGCATCTAACGATTTTTTAGATTTAAATCATAGCGAAAGTATCAAAAATGCAGCCAGCAGCACTATTAAGTCTGCGGGCGTGGGTGCTTGTGGGCCTCCAAATTTTTACGGTACTCAGGATGTGCATGTTAGATTAGAAGAAGACTTATCCACCTATTTGGAAACTGAACAAGCCATTCTATACGGTCAAGACTTTGTCACTGCTGGTTCTGTTATACCTGCATTTTTGAAAAGAGGTGACTTAGTTGTCGCTGATAGTGGTGTTAATTTGGCTATCCAAAAAGCTTTGATTGTCAGTCGTTGTGATATTGAATGGTATGACCACAATGACATGGAACACTTAGAGCAAATTTTGTCTGAGATTCAACCTGTGTTGAACAAACAAAAACCCATCCGTAGAAGATTTATTGTCAGTGAAGGGATGTTTGCTAACTCAGGTGATATTGCAAATCTCCCACGTATCGTTGAATTGAAAAACAAATTTAAATATAGATTGTTTTTGGATGAGACTTTGTCCATTGGGGTTTTAGGAAAAACCGGTAAAGGTTTAGCCGAATATTTTGGTATCGCTAGAGCTGAAATCTCAATTACCATTGGGTCCATGGCTTTGTCTTTCGCTTCTTCGGGTGGTTTTTGTGTAGGTGTCACACCAATGATTCACCACCAAAGAATTCAATCCACCGCGTATGTTTTCAGTGCTGCCTTGCCTCCTTATTCTGCTAAGGTCACCTCTCAAGCTATCAAGGAGATAACTGGCCGCACTTTAGCTTCCGGTGAGTCAACTTTGATACATGACTTGCGCACCAAGACTTTTTTAATGTATAAGGAGTTATCTTCAACTTTAGCACACAGTCCTTATATCACAGTTGTATCTGATCAATTATCCCCTATTGTTCACTTGTCTTTGAGTCCTGATTACAGGAGCTCTTTAGGGTTACCATCTACTTATGGCTCTTTGGACTTTTTAAATACCGGTAAGAAACCTCGCTTTTCTAATGAATTTGATCATAAATACAACATTGAATCATTCATACTACAAAAGATTATTGATCAATTACTCTCAAATGCTAATGTGTTGATCGCACGGTCAAAACAGCTTTTACAACATGAGAATTTGCCGGTAAACAATCCTCATTTGTTAATCAACGTTAATGTTGGTGCCACCGCTGAAGAATTGAAAAATGTGGCGATTGCTTTAAATACCGTGGTTAACATTGTTTGTTCTAACATTAAAACTGAACTGCAATTTTTGAATCTTGAAAATGATATTAGAAAATATCATTAGAGCCAAACTTACTTGCATCAATACACTTTACTTTCATCACCATCATTATTCATTTTTCTCGAAATCAGTTTTGTTTTTAATAATACGTGGTCACGCCATTTAATGCTCTATTTCATGATTTTCTTATGCTGTATACTGACACGCTATACTTTTTTTAATAACTACAAATGCTCTGATTCTCTGTTACTTTTGTTACTTCTCTTAATTTCCCTTGCTACTTATTTATTCTAATTCTTCCTCTTCTCATTTGAAATCAGTCATTTTCACATTTTCATTTATGCTTCATCTAATAGATAATCCCTCTTGGTATTGTGCCACTAAGAATCAAGCCTAAAAACAGTAGCCTGTTTGTTTATCTTACCTGGCCATTCTACTCCGAGCATCCCTAGCGATGGATCTTGCCTCTTCAACATCGTGAGCATTACTGAGGTTCAATTCTTTGGCCAATTCATATGCTTCTTCGAATCTTCTATTTTGTAAGGCATTCCTAGCGAGCCACAACCTGGCTTTTGAAGTTTCATCACTAACACCCCAATCCTGCTCCTGATCGAAACAGATTCTCATGTACTTATATGTATCCTTGGCCTTGCTCAATTTTTCTGAAATCAAAGCCAACTTGTAGCAAACATGTGGCTCAACGCTGAATTCCTCTGGATTGTCATTGCCAGTTTTACTGAAATTATCAATTGTCATCGCTTTTTCAAAAGACTTCACGGCCTCTTCCAATTTGTCGATTTTTTCATAACAATTACCTAGAGCTTGCCACATTCTTTTGTCCAAAGGCTGTAGATTAGTGGCTCGTTGGTAATAGTATAATGCATATAAGTGCATGTCTAGCACCTCATAAGCTTGTCCCAACCCATACCAAGCTCTGAAGTCTTTCACGTTCGTGTCCACTGCCCTACGGTATGACTCAATCGCTGCGTGAGAATTTTTTAGTTCAACAAATTCATGACCCATCAAGGTCCAAGCACTCAAGCAGTTTTTATTCAATGTGAGTGCTCGTTTGTAATACATAATTGCCTTTTCGTGTTCGCATTTCATTGAATGATAATTTGCGACAATGCAACATGTTTCGGGTCGGAACTTATCAATCAGTGATGCAAATTGTGCCAAAAACGATAGTTTTGATCGTTTCTCCATGACATAAAGCATATTGGAGTATGTGTCTAAGTCGTCAAGTCTCAACGGATCAGACATCAAGATCTGGTCAAAAATTGCTTCAGCTTGGAAATAATCGAGACCATGGTATGCGATAAGAAATTGCTGAACTTTCAAAAAGTTGAAGCGAGGAAACACTTCAAGTAAGCCATTCAAGCTATCTGACAAAGACGCCAGCTGCTGATAAAACTCTTGTAATATGACGACCTCAAAAAATTGGAACATGATGTTGGAGACTAAAGAAGTGTTGAGGGACTTTACTTTGCCTATGAAGGTCATGGCTTCATCAAATGTGCTCAATGACGCGATGAGCTCCTGCCAACATGACCAATTATAAGGAAATAAGCGCAAAGATTGGAATAGACTATTTTGTGCCAAACTATATTTCTTCTTTTTGTTATATATTACTCCATTCAAGTAGTAAAGAAATGCATTAGGTTTGCCTTCTTTGCTGTGGTATGCCTCCGATTCTTGTATAATCTTGGATAGTTTTGAGTTTAAAGAGCCGATCAACTCGTGCTGTCTTGAGTCAGGGCCCTCGTTGTGCTGATTGGAATTATCTGGACGAAGACTGTTTTGTAGAGATCCAACGTTGATTGAACCGTCTGTTTCCTCCGTTGCTTTTTTGTCAACGGAAATCAATGTCGCATATAATCGTAGGAATAACGCGTTACCGCTTTTGCAATCTTTCAATACATGAGCGGCTCTGTCGAATTCTTTACAATTGAAATATGCTTTCGCTAGTACGAAGGTATCTTGATCTTGTCGCTCCGCATCGTCAAGTTCGGGAATTGAGTAACTAATGGGTTCAACGTCGGTGGGGGCCTGGGGTAAACCATTTAAAGCCTCTGCACACCACTTGGCGGCTTGAAATAAATTCAAGTTGGACAATGTTATGGAAGAAACATATAGGTTTTGTCTTAGTTCGGCTGTTGGGTCAGAAGACATCTTATAAATATAGATGTTTCAATCGGAATATGGTGTTTCTCGTTGATCACTTTTTTCAGATATGTCACTTCGAAGATTCAGATCTAATTCAAAATATTGAAATGCCTTTGTGTACATTTTCAGTAAAAAAAAAAAAAGAACGGAAAAAAAAAAAAAATACCTAAGTATCAACTATTTTTGATTTTCAATAATGTAGTTCGAACTCAAACTCCGTTCAAGTGTTCAGAAGTTCCAAATTAAAAATGAGAGAAACAGATGCTGGCGCTTTGAAGCTAGAAAGATCCATAAATAAAGTACGAGACTCCTTCGACTCCATAGAATCACTTTTGTCATTAACAAATAAGCTACTTAGCAATGAGCAGGAAAGTCCAGAATTACTAAATGAAATAAAAGTATCACAGAAAAACTTTATACTTGACTCTTTCAAAGTCAACAAATTTCACAAGGACTATCAGGAATGGCAACATAATGAGAAGACACTATTCATTGATACGGAGGTCAGTGCTTACAACAAAAGGCTCGGGAAAATGGCTAGGTTGAACGATGACATCGTAGAATCGGAGAAGGAACTAGACAAATTACGCAAAAGCATCAATCTACCCAATTTCCAATTTTCAATGCAAAGTATAGCGGAATATGACAACGGGAGTCTTTTGGAGTTTGTGGATAAGGATGCTAATGGAAACTTGCCATCGAAAGTTGATTTAAGTTCCCTATTCTCTCTAGACCCCGACTCCACTTTGACCACCCCAAATTATACAATGTTCAGCGACCTCCTCAATTTAGAATACCGATTACGAATGCAACGACAGATAAAGTATGAAGTTTTACTGGCCGTGAAACAACAGTTGACAGCTAAAAACCAAAAATGGTCATCCAGGGATTTAAGTTTGAACCAATTCGTAACGAGAGACTTACCCAATATATTCGAAGAGATAAGCAAAATTAAACAGAGTGAGTATGAGGACTTGAAAGACTATGACAACGACGAAGATGAAGATGCTGATGCTGAACTTGATGATCAAGGACTGATTGTGGATGGTTTCGATGAAGATGAGAATGATGTCGAAGATGAAGACGAAGAAGTGGATGGGGAACGTATAAATGAAAATGGCCAAGATTATGAAAGCGAAACCGAACCCCAACAAGTCCACAATCAAGAGGAACGTGAACTGGCCGAGACTTTTGCTCAAGTTATAGATGATGGGGTTACATCAGAAGTAGAGCAGAATCCCAAAGATGACGTGGATATGGTGGACAACGAAGCCTCACGTGAGGATACACCAATCGATCATAATACTCAACAAAACGTAGTAGATGATGGAGAAATAGATGAAGTCATGAATATTGATGCATAAAGAAAGAAAGGGTCATTGAATGCCTACGATCATAGTTTAATACATACGAAGATTTATGTAACCGCTTATAGACAGATTAAAGAAATATTAGCTCGGACAAATATGATAGAGCAAATGGTCTTGGAATATATATGTAATATAAAGTGAAGCAAGTAACGTTAAAGTAGGACTTAAAATTAAAGCATGAAAATGATGGTCTTGAAACCAAAAAGAAAATGAAGAAAGGAATTATAACACAAAAATAAATAAACATTTTATAATAACCATGAGGATTTCACAGTTACAACAAGTATCAAAATGAAAGGGGGTTTTATACCGTTTCGCTAAAGGAACTGTATGATTCAGAAAGAACGATGCAATCATTTCTTTTCGATAGGAGCAGCAACAGCTTCAACCGAGTCAGCAGGCTGACTAGCACCCGAGAAAATGTATTTGAAGACTTGGGATGGTGAATCACCTGCAGTCACTCGATAATCAGCAATTCTATATATTTGATAACCAGCAACACCCCCAAGGAAGAAGTTGACAGAGGCTAATAAAAAGTTACGAGGTTGAATGACAAAACCAGCCCATCTGGTCCAGATAGCACCGGTAGCGAACAAAGCAACCTGTTGAGTACCTGAGATTTTTTCAATTGGTCTTTGTAAGTCATTGAACCCAGCTACGACTAAACACCATTTCAAAACCGGAGCCCAGAAGTGGACAGTCTTTGGGCCAGTTTCGGAGTTGAGGTAGCGAGTAAACTTGGAAGCGTGTTGAGCTGAAGCGGCCATTTTCGTTATTTGTGCAATTAGTCTTGTTTTTGGAGTATTGGAATGCAAGCTTGATCAGTCACGTAAGGGCTATTGGACTTCTGTAATGTATTGTCCGGAAGCCTATATTTGCGTTTGGATAGTTCTTTTGGTGTTTTTTTTTTTTTTCTCTATTTGATTTTTTTCGGGCCGCACGCTTCCCTTCCTTCCCCTTTCTGTTCTTATTTATTTTTTTCTTTCTTATGAGTGGCTTTCCCTTTAGTGTGCGAGTTCCTGAGCTCAAGAAAACTTGGAGTAAGACTATGGGGTAAATAGCCTTTCTGTGGTCAAAGGTTAGCCTCATATAAAATTCATTTGGGGAATCACCGACTACACGGTGGTTTTGTATTTGTAAACTAGATAAATAAGGTCTAACTAGGTGTCCTAAGAGCAGCTAGGTGAAATCATATAAATCCACCTTGTTTGCAAAGAGAGTAGAATATACTATCGGGATTCTTTAGCAAGTTTTGTGGTGTGTCAAACTCCTTCACTTCACCATTATCTAATGATAAGATACGATCACTGTCCATAACCGTATCCAATCTATGTGCAATTGCTATGATTGTTTTGTGTTCAAATTCTTGCCTTATGGTCTGCTGGATAATTTTATCGGTCTGTGCGTCTACTGCAGCTGTAGCTTCATCTAGAACCAAAACATTTGAGGTGTTTAACAAGGCTCTTGCAAGGCAGATCAATTGTCTTTGACCGGATGAGAAATTAGAACCTCCTTCTGCAACTTGACATTCTAATTTATCAGTCACATTCTGCTCTCTGTCAAGCTGTAATATAAAGTTCTTCAAGTGTGATAATTCGAGGGCTCTCCAAAGTTCATCATCTGTAAAATAACCCAAAGGATTTAAATTCTGTCTAAGGGAGCCTTCGAACAATTGTGAATCTTGTGGTATGATACTGAGGTTATGGCGCAAATCATATAAAAACAAATTGCTAGTGTTCAACCCATCTACATCAATGTGACCTGTAACAGGCTCGATCATTCGAAACAAGGCAAGAGTCAATGAACTTTTTCCTGCACCTGTTCTACCAACAACACCAATTTTTTCACCAGACTTGATGTCAAGATTGATGTTTTTCAAAACAAGATCAAGATTTTCATCATATCGGGTGGAGTAATTTTTGAATTCTATAGAACCACTCAGTGGCCAGCTGACAGGTGGCTTGGTTAATTTCAATGACTCTTCGTCTTCTTCGATAGGAAGGTCCCAATACTCCAAGCATCTTTCAACTGCCACCACATTTGATTCGACATCAGCCGAATTTCTGACCAAGGAATTCAATGTGCCGGTTATCAGGAGAGCATAACTCATTATAAACCCAGTCATACCAGCACTTAAAGGATGTTTAGTTTTCAAGGTATAGATTGCCAAACTTGATGCGCTCAATACAATCATAGACCCAATCAAGCGTAATCTTACTGCTAACCATCTATTAACGACTCGAATCATGTAAAGACTTTTCAAGTTAAAGTCAATATTTGCGTTGCTAATATATTCAAATCTATTGATCTGATCATATGCCCTTATACTGTCAACTCCATTAAGACTTTCTTGTAAATGAGCAAAAATTGGAGAGCGAGAAACGGATAACATTCTTTTCAATTCTCTTGAAATTGAAACGTAGAAGCGCTGGTAATACATGTAGATAGCAGAAAGGGCGAGCATGATCAAAATAAATAAAGGCAACGAACTGCCAACCACAATCAAATTAACAGCTGTTTTCACTAAATATTGAAAAAAAACACTGAATACCCTTGGTAATGTTTCATCAATTTTTGAGATATCATTTGTAAATCTATTCATAATTCTACCCACAGGGGTTCTTTCAAAAAACCTCATTGGGGCTTTGATAATTCGTCTCACCATTTTCTCATGAATATGTTTAGACCCTTGAATTCCAACCACGGTGAACATAACAACCGACTTCGTAAAACTGAGAATAGATGTTAACATTCCAAGTCCGAAGAAAATCAAACTGAATTTTACGGCATTTTTGTTTTCCCCATTTTTCAAGTTTTCTTCGGCCCATGTTTTCAAAAAGTATGTTCTGGCAATCCCGGAAAGTGATACACAAATGGTGGTGATCAAAAACACTATACATGCTGGAATCGAGCAAGCTTTGGCGTACTGATAATAAACACTCCATTTGACCTTTCCCTTGGCTGAGACTTCGGCAAGAGGACCGGTCTTAAGAGTTGGTATGGCCTCCTTGAAAGGATCCCACTTGAATGTGGCAATACTGGCTCGACGAAGAGTATTGGCGGTATTGATACGGTCTAGGGAAATAAAACGATTGTTGTCATCATCAAGGCCGATTGACCCAGTTTCGACATTGGTCTGTTCATCAACGTCGTAATCATCATTGCTGCTATCAACATATTTCTCCAACTGAGAAGTCGATGAAGTCTTTAAATCTTCAGTGGATGATTCAACTGGATTATTTTCTTTTCTGTCAGAAGAGGTGTCATTTCTTTTACCAAATTCGGTTAGCAATTCATGTAATTGAGGATTCTTTTGATGATTATAGGCTTCATCCAATGTACCTTGTTCCACAATTTCACCACCCTTTATAAGTTTAATACTATCAGAATAATTGAGAACCGCAAGTGAGTTAGTACAAAGAATAATTGTTTTAGATGCTAAAATCCCCTTCTTGCCGATAACCTTATTGGTTAGCTTAGAAGCGACATGATTATCAACCGCACTCAAAATATCATCTAAAAGGTAAATATCGGCACGAGCATACACTGCTCTAGCTAATGATATTCTTGCCTTTTGACCACCGGACAATGAAATACCCTTTTCACCCACTTGAGTGTCATCACCATCAGGTAACTGAATCAAGTCAGGTAATAACTGACATGCATCAAGAGTTTGACGATAAAACTGTTCCTCATAACGATGCCCGAACAAAATATTGTCCTTAACGGTTGCATTTGAGATCCATGGTTGTTGAGCAGCATATGCGATAGAACCATTAATTTGTAGTTTTGGTGATATTGGTCCATTATCAACCACCGGTAATTGACCAAGTATGGCTGAAAGCAAGGATGATTTCCCTGACCCAACTCTACCCACAATGGTGACTAATTCACCCTTCTTTGCAGTAAGATTCAAATCACGGATGGCATAATTAGAATCAACCTGACCATCTTGGTCATTGTCGTTTTCATCATCATTAGCATCTGCAATCTTTTGCGTCTTTGATTCAGACCATACAAAGGAGGCATGCGAAATATCTATGGTGATTTCTCCCAATTGAGTACGAGCCGGTCCAAATTGAATAAAATCGGACTTGATCTCTGGTGCGAGTAAAAAAGTAGCAATACGATCTAAAGATACCGATGCTTCTACCAAAGTATTAAATAACACAGGTAATTCCAATAATGGATTAGTCAACATTGATAATAATGATAATGCGGGGAAAACCAAGTCGGGAGTCAAGGGGATATCACCCCATACGGTAAATGATGCCAAAGTAGACACCGATACCATGATACTTAGGGTATACCAAACCATATTAGCTAATTGAAATGCAATTCTTATTTTTTTCCAATTACGTAACTCTTCATTGTTTCTAACGTCAAGTAATCGAGATACCAACGGTTTTTCCCAAGCATATAATTTCAAAGATTTAATAGCGGTGATAATTTCACTAATCATTCGAGTACGTTTATCCTTATATTGCATTTGAGTTTTACTCAATCGTTTCACCACTTTAACCACCACCGCATTCAATGGCATTGACAAGAGTAAAACTCCCAATGCTACGAAAGCTGATTTACCCAATAAAGACCAAAGAGATAGCATACAAATCACCAATTCAACGGGACTAGTGAAGAATGTTCCCAATGATTGAGCGGCACTTTGAACACGACTAACATCAACCGAGATCAAATTCATAATGGCACCCAGAGAATGAGTAAGTTTAGCCTCGGGCAGAAGACGTAAACTTTTTTGATAAATAATACTTAATAATGATGCTTTGACTGCCAAACCGACTTCAAAGAGAAGAAGATTGGTTTTACTATCGATATAGGTTTCAAAACAAGCGTTAGCAAACATTAGAACTGCAATGAGCCATCCTCTAATTAAAGGAATTTGAGTATCTTGATGCTTATCAGAAAAGAATTTAATGAATAGACGTAATAATTGAGGTTTCACATAACCGAGTAATTGAGATGCAAAATCGAGCAGGTAAGCAATGATTCCAATGGAGCCAAAAGCCTTGAGTAAAGCCATGATAAGTTCCCTCTTGGGTGAATGCTTTGAGGTTCTTTGTGTCCAGTGTTTTTCCAAATCTGAGGCATACGAATCTGTAGAAACTTCTGAAAGAGTAGCTGGTAAGTCTTTTTCAGTAAGGGTTTGGTTATAGTAGGATGAAATGATTAAATTTGATAACCAACTGAAGGTGGCTCTTTCAATAATGTTTGGTTTACTCAACTCCTGCAATCGATGAGAATCCTTGATATAGTATAATTTCAAGTCTGAACTAGGGCGCCACCATAATTTTGAAGTTTCCATGGTGAAAATACTCAATGAATTGATCAAAATCATTAATTCAATCAAGGTGGCATAATCCAGGGATACCAAGGGCCAAGAAGTAGCATAATCTTGATATACTAAAACTAATTGAAGTATAATAAGACATGGCCAAAACAATAGTAAGATATCAAGTTGAATTGGTGAGGATACTGTTTCAAGAAAATGTAAGGGTAGAATAATACTGAAGAGAACTAATGAGGTTACTAAGAACGCCACTATTTTGAAATCGGAGTAACGATTATGAATATTTGTTGAGAATGCAAGGATTAAGTATAATAATGCATGGAACAGGACAGAATTGGATCTGATATAGTGAGTGAGTCCTGTATTTTTAGGATGTAAAGAGAAACCCCGAGATGATTTTATTCCATATATTCGTATCAATTTGACAATTCCAAATATGGAAAATAGTAGGGATATACTCAAGAATAACAACAGGATAAAACAAGGATTGAATGCATTTTCATTGTTGGGAGCAAGTGGTTGCGAAATAGCACCAAAACCGCATCGTAATGATGGGTACTTGGAATCTAGCGAAGGCATCACTGTAAGAACGCTTCAATCAGCAAGGGAAATCAATGAACCGAGAGAAATGATATTTACTTGTGACTGATGAGTACGTTTGCCGGAGTATATATATATATATTATGGTAAAGGAAGCTTGAGCCTTTCTTCGTTTCTTTCATAGGTTTTTTTTTTTCTTTTTTTTTTTCTTTTTGTTCGCTAGTTGCAAGTATAGTGAGCCATAGCACAGTGCACAAATTATAGCAAGACTAAACGCTATTTTTTTTCTTTTTTTTTTTTTTGCAAGGAAACGTGAAAAAACAAAAATAAAAAAGAGAAAGAGACGTAATTATACGCTGCAAAAACATGCGATGCCAATTACGAAGACGGCACTTTTTTTGATAAGGTCAATTAGATATATAAATTTCACTGGAAATTATTCGACCCTGATTTTCGATATTGTATTGTTCAGGATAAAAAATTGCAAGCCGTTTTTTCTGGTACGAATCCATTGTTTCCAGCAAAAGTTTGATACGATTCAAGGTTTTCGTTGTAGAAGTCAATTGAAGGTCTGAAACACTTACTTATGGCTCAGGTAAGTTTGTCCATTGCTGGAATTACAAGTCAGAGCTACACCTGAATATCCAATATTGAATTAGAGAAGGTCTCATATGGTAGTAACATAACATTTTGTCTTGAGACCCGTACCTTTCATTTCAAGGCTCTTTTGCCGGAAGGAGGGGGGAAAGGGAAAAAAGAAGCCGAGACGGTCGTGCACATCATAATAATTTGTAAAAGTCCACGGGGTACGGATCTTTTGTGTACAAGGAAAAAAGGAACCTAGGAAAATACCAAAAAGGCCAGCAGAAAAAAAAAAAACAGCAAAAAGAGCGACCGTCGGAACCGAAAAACTCCCAACCAATTAAAATAGGGTGAATTACGACGGAAAATCTTCGGAGTTGTATTTGCAGGCAAGCCGAAAAAATCAACTCAAAAAAATCTGGAGAAGTTTTCACTAATTTTAAATGAAAACATTGGATGAGTTCGCGTTGGAGATGGTTTGATGGAACATCACCGAGGGTTGTGCCGAGGTACTTTATCCCAAATGTATTCTTTTGTTTTATTGCGTTTTTGTTTTTTAATAGAAACAAGCTAGAAAGTCATGATCAATATTCACCTCCTTCATCCATGGTCATATGCCTTTCCCCCTAGTAGATTGAGAACAGCCCATATTTAAGGATGTTACAGCCTTACTTATGTATATGAGCCATTGGTTTTTTACACGTTTATCTCCTTTCCAGTAAGCGTGGAAAAACCTTCACTTGATAAAACACATCACAAAGCTGACTTGGCCATAGACAAGAAAAATAAACAAACAAACAAACAGAGAAAAAAAAAAAAAAAAAAGAGTGTTGTGCCGGTGGACCGGATATCCATTTGGTTTCCGGAACGAGTGAGACAGTATTACAAATTTAGTGCCTACGATTGGCTGGAACGGTTTCTCACTATTGAGAATGGGCTGAAACAACTACCCACAATTTGACACACACATACAGCATTTTGAATTGATATCTAGTACGATCAATACATGATCATTGGCTGGGTCCTTATAGCATCATCATTGTGGAGTAGCTCGATACCTGAAAGTCATCTACGATTTCAGTTATATCTTACCATCTCTTTTGGAGTTTCTTTTTCATGTTATTTTTTTTTTTACGATTTCCCCGATCAGCCAGAATAGTCCATACAAAACAAAAAATAAAATAAAAAAGAAACAGGAAAAAAAAAAAAAAAAAAAAAAAACAGGAAGGACGGAGAGAGGGAGAAAAAAGAAAAAAAATGTACTTTCCATATAAAAATTGATGATTCCCCTTCCATTTACATCAATTGCTTTAGTTTTACTTCTTTTTTCCTTTTCTCTTTTTTTTTTTCTTCTCTTCTTTTTTCTTTTTTGATTCTGTATCTTTAAAGTATTCTTAAGGTTAATCATTCGACCATGTTGTCTGCCTCAAGAAACGCTATTAGAACCCCACGCTCCGTCCGTGGGTTGGCTACTGCTGCCTTAACCAGAGATTCCAAAGTTAACCAAAACTTGTTGGAAGATTTCTCCTTCATCAACTATAAGAAAAATTTGGAAAATGTTGAAATTGTCAAATCAAGATTAAACAGACCTTTGACTTATGCTGAAAAATTGTTATACGGTCACTTGGATGATCCACATGGACAAGATATTGAAAGAGGTGTTTCTTACTTGAAATTAAGACCTGATCGTGTTGCTTGTCAAGATGCCACCGCTCAAATGGCTATCTTACAATTCATGTCTGCTGGTTTACCTCAAGTCGCTACTCCTTCTACTGTCCACTGTGATCACTTGATTCAAGCTCAAATTGGTGGTGAAAAGGATTTGACCCGTGCCATTGACTTGAATAAAGAAGTTTTCGACTTTTTAGCCTCTGCTTGTGCCAAATATAACTTGGGTTTCTGGAAACCTGGTTCTGGTATTATTCATCAAATCGTCTTGGAAAATTACGCTTTCCCAGGTGCTTTGTTAATTGGTACTGATTCTCATACCCCTAATGCTGGTGGTTTGGGTCAATTAGCCATTGGTGTTGGTGGTGCTGATGCCGTTGATGTCATGGCTAACTTGCCATGGGAATTAAAGGCTCCAAAGATTATCGGTGTTAAATTGACCGGTAAAATGTCTGGTTGGACTTCTCCAAAGGATATTATCTTGAAATTAGCTGGTATTACTACCGTTAAGGGTGGTACTGGTGCCATTATTGAATATTTCGGTTCTGGTGTTGAAACTTTCTCTTGTACTGGTATGGGTACTATTTGTAATATGGGTGCTGAAATTGGTGCTACCACCTCTGTCTTCCCATTCAACAAATCTATGGTTGACTACTTGAAAGCTACCAGAAGATCTCAAATTGCTGACTTTGCTACTGTTTACAAGGATGATTTCTTAAAGGCTGATGAAGGTTCTGAATATGATCAAGTTATTGAAATTGACTTGAATACCTTGGAACCTCATGTTAACGGTCCATTCACTCCTGATTTAGCTACCCCAATCTCCAAAATGAGAGAAACCGCCATTGCCAATGACTGGCCTTTGGAAGTTAAGGTTGGTTTGATTGGTTCTTGTACTAACTCTTCTTATGAAGATATGACCAGAGCTGCCTCCATTATTGAAGATGCTGGTGCTCACGGTTTAAAGGCTAAATCCATTTACACTGTCTCTCCAGGTTCCGAACAAGTTAGAGCCACCATCGAAAGAGATGGTCAATTGAAGACTTTCGAAGACTTCGGTGGTGTTGTCATGGCTAATGCTTGTGGTCCTTGTATTGGTCAATGGGATAGACAAGATATCAAGAAGGGTGACAAAAACACCATTGTTTCTTCTTTCAACAGAAATTTCACTTCTAGAAATGATGGTAACCCAGCTACTCACGCTTTCGTTGCCTCTCCAGAAATGACCACTGCTTACGCTATCTCTGGTGACTTGGGTTTCAACCCAATCACCGATACCTTGAAAGATTCTAATGGAAATGAATTCAAATTGAAGGAACCTCATGGAATTGGTTTACCAGTTAAGGGTTACGATGCTGGTGTTAACACTTACCAAGCTCCTCCTAAGGACAGATCTCAAGTTGAAGTTGTTATTGCTCCAACCTCCGATAGATTACAAAAATTGGCTCCATTCAAACCTTGGGATGGTAAAGATGCTGAAAGATTACCAATCTTGATCAAGGCTGTCGGTAAGACCACCACCGATCACATCTCAATGGCTGGTCCATGGTTGAAATACCGTGGTCACTTGGAAAACATTTCTAATAACTATATGATTGGTGCTACCAACGCTGAAAATGGTGAAGCTAACAACTTGAAGAATCACTTTACTGGTGAATATAAGGGTGTTCCAGACACCGCTGCTGATTACAGAGATGCTGGTAAAACTTGGGTTGTCATTGGTGACGAAAATTTCGGTGAAGGTTCTTCTAGAGAACATGCTGCTTTGGAACCAAGATTCTTGGGTGGTTTCGCCATCATCACCAAATCTTTCGCTCGTATTCACGAAACTAACTTGAAGAAACAAGGTTTATTACCATTGAACTTTGTTGATCCTAAGGATTACGACAAGATTAACTACAATGATGAAGTTGATATTCTTGGTTTAACTGAATTGGCTCCAGGTAAGAACGTTACCTTGAGAGTTCACCCTGTTGATGGTGAAGCTTGGGAATGTCCATTGTCTCACACCTACAACATTGAACAAATTGAATGGTTCAAGTATGGTTCTGCTTTGAATAAGATGGCCGCTGTTGCTGCTGAAAAGAAGGCTGCTGCTGCTAAAAACTAAGCATTATTAACTGTCTTATCTCCGGCCTTTTAATAACCTGCTCTGCTTCCTCAAAACAAATATCCCAAAAAAATTGAAAGAAAAAAGAACAAAAAGAAACATAAACACTTTCTGATACTGTCATGTAAATTTCCTCGCTTTGTTTTTTTTTTATCTTTTATTTTGATTTTTCTGATTTTTTTTCTTCTCTAGCAAATTCCCCCTTGTCTTATTTATATATTCTCATCATATTTTATTTATTTATTTAGTTTTAATCTGCTACGCCCGTTAAGTGTTTCAATCGCATGTTTGAATATGTAACCTAGCAATCGAAAAATCAGTAAGCTTTGTTTTGGTTTGATACCTGATAAAAAAAAGTTAGCTTCGATCTCTGCAACAAGGTCGAGCTCTTCCAACTAACGAATATCTCTAGCTGACAATTGATATAATTTATCAAATAAAAATCAAAAAAGAAAGCCCGACGCGGGGGTCGAACCCGCAGCCTTTTGATAGCCTTTTATGGTATGTTATAAAAGTCAAACGCTCTAGCCATTGAGCTAGCCAGGCTGTCAACGAGGCTAGCTTTTTTGATAGTATTGAAGCTGGCTCAAGACCATTAAAGTTTTGGCTGAAAAAACCCAAATTTTAGCGAGATATTCATTCTTTTTTACCCCCCTGTGGCTATAAAAGAAGGCATTATGTTGCAGAAATGTATGAAAGAGAATCAAGATACTGCAAAAAAATGATCTAAAGTTTTTATCATATTTTTTTTTTTTTTTTCTTTTCTTTTCATTATTGTTTGACAGAAGCTTTCTCAACTCTCCCTTCGCACGATTACTCGGTCAATATATGCAATTTTGCAAGAATGAAACAGAACCACTTGTTGAATATGGAAACTTTGACAAGTCAACAAGCTACTACCACTGAAAAAAGTTTCCCCACTTGGCAGCAACTTAACCAAAGGCTTCACACTTCACCCGGCACCATATAAAATGGTTCAATCATGGGAATAGTTTATCGGTTACGCCCCGCACACAGGAACTAGAGAGGCCCGTACTCAACTTTCTAGGGTAACCAATAAGTCGACAAGATAGATACAAATTAAACGCAACAAAATAAGCGCCTACAAGTATATATACATCAAGTCGGGATAGTGAAGAAAAAAAAAGAGAAAAAAAGTTCAAGTCAGATATACTCGGAATGCGAAACAAATAAAATGGGTGATTAAATCTCAATCATGTTTGATATTTCTAGCATATAATCCGATTGCATTTCGACAATAGCTCCAAAATTAAGCTATCCCTAAGTGTAGTGATGGGTTTGTGTCAGATGCGATTGACTCGAACACGAGAGGCAATTCGTGAATATTGGGTATCGACCATTAGAACCGCCAACCGAGTCAGTTGGCCAACAAGTAAGCTTTGGAAAAGAATAAAGAGCCAATGCGTTCAAGGGAGCTCGTCAGATATAGAGGAGAAAAATTTCTCACTAATCACAAAATCTAGGTTGATCTTCCATACCTAACGTGCAATGTTTCAATTCTTCAACTTGACTTGATTATAGTGCTGTGGCGATCTTTTTCGTTTTACATAATCTAGCCGAACTTTTTTTTTTTTTTCATGTTTTTTCATTTTTTTGTTTTCTTTTCATCCATGGAAACTGCTTGATCCTGGTTAACAGACACTTAACAAGAGCTACACGTAAAAGGATCATGGTTCCAAAAACTAATATCATTAATCTAAATTCTTAGCTTAAATGAAATATTGTCACCCATAGTCAATATGCGTTGTATACATAAAGTCTTCAAAAACGATTCTCAACAAATAAGAATCAAGGAACAAGCAGTTGGTAAGTTTTTGATGTGAAAATATACATCGTTTATTTACCAGTCGATCGGTAATGAGCTCTCCTCTAATTATGAATTCCCACCAATAGATCTCATCGTCAACGATTTAGATCTTTGAGAAGAAAAAAAATTTATAGTTACTATGTTCAAGCTATAGATTCACTTCTTCACCACTAGAGAGGCCAGTTAATATTAGCCAATAGAATAACAAATATGAGCCCAAAGAAGAACTCCAATAACACATGAAGAACCAATGAGCTCCAGGTAGCTTTTTTAGTTTCGAGATGTAGTAGTAGATTTATAGTTGTTATAGATTTAGATATTATTATTTAGAAAATAAAAAGTTTCCTTTTTTTGAAAAAAAAAGAACAATGATAACTGATTAATCGTTAACTTTTAACAATTTGTTTTCTTTTTGCAATTATTGAGATTGCAAATAAATCGAGAAACTTCAAAAATTATGGTGAACCCGATATCTTAGTGAAAAAGTGATTCTACTGTTTATAAGTTATACCAATTATTTCTTGGTGGAACTGATCAAATTTTTCATTAAATTTTTCAAAGTAATCTTGGTAAAATGGGATTTACATGTAAGAATAGTAGTACAAGCATAATACCTCACTAGAAGTAGAATATAACAAAAATTTAATACTTCCAGATGAAGATTACCCAACTCTTACTGCCACAAAATCACTGATGAGGTTTTATGTTGCAAAATTCGACTACAACATATTTTAAGATAGGTATATCCCATGATTCGGGTGTCAATTACAATGGCATTAAAAGCTAACTATTTTGGTTACTTTGAACATAACGAAAATCTTTTAATTTAATATAAACATAATGACTGTAAAATAGTATAACCAAAGTGTAAGATGAGAATTGAAAATAGTAAAAAAAAAAAGTAGTATGACAAAAAAAGAATTGAAAAAAAAAAAGAAAAAGAAAGAAAAAAAAAAGAAAAAGAAAGAAAGAAAGAAAGAAAGAAGTAATTATGGTCTATTGATATAATTCATTAATTCATGTAATACATTTTCCAATGATGAATAAAAAGCACAATAATCATTAATATCAACAAAATTATTTCTTAAATCATACTGAATTTTTTCATTTAATTGTAACATTTCTGATTTAGTACTAAAATCAAGTTCATTATCCTTATTTTCATCTTGTTGAATTAATTGATTAGCAAATATAGACAGACCAAATGAATTTAATTCATCATTAGCTTCTTGTTCTTGTTGTTGTTGTTGTTGACGTTGTTCTTGTTCTTGTTCTTCTTGTTGTAGTAATAAGTCAGTACCACTGGCCTTATTGGTATAATCAACCAATGGAGGAATCATATCAATCATGGAAGCATCATCATGTTTAATTGGACCTAAATTAACCCCATCTCTTAATAATACTGGTTGTGGTACATCCATAACATTAAATAATTCACTCATATTCATATAACCCGCCACTTGATAATCAAAAAATTCAACTCTTGATGAATTAGTACCAAGTTTTTTATTATTCATTGAATTATATTGATGAATTGATTGAACAATATTATATTTTTTCAAAATATATTCCCAAGTTAAATTAGTAAGAGAAAGCATTCTTTTATATTTTTCATTTTTAAACCATTTTCGATTAAGAATGAAAAGTGCTTTATTAATTAATTTAACATAAACCACCAATTCATTAATTGTCATAAATTCATATTTAAATTTAACACAAATAATGATAAATAACATAATAATTGAATCTAATGGTATAGTACGTTTAACATACCAATTAAATTTACCAAATTTAATGAAATCATTATATTTCAAAAAATCATTTAAATTATGTAAAATTGAAGGAATTAAATTATTATGCATATTTTCATAAGTAAAATTTTCATGTTGATTAAATCGAAGTTGACTAATTGATGAATTATCAAAATTACTAATTATATTAGCTTCCAGAATATGACCAAAAGTATCTTCAAATTGCAGTAATGATAATGTACCACCTCTATTTTTAGTTGATTTAAGTGATTGAGATTCATTTAAATGAGATAATTCATTCTTTGAATCATTTGAATCATTAATTAATTTATCATTTGATCGTTCTTTAAAAGTATCTCTCATTAAAATTTTTTTATGTAATAACATTAAAGCACGATCAACAAAACTCCATGAATGATTTTTAATAAAATTAATTAAATTCATTTCTTGAACTGTATTTGGAGGATTAATTTTATAATGATTTGACATTTTAACAATTGAACCATGAATAAAATGAAATAAATCAATAATTGATTGTTTAATTTCATTAATTTCATTTGGAGTAATATTATTTGATAATCCATTATGTAATTGAAATACCAATAAACTTAAAATTCGATCAAATTTAAATTTAACATTCATCAGAAGTATAGTAACATTTAATTTAACATCAATAATTTGATTTAATTCATTATAAATTGGATCTTCATCTTCAGGAAATAATACATTAAATTCATCAAGTTTAATCATGGGAGGTAAACAAAAATTATGACTTGTTAATGCATCAAGTCCAAATATAACCCACCATAAAATTCGACGAAATTTAATAACTTGCCAATCAGAAATTCGAAGTGAATTTATTGGATCTTTATGCATTTGTAAAAATTTAGCATATCTAATTAATTGTGACATTTCCATGGTTGATGGATTTGGACTGGTTGATTGAATAATAACATTACCTAATAAAAGTGGTAAAGTTTTTAAACCATGAGGATAATTATAATATTGACAAATTCGATTAAAACCTTTTAAATATTTATTAATATCTTGATTTAATAATAAATTATCATATTCTTCAAATTCTGAAATTGTTGATGCATATAAAACGGGGAAATATAATGTATAAAATTGAATAAAATCAAAATCAGAATCTTGTGATGATGAAGATGAAGATGATGAAGATGAAGATCTTTGATGTTTAGTTTTTGATTGATTATGATGACCACCATTAGTTGGATCAAAATTATCCCAAAATTTATCATGTTCTTTAATAAATTCATCAAGATTAACCATTACTGGTAATAAAATATGAACTGAATTAATATAACGAGTTAATAATTCATAAGATCGTTCACGAGAATTTGGTAAATGATGAATTAAATCAGTTAATAAATTTTCATTATCATAATAAGAATTAGTACCATATAAATAATTAATGGTGGTGGCAGGATTGGAAGAATAAGCATTAAGAGAATTATGAAGTCCCGGATTATTAGGTTGAGAAGTTAAATTTACTACTGATGATGAGGTTGAAGATTCTATGGCAGCTGTTGATGATTGTAATTGAGTAGGTGATGAATGATTGGTAATGGGAGGAGGAGGAGGAGGAGGATGTGATAAAGTGGATGAGGTATTATTATTATTATTATTGTTATTAAAATTATCAAGAAAATTTGTCATTTGATTAGGTTGATATGAACTACGAGCAAATAATGAATTAATATTGGTAGAACTATCATTAGTAGTTTTATTAGTTGGATTGATTATTGGAGATACTGCGGTAGGGGGTAAGATTTCTGGATTGTTGGTTTTTTGATTATTAATATTATTTAATAAATTTTCACCACCGGTATTAAAAGTAAATGAACTTAAATTAAATGAATATTGATCTTCATTAGAACCATTATTTGGTAAATTATTTTGTAAATTTTGTGAATTTTGTGATTGTGAATTTTGTAAATTTTGTAAATTTTGTAAATTTTGATTATCCATGATTGAAGCATCATTATTTTGTAAACCGATTTGAGCATTGGCATTATTTGAATAATTAGTATTAAAAAAATTATTGGTAATATTATTACTTAAAGTGTTAAGTACGGGAGTTTGAAGTAAACTATTAGTACCAGCAAAGTTTACCGGGGTGGTTGATCCATTTGATTGTTGACCTTTATTTTCAGTAAACATGGTATTATTTTGTTGTTGATTGATTGATAGGAGTTTAGATGATAATAATGTGGCTGGATTCAATCCGAGATATGACAAGTCGGGAATCATTTGATTATTTTTCATGGCAGCAGCAAGTTGTTGTTGTTGTAGCGAAGGTTGTGGTTGTGGTTGTGGTTGTTGTTGTGATTGTTGTTGTTGTTGTTGTTGTTGTTGTTGTTGTTGTTGTTGTTGTTGCTGATGTGGTTGTGGTTGTGGTTGTGGTTGTGGTTGTGGTTGTTGTTGTGATTGTTGTGGTTGTTGTTGCTGTTGCTGTTGCTGTTGCTGCTGTTGTTGTAGTTGTTGTTGTTGCTGCTGTTGCTGCTGTTGCTGCTGTTGTTGTTGTTGCTGCTGTGGTAGTTGTTGCTGTTGCTGTTGCTGTTGTTGTTGTTGTGGTTGTTGTTGTGGTTGATCTTGTTCATCAACATTTGAAGAAGTATCGGTGTTGATGGCATTATTGGTATAATTATTATTTGAGATAGGAGATTGATTTAATTCCGAACCAGATGAAGAAATTGAATCTCTTTGAGAAATTTCAATTGATTCTTGTTTAACTTTACGTTTATTTGATTTGGAAGGAATTGGAGAAGGAGAAGAATTTTTATTTGAAGGAGTTGGAGTATTTGTTGTTGAAAAACGAGCCAGTTTTTTACCACCACGACTAATACGTTCATTAATAAAATATTTACACTCAATACCTAATTTATCACAATTATTACAAATTGGTTGAGCTCTTGAACATTTAATTTTTTTTGAATGACAATAAACACAACTAAGAATTTTACGTTGTCTTGTTTTTTGAACTTTCATAACTTTACCATCGGCCAAAACTTTCATATATTCTTTATGTTGTTTTATTTTATCAGCTTTTTCAGCAGCAGTAAGATGATTATCATTTTCAATGTTATTGATGTTAACATCTGGTTTATCATCAAGATTTACTTGATCATTTGAATAAGACATCAATGAACGAGGAGAATGATTATTATCGAGTAAATAGTGTTGAGGTTTTGATGATGATGATGAGGAGGAGGAGTTTAGAGCAGGAGAATCGGGGAATTTTTGATTATGATGATGATGATAGTTATCAAAGGTATCCACGATTAAGGGCAGGTCAGTGATGGGTAAATTCAGATCAGCAATCGAGTTATCTACTTGCATGGTGATTTACAACCGTAGTTGGAAATGAGTAAATGTTAATGGAATATTAGCAGAGATTTAATGAAATATACCAGGGAGATATAACGGGGATTTAAAATAAATAATACCAGAGATTTAGAGTGAACCCATTCAAAGATAATGGAAAGAGTGGTTAACTTTTCAAGTGATAAAAAAAGGTAAAAGGAATGATGATAATAACCTGGGGAAAATTCTCTCCCAATCAGAGAACCAAAAAAAAAAAAAAAAAAAAAAAAAAAAAAAAAAAAAGAAAAAAGAAAAAAGAAAAAAGAAAAAAGAAAAGAAAACTGAGTGAGAAAAACAGTAAAAATTCATTACGACGGAGTTTAAAATATTTATTCACTAACAAAACTAAAATAACAAGCACAAAAAATGCAGAAAAAGAAAAAAATGCAGAAAAAAGAAAGCCAGACAAATGTGAAAATAAGGCGGGCGCTTTTAAGCACAAATTGTTACAAATTATTCAATACATCAATATATACACAATATAGTATATACACAATATAGTATACATTGGATGTAGATGTAGATGTATATGTAGATGTATATGTAGATTTATTGGGTAGCTCAATATCTATCAGTAGATCTTGATATGGTGATAAGATATCATAAGCAAAGTAGCATTCAAAGGAATCAATAAAAGTGAATAAGCGGGGTTATAATTGAAAGAGAGGGGAGATACACGGTGCTTACTTGATTACGTCATCTCTCCCAAAAAAACAAAAAAAAAAAAACAAAAAAAAAAAAACAAATTACAAAAAAAGAAGCCAATCAGACATTTTTTCCATCATCATCATCATCAAAACTGGATTTGTTGTATTTGTTTGTTGTATTTGTTTGTTGTTTATTTGTTTATTTGTTTGTAATAAAAGTGCGTACTGCATATAAACCCGTTCTTTCTTCTTTCACTGTTTCTTCCCCCACAACAAAACCACAATAACCTCACTCACCAAAATCAAAAATAAACAATCAAAAAAAAAAAAAAAAAAAAATCAAATAGTCAATATTCCTATGGCCGATGCAATTGAAATTTCGGACTTGACCACACTAAAAAAAAGTAGTGTGTGCACCAATTATATATTCTTCTCTGTCTCTCTCTCTCTTTTCTTTTCCCCGAGAAAGAAAGAAAGAAAGAAAGAAAGAAAGAAAGAAAGAAAGTCGTGTGTCACACACTTGAAAAAGAAAAAAGAAGAAGAGGCGCGCACTAACAGAGAAGCTCTTTTTTTTTTTGCAACACAAAATTACTCTTCACTCGTCACCACATTCATGTCTCAACCAACACGCAGACCAGGTACGATCTTTTATTCTTTGAATATACTGGCATGAAAATGCCAAAAAAAAGGTATGCTCCGCGACGGGGAATTGAACCCCGGTCTACCACGCGACAAGCGGTAATTCTAGCCACTAAACTATCACGGATTTGTTATATCGCTGCTTTTTGGGTATCCCATCACACATAAAACAAAAATACCCACCAAACCCCCACTCACGCCGGTGCTGGTGCCAACGGTGCTCCATACTACGTTGCTGGTATTGCTGCCGTTGCTGGTGCTTTGTTGGCTTAAGTCTGAGACTTGAACTTTCATTTTTCCTCTCCATTTTCTTAAATACATCTTATTTTCTATTCTTTAATGATTTTTTTTCCACTGGATTTGAAAGGATTCGATTTATATTATTTCTTCGATCTCAAAAATAAATGAGTTCTTTACTTATTTTTCATTATTTTGGCATATTTTTTCTACTTCACATTCTATTCTTTCACGTTATTTTCGCATCAAAAACATTTGATATTTTGTCATACAAAAAATTCACTTCTCGTTCCATGAATTTTCTTCATTGGTTTTCTTTCTTCTTTCCTAATATAAATACTCATCATACCTTACTTATATTCTGGCTTGATCTTATACCTTCAACACTAATATAAAAAGTAATCTTACATAAAAAAAAAAAAAAAAAAAAAAAAAAAAAAAAAAAACCCTTACAACAAAAAAAAAGAGCTTACAATTGTATCATTTGCCTTGTAAAATCGATCGGGAATCTCTTGTCATCTTAAATATTTTACCAACATTTATAACCCATCCCAGAACATAACTGTTTGTTATCCTCTCACTTACATATAAACCAATAATCAAGCATCACTGAGTAATATCACCAAAAAAATTACAATCAAAAGAATTTTCATTACCAACAAACTTTGTCTATAGCTTGTTAAGTGTCAGTACTGGTATTAGTGAATACCAACAAGTAAGATGTAACTCAAACTGTTTTTTCCCTTTTTTTTTTTCTCTTTTTTTTTAGTTCCAAAATATACACCTGTCATTGTATTATTGCTCAGTTGTTCCAGCCCAGTTGAAAAAGACACTGCAGTTAGGTTCTCTTAAATCACTCACCAATGCAACTTCTTCCGATTCTATCAAATTCAAAAGCTAAATACTACATCAAATGCGGCTAGGAAAATCAGACAACAAAAAAAAAAACTTAGTACCATTTAAGTCAAATTGAAAAAAAGAAAGAAAAAAACATCAAAAAGAAAAAAGATCAAAACATTAAGGTGTACACTAAGCTTTCTTGGTTGCTTGCTTGCTTGACTTATTTAAGTATTATTTGAGTTTAAATCCTGGTTTTAACTTGATTTGTTTTTTTGCTTTTTCTTCCCTTTTTTCTCTTTTTTTTTCAAACTTTTAGTGAAAAATTCAACATATTTGATGAACAATTCAGTGTTTTACTGGTCTGAATATCTGAATTTGTTCCTGAATCTTGTTATAATTAAGGTACAAAAGAAATGATTTTAAAAGACTTATTAACTATACTAAACACGTATTTCATTCGTTGCTTACTACCAGTGAAAACTCATGCAGTAACACTTACCTTTGGCATAGTCCGATTTGCCTTCAATTTTAATATAACATTTACCTTTCTGTTTGATAAAATACCATTAGCTTTTCTGTTTGATAAAATTTGCTTTTTCCTTATATGTATATTTGTTGTCTTTATAAGTATACTATTTACTTTATCCTTATATCTTTGAAAGGTTTACAAATGGTAGACGAACAGAAAATAAGAATAATAGCGGTAAAACTAAAAGCTACTTGTGCAATGTACCTTAGTCTTATTCAAATACTCTCTATCAACTAATTCTGATGTTTTGTATAATCAATTGCATAAATTAACTGCAAAAATAGCTAATTGAAAGTAACAAAGTCGTGCACAAACCCAAATTTGTCCTTTTTCTGTTTTGGCCACTATCGTGAGTTGTCCTTTTTTTTTTTTTTCTGAGGAAAATCACACCAAAAACAAAAAAAAAAAACACCAAAAACAAAAAAAATAAAACAAGCTCACTAAAACCAAAACAAACGAACCAAAGAAACCAAATAAAAAAAAAAAAAAAAAAACAAAACAAAAAAAAAAAAAAAGAAAGAAAATGCCGATTTTGAATTTTCAGTTGAGTTCAATTAAATACCACAAATCTATATATAATTGATTTTGATATTCAATTTTACTTCATTCCATCAAATATCATCCACAGTCGCCTTCTGTTCTCGGAGAAACATCCTAATCGAATCATACTTTCCTAATCAATTGAATCTATCCTTTTTCTTCTTTTATTTTTGAATTTTTTTGACTTTTTGAATTTTTTTGTTTCCACAATGGATTTTGAAGAAGCTGAAGATCTCAATGGTGTTCGTTTAGCATGGAATACTTTCCCCTCCACCAAGGCTGAAGCCAATAAAATCGTGGTTCCAACCGGAGCTCTTTATACTCCATTGAAATATAGAGAAGATTTACCACTTGCATCATATGATCCTATTTGGTGTTCCAATCAAACTTGTAAAAGTATTTTAAATCCTTATTGTCGAGTTGATATGTCAGGAGTTTGGTTATGTCCAATTTGTAATAATCGTAATCCTTTACCAGCTCATTATCAAGGTATTTCAGCTGAAAATATGCCACTTGAATTACAACCAACTTCTTCCACTATTGAATATATTACTGCTAGACCCGTTCAACAACCACCGGTGTTTTTTTTCGTAATTGATTTATGTCAAGATGAAGATAATTTAAAAGCTTTAAAAGAAACTTTGGTGGTTTCTTTATCACTTTTACCTCCTAATGCATTAATTGGTTTAATTACTTATGGTACCATGGTTCAAGTTCATGATTTAGGAGCTGAAACAATTAAAAAACTGTATATTTTTAGAGGTGATAAAGAATATACTGATAAACAAGTAGGAGAAATGTTAAATAGTCCTGTTTTAGATTCAAATGGTCATCCTACCTTGATGAATAATTTAGTTAGATTTTTCTTACCCGTTGAAGAAATTGAATTTCAATTAACTTCAATCTTGGAAAATTTAACTAGAGATCCTTGGACAGTGGCTCATGGTGATAGACCTTTAAGATCTACTGGTTCAGCATTAAATGTGGCGGTTAATTTATTAGGTCAAACTTTCCCTGGTTTAGGAGCTAGAATTATGTTACTTTCAGCTGGTCTTTGTACTTTAAATCCAGGTTTAATTGTGGGTAATAAATTAAAAGAACCAATTAGATCTCATTCTGATATTGATAAAGATAATGCTAAACATTTTAAAAAAGCTACTAAATTTTATGATCAACTTGCTACTAAAGCAGTTAAAAATTCTCATACCATTGATGTATTTGGTGGTTGTTTGGATCAAATAGGTATGTTGGAAATGAAAAATTTAACTAATTTAACTGGTGGTACTTTATTGTTAACCGATGCTTTTACCACATCTATCTTTAAACAATCATTCTTAAGATTGTTTAATAAAGATAGTGAAGGTTATTTATTAATGGGATTTAATGGTACCTTTGATATTAAAACTTCAAGAGAATTAAAAGTTAGTGGTTTAATTGGTCATGCATCTTCTCTTAATGTTAAATCAGCCAATGTATCTGAAAATGAAGTTGGATTGGGTGGTACTAGTCAATATAAATTATGTTCAATTTCTCCTCAACATACTTATGCGGTATTCTTTGATGTTGCCAATACTCAACCATTGGCAGCTAATGCTCAATCTTATATTCAATTCATTACTCATTATCAACATTCTTCAGGTACTTACAGATTAAGAGTTACTACCATTTCAAATATTCTTACCAGTGATGAACAAACCTTAACTCAATCATTTGATCAAGAAGCTGCTGCTGTATTAATGGCAAGAGTTACTCTCTTTAAATCCGAACAAGATGATGGAGCCGATGTTTTAAGATGGATTGATCGTATGTTAATTAAATTATGTCAAAAATTTGCTGATTATAGAAAAGATCTTGAAGAATCATTTAGATTGGGACCACAATTTTCTTTATACCCTCAATTCATCTACTATTTAAGAAGATCACAATTTTTACAGGTGTTTAATAATTCACCCGATGAAACTGCTTTTTATAGACATGTGTTGTTAACTGAAGACACCAACAATTCTTTGATTATGATTCAACCAACTTTAACTGCATTTGAATTGGATAGAGATCCAGAAGCAGTACTTTTAGATTCTGTTTCTATTAAAAATGATCGTATTCTTTTATTAGATACTTTCTTTCATATTTTGATCTATCATGGTAAAACTATAGCTGAATGGCGTAAAGCAGGTTATCAAGACTTACCAGAATATGAAAATTTAAAACAACTCTTACAAGAACCTAAACAAGAAGCTGCAGATTTATTGGTTGATCGTTATCCATTACCTAGATTCATTGATACTGAAGAAGGTGGTTCTCAAGCTAGATTCTTGTACTCTAAGTTGAATCCTAGTACCAGTTATAGTAATGCCACCACCGTTGGTGTTAATGGTGCGGTTGTGTTGACTGATGATGTATCTTTACAAGTGTTTATGTCTCATTTGCAAAAATTGGTTGTTTCTGGTTCCAACTAGTAAATGCTTGTTTTCGTTCTTGTTTTTTTTGGCTAGACTCTTTTGCCATTTACACATACACAAAACA
The DNA here is from genome assembly GCA_003856775.1 of Hyphopichia pseudoburtonii. Classification (NCBI taxonomy): domain Eukaryota; kingdom Fungi; phylum Ascomycota; class Pichiomycetes; order Serinales; family Debaryomycetaceae; genus Hyphopichia; species Hyphopichia pseudoburtonii. The sequence goes on along the minus strand of CP024752.1, from coordinate 151,376 downwards.
GTTTTTTTTTCTGATGCTTTTCCTTTAAACCTTTATAGCTTCGTTTTCAGTTCCCATGTTCTTTGAAAAATAACCATTATGTACTTTTTTTTTTTTTTTCATTTTTCATTTTTTCTTTCCATTTTTTTTTTTTAACTCCTGTTCTTCTTCCTTTTCCTCTCCTCGTTTAATTCGTTTTACTTCTTTCGATTGATTTGATTAATAAAATATTTATCTGTATATCTGAAATTATTGAGGCTTGACAGTGCCGCAAAATCAAATGAGGTTAGAGGCTCGCTCGATGATCCGGTGCTAGAACCAGGGCGAGAGAAAAAAAAAAAAAAAAAAATGAAGAATGAAAAATAAAGAAAAAATTGAACTTCCTTCCATGGTTCCTCACCATCTAGCTGGCACCAATTCTTACCCTACTAAAGATCAAAATACTACCCACAATAGTACGGCAACCATCGGACTCCGACCATAAAAAAAAAAAAAAGTCGACCGTAAATTTTGAGAAAGAAAAACTAAAGGGACAAAATATTTTAACTCCACAAAATCACAACAGACATAAATCATTATGAATAAAGAGGAACTCACAGCTGGTATGTTTATTTTTGTAAAGTACAAAATTGATATCAATTGATAAAATACTAACAATTAAGTAAAGATGAAATCGCGTTATACGATAGACAAATTAGACTATGGGGTATGGCAACTCAGTTGAGATTAAGATCGGCCAAAGTTTTAATAATCAATCTTGGCGCCGTTGGTTGTGAAGTTGTTAAAAACTTGGTATTGGGTGGTATCAATACAATTGAAGTCTTGGATAATTCTAAAATTAATGAAGAAGATTTTGGAGCTCAATTTTTTTTACCTAATGATGATAGTATAATTGGTGAAATTAAATTACCTCACGTTATAAATCAAATAAAAGATTTAAATTCTCGTGTTAACTTATCAATAAATACAGATAATTTAGATCAATACTTAGATAAAAATGATCATGGATATTTCAAACATTTCGATCTTATAATTGCAACTGAGTTAACCAAACTGGAAATATTCAAATTAAATGAAATTACCAGAAATTTAAAAATTCCTTTATATGTAACTGGATTACATGGTATGTTTGGATACATATTAACTGATTTAATTGAGTTTACTTCAACTTCAGACAAAGATATTGGAAGTCAACCCAGAGAGGCAAATACAAATATAAATCGAGCCAAGATAATTACAAATGTGGAAAAACTGTCAGAGGAAGGTAAAGAAAAAGTGACGATTGTTGATCAATTTGTCCCTATTCAAAATATATTTAAATCACAACAATTACCTAGTCAATTGAATAGACGACAATTGAAAAGATTATCGGCTGCATTTCCTTTAATATTCACATTATTTGAATTTGAACGATCTTTGGATCCAGAAAGTGTGGTTAATCTAACTCAACTTCGGGATAAACTGAGAGCTATATGTGAAAATTTTAACATATCTCCAACAATAATAACGGATGAATATTTAGAGTTTTTCAGTAATCAGGCTTATACCGAATTTGCCCCCGTGTCAGCTATATTGGGAGGTGCGTTGTCACAAGATGTGATTCAATTTTTGAGTAAAAAAGAAAGTCCTATTAATAATTGTTTGATTCTTGATGCTATAAGATCAGAAATGCCAATCTACCTGTTGTAATCGACTATACACTTGATCATTATTTAAATGATTATTTGAATAATTAATTTTATTCATTACATACTGTATTAATACTTCTAAGAATATCTTTTTACATTTCGTAAATCAAAATTTACTGATCATTTCGTATTTGGGGTCAATCCACGTCCTTTTCTTTTCTTGAGATGAGAAGTATCTTTCAAAAATTTCATTGATTTTGATAACTTATTTCTTAAAACTTCTCTCTCCTCTTTAGCCGCACGAATTTGATCCTTAAATTCTTGCTTTTGTTTCTTGTAATTTTGATTTTCTTCTTCATCTAAATCAAGCGTAGGTTGAAACTTACGTTTTAATGCCTCATTATTCTTGATATAATCCGCTATCTCGGCGGTTGATTCATTTATAGACTCAGTGGCATTGTTGAACTCTTTACTCATGTATGATTTTTCATCGTTCTTTGATTTGATTCTCTGTAGGGTGTCACTAATAGATTTTCTCAATTTCCAAATATTAGTTTGGTTTTCAATGATTTTTTTGTGTTTGTCATCACTGATATCATTATCAGTAATGAAACTCTCTAATTTTTGAGATAGTTCTTTGTTTTCTTGTTTTGTTTGTTCAATTTTTTGAGACTTCTTTAATGATTGCTTTTCGGCAATATTGATTCTATGCTGTGTGTGATCAAGGTCATCACAAATTTTACTCAATGTTGTTTTATATTCCATTTCTCGCCTGCCAAATTTTTCTTGTCTCTCCTTTTCATTAAAGTCCAAATATGCAATGTGTTCTTCATTCACTATATCCAAATTCATATAAGCATTATTGAGTTGCATTATTAATCGATGTGTGAGTATAACTTTATTGATTTCATCTCTTTGAGAGGTTTTGATGTTACTGTCGTTGGAATAGATTCCGATCAATTTGTTAAAATCATTTTTCAAGGGGTTTGTCACGTAGTCCAGCTCCAATCTTTTCAGCTCATAATATGATTTTTTAACTTCTTTCTTGGCTACTGGAATATAATCAATTACGTTATCTGCAGAGTCATACGGAGTATAGTGGAAATGTACTTCGGTAAGTAATGAACGTTCAACGTCAGTGGCACTGAACCAGGGTATCGATGGTAATTCAGGAAGGGGCCAAGCTGGGAATAATGAGCCACCCCTGCTGCCCGTTTTGAAGACATCATTAAAGAAGCTGGTGGATAGGTATTTTAGATTCTGATTGAAGATGGGAATGATATCTGGGGGTAGATTCCCCACTTGATCTCTCAAACATACAATGGAAGATATAAGTTTATAAAGATAATTTTTGTCATGCTTTTGACTTAAATAGTATAGCTGACAATGTTCAATAGTTCTCATTGGTATCATTCTTATGATAATGGCCTCACCTCGTCTATTTTGAGTCCTGAGACCCTTGAAAAAATCACTCTCAGTATCAACGGAACCATCAAAGACAATCAATACGTCAAATTTTGTCAGATCGAGAAGATCCTGGTGCTTGGCAATTGTACCATCCTGTGGTATCAAATGTATATGAGTAGACTGAACTCCCAAGCCATTACCGTTATTACCATTACTGCTATTATTATTATTATTGGAACTGTTTTTACTTGCCTTGGTAGATTCTTTCCTAACGTGGTTGCCCACGTATCTTTTTATCGATTTATTCCCGGTACATCCTAATACAAGAGCTTCAGTCAAGTCGAAAAAGCGAGGTACATTCTTCATCACGATCCCAACATTCTTGGTGCTCTTCGCCAGATTGTTCAGAATTATCACGCTGACCAAATCTTTGAGAACCTTGAATTTCCCACTAGTTTCGGCTAGTTTGCTAGACATATCTTTCAGGGCAAGGTTTTTAGGCATATAATGGTTGATCAATAAGTATGGATGCGTGCTAACTAACATGCAATTTTCTATGCAGATTTCAAGGGACTTAATAATAAGCTCCCTTGTATCATTTGTTTCACAGTATTTCAAGATATCTGGATAATGTAATGAGACAATCTGATCAGTAAGTTCTTTTTGAAATTCGTACATTGGAGTAGGCAAATTATATTCACCACTCTCATTGATGCTTTCGAGGTGCAAATCAATGATGGGTGGCTCTGGCGTGCCATCCAAAATACTCAACAAATTCATCGGTAGGAAGTCGGGTAATAGAATTAACTTAAATCTTATTATCGACCAATAAGGTATAAAGCTGTGAGATGATGAAAAGTAGTAGGTGTCGCTACCTTATTTGTTCACTTACTGTTTTTTCTTTCTTTCTTTTTTCCGGGTTTTGTTTTATTTTTTTTTTTTTTCTTTTCTTTTTTATTCTCTTTACTTTTACATTTTTCTGTAAGCGCGTACTTATCAATTTATTAAAAATGTGCCATTTGGCTGCCAAATTAATTCCTGGGGAAAAGTCAGGAAATACATTACTACTTTCGACATGAAAATTGATTTACATAAAAATTATACAGGATCACCCCATACCTTAATCGTTCTATCCCATCCGCTACTTACTAAATGGTTTCCATCTCCACTTATATCACAGCTCATCACTTTGTCATTATGTCCTGCAAGGCTTTTCACCTTGACCCAGTTATCAGCCGACCATACGTTAACAGTGTTATCGTAAGAAGAAGTAATCAAGAAAGATGCATTAAAATCCAATTTCAGAGGATTCTGGTCATTTTCGTCAGTAACTAGTTGAGAGTACCTTTCATTTTCTTGTCTTTTATGGAAAAATCTGACATCACTCACAAGTTTCTTATGTGCTGGGATCGAGAAAAGTTCTTGTTGAGTATTGGAATTACTTAATTTTCGAATGTCCCAGATTTTGACAGAACAATCCCCACTAGCAGTGGCCAAATGTATTCCATTATCAGACCAATCCATACTATAGATACCCTTTATGTGACTTTCGAGTAATGCTATGGACCGTCCCGATCTCATATCCCACAATCTTGCCATGGCATCAAGCCCCCCTGTGGAAAGAATACTACCATCGGGATGGAACGAAGCAGCGAAAAGTTCCTTGGAATGACCTTCTTGTTCCAAAAGTTCCACTTCGGGGCGATTAACATCCCAGAGCTTCCATGTCTGATCGAACGACGTTGATGCGATGTAATCACCGGATGGATGATACAACAGGTTTGTGATACGATTGGAATGAGCAGTCTTGATGGTTTGGACTGGTTTCAAAAGAGTAGCAACCCCGCCTGTTTGTCTTGTTTTTTGCTCATCATCGGTGATGTTCCATATGTTCAAAGACCCTTCGTTACCACCAGATACAAGTAAGTTTTGATTGCAGTTGTGATTCCAATCCAAAGCACTAACCTTCTCTGTGTGGTGACCGGGATACAGCGAATATTGTAGTTTCAACTCATTCTTGTTGAGGATATATATATTTCCATCCCATGAGCCACATGCAATTAATGACGAATCCTTGTTGAATCGAACGGCCGATAGGGTTCGGGTGTTACCGGGTATTAGTTGTGTACCATCTAATTCTATTCGTGATAATTGAGAATTGATATTTCTGCGATGCTTAAGAATTTTCGTGAAATCTTGAGTTTTTGATGCTTCTCGTTGTTGCATGGATCTCCGATTAGCCCTTTCGAGTGAATATTTAAGAAGCTTAACTCGCGCCTCGTAAAGCTCTTCAGTGCCGGGGGTATAAAATTCTTCTTCTTCTGCGTCATCTTCATCATCTTCTTCACTCATTTCATCACTGTCATCTACATCAGCTTCCAAGACTGAGATGTTTTGTTTAAGATTCAATAGCCTTGTACTTCGCTCTTCTCTGGTTTCTCCCGTGTAGGTGGCGGACTGGCCTAACTTGACCAACTCAATCTTCACTTCTTCATCTGTGGCGGGGATGTTATTATGGTTTTGTGTTTTTTTCAGATAACCATTACTTTTAGGGTCATTTATTATCGGTATTTCATCGGACTCCATGATATTTATGTCTCGATGCAAGTGTAACTTTTTTTTCGTTTCTGAGTGTTAGCTAAGTTTTGAGTTGCATGCAGCATCTTCGGTCCCCTTTGGTTTATCTTCTTGCTTCTTTTGAATAAAACAGTCGAAAGAAAAAAAAAAGAAAAAGAAAAAAAAAAAAAAAGACAAACGTGTACGGGTTTTATACCACGCACACCACATCAGTGTTGCCAAAACCCATTAGAAATCATAAGATGTTTAGCAATTTTATCACTTACAAACGCCATACGGTAAGTCGAGCCAGTTTCAAGTATTTTTAAGATCACAAACGAACAAATTAAGAAGACTTTGTTCGCATATCGCTCATGATGTTTTTAGAAAGACTCCTCTTCTAACTCCGAGCCTTTTGGTGTAGTGTTGTGTGGCTGTTGCTAATTTTATTAAGCATGGGATCGGCTCGGCTCAAAAACAAAGAGTTAAGAAAAGATAAGCTGAAATGAAGGGTTTTTGTCCCCCTTAAAAAACTACCCGTTTGTGCTAAAGTTTATGGAATTTTGACGCCTATTTTTCCACCGCATAACCGGGTATTTTGTTGATGTATGCGATTTTTTTTTTCTTTTTTTTTCTTGTTTCCTTTGACAGTTGGAGCCACAGTTTGCGGAGCGTTTATTTCCTTTCTTGTACTATAGGAATTTGCAATAATAGGCCTTGATTTTTCAGATTTTTCGTACGCACACAATCTGTACATTATAAAGGTACCAAATTACCCCAGGGTCCGTATTTCTTCTAAAATGATAAACCAATTACAAAAGATTTAAACGAAACAAGTTTATCATGTCAGAACCAGCCCTGAAGCAAAGAAAAGTTGATAAGAAGCCTAAGAAGCAAATCCAGCTAAATGCTTTTGATATGGCTTGCCCTTCGCTTCAATGTCCTGGTCTATGGAGACATCCTGATGATCAGTCCAGAAATTATAATACAATTGAGTATTGGACTCATCTTGCCAAAACCTTAGAACGGGGTAAGTTTAATGCACTCTTCATTGCTGATACGTTGGGCTCCTATGATGTCTATAATGGTCCTGGAAACATTGGTCCTGCTACCAGGGCGGGTGCACAATGGCCAGTCAATGAACCTAGTGCAGTTGTGGCTGCAATGGCTGCAGTCACCAAGAACTTGGCTTTTGCAGTCACATTTAGTACCATAAGTGAAGCTCCTTATCATTTTGCCAGAAGATTGGCCACTTTGGATCATTTAACCAAGGGAAGAGTGGGGTGGAATGTGGTATCATCGTACTTGGAATCTGCCGCCAAAAACTTATTAAATGATCAACCATTGCCTCCCCATGGGGAAAGATACGCCAAGGCCCAAGAATTTCTTGAGATCATCTATGAATTATTATTATCCTCGTGGAGAGATGATGCAGTGGTCCTTGATCGTGAAAAAGGGATCTTTACCGATCCAGAAAGAATCAGACCAATCGACTACGAAGGAAGACATTATAAAGTACCAGGTCCTCAAATAACAGAACCCACCCCTCAAAGATTGCCCGTCGTCCTTCAAGCTGGTACTTCCAAACAAGGTACCGAATTTGCTGCAAGAAATGCTGAAGCCGTGTTTGTTAATGATCTTACCCCCGAGTCCTTGGGCCAGAAAATTGAAAAGTTGAAAGGACTTGTCAAAAAACAGGGTAGAAACGAAAATGATGTCAAATTCTTTCAAATGATCACGGCCATTGTTGGCAAAACCCATGAAGAAGCCATAGAAAAATTTAAGAGCTATAAAAAAGTTAGTGACCTTGAAGGAGCTCAGGCCTTATTCAGTGGTTGGACAGGTATCGACATTGGTCAGTATGGCTGGGATGAAGAGCTTACATATGTTGAAAGTAATGGTATTAGAGGATTTGTTGAACACTGGACTAAAACTTTACCCGGTGAATCTGCCGATGTCAAAAAGACAAGAGAATACATTGCCAATCAAATCAGTGTTGGTGGCTTTGGTGCTGTGTTTGTTGGTACTGCAGAAGAAATTGCTGATGATATTGAACGTTGGATTGATATTTCTGATATCGATGGATTCAACATTACTTATACCGTAACCCCAGGTGCTTTTGAAGATGTCGTTGACTATTTGGTCCCTGAATTAAGAAAGCGTGGTCGTGTTTGGGATGATTATCCTAAAGACGGAATCACTTACAGAGAGCAAATTTTTGGCTTAGACCGTGAAGATCCATCTTTCTTGCTCCCATCCCACCCAGCTCATGGCTTGAGATGGAGAGCAGGTGAATCCAGGGAAGATTTTGAAGAAAGGTTGGAAAAAGTCAAGGAGGAACATTTCAATCTTACCCCAGAAGACTTCAAGTAGTTGATCTATACGCCTACATGGGATTTTGTTTACTTGCACTCAAGTAGATATTAATATAACAATAAACATTTTTACACAATTTTCAAACACTATTCAGTAAGCGTAAAAAGTCATGATGTAGAATTCATAAAAGATAAAAAATCAAACATGAATTGACGGGCCTATAAATCTTAATGACCGAAGTGCTCGGATTTAATCTTCTTAATTCGTTTTTCCAACTCGTCCTTAGACTCACCAGCTTTCCATCTCAAGCCGTAAGCTGGGTGTGTTGGAAGCAAATAAGTTGGATCTTCACGTTCTGTGCCGAATAGTTGTTCCCTAAATGTAATACCGTCCTTAGGATAATTATCCCAGGCCAATCCTCTTCTTCTTAATTCAGGAATCAACTTATCTACGATTTCCTCAAATGACTGAGGAGTGACCGTATAAGTAAAATTAAAACCGTGCAATCCCGAAACATCCACCCACCTCTCTATTTCATCAGCCACCTCCGCAGGGGTTCCAACAAACACAACTCCTGACCCGCCCACACTGATCTTATTTGCAAGATATTCTCTGGTTTTTCTCAAGTTTTTGGGGTCCCCTGGGAGAACTTTTGTCCATTTTTCAATGAATCCGCGAATTGCATTGCTTTCAACGTGTTGTAGTTCCTGATCCCAGTCATACTGTCCAATATCAATTCCAGTCCAACCACTAAATAAAGCTTGGGCACCTTCAAGATCACTTAATCCTTTATATTCCTTGAATTTTTCAATTGCAGCTTCGTGAGTGTCGCCAAGAATAACCGTCACCAATTGGACAAATTTGAAATCTTCGGGGTTTCTTCCAAAGCGTTTACCAGCTTCTTTGATTTGGTCAATCTTGCCCTTCAAACCTTCTGGACTGGTGTCATTCACAAAAACTGCCTCGGCATTTTTTGCAGCATATTCAATACCAGCTTTACTAGCCCCAGCTTGTAAAATCACTGGTAACCTTTGTGGGGTTGGCTCTGTTATACTAGGGCCTGGGACTTTGAAATGTTTTCCCTCAAAATCAATTGTTCTGATCCTTTCAGGATCAGAAAAGATTCCGGTTTCTCTATCCACCTTAACTGCATCATCACTCCATGAAGAAAGAAACAAGTCATAAATGACCTCGAGATATTCTTGTGCTCTGACGTATCTTTCGTCATGAGGAGGGAGATCTTCACCATTCAAGAGATTTCTCGCGGCACTGTCTAAGTAAGATGACACCACATTCCACCCAACTCTACCCTTGGTCAAATGATCTAAAGTAGCTAATCTTCTGGCGAAATGGTAAGGAGCTTCACTTATAGTACTGAAGGTGATCGCAAAAGCCAAGTTTTTAGTGACTGCAGCCATTGCAGACACCACAGCACTGGGTTCATTAATTGGCCATTGGGCACCCGATTTTGCTGCTGCCTCGAGGTTTCCGGGACCATTATAGACATCGTATCCCCCAAGGACATCTGCAATGAAGAGTGCATTGAACTTACCTCTTTCCAATGTTTTAGCAAGATGAGTCCAGTAATCAATAGTGTTGTAGTCTCTGGATTTATCATTAGGGTGTTTCCATAACCCAGGGTTTTGGAGACCAGGACATCCCATGTCAAAAGCATTGATGATCAATGGTTGTTTTTTCTTGGGCTCGAGCTTCCGTTGTTTCGTTTGAGGTTCTGTCATTTCTAGGTTGTTGGAGACTAAAAGTAATGTATCGGGTATTTTTGTTGATTTTTTAAAAATTATTTTCCCAGCTTAACTACAAAATACTGATTTAAATTTTCACAAGAGCATGGATAAGCTTTATACGTCGTTTGACTCATGTATATTGTTGAGCTTCATTGACAAACAATCACTGTAAATTGCGAGATGATGAAACAAAACAAAAAACAGCTCACTTCACATGATCGGTCCATTCCTAATAATAATGGTTTTGACCACTAGTACAATTTCCCGACTCAACATACTTTATTAGCTGAAAAATTGGGACTCCTGGATGATGCAAAGTGATGTGCTTTGCTCGAAAATTGTGGCGCTTCAAAGTGAGAAAGTGAGCCGAGCCGAAATGGTGGCCGCAAAAAGCTCAGAAAAAAAAATATAAGGAAGAACATTATATCAAAGGCATAATTTCGATCAACGACATATTTTATAAAACTAAAGAGGATACCTATAACCTCTATTCTCAAAGTCTGTAAGTCCTTTGAAACCATCGAGAATGGCTTGTTTAGCAATATCATCGTTATAACCTCCTTGCTCAGCATCCCTGGCCTTATTTCTACGATAGAGTACAAAAGCGTATATAAAATTGATGACAATCATCCCTGAATAACATGTCATAAACCCAATCATACCATTGGTAAAGCGGGGTGCAACAGATTTACCCATGATAACACTACCGACAATGTTACCGGACGCATATAATGCAAACCAAGTTGACAGGGCCACGGTACGCTTGGTATCACCCCCAATACTATTGATACAGACCCAATTAATAATAACGGGTCCACCAATAGTATAAAAGAAGAAAGTTCCTACTATTGCCGTTTTATCACTCAAGTCAACAAGGTGCAACACAATTATTGCTACAAATCCAGGTAAACAAAGAAGGAAATAAAGAACACACCGGGTGTTTCTAATTGTAATTGCCATGATACCAGCACCAAAAACCATTACAAATTCGATGGCACCAGTGGGTAACTGTAATGCCACTGCTTGAATTCCGGTATATCCATATCCTTTGATGATGCTACTAAGGAAGTTCGAGATACCACCATTGATGATACCGCAGCCTAAGCCAGAAAGGGCAAGCAAATATACTGTGATATCTTTAGCTGCCTCCCAAGCTTGATAAGGTTTGAACTTTTTGTCTTTGATACCTTTGCTATTTCTCGAAATTCTTTCAATAAGAATAGTTTTTTCTTCATTTGTCAAAAATTTGGCAGTGGCGGGTGAGTCAGGAGTGAAAAGGAGGAAGATTATTGAAAATGCGAAATTTAATAAACCAATCACCAAGAAAATTAGCTTCCAAGAAGCGAGTGATGGTGTGTGAGCATGTCCCAAACCAAAAGCCAATAACGCACCCACCATTGTGGCAACCCCATTGAAACTCAAGAAACAACACATTCTGAAAGGTTGGTCTTCTTCGGTATAAAATATACGACAAATTGTCATAATGGAAGGACTAATTGATGCTTCCAAAATACCCAACAAAAATCGTAACACTAACATACCCTGATAATTGGTAGCTCCGATATGAGCAATCAAAATTATACTCCATGTCAAGATAGTGAAACCGGTGTATTTTGCCACGGGAAGCTTTTGTACCAATAAATTTGCAGGAAATGCAAAACCCAAATAACCAAAGTTGAAAATAGCTGCCACCCAACCGTATTGACTTTGAGTAAGTCCCAAATCTTCTGATAACAGGAATGAGTTGGCATAATTTAAACTCAATTTATCTAAGAATTGAAGTAAATAGGCAATACAAAGCAAAGGTAGCAATCTGAAATCAACCTTACGTCTGATTTTTTTGAACGCCACGTCCAACTCATCTTCAGTATACTTTTGAGCCTGCTCGTAGAACTCCAAGGCAATGGCGTTGTCTCCATGAATGTTAGCATCGACTTCTATCGGAGTAACTTGGACTTGTCCGGACCTTTTCTCTGGGTTTAAGCTAGCGGAGCTGGTAGATTCTCCGCTACTTCGAGAGTTGTTAATAACTTCTTGTTTCATTAGTGGTACCTTGAATAATGATTTGGCTTATCTGAGTGATATCGAGAAGAGTAGAAGTAGAGGAAGGGAGAGCGATTGCTCGACATATATACAGATCTCAATTTGCAGCATCTGTTGTTGCTAAGAATTCCGCGTTCAGCCTTATCTGATGAGCTATCAAAAAAAAAAAAAAAAAATTCCGCGCATGCATCAATTCACTCTTTTGTTTCCGCGTAGATAGCAGGGGTGCCATCAGACTAACATGTATAGTGTTTTTGTTCAGAAATGCATAGTTTAAAGGTGTATGTTGGGGCTAATCGGGCAAGACAAGCGGACATAATGTAGATATATAGAGTTGATACTAATTTAGTCATATCAATGATTTTATCCGCTAATTCTGTGACAGAACATGAGCTTGAAGATAAAAACGATGAGCGTTTATTGAAGTAGAGTTTAGCCAAGAAAACCAGGATGGGACTAAGACGGATTTTGGCTACTTTTCTCTAGGAATGGTATTCGTATGTTATTCCTTAGCGCGTACAATCGTATATTCGAAGTAGGCCTGTGGTAGCTAAAATGAATGCTTTCAGAAATGCAATGCAATTTTCAACCAGAAATAAATAAGTTTCGCGAATGATCAAGCTCTGAATCTTTATTATTTTGAACCAATTGATTTCTTTTAGTCTTATTGAGCATCCCTTTTATTTAGCTTGGATGTTGATTTGTTTGTCTTTTTGAGCTACACTAAAGTACATACTCTGTAAAAGGATTTTTTTTTCAAAGGATCTAAACAGTCATCCACATACAGACCTTGTTGGTATGAATAATCTGATGACTTTATATGGTCCGTATTTATGCATTTACGACATTTTACTGGGAACCAGGCGCCAAAAAGCATACAGTTGTACGTCTCATTATTTCTTTTTTTTTTTTTTTCTTTCTTTTTTTTTTCTTTTTTTTTCCGCTTTGACGGGTTTGTGATATTTCCCGTAACTGCTTAAGAATTTAATGTAACCTGATTGACCATTTTGGGATGCCAAGTCAACATGGCTGCAATCGTAGACTTCATTGACATGATGGGAATATTTCAAAGGTGAGAGCTGATTATTCATGGGTGATTTGAAAATGGTTGTACATGGGGTTGGGCACAACATTTTGCAATTTTGTCCTTAACCAGTATAGTCACCCAACACAAAGAGATGGCTGAGATATTTTCCCATGTGTCCGAAACTAATAATGGACCAGTTGGAACACTTAAATAAATTCCTACATAATGCGAAGACTATTTTGCTATCAAACATTAGTTCAAGGTAACTCCTCACGGACTTTCAAAAGCTGAATGGAGCAAAAAAGTGACTCTTTTTGCTGCCTTGTTTACGTAAAACTCTAATTCCAATTTTAATAAATGCCGCACATTTAACTATTCCAACATAAATATTCTTGATTTTATTAACACCATATTTGTTGGAAATCACACCATCTTTTGAATACGAATATTGTGTTAGGATACTAATACTTAGATCCAAACTAGTATAAGACAACTATTAGTACCGAGAAAAAGAACACAAGAAAAAAAAAAAAAAAAGAAAAGTCAAAGAAGAAACATAAGTTTTTTTGCGGAAAAAAACCAGGTTCTTGGCAACATTTTCTAGGCACATTTGAAGTATTCTTTCTATTCAACTTCTATCAATACGTTTTGAGTTTAAATACCCTGATATATCCTGGTCTTTGGAAATGAGTTTTTAAAAAACAAATCAACTTGAGTGAAAACAAAGCAACTCAGTGATCTTTCGACTTTCTTCTTCTGGAATCATAGATCATATTTACCCGTACAGCTATGATATACCGCTGAATATCCTTCAAACAATAGACGGTCAAGCTTTTTTTTTACTCTGTGCGATACGTCAAAAGTATGGTCAGAAGAGTGAAGATCTAAACATCTTACACATATTATATAAAAAGATAAACAACAAAATGATCATGAATAGTGACAAAGTGCAAGAAGACATCAATATTGATGCTGAATCTAGATCATCTCCTGAAGTCGATGTCATGTCTTCCTTTAAGTTTAGCCTTCGGTATAATTCAGACGATAGTATCAAAGGATATGATCTTGGTGGTGTTGAAGGACACGATAATCAACAATTTGAATTGGTTGAAAGTGATGAATTAAGTGGACTCGTTAATCAAGACCATCAATCATTATTACAACAACTTAATCAGTCGAGTCCTCTTGGCTGTAATTGGTGGTTGAATTGTATTGATATCACCAAACAGGAATTATTATATTTACAGGAAATGTTTCAACTTCATTCATTAACAGCAGAAGACATTTTTAGTTTGGAAAGTCATGAGAAAGTTGATCGATATCCTCATTATACATTTGTGTCATTTCATGGTATTACTATTAAGGAGCTGGATTCTCAAAATCAACATTGCAGTGAAACTCAATCGGTTCTGCCTAGTGTTTGGGAACAACATGAAGCTTCTTATTATACTCAACGAGTGGACCGATTTGAAGTATACATGATATTACTTCATAATGGTATCATCACATTCAATTTTGATAAATCATCTCCTCAATTTTCACTGCAACTGCAAATTATGAGTAATCTGGTGATGAACAAATTGATGCAAATCTGGAAATATCAATTTCCTGAATATTCATTTGAATTGAAAAATCATTGGGTAATGTATGGAATAATTGATGAGATTATTGATTCATTAACTACTATTATTGAACAAATTGAAGTTGAGATTGATTTTATTGAGGATTCGGTATTTCAAATTAAGGTGGTTGAATTTAGTCGTATGTTGGCATTAATTGGATCATTACGGAAAAAAATTGTTCAAATAATGAGATTGACGGTTAACAAACGACAAGTATTGAAAAAAATTCTCTCTGGTAGTGTTATCAATGATAAAAATAGTCAATTACAACTTTATTACTTTGATATCAATGATCATTTATTGAATATCATTGATAAACTAACATTATATGAAAAATTACTCGGTAAATCACATAGTAATTATTTGGCACAGCTTCAGGTGAAGTCATTTGATTCCAATTTAACAATTACCAAGTTATTCAGTACTATGACAATCTTGGGTACTGTGTTCTTACCATTGGTGATTGTCAGCAGTTTATTCGGTATGAACGTGGAAGTACCAGGGCAAAATGCTGGTGGATTAGGATGGTTCTTCGGAATCGTAGGGTTTATGATTACGATAATTATTACATTGATACTTTCAGTGCGTAAGTGGTTGTCTCTTGGTTAGATGATGTCCTTTGAATAAATATTACCTTGTTGAGGATGCTAGACCTCAATCAGTAGATCAACAATTGCAAAAAAAATACGCAAAAGAAAACGCAGCACAAAAATTTAATACACTTTCCCCGAAACGCCGAGCGTATCGGCCGAAGTGTCTCGGTTGTCTAGCTGAAGATCAAGAAAAAAGCCCCCCCTCAAAAGAAAGCAAAAGAGGTTCAAGTATTTTCATCAAATCAAAATTGTAACATTATCGAGCTCCACCTTCAGGATGGATACAACATTTCCGTTTCCAGACCATATACGAAAAAGTATTTATTTAACGAAGGTAATCCCACCTAGTCAACATGGTTGAGAGTAAGCAGGATAACCGCTTTTTTTTTCTTTCTTTGTTTTTTGCGCCCTCGCTGTACACAGGGTCAAAACGGTGCTCGGCCCGGAAAGCCAACTTGCTTCTCACTTGCTTCCGACGGCCGCAAACATGTTGCTACGACTAAACGGTGCCATTCGTAAACCCCTATAAACATTGTTTTCTTTCTTTGTTCTTTTTTTCTTTTTCATTACCCATTTTGCAATCTCAATGACTCACACACTTGGCAGTTATGTAAAATCAAGTAATAGTATATGTAGATATCAAAGTTATGTTGTCGCAAGCATAATAGCAAAATCAGCAAAATCAGCAAAATCAGCAAAAATATTACATAAGTAAGTAGCATACGCACGGCTCTCTACCAGCCTCATTTCACTGCTTATTGTTTTTACAATAGTAAGTACAAAGTAGCAAATGTATAATGTAAGAGCTACTCGCTTACACTATCGGATCGAATTCTCAGATTGAATAGCATCCGTAGATTTGGTGATAGACCGGCTATTTTTAACGCACCACCTACAACAACTTGAAAAGAAAAAAAAAAAAAAAAAGAAAAAAAAAAAAAAAGAGATGGAATTGACTATCATTATTAAGTCCGCTCTTCAAGCCGTACAGACGATTGTTGCCTTTCGTAGTCTTTTTCTTTCGTTTTTTATTTTTTTTCAATTTTGTTTTGTCATCTCCTTTCACTTTTCTTTATCTCTAGTGGCGATTTTCAGATATACTCAAATATATATAACAAGGGGCCTTGTTCAAAAAGGAAAGAAGAAAAATCACATAACAAGCCGTTTATATTTTTCAAAGACAAAGTTTTTTTTTTTGTACCGCCGTTGATAACATGTCTTCAAACGACGTGTCCAAACAGAATGGAGCGTTAGAGTCATCTTCACCCATAGCTCTACAGCCTCAAAAACGACTTTTAACTCCATTCTTATCCAAAAAAGTCCCACCATTACCAACTGAAGATGAAAGAAAACCATTCCCAGAGAAAACCGCTAATTTTTTCTCTCAACTATTCTTCTGGTGGCTTAATCCGGTTATGAAGTCTGGTTATAAAAGAACTTTAGAACCAGCAGATTTATTTTATCTTCCAGATGATTTAGCCATTGAAACAATATATAACCAATTCATCTCCATCATCAAAAGGCGACTTGAAACAGCGCAACAACAACACATTGCCGCCAAATGTCAAGAACGTAATGAACTGGTGGAAAATTCATCAGTTGATCGAGAAATTGATATGGAAACTTTTGAAGTTCCTAAACATATTACCATTATTTCTATATTAGAAACTTTCAAGTGGCGTTATTCATTAGCATGTATCTACCTTATTCTAGGCAATATCGCCTCAACTTTAAATCCATTACTTTCCAAAAAATTAATTCAATTTGTTGAATATCGTGCATTTGGTACTGAACATCGTGTTGGACCTGGGGTGGGCTATGCCATCGGTGCCTCTATTATTGTTCTTGTTATTGGTATGTTGATGAATCATTTCTTCTACTGCTCCATGATGGTGGGTGCTATGACAAAGTCTGTCCTCACCAAAGCAATTCTTGATAAATCCTTTTTATTAAATGCTGAATCAAGAAATCGTTATTCAGTAGGGAAAATCACCTCCATGATGGGTACCGATTTAGCCAGAATTGATTTCGCTCTTGGTTTCCAACCTTTTATCGTTGGGTTCCCTGTCCCCATCATTATTGCCCTTGTTATCTTAATCATTAATGTGGGTGCTTCTGCTTTGGTGGGTATGGCTATGTTGGTAATTTTCATGGTTGGAACTGCATTCATCGCCAAAAGTTTATTCAAATATCGTTTCAGTGCTAATGCTTTCACTGATGCTCGTGTTAATCATGTTAAGGAAGTTTTAAATAATTTGAAAGTGATTAAATTCTATTCTTGGGAACCTGCATATCATGAGAATATCTCTGATATTAGACGTAAAGAAATGAATATCATCTTTAAAATGCAGGTATTGAGAAATGTTTTAACTGCATTGTCAATGTCTCTTTCGACTATAAGTTCAATGGTCACTTTCTTGACTTTATACGGAGCTGATAAAGGTAGACGCGACCCCGCTTCCATTTTCTCATCCATCTCATTGTTTAATGTGTTGTCCCAACAAGTGATTATGGTACCTATGGCTTTGGCTACTGGTGCCGATGCTTATCTAGGATTGATAAGAGTGGGTAAATACTTGGGTAGTCCTGAAATTGATGTCAATGCCAATAGAATTGAAGCTGATGAAGCAAAATCAATGGAAATGCATCAAAAGCATTTGGCGATTGAAGTATCACACGCAAGTTTTGAATGGGAAATCTTTGATATCAATGAAAAAGATTCAGATGATATCGATAATAAAAAGGATGAGAATAAATCTGATAAGGTTGAAAAATCAACAATACCGGAACATCAATCAATTACTGAACACGGTGAACCCAAATCATTCGAATCGAGTAGTAATGAATCCATCAATGAACATAATACAGAAAAGAAGAATAATGATGACACTTCATCATCTTCAACTCATGCTGATTCTTCAGTGGAAAATACAAACTTCCCCGGTTTAATTGACATTGATTTGAAAATAAAGCGAGGTGAATTTATCGTTATCACTGGTTTAATCGGTTCCGGTAAATCCTCGTTGTTGAGTGCATTGTCAGGTTTCATGAAAAGAAGTACCGGTAGTGTTGATGTTGTAGGTTCTTTACTTCTTTGTGGTCTTCCCTGGGTACAAAATACCACTGTCAAAGAGAACATTTTGTTTGGTAATGAATTAGATCAACAAAAATATGACGACGTTGTCTATGCTTGCTCATTAGAAGCTGATTTGGATATTTTACCCGCTGGTGACTCAACCGAGATTGGTGAACGTGGTATTACTTTATCTGGTGGTCAAAAAGCGCGTATCAATTTGGCAAGAGCAGTTTACAATGACACTGATATTATTTTGTTGGATGATGTTTTAAGTGCCGTTGATGCTAGAGTTGGTAAGCACATTATGAACAATTGTCTTTTGGGTTTGTTGAAAGATAAGACTAGAATCTTAGCCACACACCAGTTATCTTTAATAGGTTCTGCTGATCGTGTTGTTTTCTTGAATGGTGATGGTTCCATTAGTGTTGGTACCGTAGAAGAATTGAAAGTTTCCAATCCTGGTTTTGCCAACTTAATGGCCTACAACAGTGAACTCAAGGATGATGAAGAAGAAAAGGAAGGCGTTGAATCAGAATCAGGTGAAGATGAGAAATTTGAAGATTTTGAACGTGAAAGTATCAAACGTCAACTTTCTAAAATTCCTACCAACTACGAAGTAGAAGACGAGGAGGCTATTCGTAAAAATTACAATGAAAATAACACTGACGATGGTAAACTTGTTACTTCTGAACAAAGGGCTGTCAATGGTATCCTGTTTGATGTTTACAAAAAATACGTTCAGTATGGTTCAGGTAAACTTCCGAGCATTATTATGGTGTTTATAATTGGTTTATCGGTTATCTTAGCCACCTTTACCCAATTATTCACTAATACATGGTTATCATTCTGGACCGAATATAAATTTAAGGGTAGGTCAGATGGATTTTATATCGGAATTTATGTCATGTTTTCCATCCTTTCGGTTGTTCTCTTGATTGTTGAGTTTATTTTTTTCGTTTATTTGACCAACACAGCATCAAGAAAACTTAATATTATGGCTATGCAAAAAGTTTTGCGTGCTCCAATGGCTTTCATGGATACTACACCAATGGGTAGAATCTTAAACAGATTTACCAAGGATACCGACTCTTTGGATAATGAAATTGGTGATCAAGTTAGATTGTTGTTCTACTTTTTCGGGAATATTGCTGGTGTTTTAATCTTGTGTGTGATTTATCTTCCTTGGTTTGCTATTGCAATTCCCGTGTTGGTTATTCTTTTCATTTCCATTGCGAATTATTATCAGGCTTCATCTCGTGAAGTCAAAAGATTAGAAGCTATTCAAAGATCTCATGTTTACAATAATTTCAATGAAACGCTAGCCGGTATGAGTACCATCAAGGCCTACAAAGCTGACCGAAGATTTTTGATGAAGAACAATACATTCTTAGATAATGTGAATGAAGCATACTATATCACTATTGGGAATCAGCGGTGGTTGGCCATTCATCTTGATATGATTGCAGCTGTTTTTGCATTTATTGTTTCTCTTCTTTGTGTTTTTAGAATCTTCAACATCAGCGCTGCTTCCGTTGGTTTATTGTTATCCTATGTGTTACAAATTGCTGGTCAATTATCCATGTTGATCAGAACATACACTCAAGTTGAAAATGAAATGAATGCCGTTGAGAGAATGTGTCAATATGCTTTTGAATTACCTGAAGAAGCACCTTATCAAATATCAGAAACCACCCCACCTCCAAGCTGGCCATCTCAAGGTGCTATCAAGTTCGACCATGCCGATTTGGCTTATAGGCCTGGATTACCATTGGTTTTAAAAGACATTAATTTAGATGTATTACCTTCTCAAAAAATTGGTATTTGTGGTAGAACTGGTGCTGGTAAATCTTCCATTATGACGGCATTATACAGATTATCTGAATTGAATGCTGGGAAAATCGAAATTGATGGAATTGATATTTCCACCCTTGGTTTGAAAGAATTGAGATCCAAGTTGTCCATTATTCCTCAAGATCCAGTATTATTCAGAGGTAGTATTCGTAAAAATCTCGATCCATTTGGTGAAAGTTCGGATGAAATCTTATGGGATGCAGTAAGAAGAGCTGGTCTTGTTGATGGGTCCAAACTTGGTACCGTTAAAAAACAAACTAAAGACGATGATGACCTTCACAAGTTTCATTTGGATCAAGATGTCGATGACGATGGGATTAATTTTTCTTTAGGTGAAAGACAATTAATTGCATTTGCCAGAGCTTTGGTGAGAGATTCCAAGATTTTAATTTTAGATGAAGCCACATCTTCGGTTGATTATGAGACTGACAGTAAAATTCAAAGTACAATTGTGAGGGAATTCAGTCAATGTACCATTCTTTGTATTGCTCATCGTCTTAAAACCATATTGAATTACGATAGAATATTGGTTTTGGACAAGGGTGAAGTGAAAGAGTACGATACTCCTTGGAATTTATTCAATACCGAAAATAGTATTTTCCAACAAATGTGTGAAAGATCTAATATCACTAGTGAAGACTTTGAAAGCGACAAGCATTGAAATGTTTCATAATACCTGAAAATAGATACCCCTTAATATTCAATCATATACTTAATCAATTAAATATTTATTTACTATTCTTCAAATTTGAAAGTCTTTTAAAAAAATTATAAATAAATCTATAGATCATATTCTAAGCTCTTCTTCTTCTTTGAAACTGTTACATTTCAGTGACGAAAGAAACATCGAAAAAAAAAAAAGATCAAATAAAAAATTAGAAAAAAAAAAAGTTTTTATGCAAAGAACAATTGTATAAGAACATAATGTATGCTAATGTAATATGATGACCCTTTGGCTCATAAGCCTTTGTCGAAGAAATGAAGGCATTAAATAGTATTGAGCCCAGTCAGTGTATAATATTTTGAGATCAATGGGAACATTGAAATCAAGCTCGGAGAAATTATTGAGGGAAATATCAAGCTCCAGTATAGATTCAGGAAGTGAGTGGCATACATCTAATTTATTTTCATGCAACTTGAGTACCTTCAACGATGAAGGTAGCAAGCTCCCATCAAGAGTAGTAAGGGCATTATGCGAAAGGTCAAGCTTTTCCAAGCCTGGAGGTAAAGTCCAGCCCTGTATAGACTTGACAGAGGTATTGTTAAGTCTTAATTCTCGTAATGAATATGGAAAATTTAATTGGGGTAAGTGCGATAGGTCTAGATTTCCAAGAACAAGTGACTGGAGACATGTAAATTCTTGAAGAACCTCAAAATTGATTTTTGATTCTGATGATTGAAAGTCTGATTCGAGTCGTAATGATTTTAAAGAATCTAAATTCAAATGGGACAGGAGTATATGATTGAAAAATGTAGTATGGACATCCTGTTGTAATTCAGGAACGAGTGAATCCACCTGCGATAAGAAAATGTGGATTTCTTTTGATAATGGAGCGATACTTGGTGGAACTCCTTTCAAGTATTTCGAAAAATGTCGTATGACCTTATAAATGTCAGGTTGATATTGACGATCATTACCAAAAGCGTAGATGATTCTTTTAGGGCACTTGACCTTGGGATAATACTTTAGAGGTAACGCTTCAACTTCCGAAAGGAACTCAAACAATGACCAAACCTTATATTTCGGAAATTGGTCGATGGGAACAATCTTCTTAGCTCTAGCTAGTAATACAAGCAGATCATGCCATGAGTTTGTGACGATTATTCTGGAGTATTTGACGAGTTGGAGGATTTTGAAGATTTCGCTTTCTTGATGAATGGGGTGATCGAACAATTTCAATAGATTATCTAGCTCACTCTGATTATAATGTCGAAACACATCTGCTATTATTTCGCCGGGTAAACTTTGAAACATCGGCATTCTGAATTATGGCTTTGTTTCTTATTTTTTTTTTTTTTTTTTTTTTTTTTTTTTCTTTTTTTTTTGTAAACTGTACAGCCTTACTCGAGAGTGTTGATTCAGATTGAGCCGATTTCAGATTACGGGGTTAGCCAATAAAGACTGAGTCAAAATAAAATTTGGCGTCTTGCTTGAGTTTGTTTTCCGAATCAACTCTGGGGATTCAGTTATATTTAAAGAGAATAAAGCAAGATCTGCGATGTCGTGTGTAAGTATTTTTAGACCTATTGTTACGCAAACGATAGCAAGAAGATTTTGATGTGTCGCGAATGACCCGTTTCTGAAGTTAAGTCGAAAAGCAAAATTAACAGAAAAAAGCGACAAGCCGATTGTGTGGGCAAAAAAATTGACGATGCGACGGCGCAACACAACTTATAAGCAGAGAAGGAAAAGGAAAAAAGAAAAAAATTATGAACCGAATTGAGGTTTGATTGCGAATTTTGGGGGATTCAACGTTCGAAAACGGATAAAAGCAAGGTTCAGATTACAAAGCAATTTAATGTATGCCTTAATACGTAATCTATTTTTCTGCTCGATGTCGACTAATACCCATCAGACATACATATAAATATTTGTATAAATATAGAAAATAAAGAAATTATACCAAGGTATTATTCCGCAAAGTAATTGAACTTTGCAAACATGGAAATGAAACAACTGTAAAGACAACAAAAAAAAAAAGAAAACAAAGGGAGAAAAAGAAAACAAAGGAAAAAAAAATATAACCGGACCACTTGATCTGTTTGTTAGTAAGTTACACACTTACTTCATCTTCTTTTTGTAGTCAGCAAACGATAATTTTTTTACAATTTGAGGTGCCGGGGGAGAGGAACTGGCGGCAGAATTAGATCCAGACTCGATTTTTTGGGAAGTGGCAAGTGATGTTTGGTTAGACATTTTTTCACCTTCTGCTTGCTCACTGACCTGATCATTTTCTTCTGTGATGGTAGCAGTCTTTGAATCTACCGCATCCTCGGTTATGGCTGGTTGCGCATTGCTAAGCGGAATTGGCAACGTTACCGCAATATTATCAATGCTGCTTTCCTCACCCAGTTTAATTTCGAGATTTTTGTGACTCGAATCAAGTGAAATTGGTTTGATTTCTTCTTCCACCGACTTTTTGATTTGGAAGACTACTTCTGGGACTATTGGAATCATCAACCCGGTTGATGTATCCAAGCTACTAGCATCAACTCTTGCATTGGTATAACCATATTTTCCCGTATGCTTGTCAAGTTCTGAAAAAACTTTACGACCTCGGGCAATTAGCTGCTGCTTGAAAGGCACATTAAATGATAATTTCTTATACAAATTCTCATCATTTTCTTCACCATTGTCAGGCCCCCTATCACCATCAACATCAGCTGTGTTCGCTGCATTCTCTGTATTGTGAACCACCTTTTCATCTGGTCGGATTTCAGAAGTCAATGTTGCGTCGGGCACTTCTAATTCAACTTCTCCGGTATTTAATGGCTCCTTGTTGGCCTTAGTTAAACCAATCTGTATTGCCCTATCCCTTTCAGCCAAGCGTTCGTTCCATGACACAAAATCTTTGGATCTTTTCGGCCTTATTAATTCTTCACGAGACTTGGCCAAATTAACATTGCTAATATTGGAAGCTTTTCTAGTTGATCTCAACAAATATGAAGTTGCCTTCTTGATTTTATAAATAGCACATTGTTGACTCAAAGATGAAGTAGTACATCCACATTCAATGAAATGAAGTATATTATCAACACCAGATATCAATAATGTTTTTTCTTCATCCAGAAAGTGATCAAATTTTAATCCTTCCACAACAGCGGAGTCCTTGTTAACTTGATGGTACATCTTGAGAATGGGATGCTTTTCATCCCAACCCCAGTCGAGCCTTAATTCTTCCTCACTATTACCAGAAGTAAGTGTTATGGGTTTTGAGGTGTAAACCATATATCTAAATGAGTTCAGCTGTGGTATATAGACTGGTCTGACGACACAATTGACGGTGTTGGGACATGATTTACGGATAAATCTTGACTCATTCCCCACAAATCGTGAATCCAAAACAACATCTAGCGGTTTTTCAGCAGTGCTCAAGTTTAAACTAGTCTTCAAGACCCTTGGTTTAGAAGTTCCCCATGTTGGATATTGGTTTACGCGATCATTTTGATAATTGGAAAAGAAATCAATCTCACCCAAATACTCAATCACAGGAGTATCTTTGGGAATTATTACGTAATCTTGTCCATTGGGGATTCGTTCGGAAATGAATAAGCCAAGACGGGTTATACCGTTGAATTTTTGCTTTGGATTGTCACCATAAGACTTAACCTGAATCATCGATTTGTTGTGGCTTTTATTTCTCTTAAACTCATTCCTTTCTTGTAAATACTTTTGATGGTTTGGTAAGATTGTTCTGCTCACTTTGATACTTTTAAATTGCGCTAATGACATTATTTCAATAGGCAGTTCGGTCAGTTTCGAATAATTTTCAAAGTACTTGGATCCCAATTCCTCAAAAAGAGCTTTAATTGGAGGTCGTTTGTAGTCATTCTTTCTTAATTTGTAGTACACAGACTGATAAAATTCTGCTGAAACTCCATCATCCAATAACTCATTTTCTTTATTGGGCAATGCATCAGTTGATTTTGGGGACTCTTTTGGAAGTGACAGTGGTTCTTGTAACTTTTCATCACTGGCATTCAGCTTGACGGGATCAGTCAACTTGGCTGAGCGAGAACCAGGTGACAATTTCTTATCAGTCTCTTGTTCCTTATTGATCGTTGAACTTTCAACCGTAGGCGCAGTATGATCGTGTGTAGATTCTTGGTTCTCGTTGTTATGATTCGTCGGCGCTTTCTGCAGACTCTTGTCTGATTTCTTTCGTTTTTGGTCTTCTGAACGTGTATTCAGAAGCTTTCTCTTCAATGGTGACTTAGGACTGGATTGCAGTTGTGGCTCACGCTGAGTTGGCGCATCATACTTATCGGGTGCAACATTCGAGCGCTCCGAGTCCAACCTATCCAAAGTATTTTTGCGGCAAGTTTCAGGATCAAACTTGCCCCATTTCGACTTCTCACAGTAGTAACATTTATATTCATCCTCCGGCACCTCGTCATTGGTATTGTAGCCCATACACAAGCAATGCTGCCAGCGAAAGCAAACATCACATTGGATGGTGAACCCGTCATCATCATCAATCCCACAAATACAGCCAATAAGCCCTGAGTCAGGATCAACCTGAAACGAAGCCAATGGGGGTGGGCGATATTCTTTTGTATCTTGCGGCTCTTCATGGGCTTTCACTACTGATTCATTCTTAATCTCTGATTCATGATTTACATCCTCATCAATCTCACTTGATTGTGGTTGCGGGGGTGAGGATGGTGAAGGCATTGTAGCAACTGCGTTTGTCGTGCCTTCATTCTGACCAATTTCTTGTTTGTGTTGAAGGGCTGTTAAACTATCATTCGGCTCGGTAGGCTTACTATCGACGTCCATGTCCTTGATATCATCGCCATCAGGATTCATTAAATCTTTTAGTGAAGCACTTCTTGATTTTTCGTAAGATGTCGTTGTTGATTTTGGTCCGTCAAGTGACTTAATGGCAGTTTTCTTCTTCTTCTGCTTATCCGCCTCTGGAATAATTCTACCTTGCTGTGGTGGCTGCTGCTGTTCGTCGTCTGTTTTATTAGTATCCTCATCTTCGGTTGCCACAGCATCTTCCGCTACCTGGTTCTCGGAGCTGCCAACCGGCAAATGCGAAGGTGATTCGGACTTGGTGCGAATCATATTGGCAGTATTGATGCCCGTCTTGTCAAAATCGTGTGGATCCTTTTTGATCAAAGGAAGCGGGTTGTCAGCCGCGGCTGCCAATGCTGCCGCTGCAATCATGGCGTTGCTGTTGTTTCTTTTACCAGATTCCATATTAATTCCTCTTGCAAGGGCAACGTTGGCAGGACCAGGTGAAAGGAGATGGTGAGAATGGGCAACATGATGAACACTATTGGAAGATGGTTGGTTCGAATGATTATAAAAGGATGGGCTGATGGAGCCATGCTTATCATTGGCAGTTACCAGGGGAGATGAAGCGGAGCGTTTATGAGCATTTTGTAGAAAATTTCCTTGTGCCGGAAGGTTTGAAATTTTGGTTGCCTTTGAAGGCATCGTCTGCGGTGGTGAAACTGACTGATGAGCTCTATGGTGTTGCGGAAACCCTTGTTGCTGCGATTGGTCATACGGTTTTACGAGCGATGGTAATAGCATATTTGCAGATGGTATATTGGTCTGTTCAGGTAGTGATATTGATGAGTTTTTAGAATGAGAAGTTGACTCTGGTAGAGATTGTGAATGAACCGGGGGCGGCGAAAGCTTTTCAACGGTATGAAAGGTCTCTTGAGATCGTACTGGGTCGAACAGGTGACGGGCAACATGCGGAGGGCAAACCGCATTTGGTGTATGGCGAGTGGGCTCGTTGGGTAATTGTGACGATTGGTCAACCATATTATCGATGGAAGGAGCTTTTGGCACAGTAGATTCTTGCTGAGGTGCATGTGCTTGCAGGGTGTTGCGCAGAAGTTGTTGCGTTTGCGGTTGAGCCTGTGAGATCTGTGAGGGCGGTGATTGAGATGCCAGATGTGGTGGTAGTAGCGGCCTTTGTACCGCTTGTTGATGCGAATTTTCATAAAGTTGCATGGGTGTATTCTGTTGTGTCTGTGAAGACAGTAAGATCTCATTATGGGGCGGATTGTGATTAGAAGGATTCGATGTTGAACGCTCAAGAGTAAGCAACCCCAGTGAGGAAGGGTGGCTACTGATAGGGCCGCTAGGTGGAGAAGGAGATTTATGACCTTCGTGTTGTTGTTTAGCTGCTACATTTGCAAACATTAACAATGTTGAAGCATCTTGTAATAATTGATCTTCCATATTTTTTTTCTCGTTTGAGGACATTTTCAGAATTGGTGCCCTGAGTGAACTCTGCAAAAACTATTAGTTGAAAGTAATACGGTGGATAAGATATCGTATAGGGAGTGAAGGTGTGCAACAGAATAGAAGGACCGTCCCTCTTTCTCTTCAAGAAAAGATTAAAAGAAAAGTGTATTTTTGAATGAAAACAAGGCCCTAGTCGCTTATGTCACAATGTGCGGTGATAATCCAGTATGAGCGGTGATTACTATGACACAAGAATCGTAACTATGAGCTGGTAATAAATGATGTTCTTTTGTTGTTCTTTTTTGTTGTTGTCGTTTGCCGTTCGTCGTTTGACATCTGTCTTTTGCCTTTACTTGAAATTTAACTTTCATCCTATTCGAAACGCTAGTCTTTGTTTTTTTTTTGTTTTTTTTTTTTTTTTTGTCTTTCTTTTTTTTTTTTTTTTATTATGGGCCTTTCCTCTTTTTTCAGTGTCTCACAATAACCTTTCTTTTTGTTTTTTGTTTTTTTTTTATTTTTTCTTTTTGCCTGCCTTCTTTTTTTGGATTCTATACGGCAAGTTTGTGTAATTCTGTTGAATATACGATCGTATACATTGTAAAAAGACTGTATTTACCTTTTGTAAAACTGACCAGTTACGAACATACTGTATTTATATTGGATATCATCTACGCAGATGTCTCACGTAAGATTACAGTTCGAAAAACAATCTAATGGAACGATATCATTAGTATAATATAAATTGAAAAGTATGTACATAGAATTGAAGTATGATTGAGTCATCGAAGTGGAGAAAGAGGGAACAAAGACCTAGCAGAAGCATAAGCAAGGATAATGTGGCAAACAAGAGAGAAAAGGAACCTATCAGTAGATACCAAGATCATAAGAAAACTGGAGCAAGGCAAATGACATCGTTGACAAAGAAAAAAGTCAATACAGAATACTTCGATGACAGAATGCATGCTAAGAGAGGCCCTGTGATTTTTTGAAAGGAAATATTTTGAATGATATGGCATCATTAGAAAGTTCGTCATCCCTCCATCATTAAAGCTTGAAGGATACTTTGTTAATGTTTTCAAATGTTTTCTTACAGCCTTGTTCAATTTCTAATGTTGGAAAAGGATGCAAAGAAAAAGAAAGAAAAAGACAAAATTCTCATGATGTGTTAAAGCTGTTATTTGTGGCACGAATCTTGTCATCCTCTCCATATTGACCTCCTTCTTTGAAAAAAAAAAAAACATTCCCATTCATCCTTGACAATACCTTTATCATCTCCTCCCTGATACAAGCTAACCTGGGCCAAGTCTAAAACGACCATCTCGTCTCCTAAGCCGTACCATCAGGGTTCTTCTTTTTAGCCTCTTGAACTTTTTGTATAAACTCTAGCTCTTTTCTTAAACTATCCATGGCATAATAGACCTTAGATTGTAGATAAAATGAATTCCCCTTTTCTTTAGAATTGACATTGAATAAGTATTTGTATTTTTCATCTATTTTATCCAATGATAATTCTTTTTTTTCTAAATCTAAGATTTTCAAGGCTTCTTCGGTGCCTATGCCACCAACTGATGAGGATTTAGTAGCACCACCGGTTTGGGCGGTACTGGCACTAACTTTGGCAGCTTGTTTGTAGGCTTCTGTAAAAGCGCGGCCGAAAACGGAGGCACCGGTGAAGATAACATTAACCAAAAGTCTGTGAGCCATGATGTGTAATTGTGAAACAGTCGAGATAAGTTGTATAGAGTCCTTATATGATTAGATCTACTTGCCGTCCTATCACTTTATTCATTTTTTTCTATTTTTCTTCTTACTTTTTTTCTATCTGTTTCTTCGATCTTCTTCTCACTGAATTTAACGAGCAAGTCACGTGATCTAAGCCAAAAACGATGAGTTATCAAGGCCCCTTGTCATGCCAAGTTGAAACCTAATGCAAATTTATATATATATTCTGATATCAGAACAGGGATATCTCAATGGTTTACTTGTTCGAACAAATTAATCTTACAACCTCCATGAATTACAAAGAAGGAAAAACTTTCACTGCAAATAATGAAAGTGAAATGAAATGTAGCACCAGGCCTCAATCTGAACATCATAAATGAAGAGATAAACTCATCACCATTCATGTCAGAACTAAACTAAGACCTTGAAAATTTAAATGCCAGCTAACTCTAAAAGACCGGAAACGAAGTGTTGATTGTGGCCGATCTGTTAAAAAGGTCAAAAAACACTTAGCTGATACGTGACAGCCAATTCACACAAGCACTAATGTGGTGTACTTAAGCTGTCACTAAGGTCTCTATGTAGTTGTACTCCGAAGAGTACGTGTTATATATCTTTATATAGAGATAGTATAACCACTACTGATGATTGGTGTGCAGAAAAAGGGAGACCGGGGGACGCTCCAGTATTTATAGAGCAGAGGTCGCGCTGCGGGTAACCCTTTAATTTGAAGAATTTTCACTTGTTTCCACTCATTTGGCGCGCTATGTTAAAAAACTACTCTTTGTTTTTTGATCCTTTGTTTGTTTAGTGTAGTACTTTTGCTGTTAGGGTTGCAATAGTTTTATATGCAGGGCTCATCGGGAAGACCCAACGTTAGGAATACTACCGTGTGCTGCATATAAGTCGGGGCCGATAGATTGTAGTTGGACTGTGTTTACATGAAATGTATATCAATAAACATAACTTGTAGTATGGTAACACTATCATAAGATCATTGGTATATAATACTAAAAAATGTCATTGACTGGGTCTGAGAAGGTGGCCAATCTTTTGGATTGGCTCAATCAAAATGCTTTTTGGAACAATGATCAACTAAATGTTGAACAATCTAATGATACCTCAGGAATTGGGGTATTTTTCAACCCCAACAAAGAAGGTATCGATCAGGAACAAATTGAAGATGATGAAGATGATAACTTACTCCTCAGAATACCGAAAGAAAACATACTCTCCCCTAAGAACTCTCTCATATGGAATCTTTTGGTTGATCACCAAGAAAACCATGTCACTAACTTTGAGGTCAATCTTACCCAAGGAATGCATAGTATAGTCATTAGTTTCATATACGAACTCTCACATGGTGAAAAATCACCATGGTTCCAGTATATTCAATCCATGCTTCCTAGTCTGAAAGAAGAAGAAGAGTCAATCAATAACATCCCTATTTGCTTGTGGTCCGACAATGAAAAGTCTGCGCTTTTCAATACCGAATGTGACCTTCTCAATATGTTAGACTCTTCCGAGTTGGTTCAATATTATGTTGAATGTATTCGTTTCGCTAAAATCAACGAATCTTTAATCGATATTCCCTCAGTATTAAAAGCTGATGTTTTGCCGGATGATAAGTCTGATGATTTTGATACGAAATTGAAAGATTATATTTATCAGAAATATCATGATAAGTTGATTCAGTTTGGTAAATATGTACAAACAGTGATCTCTCGTGCATTCGAAGTAGATGATTTCCATGGTCTCTCGTTGGTACCGGGTGCTGACTTGTTCAACCATATTCCACCCTCATTGAACGAAGATTCAAGAATAATAGGGAAAGAAAATGTTCATTTCGTTTGTGATGGTGGTGAAGAAGTATGTGCCACTTGTGGTGAAATCGACTGTGAAGAACATTTGGAAGAAGATGATGATCTACAAATATTGGACGAAAGCGAAGATGATCAGGACTTGCTATTTGATGATGATGGAGAGTTAATTGAGGATTCTGCTCAATCTGATGATAATGACAACGATAGTAACGACGAAAGTAATGATGATGACAATGGTGAAGACAATGATGAAGACAATGATAAAGACAATTTCCTCTCTGATACTGAAATATTAAAGGGGGATAGTGAGGTTGAGGAGTCTGACTTAGCCAGCTCTTCTGATGATGATCTCGATGATTCCCTCCTTGACGATGAAGAAGAACGCAACATCGACGGTTCGGATAATGATGATAACGCTGAAGGTGAAAAGGATTCCCAAGATAATGATGAAGAGACTCACTCGTCTACAACCGACGAATTGCCTGAAATCAAAGAGATTACAATGGACTACATTAAAAAGTTGGACGAAGAATTACAAGAAGAAAATAGCGATGAAAGTAATGACGAAGATATGTCTGATGCAGAAACCGCATTCGACGATGAAGAAGTGTCTACTTTATCTATTAGTGATGATGAAGATGAAGATGACAAAATAAATTCTGTTGAAAATATCTTATCGAGTAGAGAGGAATTAGCCGTGCAATTATCCGATGGCTCTAAATGCTGTGATATTGTATTGGCTCAAAAGCCAGATCCTTCAAAAGGTAAATTTGAACTTTTCAACACTTATGGGAACGGTCTTTCCAATCCTTACTTATTGCAAAGGTATGGTTTTGTTACGGATAATATCAATGATCAATGTATGTTATCAGTACAGTTGTTTCAGTATTTGAAGAATTTCAAAAGCAAGAACTCAGAGTTAAAAATTAAACAACTTAACAATAAGTTAGCGTGGTACGAAGAAGTTGGGTTTGAGTTTGTGAATGACCTTACTTGTCAATATGAGTCAAGACCGGCACTTCCAGAGAGTGGTAGTGACAGTGAAGATGAGCATGATAATCATGATGACCACGACCACGACCATGACCATGACCAAAGTAATGAAGATAGTGATCATCAAGAAGACGGATGTTGTGGTAGTGGTGGTGGCTGCTGTGGCGATGAGGATGATGAAGATGAACTTGATGAGCACACTCAGATTCTCATTGAAAACCTTCCTGAATCCTGGCAGCTTTCTCCTCGTATCAATGGGGATGGGTCAGCAACCCCTCAAACGTATGCATTGGTCAAACTTCTCATTATGCCATATAAACTTTTCCACTATAAATTAATTGAATGCGCTAGTGAACGCAAATTAGCTAGGAGGATTTTCCAAACACTCTTACCATATGACTACGAAGGTACCACCACCGATAAGTATCGTGTGAAAACACACCAATTGATAAAAGACTGGTGTAAGCAAAGGTTAAACAGATATAAACAACATGATCTACAATCAAATGGTGTGAGGTCAAAAATTATTAACCACTTGGTAAAGCTGGAAAGGTCGAGGCTCCAAGCTGCTATTGAAACCTTATAGACCCTAGGTACTGCGTGTTAACTTATGGTCACCTTGAAGTAATATAGAGATAGGGCCCCTCTCAGTAAATATATAATTTAATACTAGAAGATTTTATTAGCTAAGGGCCTTACACAAAAAAAAAAACGAAAAAAAAAAGCGAAGGTATTTTGCCAAATTCGCAGCGGCAAATACTGAACTAAGGAAAAAAAATTATGCTTGAGCTGCGTGCAGTCAAACAGAAGAAAGCATACTAACTTTAATAAGAGTACTTGAGAAGTTTCTTCGCCCCTCTCATGTGGTTAAAGTCTCAAATGCATTGAATTGTCATAACCGTTCCTTCTTCTCACTTCTTGTGCTTCCTCACAATCAATAGCGTCCGTGTAACAAATTATCGTGGCCTTTGATAAACTACCCTCATTCCCAAGCACATTTCTTTTTTTTATTGTTCCGACGGTAACAATTACATTTAAATCGCCTCAACAAATCTTCCATGACGAACGATATGAGCGATTACTACGATGAAGATGACTCAGGCTTTGAATTTGAAGATGACGACGAAGAGGATGGAGCCTTTGAAGTCGATGAAGGATTTGACAATGAGGGGCTCGATGATTCTATATCACGCACATCTTCACAAGATAAGGTTGCCTTTAACCCTCACGAGTCCGATATCACTGAACCTGATTGGCATCCGTGGACGCTTAAAGGGTTTATACAGCATCTCTTCATTGACAAGGCCGAAAATTTGAAACGACAGCAACTTCCGCAGTGCAATTTTGATGAAATATTGGTTATGCTATCGTTTAGTAACTGGCAATCTGACAATGTTATCAATGCTTACTATGATAATGAGTCTAAATTTCGGGAACAATGTGGACTTCCTCAATCTTCTACCACCCAGAATATTGGTTTTATCGAGGCCGATAATTTTGATTGTGAAATTTGTGCTGAGTCATATCCGCACACAAAAGTATATGCATTATCATGTAACCATCAGTACTGTTTGCTGTGTTATTCCCAATACATTCGCCTGAATAGTGATAGTGGAACACTAGTTTCCTGTATCAACATAGGTTGTCTGTTGACCGTACCTTTTAGTGATGGTGGCCGTTTACTCAAATTGAATGAGGAAAAAAATTATGAATTTGCTGGATTCAAGACTCAGAGTACACTAAACAATAATCCGCTTTTAGTTGCTACTGCCAAAAAATATATTGATAGTCATCGTAAGAGTCTTAAATGGTGTCCAGCAGCAGATTGTACTAATGTTATCGAAGTGAATCGTGACGCGTTGGTCAAGATCGATGCTGATCTTGATGAAGATCAAGATGAAAAATACAACTCTGATGGTAACCTAAACAAATCTAAATTGAAGCATGATAGTAATCTTAACCACATCATCAACGTTTGCTGTCCCGATAGTCATGAATTCTGCTATAAATGTCACCGTGAAAATCATTTACCATGTCCCTGTTGGATTGTTGACTTGTGGATCCAAAAATGTAAGGATGATTCTGAAACCGCAAGTTGGATTCAAGTCAATACCCACCCATGCCCTAGGTGTGACTCACTGATTGAAAAAAATGGTGGCTGTAATCACATGACTTGCCCAAAGTGCGGTCATGAATTCTGTTGGATTTGCCTCAATAGTTGGAAAGAACATGGAACAGATTATTACAGATGTAATCGCTTTGATCCCGAAGCGACACGAGACAACAAAAAGAGTCAAGAACAAACTAAGAGCTCTTTGAGGAGGTATATCCATTTTTATAATCGGTTTGCTATACATGAATCATCGATGAAAGGAGATCAAAAGGTTGTTGATAAAGTTGATGAAAAGATGAAAACATATATGGAACTCGAATTACGGCAGCTGAAAGGTACAAGCATGTCGTGGATTGATGTACAATTTTTGCATGATTCTATCAAGGCCTTAACTAATGGACGCAAAACCCTCAAGTGGACGTATTGTTTTGCATTTCATCTTGAAGATACCAATTTTTCAAATATTTTCGAATCCATGCAAGACTTTCTTAATTCTACAGTTGAAGACTTGTCTAAGATTTTTGAAGTAGTCAATGACAAGAAAAACAGCACTCCTGCCAAAAGTTATGAAATCATCACCAAGCATAAAAAAGATATCATCTCTTTGAGTAGATTAGTTGGACAGAGACAAAAATTATTAATAGACTGTGCTCAAAGCGGGCTTGAGCAAGGTTTACTAAAATTTCTGAGCTCATCCCTCGAAGGAGCCTAACTGTCATCATGGTCCGCAGCCTTAATACTTCTATATAGTCTACTGATGAAGTTATTAAAAAGATATTAGTCTCATCTTTGAGCTTTGTGCGTGTGATTAAAATTATAGAGTGAAAATAGTTTGGAGAACAGGTTAGTTAGATGACCCTTTGATCTTCAAGCTTGTAAGTGGTTTGATGTCTTTTTGCATCTTTGACTAGCTACACTAAGCAATAAATCATAGGCCGATACAAAAAGAGAAACTAGGACATAGTAAAAAAAAAGAAAAGAAAAAAATAGAAAAAGAAAAATATAGTAGCTGATAAGACGCGCGGACTGCATGTTGTCCCAATCCGTTATGTGCGCCAATTTTCAATTTTTTGAGTTCTTATCAGTGAAAAATTATCGCTCGCAGCTTCTAATTGGGAATTGCTTTAAAGCACAGCAGCAAAAAAACAAAGCACGCTAAAAAAATAAGTCAAGCCCGTTTTTTGTAGTTAATGGAGAAACCCCAATGGCATCGAATCACTAAAAGTCGTTGAAATCAAATAATTCGTCGAGTAAGTTTTCAAAACACTGCATTGTTTTAATCTTCATTCTATTGAATCAAAGATATTGAAAATATTCTCTAGTCTATATCGGCATTTTTTGTGTTTCTCGGAGTTTTCAGACAGCTGTCCTTGATTCGGTCTTCTCGACATTCCTTCTCGGGTGAACAATACTACGCCCTAGTTGTATTCTACTTTATTGCTCTGCTTGTGCTTATCATATGACAAATCTTGATCTTCTCTCGGATGCAACTTCAAGTGCCGCCAACAGTTCGGCTCTTGCCTCACACCAATCAAGACATTTAGCTCAGCATGGCCGGCTTGCTTATCACTCTAGTACTACACAACCGAGTAGAAGTCGAAGTAGTACTATATCTGCTCACTCAAGTATAAACGGAAGCCCCCGATATCCTGAGGATAACTTGGAGCCCAGGAGAAGCCGCTCGAAAAGTCGAAATCATAGTCGAATAAGCATTCACAATAACTCTCAAGATAATCCACTTTTACAAGCCGCTATTTCCAAGCATTTTCAGTCCAGATATGCAGCACCAGATGGCGCAACATCTGAAATCAATGAATCATCTCATACCTCAAATTTAAGATCATCGATAATCAGTGGTGGTGATAGTAAGCTAACCAGATCTGTTTCCTCTAATAGTTTCTTGGCCCTTCAAAATCAGGGTCAAATCCTGCAACGCAATAAGAATATACCCATGAAACCTCAAAATAATATCCTCAACTCGAACCTGACTTCCAACGTAACTTCCCGGCCTTCCATGAAACGATGGAAAACTTTTCTGATCGATAATTTTTCAGCCGAACAAAGTGCTGCGACTGCTTCAAACAAAGACACCGTCATTTACTCTCAAAGCAAAGTTGAAAATGATTGTGCCTTCTCCGATAAGTCACTTCTAGAAAAGGAAATCCATGATTCGAGTGTCTCACCGTTGACTGTTTTGAAGAATAACCATGAAATCAAACAGCCTCTGAATTTAGATGATCAGAGACAGCGAACTATTCCCCTTCCACCTACAACAGATAACTCTTTCCTGGAATTGGCATCTAGTCAGTCTGATAAACCCACTAATCATAGAAATGGCTCTACCGATACCCCACTGACAACGGTTACCTCGACCACGAATAAAATTTACGATAAGGTGAGCCATCTCGTAAACTATGCTCATTCAGGCTTAAATTCGTTAGTATCCCTGCATGTATGGCAAGCCGCACTTGATTCAACAGGCGAGTCGGGGATTGACGCTAATGATGGGATTAGCAGCACAAGGAAGTCTTTGAGATATGAGAGCGAGCTGGACGATGATGATGCTGAAGCAGATGAAATCGATACTAACGTTGACAACAGCTACCACGGGCACAATGACACATATTCAAAACCTTCAGGATGGCATAAACCACATGACATAGTAACAAGTCCCTATGTTGATGCCTCGGTGAGTGACTTGACAAATTTTAGTTCTGTGAATATAAACGACATGGTACGAGATATTAACGACTTTCAAGATAGTTTTGTCAAAAAGATGATTACCCCTCTGCCTTCGAATGAGTCTCTGACAATGGTGGGTGAAAAACATAATAACATTAGTCGTATTCAACAAAAGATATTAGATTACAGAGACCTTTACTCAGAGGAGGAATTATCCAACAAGCTTAAACCAAAGTCATCGTTCAATTCTTTATCTTTGAATGGAACAACAAACGAAAAAAGGGTCTTCGAAAGTTCTCTTGACTATAGCATCAAGATCCAGCATGATACCATCATGTCAGAATATACACAAATCCGTCTAAGATTCACTAGTGCTCTGCCTTCTAGTAAGCTGAATACGCCACAGGCAGGCATGACTTCACATATGGGCGTTTTAGGGTTTGTTAATAGAACGGCTTACGTGAATCTGCTTAAATCACAAATCACCACGAGAAAACTGGCAAAATCCGTTGCTGAAAATGACCCCTGGAAAGTGCGGGCATCTTCTGCTTATGCTTCGCCTGATTTTCAGCATCCAATAACATTTGACAGTAAGGATGATTATTTGAAGAGCATGTGGGATACAGAAATGCAGAGCACTTTCAATACAACAATATCAATGCCTGATTATACCCCTTCAAACCTGAGCTTTTTTTCTGAGCCATCGAATTCTAGCAAGAGCTCTTCTGGTATGCAAT
Source organism: Hyphopichia pseudoburtonii (assembly GCA_003856775.1). NCBI lineage: Eukaryota > Fungi > Ascomycota > Pichiomycetes > Serinales > Debaryomycetaceae > Hyphopichia > Hyphopichia pseudoburtonii. The sequence continues at coordinate 114,532 of CP024752.1, read as the reverse complement.
TAAGTCAAGACATGAGTTTAGATGGTCATCGAAACCCGACCAAGTTAAGTAATAGCTCTTCACGAACAAAAAAGGGAAGTTACGATGCTAGTGATCAAAACTTCGCAAATATAGCTCGTAATGTTAAGTTGAAAACGTAGTTGTGAATAGGCAATTTATAGTACACGTACACAATTGAACTTTGTAATGTTTCGATGACGAATCACGGCCTAAATTGAATTTGCATCAATAATTATTTGGTGTATGGATGTTTTATTTGAGGAGAGAGAAAAAATCAAGTAGTCAAAAAACATACTCATGATTTCGAAGGTCAGTTCCGTCCTCGAGGAAAGTAGAATGATCTGTTCAATTACGTCAGCTATTGCAGTTCACGTTATTTTCAGATCAACAAAATCATAGTTCATAATGAGCAAACGAAGTAATTTACCTTATACAACACAAGATTTATTTCCCCAAGCTACAACAGGACCTAGCCCTTTCAAACAATCGTCGCTAAACTCAGGAGATGGTGCCAACGGATCAATTGCCGGTGCTTCGTTCATTTCAACAGCTTCGTCAGCATATAATGATAACTCCTTCACCCCCAGCCAAAAAAGGTACAAGCTTCAAAGCTTTGCGAAGATGTTGAAGCGACTTTTTAAACCAACTACTCTTGATTTCGAGACTGCCATATGGGAAATGTTGAATCTTATAATAAATCCGAAGAAAATGTACAGATCTCATTACTATTATAAACAGCAGCTGAATTCAAGTGGTAAATCTAGCTATACCCGTGATGATCCCTCTTTTTTGATATTGCTCACAATTTTTCTTTCAATTAGCGCGATTGCGTGGGGTATAGCTTACAGTCCCCACATTTGGGATATCATTAAACTTATTGTTTACATGGTGATGATAGATTTTTATTTGACAGGAGTGGTGATTTCCACAATTTCTTGGTTAGTTACCAATAAGTTGTTCAATGGACCAAGTGCTAGCCGGAATATGGCCAAGTACAATGTCAATTATATTGAATGGGAATTTTGCTTTGATATTCATTGTAATTCATTTTTGATCATTTGGTGCTTGTTATACATTCTCCAATTTCTACTTTTACCGCTTTTGAGGATCAAAAAGTCATTCTTTTCCTTGTTATTAGGTAACTCTTTATACTTCGGTGCTATTGGATATTACTTTGTTATCACCTTTTATGGCTTCAATTCTTTGCCATTTATTAACAACAGTAACTCTTACAACACAAATAATGCATCTAATCCCGCCAAATTGCTTCAAATGATCATTTTGGTGGGCATCTTACCATTGATAACGCTAGGATGGTTTCTAAGCATTTGCTTTAGGTTCAATGTTGCTTACACAATGGTCGACACATACTTCAATTAAGTGAGAAATTATTACATTACTGCTTGTATTTTCATGTAAGTTCAACAATTGTGTATAACAAAAAATAATTTCGGCATAAAAGAAAGTCAAATATATAATTTGTGTAGTCAATATTTAACAAATACTCTGAACAGGTACATTTATTCTTTGATCAAAGATCAATCAGCTAAGTAGATGAAGCTACAACTCGGGGTATGATTTGCTTGTATAATGCAGATGTATATTCGCCAGCACGTAAATTATCTAATGAAAAAAAGTTTGTGTATAAATATATAATGTAATGCGAGAAAAAGAGTGACAATGAAGCAAGATCTAAGAAAACCTGGAAAGAGAATGACTAAGAAGCATAAAGTATAACACAGAAGGAAGTCTGATCATCAAGCTGTTCTGGCATTCAAATGATCCAATCTGTCATCGGCAGCCTTGATTTTCATACTTGTTCTTGTGCTTAACTCATAGTCTCCAATATCGGAGACAGTATCGGCTTTTTTCAACCAAGCTTTACTGTTTTTCAAAGCATTTTTGATATTGGCTTGAGGAGAGGTACTGGACATAAGCCAAACAAACATGGATTTTTCATAAAGAGCGGTCGGATATAAGTAAGGACTGTAAGTCAAACGATTGAATTTAAACCCACCAGGAGTATCCTGAGTAACATATTGAGAAATCACGTACACATCAAGAAATTTTAAACCTTCTTCTCTTTGACCCAATTGCCTCAAAGCCAAAGACTGTAAAAAGTACCTTATCATAGACTCATCTTTAGTTTCTTCTATTGAAGAGTAATCAAACTCATGCAGGTTTAAAGAACCTTCTGTATTTGGGGCCCCAGTAAACCCCAATATTTTGTAGGACCAGTCGAGTTCACGACTAGACATCCTATTAAAACCATTCCAGAAGTAAAGTAATTCGTGAATTGGGGAAGTTCCGATGCATTCGATGAAAGAAAGCTCTGGGTACTTTTTATTATTTGACTCTATGTGTTTCATTTTTCTTAACAAAAATTTATCAAATGGCATTTGTTTAGTTGATCCCCCGATCCCACCTTTCTTTTGAGATGCTTTGGCACCATGGCCTGGAACGTATGAAGGAGCCCTTTTAATGTAACGCTCAGCCAATTCGGCATAATAAGTTAATATATGATCTCTTTCAGATTCTTCAACTTTGATTAGTCCAAGTTTTATCATTCTCCATTTTGCTAAATAACAAGAGCCAGCTAAGAACAAGTAAAGCCCTTGAGTCCACGAACTTATTTCCACCAAGTCAATGAAATCCTTTGCGGCCAGATCAAAATCATGCTGGAAACAATAAAGCCAAGCACGGTCAAATACAAGTAATGATTTCACTTGTAACATTTGAATTTGATTATTGGGATCATCGGTGAAACTTTGCATGACGGTAGTGGCATGTTGTAGATCTCCTTGAGATGCTAAAATTCTACCTTCTTGTAAAATCCATAAAGCATTATGAGGAAAAAATTTACGAGCCTTGGTGAGTAATTGAACAGTGTAAAGAGCAGGATTTCTCATAATTTTTTCAATTTCCGCATCAGATATACTGGAGAGGTCAACAATGGAGATGACTGATTTCACGTTAGCGTCTGACTCGCCAGGCAATTCATATGCGAGATCAACAAACGAGATGGGACCATCATAAAGTACAAGAAGGAATAACAAAGCCAATTCCCCATGTATATTCCTGCTTGTTATTGCAGTTCTCCACAACATTTTCAACCCCACTTCAAGGTCACCCTTGAAACCAACAATGGCCAAAACCTTCCCAATGGTGGGAGGAATCAAAGATAATACCACCTGAAGAATACCAAAGCATAATTGTACACCAGAGTGAATGAATTCATCAATCGTTGAGACATGTAGATGGTTGTCATTTGTCGAAGTTGCTCCAGAATTAGTGTTGTATGAAGGATTCAGTGAGTTAGAAGTCACGGCTGAGAGGAGGGACCCCGAAGCAGGAGCATTTATGAGAGGTTCTGTCGCAAAGGCATCGTTGAAGTCGTACTGTGATTCAAGGGCATCGGAGAACACATCATCATCTTCCTCGTCATCACTGATCGAAGCATTGATATTACGACCACTATTTTGACTAGCATTTTCTGCCACATTGATTGTAATTTTTGGTGCATTGGAAGTGGGAGGCGTTATAACTCGAGGGTTCTTCAGAATTCCCTGTGCAACAGGAGAGGCACTTTTGATACTTTGATTGGTTCCATCATTAATTCCATTGCGACAAATCTGATCCCTAAACAGCTTACTACTTGGTTTCCTAGATATTGAAGCGGCTGACATCGAAGAGTTGTCGTGTTTGAACAAATTAATTTTTGGAGCTTCAGATTCACTAGCACCATCTAGACTAGTACCTTCCACTCTAGCCTTTCTCATTTGATAGATTTTCTCCAAGTCTTTCATGAGTTTTAGGTCTTGTGGCAATGAGGTGGTCGAATTGTTAGTAGACGAAGCACTAGAAGAATTATATCCCGGCAAATCAACCGTACTTATGTTTGTAGTGCTAGCATTAGACGACAGGTTTCGTTGTTGCTGGTGAGCTTCTTTTTTGAACTTTGCCAAATTTTTGTTGAACAAAGGTTCCAGTTCCTTAATCTTTTTATACACTGCATCCAATGTTTGATAGGCTCTTCTCAATTTAAATAAAGCCTTGGCGCCTTCCATCATACTACTATTCTCTTGTAATAACATCACCAAAGCATTGAGTAATGTCAGTTCTGCGTGAGTTACCTGAAACTCAGTACCAGGGGGATATATGTGAGAAGTAGCCAATTGATGCTTGATGTTATACTTGGAATTATTCAACGAGGCCAGCTCTGCCTCACTCAATGTGTTATGGGCTTTAGTCATCACTTCAGGTTCAAATCCCAAAGTAGCTTCAATGAATTGCATCACACCTAGAGCTAAGGGAAAAATTGCGGCTGGTTGTTCAGAGTGAGAGGATGCATGTTTGATTGACTCATCATGTAACAAGTCTGTCCCCTCTTGGGAACGGTCATCTAGTAAATAGTCCATTGCTTGAAGAGCAATTTCAAAATCATGCACTTGTTTCAAAATTTTTTCAAAACCAAGGGTATCTTTAGAAGACCCGGATGCTGCGGTGACATAATTCAATGATGCTGTGTCATAATTAGAATCAACACTTTGTTGCAGCAGTTGCGATGTTATCAGCAAAGCAGATGCTTTTTTCCTCAAACCTTTAAACATGAGAAATAGTCAACTTTTCAATCTGAAAGTTTTGTTGAAATCAATTTATGCGGCACCTTTAAAAGCCTCGGCTATAAAGTGAAGAAACAGCAGGAAGATAATTATCAATGGGAGGTTTGAGTGACTGAATCAAGAGTCAGGGTCGAAGTAAAAGGTCTACTGGGGGCTTTTTATGAAGGTTTCAAATTGTAGAAGAAGAAGATGGTGAATTTAGCTGTAGAGAAGATCAGAGCATGCCGAAAATATGCCGCGTAATAATAGCAACACGATTACGATCACAGTCGCAGAACAAAAGGAAGAAAACAAATAGAAAAAAAAAAAAAAAAGAATAAAAATAAAAACCGCATTAAATGACACTGAAAATAACTTTGATCCATACAAAGATAAACAAAAAGAAAAGAAAAAAAAAATTTAGATAATCATTTAAATTCCTTCAGCTACTAAATGAACATAAAATACGAGAAGGCATTGAATTGGGTTAAATCTAGGTTTGAAGTACATATACAGAACACGCTACACTATGTCACAATAACATGAAGTACACTGGTGGGGTGGTCTGGAACAATTCATATATAGAATGTCACACCTTTAAGATTTTCCGTATTTATTTATTTATCTTCATGTGACTTTTTGGTGCATTCTGAAGTTGTTTGGTGGACATTACGAGTAAAGACTGATTTACATTACACGAGATTCGTTGATGAGTTGTAATAATTGGGGCAAAGTAGCATCTCTTTATGTCATAGGGTCATTGCACACAGCCAACTTGAAAATAGTAAGTGAAGTAAAAAGAAAAGAAAAAAAACAAGAATCAACAATGTGAAACAATATTCATTTCAATTTTGAGTTCTGATATTTCATTGAGAGGGCTTCAGGAACAGCGTGTTCTGCTTTTAATTCCAACGAGTCTATTTGACTATTGTGATTATTTTGTACTTTGTTATGTATTCATTTTGTGGTTTCTCTATTGTTTACAACCTCTCGCGTAGGGCATTGATATTTGAGCGAGAATGAATGTTTGTCTGATGAGAAGAGGATTATAGCTATAGCATAAAGGCGAATAAGTTTCTAGATCAATTAAGCTAAGGAACACTAGCCTGATATTACACTGCAAAAAGATCACAAGTAGGAAGGGGGTTAAAAAAATAGGGGTTCCAAAAAGTACCCTTGCACCCGTACCCATAATTTGTGCTTATGTAAGCATTTTTTTTTTGCTTTTGACTTTTTGTTTTTCATATTTTGCAGTTTGATTTCTTTTTGCAGTTTTTGCTCTGCTTGTATGTTTGCTGGTTGAATAAGCCTCCAATACCCATTTGTAAAACACACGACTATTTTGTGCGACAAGCTCGAAAATAGGTTAAGAGCTTCCACCTTAATTTTTTTGTTCTTTTCGGAGAATCAGCACAAGGCTCACCTTTTATTTTTTTTTGCAAACGATACTCGATGGCTGGCTACGAGCCTGTACTTTGGTTTTGACCGACTTTTTTTCTTTCAAGGTACCACAACCAGCAGCTTGGCTTCAAGTGGTTCCCTAATTGATGTCATTCCCTGTACTCGGATTCAAGCTTTCCTTCAATCTATTATGTATTATTGAGTCACTTGCTTCATTTTCTTTGTTATCCCCTTCGCCAAAAACCTTAACTAGTGACAACTGTAACATAGTTTGAAGATCCCGCTTCAACTCTCTAAATTGTTGCTGTACTACATTCTCATTCACAACTTCCATGGTTATGCATCTCTTGCATTGTCCAGCGCCTTTGATTGTATTCTTAATGTTCTTCTAATAAATACTGGCTCTTATTCCCTTTTTTCTCTTTTGTGTTTTTCCCTTGCTTTATTTTTTGCGCCCATAGTAATTTACACTAGTACAGAAGGTAACAAAAAAAGAAATTTATTTTATGTAGATGCAAATTGCTTGCTTCAGCTGGATCTGGTTACTATCTTCGATCTCACCTTGACAATATTTTTACGGAAAATGAATATTCTTTTTTTTTTTCTTTTTGCCTTCTTCCAAGTCACCTGTCCAAATCAAAGCTGGGTCCCCGTGTAATTACCGTTAGGATCATTGTCCTGCTGGCTAGTTCCCTCTTCTTTTGTCATAGGTACTGGAATCATGATTCAATGTTCTTGTTGAAGCTGGCTAAACATGATCCCATCCATGATTTACATTGGGCATTCTTAAAAATGATTCTATCTGGGGTTCGCCTTGGATGTACCTTTGTTTTAGACGGATGTTATAAAAGATATGACACTTCCACTTCTTCTTCAATGGTTTTTGTCTCTATTCCTTAACCTCTTCACTCTCGTTAACCCATTACACTCTTTTGTTTTATCATAACTGGTAATCACTCTCTTTAATTTACCAACTCCCTACCCTTTACATTCTTTTGATCACTAAAAGTATCCGACTCTGTGTCTGTCCTTCATTACTCAAATAAATCTAAACTCTCTTTCACTTCCTTTTTAAATCTATCAAAAATGAGAATAAATAGTGTCATCTTTGCTTCTTCCGTCTTAATCTCCTTGGCTCAAGCCGCCCCTGCGCTTATAACGAGAGTTCACACTGCCCCTACATCTACACAATGGCAAACTTACACCACCAACACCGTGGTGAAACATTTGACTACAGTTGTTAGAGTTAATGGTACTCCTCCAGCTACAACCACCTCTGTTGAGACCGCCGCCGCTGATAACAATGATCAAGATCAAGACCAAAATCAAGATCAAGCTCAGACAACTACTTCAAGTCAAGCTGCTGCTAACACTCCTGCCACTACTCCAACGGCAGAAACAACAACCCCTACTACCTCTACTGAAGCTCAACAAGATGCCCAGCCCACATCTACTCAAGCTGCCCAGCAAGATCCACAAACTAGTTCTACTCAAGCCCCAACCACTGAGGCCCAACAACAAACTAGTTCCACTCAAACCCCAACCACTTTAAGTACTGCTACTACTTCATCAACTTCATCAACTTCATCAACTTCTTCTTCTGCATCATCTTCAACTTCCTCCCTTAACGAATTCGAACAAGATATTTTAGATGAACATAATGCCAAGAGATCCCTTCATGGTGTTCAATCTTTAACTTGGGACGATACACTTGCCAAATACGCTGCTGATTATGCTGCTTCTTCATTCTCCTGTGACAATGTTCAATTGGTCCACTCTCATGGTTCTTATGGTGAAAACTTGGCCGCTGGTTACTCTGGTGGTAAAGCCCCTGTTGATGCTTGGTACAATGAAATTCAATACTACGATTTTTCTAACCCAGGTTTCAGCGAAAAGACCGGTCACTTCACTCAACTTGTATGGAAATCAACTTCTAAAGTTGGTTGCGCCAAGGTTGATTGTCAAAATAGTTGGAAACAATACACCATCTGTGAATACTCTGACACTAGAGGTAATATTGTTGGTACCGACCAAAAGACCGGTAAAAACTATTTTGAAGAAAATGTGGTTGAACCAACCAGCAGTTAGATGAGACTCCATGTGTTCAACTCACCTTCTGCATAACTCTATCTTCACTTTCTACATTCTTCATACGTTTTATTTTCGATTCATTCGTATTAGCCCTTGGGCTTATGGTTAATACGACCTTCATTCTTCTGTTATAGTTTCTGTATATTATTTTCCTTTACTTCTTTTGATAAATATAAATGTTTAAAATAAATTTGGGTAGTTGTAGAAAAAATTTGTGGTGACACTAATATTGCAATACACCATGACAGCTAGGAAAGTGAATTCCTCCTACATTCAAGACAAGTTGAAGTCCGTAAGTTTAAGGTAGGTTAAGACAAGCGTGAGCTTTTTTTTTCTCTACATTCTAGATAAATTCATACCGGTAATTGTAATAATATAAAAACCTATTCAAAATACACCGCTAATTATAAATACAACCCCTTTGTTGACTGAAAGGAAAAAGATGTGAAATATTCAATAAAACAAACAATTTTCACATTTAATCTTTCAAGACAGCGGCAAATTGACCCTTAGATGGCTTAGCCTTGGTCTTTTCAACCTTGGCAGAACCCAATTTTTCAGCAGAGAAGGCCTTGGCGTAAGGGTTTAATCTCAACAAGACTTGTTTGTTCTTCAATGGGTTCTTCTTCAAGACGTGGGTCTTCTTTTGAGAAGCTTGACCAGCTGGTCTAACAACAGCTTGGACTTCAGCGGAGTTAATCAATCTAGTAACATCGGTGTTAGAGATGATGTTAGCTGGTAAAGTGTAACCAGACTTGACAGATTTGGTGGAGTCAGAACCGTAGATAGAGTCCAAGGATTCGAAAGCGTTTTGAGTCCAGATAACGAATCTACCTAAGTGAGCACCTGGAGCTAATTGCAATAAGCCCAAGTGTTTGACATCAGAGGTTTCGACACCTGGGATGTTTCTCAAAGCCTTAACGAGACCGTTGTCTTGACCGTAGACGACCAAAGGACCCTTTCTTTGAGTGAATCTTCTACCTCTCAATTTACCTTTACCGGCTCTCAATTTCTTAGATTTGATAACCTTGATAAGATCTTTGGAAGCACCAACAGCCTTCAAAACAGCGATGGCTTCCTTGGTCTTGGTGACGGATTCGAATTCGTTAGAAACAACCAATGGCAATTCCTTAACTTGTTCAACTCTGTGACCCTTAGCTAAAACCAAAGAGGTAACAGCAGAAGCAGCGATGGCAGAAGCAGTAGCATAACGTTTTTCGTTATGGTTAACTTTGATGTGCCATTTTCTCCAGGTCTTGGTAGGAGCGAACATACGACCACCTCTACACATGTTACCAAAGGCAGCTTGACCAGAACGGTGAGTACCACCACCACCAACTCTTGGAATTCTGGCAACAGCTCTACCGGTACCCCATGATTCAGCGGAGGTTTGGTGACCAGCTTTTTCGGAGACAGCGTAAGCTTGTCTCTTGTTCTTGTTAACTCTGACGAAGACAGAGTGAACCAAGTCAGGTCTGACTGGAGCTGAGAAGACAGCTGGTAATGGCAATTGGTTGGAGGTTTGTTCACCTTGAGCGGAGACAACAGAAACTTGAGGACGAGCAGACATCTTTAATGTTATGTGTATATGTGATGAAGTAACAGGAAAGAAGGAAAGAAGAGAATCTAATTTTTCCTTTTAATGAAGTAGGTAGTGAAAAACAAATTTTTCAGGCGACGAGCTGAAAATTTTTCGAAAGCGAGAACATCTCAGTTTTTTTTTTTTTTTTTCGATTTGTGTGTATTTCCCTGGTAGTGTATGAATCAGAACACTTGTGATATCGCGGGTTACCCGCAGGTTCTACTTTCCTACTACGAGAGCCTCCGTTACATTGGAGTCCTCTTGCCATAAGTAAACAACATAAAAGGAGGTCGGGAATGATCTCCTTTCAAAAGCCCCATGTAATCAAATCTGTTTGGGTAACTTAAACCAATGTTTGTTCGTTTGGTTTTAACCAAAAATAAGTGCCACACTCAGCCGCAAACCGAGAGAAATGAAGAAAAAAAAAATTTAAATAGAGCAGATTCAGAAAGCAAGGTGCTTTTCTGAAATCAAGTTGTAAGAGCACGCATATGTCAAATCAATTTAGCAAAAAGTATAAAAAGAATGGACGAGTCCGGAGTCGAACCGGAGACCTTTCGCATGCTAAGCGAACGCGCTACCAACTACGCCACACGCCCGTGTTTGTTGATATGTTAGCGGTCAATAACGACAATCCCCGTAGTTACGGTTAATAAATGCTTACAATTAAACAAATTTAAGCTGGGACAAAACAAACAAGCGTTTTGTAAGTATATTCTCGGGGTATGTGTTTGGAATAGATTGATCGCAAACGAACTAACTTTAATTGGAAAATAGTGGAAGCACACCGTAAGATATATATCTGACGTGTTAAGCGTAAAGCTTGTTACCTTCTAAAAAGTCCTAAAGAACTGTCGTTCCTTATTCCAAAAGAGAACTAACCTTTTTATATTTTTTCCCTTATTTTCGCAATTTTGCAATTCTCGACGAAAAGAAAAAAAAACTTTTCATTTTCGTCGACAGACGTATTTCTGTCCTTTCAGAAATAGTCCTGCACACAGACAACAGAAAAAGATAAATCTTTTTTCTGCACCTTTCCAAATAAAGTTAATCCGAGTTTTCCCCTGAAGTCCCAGCAGGTAAAAATAAAGTGTAAGCACAATAAAAAAACCTTGATCAATCCCACATCTATATAAACTAGAATAATAGTATTTTGCAACCATATAAATATTTACTTTAAAATAAAATAAAATAAAATAAAATAAAATATTTTAATACTAGTTACCATCTCTTCCTAGATTTTCTAAGTTAGTAAATAAAAACATAAACTAGTCTTATTCAAGAACTAATAAAGAAACTATTTTTTCTTTTAACTTATATCTATCAAGATCATAAGTTCACTTGGAAACATAACTTAGTCCCTCCAGGATCTAATAAAGAAACACTTCTTTTCTTTTACTTAACACTTCTTGTCTCTCAGATCAAGATGAAGAACACTATGTCGCTTTCCGATTCCTGTCTAACTCTATAGTGGATAAGTGCATAACACTCACTTCATATCTTCGACCACACACTGACGTCTGTTAGTTAAAAATACGTAGTTCTGAACATATCGCTTACATCTCACGACTGCCCAGAATCGAACGTTAACATGAAATTTTCAAATTTAATGCCCTCATGATCACTTATAAGTTTAAAAGTTTTATGTTTATAAAAAAATCTTCACAGGCGGTTTTTGGTGAGATGTAGGTCTCATCATTCCGCCTACGCGTACATAAAGTATGTATTCTGTAGTATTTAATTGCTTAATATATATTTAGGACTCTGTGAAAAAAAAATTATTCAGGATATCGTGAAACAAAAAAAAAAAAAAAAAAAAAAATTTTCAGCCATAGCTACTATACTCATAACACATATATACCTTCACTGTGATAGCACACAACACATTTGGCTTGATCTACACCTTCGTCACAACACACTGCCCATTCATCGACAATGGCCGTTATTCATCACACCTCGGTCATACACAGACAACCAAACTACCATTATCAATCGATACCATTTTATTCTAGGGCAGGTTAATCTATACCGAAGATCTCAGTGGTGGGATGAAAATACTGTTCCTGCATTGAGCATACAAGCTGCAAAAAACTTGGTATCATTTTATCTCTCTCGCAACAACATCGAACAGACTAGTTAAATAGAACACACTCTTCTCTCAATTCATCTTCACAGGCTGTTTTTGATGAGACCTTGACCTAACCATTCCGCCTACCCGTACATAATGTATGTAGTTTTTTTTTTTTTTTTTATTTTGTAGTTCGTAATTGCTTAATATATATTTAGGATATCGTGAAAAAAAAAATTATTTTTTAATGGAGTCTTCATTTCATCTTCGTTTCATTACCCCTCCTAGGCTGACAGAAAGCATTGTTTTTAAAAGCAAGGAACTTTCAATTTTTTAAATGCTAATACAAAATTTTATCAATTATAAATCCACTATTACCGCTCGAGTCTTGAAAACTACCTGAAGTTCATTGGCACTTTGTATGATTTATCAGCCTTTTTTGGATTGTTAGCACTACTTTGGAGTTCAATTGTTCGACACTTAACTTTATTTTTTTTCTTTCGACTTGATGTTGCTAATGGTTGATACCCAGCGTTCGAAGTTTTCTCGCACTAATGTTTCTGGCTTAATCTAGAGAGCCAAATTCATGTACTTGGAAAGTAAAATGCTTCCTTTGTGGAAAAAAAAGAAAAGAAAGAAAAAAAAAACGAAATATGACCCCCAAAGAAGCACACCAATAACACATGAAGAATCAATGAACTCTAGGTAGCTTTTTTAGTTTCGAGATGAAGTAGTAGATTTATAGTTGATATAGATTTAAATATTATTATTTAGAAAATAAAAAATAAAAAAAAAACGAAAATGAACAGACTTTCACTCTTTATTCAAGAAAAAGCCATGAAGCTATTTTTCTCCTCAATTGCTGTATTAAAGAAGCCAAATATAATCCTTGGTTTGTACAAAATGGAAACTCTTGGGAAAATGCAATTATAGCTTCCTTCTCCTTAGTATGTTTTCTCCTATCAGTTTTGAAGCATGTGTGCCTTGAAAGTCTTCCAAAATTAATTTTGGCATTTTCTTATCTTATTCAAAACTAGCATCTTACTTAACTCCTCCATAGTTTTGAAAGAGGAAAAAAATATATGAGAAGTATTGTCTAGGTCTTCGCTCCTTTTTTCTGTTTTTTTTTTCTAGTTTTTATTTTTTATTTCCAAAATAATAATATTTAAGTCTATATCAACTATAAATCTACTACTACACCTAAGAAGCTACTTGAAGTTCATTGGTTCTTCATGTCTTATTGGTGTTATTCTGTGGGGTCATATTTGATAATTTTTCTCTTTTTTTTCTCTTTTTCGAAAAAAAGAAAACTTTACATTTTCTAATAGATTTTATGAGCTCTTTTTTGAAGTTGATATTTGTCTTCTTATTGACTTGTTCTGTTTTACTAATTTTAGATACCCATATTTCAAAGTTGTTTCGCTCAAACGTCGTGCTCGAGTCGAGTTATCTAGTCCCATATGGAGCAATTTAGTCAGTACTTCAAATATCGGTTAATTTGGGCAATATTGGTAGGGTCGGACTGCACTGTGAAAATATTTCGGAATGAATTTATTTTTTTGCTTCTCAAAAGAGGAAGCTTTTTGTATTCTAAGTACTAGTATATATTGTAAAGTCTAGAGTAAACTCATAGTTATTCACATGTTGGTCATCCTGGTCAAATTGATGCTACTCATCGCCCTCGGTAATAATTCCATCTATTACTGCTTTTTACACATTTTCTTCGTTTTTTTTCCTTATTTTTAGGTTTTTTCATCTTAAAATTCAGCAATGGTCAATCGAATTGAGGATACATAAAACCCAAATAATCTGAAACCTAGTATAATCGCCCTATAGTTGAATACACCCACCTTGGGATAACATGAAAATTGGACATCATAGAAGCTTTTCTGTTTTCCTCGCTTTTATTCCGCTGATGATTCTTTCTTTTTAGTGTGCTTCTATAAATGGTTCTAAGTTTGTAATCTTGTAATGGTGAGAAATAAAAAGATACTGATAGTAGGACATATTTATGTTCGTTGGGTGTTTCTTCTTCTTCATTTTGTTTATGGATATCCAGTTTTTATAAGAGATGTATTCTGTTACTAAGATAGAAACTTGATCGAAATTGTCAAGAAATATAAAAGATCAGGCAACACATCTAAGTGCAACGTTTTCTTCTCAGTTCAATGTGTATATATAGTTACGCCCATGCTGTCAAAATAGGGTTATTGTTAAGTCTCCTAAGTACATATTTGTCATACAGATGAGAAAGGGGGAAAGCTCTCTTTGCGAGATTCTTCTTCATTATTGAGAATGTGCAAGTTTTGAAGTTAAGATAGTTCTACAACGATTAATCTCACACCAAATGATTAAAGAACCATGGACGGAAAAAAGACGCAGCTGCTTTTATAACACAGCAAATCATATGTGCTTTTGCAAAGTAAAGCATTTTTTAAACTACTTCAAGTGTCTTGATGTTCTAGAACAAACACTTTGTTGAAATAATTCTGTTTCCTTTCACTAATATGACTATGTTATTTCGAATTCTTTTGAATATTGATCTCAATTGAAATTATACTTCATCTTACCTTGGAGAGAATACAGGATATCAATCTATAAACTATGTCTGTTAGTTTCATCTTAAACTATCCTCTTTGTCTTCGCTTATTTTTTTTTTTTTTTTTTTTTCGCAATTTTTGCAAATATTACGATTTCGTGGGGAAACAAGTTTCCTACTCACAATCATTTACACAAGAATGGCCAATAAGCCCACTTTTTTGTTTTTTTTTTGCGATTTTAAAATACAATATTTACAATGCATCCTGCCATGATTTGATCCAACAGCGTGATTCAGTTTATTAGAAAAGTAGATAGTGTGAAGGATCAAACAGCTAGATTTGAAAAGTCAAGTGTTGTTACAAAAGAAACCGAGAAACTACAGAAAAAAAGTTGAATGGCTACATCAACCCCTTTGAATGATGGGGATTACTCTAATTGTTAATTGAATAAGCTCAGAAACATAGTAAATCAATTGTAGTCATCTAAAAATTTACCCAACAATGTGTAATCTTGGCATTTCTTGAATGGTGTGATTTTGAGTATGATATTAAGTGCATTATTTCAGCGAAATATCTGCATCACAAATAGGCTTATCTTATTTCCCGTGTGATACTGTGATGTTATCGCAATTTATTGAAATTAAAAGAAAGATAATAAAGTAATGAAATGAACCGCGCTTAGCGACAAATGGGGAACAGACTTCCTCATATGGAAATGATATCTTTTGCAACCTTTGGAGGGGAAGGTCATAAGGACAATTTATCTTAGAAAGTTTAAAATACAATAGCAATGCAAGGGAACAAGAAGCGACAATACTTAGAAGAAAAATTACGAACGGACTAAGGAATAGCCTTAAAAAACAAAAAAAAAAAAAGAAAAAAAGAGAAAAAAAAGAAAATCATGAAAAGTGGAGATCATTGTGATTATGCATAGAGATATTTTTAAGGCTAAATGAAACATGAAAGGCGCTTAACGCTGAGGGGATGAACAAGGGGCAGGGGCAGAGAGAAGGTGAAGCACAAGTACAGTCATATACGCATCGATCGTATCAATTGTATATGGCCAGCACTAAGAAAATAGCTGAACCAAACAGATGTGGCACCTTGTTAGATAACGAGTAATGTGTAAGAAAGCGCTTAGATAAACAAAGCGTATCACTCTCCAATTAAACAGCAGCGTCGCTTAATGCACAAAACCATCAGACGCGCAGACTATTGTGAAGCTGCAAGCGACGATTTGATCGCTTACCGTTACCGGTAAAAGATCCACCGAAACCAAAAAAAAAGAACACTGCGACCCATAGTCATCAGATCGCGCAGTGAGGCGTTCCTGAGAATCATTCAGTATTCTTTGCCTATTCGATGGCATCTTCTTGGTCTTGCCCGACCATTCTTTACAGAATACCTTATATCATTCAAACTCTCTTCTTGCTGAGCAATGAACTTAACCTACCCTTTTCAATTTTTTTTCCTTTTTTCTTTTTTTTTTTTTCTTTTTTTTTTTTCACCCCGAATAAATTGTAGCCTCGCCTGGATCTGCCAATTTTTTGATTGATTGTTTTATTTTTTTCTTCTCTTTTTTTTTTTCCGGTACTCTGCGGCGTTTGACACTTTGCCGGTCGTGCACAGGCTCATGTCATCTCAAAGTCATTCCTGTTTAAGACCACACTTAATCGAGCTACTTGTTTGTTTGTTTGTTCACGATTGCAAATTGGTTATCTGATATCTCGTATCTTTGTATATTGTTCAGTCTTGTGTTATTTCAAGAGATAAGATAACGTACCATCATTCTTAGCATCAAAAAAGGTAAAGTAGCTCATCAATAAAAACTGTGCATTCAATCAAACAGTCATTGAATCATCTCTAAAATCTCAGTCCAAACACTCAAATGGTACTAAAATGATATATGGCGGGGAAATACAAATTGAATCAAGGCAAAATTAAATGGTCATACAGAAGACTTTCGGCGTGCTACCGTACTCCGATGTAAAATTCAAATTTAATTCTTCTGTACTGATTTTGTGCCCTTTTCTTTTTTCATTCCCCCGCCTATTCAACAATTTTCCGCTTTAGTTTTTTTTTTTTTTATTGGTAGAAAATTTGGTAGGCGGCGTACTGCATACAACAACAAACAACAACCAAAAAAAAAAAAAAAAAAACTATTATCAGTGCATCTTTGTCTTTTTTTTGTATGATAAGCAATTTTCTTGATCAATGGTTGTTAAAGTTAAATGTAACAGAACTAAATTTTATTATTTTATATATTTTTGATATGGAAGAAAGGATAATGAAGTTGTTTATTTCTTTTTTTCTAATTCTACCCCTCTATATCAGAAGTTAACGGTCTTGATGGAATGTTTATAAATACACCTTCTATTGTCCTCTTTTCATATCCTACTTAACTTTTCATCTTTCACAAATTTTTTTTTTTTCGATCAATAACAATCATCAACTTTTCACTGTCAATTGAATCTTATATTTAACTTTTCATTTCCATATTTATTTAACTCTCAGTCCCTTCTTCATACTCTTCAATTGTTATCATGAGAGATAATAAAGAAAAGAAAGATATTTACTCTTTGAAGTCGTCCAATTCGCGACCTTCCATCATTAGAGGTGGTTCAGGATTCTTGGATATCTCCGTCACAAATTCTCGTATAGTCAATATTGATGAAAAAACGGGAAAAATCTTATCACCAGAGAATTCCAATGAAACTTTTGATGATGATCAATTGAAAAGAGGTATGAAATCAAGACATCTTCAATTGATAGCTCTTGCAGCTGCAATTGGTACAGGTCTTTTCGTGGGAAGTGGTAGTGTTTTAGCGACTACTGGTCCTGCTCCATTATTTTTATCCTATATTTTCTTATCATTTGTTGTTTTCTTTGTAATGAATATGTTGGCAGAAATGTCTTGTTTCTTACCATTACCAGGTTCAGGAGCTCCAGCCTTTGTTACCGATTATTTGGATCGCTCATTTGGATTTGCCATTGGTTGGAATTATTGGTATGCTTTTTCAATTTTGATTGCTGCAGAAGTGGTTGCAACTGCAATTGTCATTGAATATTGGACAACTAAAGTTAATATTGCCATATGGATAACAATTTTTTTAGTTATTCTTTTCATCTTCAACATGAGTCCCGTTCAATTTTTTGGTGAATCAGAATTTTGGTTTGCAGCTCTTAAATTAATCACTTTATGTGGTCTTATTATTTTGGGAGTGGTTCTCTTTTTTGGTGGTGGACCCAATCATGATAGATTGGGGTTCCGTTATTGGAAACATGATAATGCTTTCCATCAACATTTGGTTGCTGGAAATACCGGGAAATTTTTAGCTGTTTGGACTGCTACCATCAAAGCAGGTTACTCCTTTATTTGTAGTCCTGAATTGATTGTTGCTGGTGCCGCTGAAGTGGTTGCTCCTCGTCGTAACATCAAAAAAGCTGCCTCCAGATTTATTTATCGTTTGGCTTTCATTTATTGTGTTTCTTCCTTGATTATTGGTGTCATTGCTGATTCCAGAAGTACTCAATTGTTAAGCTCAGCCGGTGATGCTTCTGCTTCCCCTTTTGTTTTGGGGATTCAAAACGCCGGGATTCCTGTTCTTAACCATATCATTAATGCGGTTGTATTGACCTCTGCCTTATCTGCCGGTAATTCATTCTTATACTCAGCCTCTCGTTCCTTATACACATTGTCTAGACGTGGTTTGGCTCCAAAAGTTTTTGGTATTACCAACAGATGGGGGGTTCCATTTTGGGCCGTTTTGGCTTCATGGGCAGTAGGTTGCTTATCTTACTTGAATGTATCTTCCTCTTCGGCCCAAGCTTTTGCCTGGTTTTCCAATATTTCTACTATTTCAGGATTCATCTCGTGGATTGCGGTGTCATTTGCTTATTTAAGATGGCGTAAAGCTATTACTATGCAAAACTTGAATGATCGTGTTCCTTACAAAACTATTCTTCAGCCATATGGCGCTTGGTTCGTTATTGTGTTCATCTCTTTGCTTACCATAACAAATGGGTATGCTGTATTCTTTGATTTCAATGGTAGTGATTTTGTTGCAGCTTACATCACACTCCCAATTGTGGTTGTGTTATACTTCGGTCATCGTTTTTACAATATGTTTTACAAAAAAGTTAAATGCTGGGTTACCCCCTTGGATGAAATTTCTTTCGATGGCTTGGATCTTATTGAAGATGAAGAAGCCAATGAACCCGAGCGTGCTCCTCGTAATTTTGCCGAGAAGGTGTGGTACTGGGTTGCCTAGATTTTGAAGATACTTTATTAATCAGGATTATTTGGGGTTCTTTTTTTTCTTTTGTGAGTTATTTTTAGTGGTAGATCCACTTTGATTGTTTCTATTTCTTCCTTATATAGATGTATACTTAATTATTCATGCCTATTTGTCAAATTGTTCTTTTTCAATCTTCTTGTTTTTTTTACAAATGTACTACTATTCAAGCTCTGGAAGAATGATAGAACTTCGAAGATAACACCAGGAAGAACTAGTTGATTAATGAAGCCACGCACAAGTTTTTGCAGTAA
This sequence comes from Hyphopichia pseudoburtonii, assembly GCA_003856775.1. NCBI lineage: Eukaryota > Fungi > Ascomycota > Pichiomycetes > Serinales > Debaryomycetaceae > Hyphopichia > Hyphopichia pseudoburtonii. The sequence continues at coordinate 95,700 of CP024752.1, read as the reverse complement.
AAATCTTTTACACAAACAAGAGCGAGGACTGTATCAGTCAACACTCAAGTCCTTTTTTCGTTGCGATTGGTAACGCTCAATAGGCTGAACTATTGATGAGTTCGATTCACTTCATTTGAAACCGGAGGGCTAAACCTTCAAAGTGAGTGATTTTTTCCACTTTGTCTTTAGATAAATGCATCAGATTTTTCACTGAAGTTTTCAAATGCATGCATTAGTACTTTTGATAATATCACCTTTATGCAAATAATTCAATCTCTTCTCTAAGTAGCACACCATCTCAATCCTGCATATACGTTTTTTTTTTTTTTTTTTTTTTTTTTTTTTTTTTTTTTTTGGTCCTTCCTCATCTTGATTTATGAGATGGGGAAAAAAAAAAAAAAGAAAAAAAAACCTACAGTGTTGAAAAACGTTTGAATCGTTCGATTGATTGGCATATAATAGGTTAGGCGAAACCCTATAACACCACAACCAACTCAAAATGTCTAGTTTATCACAACAGTTAAATGTGATAAGCGAGAAGACCGCTTCTGTGGCCTTGGATAGAAAGAGCCGTTCCAAGATTCACTCGCGCTCACTCATATTCGATCCTAAAACTGCATCCACTCAAGATTACGACTACCTATATGATATCGGATTGGAAGGTTTGAATGATCTTATCGATTTAGACTCAAGGTTTGCCCGTTTCAAGGATTCTCTTTTCGCTGAATCCTCGATTGGTTTTGACAGAAACGTTCAAACCAAGGATATCATAGATACATTAAATAAAAATATTGAAGCATTTTTAAATTTGGTGGGACCCTTTTATAATTTGGCTCCTACTTTAAAAGCACTTGAATGGCTTATAAGGAGATTTTTCATCAATATTCATAACGCCGAATTATTATTGTTATCATCATTATGCTATTACCAACAACCTGTTTTTGTTAAGGTATTGAACGTTATCCCAAAGTCTTCGTTTCCTAAAATTTTTGAATGGGTCACTGGTTATAAGGACTTATTGAAGAACCCACCTGCCAACTCAATTTTGAAAAGTTTTTATAACGATCAAGAATTGTACAAGTTATACACATTTTTCTTACTTGATCAATTAACCAATAAAACTGTATTCAACCAACAATTGGTTTTTTTCTTGTCCAACACTATTCAATTATTGGCTTCTTACAATAAAGAGTTACCCAAACTTAATGAATTCTACTTACCAACTGTTTTGGAAGCAATCGGAAAATTCTTGTTACCAACAAAAGAGAAAGTATCAAAGAATTCTACAACTAACGATGTCAGATTGACTGCATATTCGATTATTTCTGTTTTGGGCTCAATTATACCATTATCATCAGAATTGATCGAATCACTCACTGATGCTGTTTTACAAGATCTGTCTCGCGCCATGGGTCAATTAGGGAAGCAAACTATTGTTGTATTAGGCCAATTATGGAACTTTTACAATGACGAGACCAAATTGGGCCAACCTTTAAATTGCTTTCGCCATTTAAAACCCGAAGAACTCTTCCAAGATGATAATGGTACTTTAGTCAAAAGTTTGAATGAACAAAAGCATAAGTTAAACAAGTTTTTAACATTTTATTTCCTTTCTCAAATCAATCACGAGGATGCTCACTACGCTGAAAGTTTCAAAATCTTCCAGCTACTCATTTCCGGTAACAATCTTGTATACTTAAATGCTATTGTGACCAAACTTCTTCAACTAGTCAATGACAGGAAGGATGAAATCACCAGAAATGGGGTCATTACCATTTTTGAAAAACTTATCAAAATGGATCGTGACCAGTTTGTCGCAACTTTGAAGGCACAAGGAAAATCTTTATCTGACATGGAAATGATATTGATGGTCAATTTGAACGATCAAGATACTCATGATGCTGATATTGAGTTTGAAGGTGAAAGTGAGGATGACATTGAAGATGCAGCCGAGAACGCACACCAATTAATAGTCAATGGTGAAATAAACTTACCTGATTTGGCCCAGTTTAAGACTACCTCTAAGAGCTTCATTAACAGTGCTAATACTAAAGAGTTTACCAAGTTAACCCAACTTTTCATTGAAGCGTTGAGGAGTGCCTCCAATGCTGAAAAACAAGTCAACGGTAGTAAAGGGAGAAACACCATAATCAACCACTTTGGGAAGCTCGTTTTTGATGATGATAAAGAGATTTTAGTGAGTTTCTTACTCAGAGTTGCTTTGACTCCTGCAGTTCCTAGTTTTATTAGAACCACTGCATTACAATCTTTGATCCCAATTTTTGGTCAAGTAAAGAATTCTTTCTTTTATTTGCTTACACCCATCGTACTTGCTGGTTTATATGATACCAACAAACCAGTCAGATCTCAGTTCTGTAAGATTGCCGAATTCATCAATAATGATACCAGAGAACGCAGTAAACTGGGCAAGTCATCTGAAATTAACTTATTTATGGAAGATCAAATTTATGGTGCCACTCCTGTAAACAAACGTTACATAATAACCCCTCAAGACGCTGCCTCTATGCTCAAACAATTGTTCAAAGAAGGTAAATCTACTCTTAGAGATACCGTGATCGACAAAGAACGTTTGATTTTCATTGTTTTTGAGATTTTGTTTGACAAGAAAATGGGTAAGTTGCTTTTAAGTGCATTTGTCTTAAACCAATGGGCATTGCCATTCTGGCCTGTGGTTTTGAAGTCCAAAATTTGGAGTATTATGGCCATCGAGAATAATAACACCACTAAGAAAACCAGTGGCGATCGTCTGATGTTCAGTGAAACTGACATTGACACCTATTTTGATAAGAGAGCCGAGTGGATTGAAGAAGCTCAAATTGCCAAACTTGATTTCAATACCGATGTCGAAAAGCCTTTGTTGAGCTTGGTCGGTACCAAACTGTCCAGTGAAACACAGTCTATTAAAGAAATCGACTGGTTATTAAGGGCATTAAGCTCGAGTCAAGCCAATTTGCAAAGTGTTGCCAATGAAAGAATTATCGAAATATTCCCATCTTTGAAGTCAGCTGATTTCAAGGTTAAGGTTTGTAACGAATTGATAGAGTTATTGGTTCGTGAAAATGATGATGTTTTGTTCGTGGACCCATTGGAAACCTTACAGTCATTCCAATTTGATCATGAGTCTCTTATCGCTTTATTATCAAATGTTCAAATTGTCTCTCAGGTACCACAACAAGGACCTGCAAAGAGAAGGAGAAGATCTTCCAGCTCTACCAAACAAAATATGGCAAGACTGGACATTAGCAACATGGCTTCCACTCACTTGAAAAAATTGACCATCGTCTTAGATGTATTGGAAAACAACTTGAGAAATAAAGTCAATGATATTGCTCAACCTGGTTTGCTACAAGATTTGTTCAGAATTTTAACAGACTTGGATTATTTGGGTAATGACGGTAATCTACCAGTTTTATATGCACAAGAAACCTTGGCCCTGTGTATGTTGTTGAGTATTGTTACCATGAAGAAGAACTCTAAGGCCAATAACTTCAAATTTGACTCAAACTCAGTGAGATCTGATTTAATTGTTAACTCCATCAGATTGTCCAACTCCCCTCAAGTTCAAAATAGATTATTATTGGTCATTGCTGAGTTGGCCGCTTTAGCGCCTGAAATTGTATTACACTCTGTTATGCCAATCTTCACATTTATGGGTGCCCATACTATTCGACAAGACGATGAGTTTTCTAGTTCTGCATTACAACAGACAATCGCCAAGGTTATCCCTGCATTGGCTAATTGCGGTACATCGTCTTTGAGTAATGAAATTGAATTCTTGTTGACCAGTTTTGTCACTGCATTCCAACATATTCCAAGACACCGTCGTGTCAAGTTGTTCGTTTCATTATCGAAGACATTAGGTTACGAAAACTCATTACATATCATCATTTTTTTGATTGGTCAACAATATTCTATAAACTTCACCAAGAGCAAGATTTCTGAATGTAACGCTTTATTGGAATTCACTACTTCTTTGTTGAAAAACTTCACTGCCCAAGAAATTTTGGAAGGATTTGGTAAATTTTATGAATTGTGGAATGTGTTACCAAGTGCTGAGTTGGATTCTAACAGTGAAGAATTTGCCAAGTTGAGCTCCAGATCGATTTTCGGCAATATAGTCGTCACTTCTACTACAGGAGAATTGATTTCATTGAAATCAAACTTGTTGAAGTATATTGACCAAGTTTTGAACAGTGATCAAGAATTGATGCAAGTTAGCTCTTCTATAAAATTGAAGGTTTCATTAACATTATTGGATTCTCATGTTATCAAAACCCAAAAGGATCAAATTTTGAGCCATTTTGGTAATGCTACCTCCTTAATTTTGTCAAGTTTAGAATCTTACGTTAATGCTGAACAACGTAACTTTGATGTTATTATTGGTAATTTATACAATCTTTTATCAAGCTATTTAAATTTGTTACCTTTGAATTACTTTGTCAACTCCATAATTGCTTCATTAAAGAATTTATCAACTCCATTATCTATCAGGATTGCCAGAAATTTTGCAGTGTTGGCTGGTACCAAATTCGAATCTGAATTGAATTCTAACAGTATTGATGAGACAATACAAGAAACTGTATTGTCAAAATTATTACCAGTTTTAATTGACGGGGTGAACACTAATGGCAATGTTGAACTTGTTCAATCATACTTGGATACTTTTGCTATCATAATTAATAAATTCGGTGCATCCACTAGTGAGTTAACCAATGCTCAGAACTCCAAGATTTTGATTGAATCTTTGAAGATTGTTGTTACTGATAAAGGTTTACTCAGTGAACAACCCGAAGTTATTATTTCATCCATTAATTCTATTGCAAGTATTGTTAATGTGTTGGGTGTTAAGACGATTGGTTTGTTCCCGAAAATCTTACCACCTGCTTTGAAAATTTGGGAATCAACTCTCAAATCGGTTCTTGAAATGAATGGTAGTACATCAGACTCAGACTCAGAGTCCGATTCCGATTCTGATTCTGAAGATGAAGAAGACGATGAAAGTGCTAAGCTATTACAAGCATCCGTATTGGCATTGTTGTCGTGTTTGATTAAGAAAATGCCCGGTTTTGTTGTTACCAGTCTTGATAAGATCTTAACATGTGTGTTATACAGTGACTTAATTGACACTGTTATCAGATCAAGCGTTTTAGATCTTATATTAGAACATGTTGAAACTTCTCAATTAATGAAATCATTATGTAACTTGGCATTGGTGGGTGATGTATACGCCAAGGCTAATGCCACCAACCTTGGTTTATACTTGAACGTTTTACAAAACACCATTGATAAAATCGAGAAGAAGGCTGCTTCAAATCAATCTACATTATTTATGAAATGGTTGATCAAATCATTTGAATTTAGAAACGATGTGGGTGATGCTAAATATAATGTTAACACTATCAATAGATTAGAAAGTTCATTCCATCAATGTGGTATTGTTTACGTTATGAAATTGAATGATAAAACATTCCGTCCATTATTTGCAAACTTGGTTAGATGGGCTGTATCTGGTGAAGGTGCACTTAGTAAACAAAATACTGAGTTGACTCGTTATTTGGCATTTTTCAGATTTTTCAATAAATTACAAGAAAATTTAAAGAGTATTATCACTTCATACTTTTCATACTTACTTGATGCCACTTCATCAATTTTGAGTCGTTTCGCTAGTGGTGATATCGAAGAAATTAGTTTAAGAAGACTATTATTAAATTCTTTGACTTCATCATTTAAGTATGATCAAGAAGATTATTGGTCTCAACAACTGAGATTTGACAATGTGATGGATCCATTATTAAATCAATTAAAAAATATCGAGGAACCTATTGGGAAGTATTTGGTCAAATGTATCACCTCATTTATTGTTAATGTTTCATCTGATGAATACAACGAGAAATTGGTTCATGGTTTAATCAAATTCATTTCTAATGAGAATAATGATAATAGCTCAAACACCAAGATCTGGACCATCAGATGTTTGAAATCAATCTTCCAGAAAATGGGTGAACAATGGTTATCTTACTTACCTACATTGATTCCATACATTGCTGAACTATTAGAGGATGATGACGAATCAGTGGAATCAGAAGTTAGAAGCGGTTTGGTCAGGGTTATTGAGAACGTTTTAGGTGAACCTTTGGATAGATACTTAGATTAGTCAATTACAAGTATAGTCAAAAGATAACAAAATTACTTTTATATAAAACAAACCAATGTAGATCATTTCCGAGAAAGTCTTTAGCCGCTATCAGGGAATATAGCCAGGCTTGATGTCGGCGATATAATTCCGATACGGAATTTAAGTTCTTATCAAAATAACCCAGATATATTTTTTTTTTTGTGGGTGAATTTAAGCTGGCGCGCGCATCAAACAAATATCTCTCCACTTTATTTCTTTTTAGACTTCAAATGGCTGCAATGCGAGGGGAAAAAAAAAGGCTACACTGAAAAATTAAATCGAAATATTCATTATAAACATAACATATCTGTACTCGTGATCATTACATGATAGAAATCACTTCTTTTCCTTTCTAACACCGTAAGCTTTAGTGGTGTAGTCACCATCAATGACAATAACATCTTGAGGTCTGTAATCATACTTCTTGGTGAAATAAGATTCCAAGATATCTCTTACACCATTGGCGTATCTAGCTTGAGCATCGAGAGTGGTACCGGAGTAATGAGGAACCATACCATTACCAAAGTAACCTTCTCTTGGAACGTATACAGAGAATGGATTTTCACTCTTTTCAGCATTCTTTTCATCTTGGGCTTGTTGGTCTTTTTTGTAACCAAATGAACGCCATGGGTGATCCTTCTGGGCTGGTTGAGGATTCCAAACATCCCCAGAGTAACCTCTCAATTTACCCGAGTTGACGGCATCGGCAACATCTTGCTCATTACAAATGGCCCCTCTGGCAGTATTAACAAGCCAAGCACCATCCTTCATATGAGAAATGGTTTCCTTATTGAAAAGACCACGGGAACCTTCATGTAATGGGCAGTTAATGGTAACAACGTCAGCTTGAGAAAGCAATTCGTGCAAATCCTCAACTCTTTCAACAATATTGTCTTTTTCGTTATACAATTTGGAAGCATCATTCAATTTCTGAATGGCTGGTTTTGGAAGATCTTGATAATCATAGTATAATAATTTTTTAGGATTAAATGGCACCAATCTTTCTAAAACCCTGTAACCAATTCTACCAGCACCCACGGTAGCGACGACTTTATCTTCTAAATCGAAAGCATTCTTGGCGATCCCAGCAATGTCCCAACCACCTCTAACGGCTTGTTCATGAGCAGGAACAAAGTTTCTCACCAAGGTGAGAATAGACATCACAACGTGTTCAGCTACCGAAACGACATTAGAACCGGTAACTTCAGCCACGGTAATCTTACGTTCATTGGCAGCATTTAAATCAACATGATCAGATCCAACACCAGCGGTGATACAAATTTTCAAGTTCTTGGCCTTGGCAATACGATCTTTAGTCAAATAAGCGGGGAAAAATGGAGTAGTGATAACCACTTCAGCATCTTCTAAATGTTTATCAACGGTTGAACTTGGTTCAGGATCCTTGTCATCGGTGGTTACTAATTCATAACCATGATCTTCGATATACTTGCGAATACCCAATTCATTTTCCAAGCAACCAACTAATTTAGCTTCTTCTTGAGCATGTTCGTAACCTCTGTATAAAACGAGTAACACCTTAGGTTTAGTCATTGTTGTAGTTGTAATAGTAGTAGTAATTGTAAAATATCAAGTAGAACTGATTGATGATCGGAAAGCAAAAAGAATTGAAATCAAAGTGGGAATTCAAGGGTACTTATAGTCTTGAATGCATATTGGTGCTTAACCCCAAATAGCAATAAGCTTGAAAAAAAAAAAAAAAAACCACTATAGAACGGGGAAAAAAGAAAATAAAAGTACACACGCCTATTTCCGTAGTATTTTTGATTTTGATTTTTTATTTTCAACTTTCGGTGGGTGAGATTTATTTTCAATCTTCAAGAGGGGTAGCCTAAAAAACAATTCACGCGGTATAACATACTTAGTAGTTAATTCTCCGAGATATTTTCATTAGTTTGTGTAATCGCGATACAATAGGATTCAGCGATCATTTCGAAAAGAGAAATAGGTCAACATGTCAATGAAATAACAAGAGAGAATAAGAAAGGAATAAAACAACTCGGATCTGTTGATTAGATAAGCAGGAGGAGCAATGTAAAATGGCTATAGGCTATAACGGTTTGATTTGTATTTGTGTCATGAAATATGACATGCTTAACTCGAGTCCTTTTGCTAAATGTAATAACAATTTACGGCTATACACTGAATGGTCATCACAATTAGTTGGCTATAGTGACGGGTGCTCGCATGTGGTAAACATTGGTCGCATCAAAAATGCTATAAATCAGTATACGTTATAGTGTGTTGGTTACATTTTTCAGCAAATCAAGAAGTTGCAGCAAGTTTGCCATTAGCAACTTTCCCCACTTTTCAAAAAATTCACCAGTTTTTCCGAGTTATTTAAATTTATTAGCGCGCAAGCTTTTCATTGTTGTCCTTGTTTGTTGCAGAAACAGAAGTACGGGTGTTTTAACACGCCTCAACAGTTGCAAACTACTGTTTTCTTCGACAGAATGGATTTATACTAGGATTTGGTGCATCTCAAATAAAGATCTACCTCCACTCTATATAAAAATCTGGATAAAGGGTAAAGTATACATCCAATAGTGCAGGCTTTATGTAGATAGGAATGCTTATTCGATCAAGTATTTACATTTTGAATTTGACGCCACTCTTATCAAATTTTGTACCACCTACCTGTTCGGTAAGATGGCATGGTATTACAATTTTTCTTCCAGTGAAGTACAGTTTCAATTCGAAAAAGATTTTTTTTTGCATTTCAGAATAACACACACTCATATTGATATATATATGGAAATTCACAGCATGCATAACATGTAAGCCAATTATGTTCTTACTGCTCTGATCGCTCATACTGTTTATTTGATTGAGGTTGTTATTTTTTGTTGCAGCCATTTTCGCTTGCCTATTTGCAGGCATTTGAATTTTGAGATGTTGGAACAAGTAAACCAAATGCTGGATCACTGAACCTTAGACTTACACAGGTAGGGAGACTGTAATAGGCCGCATTCAACATCATACTTATTCTTGTCAGCACCAGCGAATGAGGCTTTATCGCCAGAATGCCGGCACCAACCAATAAAGTTCTTTCCAATCACCATCATGCATCATGGTCACGCAATATATGATACAAATCTAATACATTAGTGATAGCGCCACCAAAAGTCTGTTGAACCCATCAACCACCAATAATTTTAGGCCGGTTGGCATGTTTTTCACCGCAAACGTGAACTTTTTAACCTCTGGATATCCTAAATGCTCGAAGCACTGATTTCTTTTTCGGAAAATTCGACAGTTAATGTCGAGCCCACATGAAAGCTTTAATTTGCACTGCTTAGATCTCTAGTTACCAACACAGAAAAGAGAACTCAATTGCCAGAGTAGAGGATTGGTTGAGTTTTCTTAAATTTTCAAATTTAACACATCTGATAACGCAGTCCCATTAATGGTAGCGAGATCGGTTGCAACATGTCAAAACTAGCCTTAACATAACCAACGCTGGAGGGAAACGAAGTGGTAAACTATATAAGCGACATAAAGGATTCCCTTGAAACCAACATTGGACTTGTAAATAAACAAATATGGTGCGAACGATAAAGCAAGAATGAAAATGAAGAGTGCCTTTTCGAAATTCATTTTATTTTGAAATGTTCTTCGTCAAGTTTTCAATTGTGGGTTGTTTGGGCTTTTCGCTCAAAATCTTTGATATAAAAATGTGTTTCACTTTTAAAGCTTGACTTACTTTTTGTATTCAAGTCTTCAGGTTCCAAAATTGGGAAATTTTACGCTCTTTTTATAATTGCGAGGAGAATAAGTTAAACTAAATACTTAATGCTTGTTGAGCCACATTTTGTCCTGTGACAACGGCGATTCGTGATTCAGAAGCATAGTTATTTGCCGCAATTGATCATACGATCTTCACTGAGTTGGTAAAAACAATTATGTACTAATTTATTAACGTGCTCTTGGTATTCGATCGAAGTGAAAGAGTTTCATTAATTCGAAAATTATTATTAACCATGTACTTATGTTAGGACACAAAAGCTATTGGTAAAAATTAGATTAGCGCTTAAAATATCAAATCTGACCACTGGTTTGTAGTTGAAACAAAAAAAAAAAAACGTACAAGGAACAAGTGACTGGGTAGATGATTACCGTCACAGATGTCAAAAAGCATCCGATCACACGATCTCGGGTAAAACCTTCGAAGCTTTTCAAAGGAGATGTTGATATTATTTGGAGGTCTCTTGAAAACGAAGCCCCCTTTCCCCCCTTGGAATAGTATTCAAGTAGAGAATAAGGACTAGCTCAATTTTGTGATACGCTGGAACATCAAGTGCCTCGGAATAGCCGTAGAAATGAGAGGTGCAAAAATAATTCGGCTTGACAGCATATTCGACTTATTTTTAGATGCTTGACATTAGGTCACAAAGATCATAAGTTTGGTTCATGATTATTTGCACAACGTAATTGTACAATAATCTCAACATAGTTCGGGCGAACCGTCCGATTAAATTAAGGCGCGCAATCCGGTAAATTTGTGACTTCCGACTCGGGTTCTTTAATGTCGCACTTCCAATCTTATTAAATCTTGTCAGTATAATTATTTTAAGCGTGTCACTATGTTTATATTAGGCATGTCACTATGATAATAATAAGCAAGTCACTACGATAATAATAAGCACGTCACTATGATTAAGTTAAGCTGGCTTCTATCATCATATTAAGTATGTTACTATAATAATATTATGTATGCCACTATACTTATATCAAGCGTGTCACCATAATTATATTAAGACCGTCACGATGACTATGATAAGTGTGCCGCAATACTTACATTAAGCATGCCGCCATACTTTTAATAAGTGTACCGCTATATTTATATTAAGTGCATCGTTAAATTTATGTTAAGCATGTCACTATAACTACATCGAGTTAATCACTATGATTATACCAAGCGTGCCACTACGTTTCTATTAAGCATGCACTTAAACTTATATTAAATCTGACATCATACTTATATCAAGCATGTTACTATGATAATATTAAGGGTGTCACTATAGTTATATCAAACATGTAGCTATGATCACATCAAGCTTGTATCTATATTTAAATTAGGCTGATCACTATATCTGTATTAAGCTTGCCACTATGATCCAATATAATATAATCTACAGATAATTTCAATATGATAATGGGGACGCGCTTAGTATAAATCTAGCTACAAGCCTGACACAAATTTATTAGCATACTTGATATAAATTTGGCGACAAGCTTAATACACATTTGATGACAAGCTTAATGTAAGTATGGTGACAAACTTAAAATAAACATGATGACAAGCTTAATATAAGTATAGAGACAAGCCTAATATAAAAATAGTGACAAGCCTAATATAATTATGGAGACAAGCTTAATATAAATATGGAGACAAGCTTAGTATAAATATAGAGACAAGCTTGACATCAATGTGATGACAAGCTTAATGTAAGTATGGTGACAAGCTTAATGTAAGTATGGTGACAAGCTTAAAATAAATATGATGACGAGCTTAATATAAGTATAGAGACAAGCCTAATATAAATACTGTGACAAGCTTAATATAAATATAGAGACAAGCTTGATATAAATATAGAGATAAACTTAATACAATGCTCGGTCCTAGCTTATTACAACAGAAGGCGCGACATTGATCAAAACGCATGGACGACATTGACAAACTTGGGTCGGAAGTTTTAAAATTTCCGTAATACGAGGATTTGATTTTACCGGAATGCGCGCCTTAATTTAATCGGACGGTTCGCCCGAACTATGTTGAAATTATTGTACGAAAAGTACGATTATACGAACTTTCGTGAAGTTATTTTGTGTAACCCGAGTCCTTTGTTAAGTTGTCAATTTCATTTTTTCTTTTGAGGCTTTTTCTGTTCTTTCGTAATTTCGACACAATAAGGCACATATCTTCTATCCGGTCTGGAGGTATGGGAGTGGGTAGTCAATCGTGAACAACGCAAAAGTTTAGATGATCACACAAAGGCACATTTGAGTCTCATGAATCGCCTTCAGTTCATTGGCCCCAACAAAAAACCGGGAAAGAAGAAAGTTTTGGAAAGTGAAGGACATGATGGTACGAAAATCAGAATCTTTTTAATTCGTGATGGGCTGGGTCGATTATTTTGGTAATTGAATTTCGAACTTGACCACTCTAGTATTCATCCTTTATTGATTGACAAATAAAGTGTTGATTAACAAATAGAGTAGTTGAACAACTTCAAGAAAAGTAAGAATCAAGCGTTATATAATCCAGTACCATGAGTATCGATAAAGCCCTTTTTGTTTTCGTCCTCAGCTTGAGTTTTGTCCCTTATTTAATTATTTACAGGTCAAATTTTGGTTACAAGGGCTTCCTTTATTTAGCTTACGCAGCATATCAGATTTCTTCTCTTCATGCGTGGTTGTGTTGAAGTAATTGCAGAAGTTCAAATAGAGCTGTTCAAATAGAGCTGAAAGTACCATTTATTGGGTGAGCTTCCAATATCTTGTTATGACTCCAATTTAAAGCTGTTTCAAAACCCAGCCAATCCGACCTTAACTCTGTGCTAGCACACCTAAAAGCATTACTTGGAAATTGAGCAAAAACAGCAAGAACCAATATGATTGAAGCTTCCACAAGATGATACATGATAAGAAAGGAATTGGGGCGTTGATTATGTGTGCTGTCTGTCGACTTCATGCCTGCTTAGTTTTCAATTGTTCATAGCCTAATAATACATTTTTTAACTCACCACTTGACATGCTCATCACGAAAAAGCGTGAACTCTCTCTTATGTTTATTTTGCTGAACCCCAACGGTCGTTTTAGTTGTCAGCATCGGGACCTTTTAACCTTGAAATTTGTTAGAGCTAACTTAATTATTATTTTCAAAAGTTTGCCTTTAAGTTTATTCAAAATATCTCAATATTCTACGCTTTTGGAAACTCGGGATGCACTTTAATAATGATTGAATTGAATTGAGAAAGGTATGAGGCTATTAATTTCACTTTCCGACCATGTAGACAATTAGATTAATCGGAAAATAATATATAAAATTTCTGGCACGACTTACCAATCTATTACTGTCGAGACACGTTTGCCAGAAAAGAAAGCTGATTTGTCATAACGAACATAAGAATACACCAGCTTTGCTATCTAGGATTACGTGGAAGTAATATGTCATGAGAGCCGAAGCTTCGAAAAAGCTGTGTTTCTCCAAACGAAAAAGAGGACTTTTGGAAAGAAAGTCAAATAGTATATACGTAAAGATCTGAAAGGCTATAGAACAGGAAGTCATCATCCAATCAGTCTAAATTCAATTGTCATGCGAGCTTCGAACTTTTCTATAAAACTTGCGTCTGACAAATTTCCTGGAATGATCATCAATTTAGTGCTGCGATATCTTATGCCACACTCCTCTAGATCAATGTGGGTGGAGAACACCTTTTGGAAGCTTAGTTAATGAGGTGTGCGTTGTATTTTATCCCAAGAAGTGTTTACCATGCAGAGCCATAATTCTCTTACCGGAAGTAAATATACCGGATGTCCAATTTTAGTCACCTTCGGTCACAAACAAACCCTCAAACACTTCACCATACATTAATGATGATGACCAGCTAGGTCGATTAAGTGTTTCAAGGGTCGGGAAACTACCCTTTTCAGATGTCTTTATTTAGACTATTATCTACCACTAGTGGTCCTTGTCCCACAACGGTGTTTATATAAGGCACCCAAAGTCACGTGCACATATACTAGAAATACGCACCCATACACTCTTAAGTATTGAATTTTGTTCGCTGAGGGAATATTCTACGCAGTTCTACTGGCGCACAATTCTTTTTCTTTTTTTTCTTTTTTTTCCTGTTCTTCACTCTCTCTTATTTCTTTCCACTGAACGTAATATATATAAATATCTGGGGTTTTTAAATTCATTAAATCTAATTCTATTATACAAATCAATTCCATTATAATGTCTACCTTATTGAAAAGTGTCAACACTCTTAAACCTTTGTTCGACAGAGTTCTTGTTCAAAGATTGAAACCAGCTGCCAAGACTGCCTCTGGTATCTTCATTCCAGAAAAGAATCAACAAAAATTGAATCAAGGTACTGTTATTGCTGCTGGTCCTGGTATCACCAATACTACCACTGGTACTGTTATCCCAACTTCCGTCAAGGCTGGTGACAAGGTTTTATTACCTTCTTTCGGTGGTAATCCAGTTAAGGTGGGTGAAGAAGAATATTTTTTGTACACTGACAAGGAAATCTTAGCCAAAATTGAAGAAAACTAAAATCATCAACATAAGAATAACTTAGTTGACAATTATCATTGAATGATCAAGTGCTTTTTAGTTGTGATCTAGTACTTTGTCATCATACTCCTGTAAATATTTATAACCTTTCATAATATAACATCACTTATATCGACATGACTGATTCTTGTAGACTGGATATAAGCTTCTTGATTGGTGATTTCCAATGCTTGATATTATAGAAGCATCATGTTTATCATGTTTATCAACTTGACACTTTACTCAGTCACGATCCACAATCATTATCGTAATATGTATATAGATATACATCTAAGCAAATTGCACCCGTACACCCACCATAACAAAAGCACTGTAATTAATAGAAACCACCCTTTATTACGTTTCACCCTTAAGGATCTCACACAAAAAAAAAAAAAAAAAAAAAAAAAAGAAGAAAAATGAGAAAAACAATCAAATCAAGCAAAAAAATTTATCCAAATACATAAGGAAAACAAAAAAAACAAAAAGACATGAACTAAAGAGCCTTTTATACAACCCAATCATTCTTTTCTTGTCCCTTGCCATCTCGTTTCATATATACCTCATCATTTTTTGAATCATTCATCAATAGATCGACTTTGCCACTGCTCTACAAAGTTACTACTAAATTCATTGCTACCACAAAGTAAGGGTGAACTGATTACATTTTAATAGTACCCCGCACCCACCCACACACACGCACATACATTTCTGTTCAATTACAAGTGCATTATGACAGAATCATCAGCTAATAATCGGTTTGCTCAATTTAAACTCGTACTTTTAGGTGAAAGTGCCGTGGGGAAATCATCAATTGTTCATCGATTTGTTAAAAATACCTTTGATGATTTAAGAGAAAGTACCATTGGTGCAGCATTTTTAACTCAATCAATTACATTACCTGAATTGAAAACAACAATTAAATTTGAAATATGGGATACTGCTGGTCAAGAACGTTATAAAAGTTTAGCTCCTATGTACTATCGTAATGCTAATGCTGCATTATGTGTTTATGATATTACTAGTCGTGCTTCTTTTAATAAGGCTCAAGATTGGATTAAAGAATTGAAAAAACAAGCTCCAGAAGGAATTGTTATTGCATTGGTGGGAAATAAGGTTGATTTAAAAGATCAACGAGATGTAACTGAAGATGAAGTCTTATTATATATTGAATCTTTAAATGAAGAACAACAGGGTAATAAACGAGTTATTCATTCTGAATGTTCTGCCAAATCAGGTGATGGTGTTTTGGATATTTTCAATAAAATTGCTCGTGAATTACCTCTTGATAATAATAAAAGTGGTACTGGTGCTTTAGGTGCTGGTACAAGAAGAACTGGTGGGGTTGATTTGGGAAGAAATGTAAGACAACAACAACAGTTACAACAACAAAATAATGGTTGTTGTTGATCTTAATAGTTACTCAAGTGTCATATCAGCCAACGAGTTGATCTCTCAGTTTGTCATAGTTTAGTTCTTGATTTTATTGGCTTGTTTTTTTTTTTTTCCTTCTTATATGTTTGTTTCATCTTACTATATCTTTTTATTCCTGCTTTCAGTTTTCATTTTAACACACATTCAATTCATCTCTTATTTAGTGGTTTACCCTACAAGGTTCATAGATAGCTTTTTTTTTTTTTCCTTCTTTTCCTTTTTTTTTTTTTTTTTTTTTTGTCTTCTTAATGTTTTTCAAATACACTTCCTCATAACAGACTATGTACACGTATAATGAATTCTAAATTACAAATGACAATTGACCAGCTAGTTATATTTAGTTGTAGGTAATATAAAAGCAAGAGGTGGAAAAAGAAAAAGAAAAAAAAAGAAAAAGAAAAAATAAAAAGAAAAAGAAAAAGTCAGATCGTGAAAGGCAAACCGTAATCATTAAAAAGTTATTCATATTAACAATGCATTAGACATAAGTGGAGGAAGGGAGGAAAGAAAAAAAGAAAGAGTCGTTGAATTACTTCTTCTTGGCAAATAAAGGTTCACCAATATTCTTACCTCTTAATTTAACACCCAAAGCTCTTTCCAACTTACCCAAAACTTGTTGATTTGGAATGGCTCTACCAGCTTCGTAATCATTAATAACATTTGGCTTTTCATTAACCTTGGTTGCCAAATCTTTTTGAGTAAATTTCTTTTCTTGTCTAGCTTGAGAAATAGTTTTACCAACATTGGCATCAAGTTTTTTAACGGCAACCACATCATCGGTATTATCCAATTTGGTTAATCTTTGACCTTCTGGATTACTTTTGGTGTTGGTAGAACCATATTTTTTCTCGGTATTGACAATACCACCCGTTCTTCTGGCAGCGTTAATTTGAGCTTGAGTTCTGGCCACATTTTCTCTTGGACCACCGCCCCCGATTCTGGCCTTTTGACCAATCACAGTAACTGAATCCCAATCGTCAGACATTGTAAAGTATTTGTTTATTTGTTTATTGTTTTTAGATAAAGAAAGAATACAACTGTTAATACGATGAAACAGAAGATATATATGAATGGAGATAAAGCACCGAAAAGAACGACGAACAAAAATCTTCTTTGATTCGATCCTCACCTTTCCTTCATAAGGGCAAAAAAAAAAAAATAATTACAAATCCTTCCGCATAAACCAAAAAAAAAAAAAGAAGTAGTGTGTTGCACAAAATGACTCTATTTTCATTGTAGCAGAACGTTCTAGAAACCTTGCTGGGCATTACACCCGTACCCCCCAATTACATTCCCCATTTCAATCAACTTACTGTTTGTATGAGCATAGTCAAGAGATTGAAGTTATCATTAAGACATTACAATCGTCAAGTGTTCTTTGGAGTAAATATTTGTCAGCTTTTATGTTTTGTTGTTATTTTGCTCCTTCGGTATTTGAAAAGTTAGATATACTGCAAAAAAAAAAAAAAAAAAAAAAAAAAAAAAAAAAAAAAAAAAAGAAAAAAGATAATCGAGAAGAAAAGGAGAGGAAAGGATAAGGATAGAAATGGAAAATGAGTAGAAGTGGAAGATGACTTGTATATCAAATGATTATCAAAAAAATGCTCTTATCTTTGATTGTGAGTCCTTCTAGTGTACGAGAACCGAGACTCTGGTCTTCATTTCAAATAACTTAGTGTTTTTGATCTATAGAATGACCAAGCTCATCTGTAAACAGTAAAGCATGCAATTGCATACGGATTTTAAACTCTAAGCGCCTCATCTTGATGTCAATTGTTTGCGGACAAATGTGTGGAGAAACCCAACAATGAAAAAAAAGGCAAATTTGAAAAAAGAAAAAATAACGAAGGGTGAGAAGAAATCAACAAAAATCAGAATTAGAAAAAAAAAAAGAGGAAAGAAGGCAAGGAACATCACCTGAAGCGACATACACCTACACAAGCAAAATGGTATCAATTGAGGTCACGTCTCGCTCAAAAACCTTAAAGAGTTTACCTGCTACCACCGAGTTTACTTTAGATACTCCTGTCTCGGCTATCGTTGAAAAAATTAGTAATGTTAGTAAATTAAATCCTAACAGAATCAGAATTACCCATCAGGATGCTTCATCAAAACATATTCCATTAGATCAGGACAAAAGTTTGTTTGAAAATGGAATTTCACTTAAACAAGACTCAATCACATTTTACTCTAAAGATTTGGGACCTCAATTGGGTTGGAGGACCGTTTATATTATTGAATATTTGGGTCCATTATTAATTCATCCCATTTTCTACTATGCCTTTTCTTATTTTGGAGGGGTTAAATATACTCAAACCCAAACTTTGGCACTTTATTTAGCAGTTCTTCATTTTTTAAAACGTGAATTAGAAACAATTTATATTCATAAATTTTCTAATGCTACCATGCCATTTTTCAATATTTTTAAGAATTCAGGTCATTATTGGATATTGTCTGGTTTTAATCTTGCTTATTTCATTTATAGCCCTGCTTCTCAAAAATCTGGATTACTGAGCTTCTTATACAAGTCAAATGATTTATCTTCATTTTGGAATTATGTTTTGGTAGCCTTATGGACATTTGCCGAATTATCAAATTTAAAAACTCATTTAACCTTGTCTTCATTAAGATCCAATGCTAAGGATAAAAGATATGTTATTCCTTTTGGTTATGGATTTAACTTGGTTTCCTTCCCTAATTATTTTTTTGAAAGTTTAGCATGGTTGGCTTACGCGTTGTTAGTGGGTAATTGGTCAGCATGGCTTTTCCTTCTTATTGGTAGTGGTCAAATGTATATTTGGGCCGTTAAAAAACATAAGAGATATTTGAAAGAATTTGGTGATGAATACAAAAAATTGAAGAGAACTGCCTTCATTCCTTTCTTGGCTTGATCGCCCCAATACCTCCTTTTTTTCTAGGTTATTTCATATATACTACGATATGCTTCTTACTTTTCATAGGTTTTGGTAACTATTAAATACTCAAAAATAGTATAAATTTATTCAAAGTATATACGCCACCCCCAAATCATTTCTCATCATTAAATTTCAAACAAATACTATTTACACAGTGTCTTTCATCCGTAGGAGTTTTGTAGCCCTCTCCCTTAAAAACATGTCCCAAATGACCATCACAATTAGAACATCTCATTTCCTCTCTCACCATACCATGAGTTACATCACGATTGATCACAATACTCCCCGGGATTGCCTCATAGAACGCAGGCCAACCACAATGGGCCAGAAATTTAGTCAGTGCTTTGTATAAAGGTTGCGCACAACCAACACATTCATAGATTCCAGTGGAAGAAGCTGGAGTCAGAGTATACTCCCCCGAGTACGGAGATTCAGTACCCAGTTGTCTTAACACGCGATATTGTTGTGGTGAAAGAATGGCACGCCATTCCTCATCAGTTTTAGACATTGTAGATTTGATGCGAATCGATTGAAAGCTGATATATGGAAGTCTTAAAATTGCACGATTAGAGAGATTGTTTGGAAGTTTAGTGGTTAGCTTTTTTATTGTTAGTTGACGAAACATCAAAGAATAAGGTGCTTAAGCAAAACGTTAACGGCAAAAAAAAGAAAAAAAAGAAATGAAAAATGATTACGAATGTTGGAGAAAGAAAAAAGAATTAATTTTAAAAGGGTTGATCTAAAATATGAAAATTCGCAAGCAAAGGAAAAAGAAAAAGAAAAGAATTAGACATTTTTGTTACAGCAAACCAAAAAAGGGCAAGTAGTTAACAATTCTATAATATTTATGATGAAATATATAATGGAGAAATAAAGAAAGCTTTTTCAAAAGACGAGATAATTCTTTTTCTTTTTATTCATGAAACATTGCTTACTTTTCCTCCATTCATGCAATGCAATGAGACACTAGTAATACACGTTGAAGAACGAGAAGAAGAAGAAAAAAAAAAGGTAAATGATAGTATTTAAACTGGAAAAGAAGGAAAGGATGATCAATCAAGAAGTAAAACATTATGTAAGATTGACCATCAAACAAGAAAAATGGAACAAAAGTTAATAGTGATTTGAGTATATACTTTTTTTCAATTTGTTTGACTTTATTTTAGGATTGGAGTTCTTTGATTAACGCATGAAGTAGTTGTACTTACCCTTTTGTTCTCTGGATTTATCTTGAGGATCAGTCTTAACATCCCATTCAATTTCAATGTCGAGTTCTCTTGGGTTGGTGGCGTTTGGTCTGGATGCAATAGATCCCTTAATCTTATCACCCTTTTTAACATTCAAGACATGATCCATGTAAAACACGGTTTGTTTCCAATGAGTGTAGTGAGCCATTGGACCGGTTGACAAGGTTACTTTTTCATCACCAGGGAAATCACAGTCCCACCAAACAATGTAAGCATGACATAAATCATTATCAATGGCGGTTAATTCAAAATCACGATGGAAGGCCAAGTCTTCTTTCTTAACGGTATTGATATCAAATTCATAAAACTGATGAGGGGTAGTAATTAATGAATTGTTATCAACGGTATCAACCAAAGGTTCAACCATGGCCACTTTAATGAATGGACTATAATCAAATCCATAAACATCTTCCCAATAGTGTATTTTTTCTTGTTTATATTGACCATCTTCAATACCGGCAATGTGCATGGAACATTTATCAGGCAAAATCAAACCACCTTCAACAAGATATTTATCTCTGGCGTATAAAACGGTATCCAACATGGATTCATATAATAAAAAGTAACCCATCCATTCACTAACAATTATATCAACAGAGTCAACGGGTAAATTGATATCTTCCAACTTACCTTGTAACAAGGTAATTTTATCTTCAAATCCATTCAAAGATACAATTTCTTTAGCCTTATCAATGATATTAGACATGTCAACGGAGTAAACATGTTTGGCACCAGCCTTGGCAGCAAACATGGATAAAATACCAGTACCACAACCAACATCTAACACCACCTTACCCTTGAATAAATGCTTATTCTTGAACATAGCAGAACGGTATGACAAAGTACGAGAAGTATCTTTCAACATTTCTTCGTGAATACCAAAATGATCATAAGATGAAAAATAATGTTGTTCAGTGAATGGCAAGGATGCCTTATCGGTGGCTGATTGATCGGTAGATGACATCGTAATTATGGATCTATATGTATGTATAAGTAATTGCAAGGGGTTGATTTGCAAATAATTGATGAAATGTAAAATCAATTGAAGGTAAACCAAAAACTTTTCATAAAGGAAGTATAGTTATATATATATGAGTATTTTAATTATTTGAGGTCTTCCCTCAACAGCAAAAAAAAAAAAAAAAAGAAAGAAAAACAAACAGAAGAAAAAAAAAAGAAACCAAAAACTCTTCGCCTTGAGGGATGAGGGATGAGACCTCATCACATAGGGAAACCCATACACCACATATAATTTTTGTGGGGACAAACCTACAATGGGGTTCTGATAATTTCTCAGAACACATTATTATCATATTAAAGAGAGATATTGATTATATAGATTAGGTAAAGACCCGCTTATTTGGTGTTAAAAACAACTTTTTCACCACTAACTTTATCTTGTCTCAATAATTCCAAACCAGTAGCCACTGATTCAAAACCAGGTTCAATAACCTTCAAGTTAGAGTGTCTGAGTTCCTTAATGTAAGGAGGTAACACCTCTTCGAAGAAGTGATTATAATTCTTCACCAATTCAGGTGAACTCTTGAAGTTAACGGGTCCAAAGGTAACATCCTTACCCCAAACTACGTAGGCCAAAGTAAAACCATAGTTAACCTTTCTGTTAGAATCGGTTTTGATTTGCAGAGGTTGAACACCAAGTAAGTTATCAATCAGAACTTCTTTCGATGAAGCAGTAGAATCATAAACCTGTTGGAAAGTGGTCTCTGAAGAAATGGTGTCCAAAGCATACAAGATAGAACCCTTGGCATACTTCTCAATTTGTTGAGTCACATCTGCATCATGATAGTCAAACACAGCATCAGCACCCAAAGATTTCAAGAAATCATTATTTTTAGGCGATGCAGTGGTAATTACTCGTAAACCATACACCAATTTAGCAACTTGAATAGCAAGAATACCAGTGGCAGTGGCACCAGACCAAATAAGAATCGAAGCATTCTTGTTGGCTTGTTTATCAAGGTTAATTTTCAAAGAGTGACTGAAAGACAATGCCACGGTTGATAAACCTAAAGTAACGGCAGCAGCTCCTTCAAATGAATCGATTTTACCACTAGGGTACGAGCCAGGAGCAAGTTTATCAGTCTTGAATTGAGCAGCATTTTCATGCTTGATAGTGGTGTTTTGTTCAACAATGGTGTAGTCAGCAAAAGCACCTTTTTCTTTGGATACGTTACCCCTAATGAAAGAAGAGACAATGTCACCCTTCTTAAACTTGGTAACATTGGAGCCAACTTCTTCCACGACACCAGCGGCATCGGAGCCAGCAATATTACCGGCTTCAGCAAATTCAAGATGTTTCCAGTCAGTAGGGTTGAAAGCAAAAGCTCTGGTCTTAACCAAGATTTGATCATCGTTGATTTTTGGTAAGGTGACTTGACCGACTTTGGTCAATCCATTCTCGGACTTGTTTCCAGTGGAAATAGCAGCATTAATTGGAGAAGACATGTTGTGATTGGAGATTTTAAGATAAGTTTAAATCAATTGATCTTGATTTAAAAAAAGCGATACGAAACCAATTCAATTGAACGAATTTACCATCGTATTTATACTCCACCATATTCTATCCCCGGGTATATGATTCCGACATGATGGAGAACGAAATTTGTATTTGTCAGGAATACCTTAACTACGAGAGTTGCGTTTTTTCTTTGCTTGTAAAAAAAAAAAAAAAAAAAAAAAAAAAAAAAAAATTCTTGTGTGCACTCCCATCCTTTGTGCCACATTAAAGAATCTACCGTTTACTAATCAGTATCAAAGAAGTAGACAAAGCAAGGACCGGATACAAGCAAGCTACCGATGTTGATATATTGTACGCAATAAGCTATTCAATTGTACCACTGTGGTCACAATAATGCTTGGTGGTGGCTTCTACCCCAAAATACCCCCCCCCCCCCCCCCCCCCCCCCCCCCCCCCCCCCCCGCCCCCCCAAAAAAAAAAAAAAAGAACAAAGAGTGAAAGTTGAAAAAAATATGTCAAAAAGGTGTGTGGTTCCCTATTTGCGATGCCGCAGTTTGAGTGCTACATTTCTTTTTTTATTCATTACTTCTTTTTGGTTGAGTACACATTTTAAGTGAGCTTATGCCCATGCTACATTATTTTCTCATTTCAAATCTCTGAAAGCAGGTTGTTATTCTCATGTGATCCACCTACATCATTGATAACTGCGAATATTTGTAATCAAGTATTTTCTTTGAGTTTGAGTATCTTGTTTACTGATTTGAGTATGAGAACAATAGGTTAGCGTTCATTCTGCGGGTTTTTTTGTAATTCTTATTTTTTCAGCTTTTTTTTTTTTTTTGCAGTCAATCTGATAAAAGTCATTTTGGCCTGGGGCGGGGTGCTTATCCAAACTTCTCCTCTTTTAGTGATTATTCACCGGGATTCCCTGAATACGTATTTATAATCCGGAAGTGGTTATCGTGTTAATTTGTCGGATAACCTCTCATAGGATCTTCAATCAAAAGGCTATTTTGTGTTTTTTTTGTCTTTAATTTTGTTGATTTCGCGCTTTTCAGCTTCCAACAGGACTGAAAAAAGAAACTTACCAAGGCATTTGTCATCAAACTAGTAGTGAACGCGCCCTGATAATGTTTTGCTTGAGCGCTTCATAATAATGAGCCGGTGAATATTCGGCTACTTAAAACATCATGATCTCATGCATTTTTGAACCCTGACGTCTTGATACTCGCTCGAGTGCATGGTACGAGAATGAGGGGTTCACGGATAATCTACTTTCGCGGCTTGATTACTAAAAAGTAAATTTCTTTTGGGTGTTTGACCCATCTACAATGATATCTATGACATCAAAACTACTCGCAAACTGAAGAAACAACCTTTTAATGAGAATAAGCCTGGGTTAGGTGAGTGTTATTCTGTTGAATGTGCGAAATATAATGAAAATCAGCATGCTTCTAGCCACTACATGCTTTCTTTGTCATATTAATAATGGCTCTACAATGGGTAATTTAATTAATGTGATAAGTTCGCCAAATAAAAAAGAAAAAAGAACAACGCGATTATTAAAAACTAAACATTCAAAGTACATTGAACACATAGTAAGTGACGTGTGATTCTTTGATGTATTTAACACTTGTTATTCATTGAATAAAAAAGTGATTGACGTGGATTGTATTTGACAAGATCATAGTGATGTATCAGTTCATAATGGTATTGCGTTTATTAGCATCCTATTTACTGAAGATATTGCGATTTAATTTATTGACTTTGAATATTTGAAAACCCAAAGAGGAAGGCAAAGGATACTTGACGTTTTGTTTAAGTAAGATCATTATGTTTGTTATGCAATCACAAGCACTAATACGCAGCCATATCAATATCATTGGTTGTAAAACCATTTATTTAACAATTGCGAAAAGAGATATGTTTTGTGTGTGTTGTATTATGCAATTACAAGCACTAATAAGCGCACTTTTTTTGCAATTATCTTTTTCCTGAAAGTCTCCCACATCTTTCTCATCACTAAGCGTACCAATATTGTACAACATTTCTTTAAAGAATGCCAGATTTATAGCATGTACACTTCTGTTGGTTGAAGTGATTTGCAATTTCATTGCAGGTTATTCTTTTTACAATAATTCATCAAAGTAATATAATCCCTTTTCAAATACCACAATTTTACTGATCCATGCAAATGTGGAGATGTCTTTGGATTAAATAATAAGCTCAGCTTACCATTTTGAAATCTCTACGTGACGGACTTGGCAAAGTCAAATTATATAAAAATACCAAGAAATTACAGCCTAAATTGAACAACATGATTAATTTCGAAACATATTCTTGACAAAAACTAGAAAAATAACCTCTTTCGTCCAAAACTTACGGGAGTAACGTTCGAAATTCAATCACTGATCATTTATTTCAATGACACCGCCAAAACAAACCCAGGTATCAACAAATGAAGCGATGTCTCGTAAAAGGAAGAACACTGATGCTTTTACCAACGCAAAACTGAGAAAACAAGAATCTGCTACGACTCAGCTTGCTGCTAATCAACTTGATGATACTCGGCCTGCTGCTAATGAGCCTGATGATACCCAACCTCAGTCTGACTCTGGTGGCCCTCCAGGGGTTCCAGCGCTCACGAACACCAGTGAGAGAAAAGGAACTACCTCACATGGAACTTCAGCTTCGGTAAACACTCCAGCCTCAGCTGTTGAAAGTGACGAAAAGAGAACTTTCCAATTGGGGTCCTCAGCACCACAAGATCCACATACGTTTATCCATGGTGATGAAAAATCACCGAAAACAAGTAGAGAGAAGTACGGATTCACGGTAGCCAGGTTGACAAATAAAGTCAAAATCTCTACTGCCCGTTATCGTCTATCGAGCATTAAAGAAGGTAACTCACAAGTATTCAAAGTCCACAAAGATATTTCCAAACACATTAGACACACTAATCGATTGATAGATTCTGATAAAGCTGATGATGCAATTCTCAAAGTAATTGATCCGTTTTGGGTAGATATAAAGAATGATAATCTGGATTCCTTGTTAACCGCAAACGACAGACGCCAACTGTTTGTGGAACGTTTTGAAGCAGCTGCAGAATCAATCTGTAATGAATTGGAAATTTACGAAAAGCTTTCGCAAAAATGCATTGCTCCTAAAGTGCTCGCATTTGGAATTCTTGAAGATCCCATAGCTTTGAATATGGGGACAAGACTTCAAGGGCCATTTATAATTCTAGAAGAAATTAAAATGAGTAAGAAATCGTGGGACAACTTCACCAAAGATCAATTGAAAGATTATTACTTGAAGGTCAAGGACGTTTATCAACAGTTATGGGATTGCAATATCATTCATAATGACATTGAATTCCGAAATGTATTGTTGACGGAAAATGATGAAATAAAGTTGATTGATTTTGGCAACTCAAAACTCTCTGAAGATCCAGAGGAGAAAGCCAAAGATGAAAGGTTACTTGAAAAATTGTTTCCGAAGAAGTAGACTTTTTCATCAGTGTAAAATTGCTTATTTTTGTTTTCATTATGATTTCAATTTTTTTTATAAGAACCTGATCAGGACATTCCAGGCCAGATAGAAGGGTCACTGATTAGATTTCAGTTGATGCATTCCTTTTTAGTCTCACCAAGCTTGAAGGACCTGAAACTGCTTTGAATAGAGCAGGATCAATGTCAGCAATATTCTCCGTGTTTGGACACAGAGGTTGTCATTTTTTAATTATCAAAAGTTTTATATTTATTGAGAAATTATAGATTACATACTTTATGTATGCGTAGGCGGAATGACGAGATCAAGATCTCACCAAAGTTTGGTTTTTTTTTTTTCACGATGCCCTAATTATACATTAAGCAACTACAAACTTGATGGCTCTGGTTGTAAAAAATTTTTGCAAAATAGATTCGATCTATACAACTACACCTAAAATTTTGTGTAAGGAACCCCTCAGTCGTTGTGGTTTTTGCCGAGTAACCGTGCTTTTTATTCTTAGAGTGCTTGGGACCTGCCTTAGGTAATTATACTACAACTGATTACCCCACACATGAGATACTAGTTATTGGGCTTAAGGATTCAAGTATTACAGATGACCATATTGTAAACCAGAGTCTACAATTATGGATACAGAACAGTACAAATGATATAGGTTATGACAGATTGACAGTTGAGCTGGAAATGCTCTTTGGTGTAGACTTTGATGCGAGCAGTGATGATCGAAGTTCAGGACTAGGTGAGAGAAGTAATGGGAATGAATCTTTCAAGGGTTTATTTGCCGGCATAAAAGCAAAGAAGATCAATACTGTGTCTCTACAAATATTTGTTGGTAGTGACTGTAAAGGTGATGCGAAGTAGACGATTAACATAAATGATAGTGCTAAGTGCCATACATCAAAGACTTCTTCGTTATCTGATATATATAAATTAAAACTGATGATAAGAAAGACATATGGTTCAAAGCGTCTCCACAGCATAACTGTGATGACATGTACCTGCCCACCTATAATATAAAAAACAATCCTGTATGCTGGTCCAAGAAAGGAAGTCCCCTAAATGGATTTAGAGCACGGAACAAACTGTTCTAATTGGATCATATATATATGTTATTGTAATATAAGAGGTCTCGTGATATTTTAAAAATAACAAAAAAAAAAAGGAATTGGAATTGGAGTTGAAACTAGAATAAAAAAATAGAAAGTTAGGATGATAGTTAGAATAGTAGTTAGAATAGAAATTTTCTTATATCGCTCCTTCTTTCGGACTCTATCCTTGTTCCACTTTTTTAAAAAAACCAAAAGTTTTCTTTTTTTTTTTCTATTATATAATCACAAGCACTAATAAGCAATGGTATTAAGATCATTGGTGGCTTTTTCAATTTGATGGGTACCAGACTGTGATCGTTATTTTTACAAATCCTACAAGCATTGAACAACATTTCTTTCTAGAATGCCACTTTTACGTAAGTAGGTAGCATGTAGACTCTATGACATCGATTATGAAAACTCGTGAAGGTAAATAGAACGAAGAAAGAAAAGAGAACAGAATTATACAATAATGACAAACTAAATTTGTCTAATTCTATCTTTGATTATATGACATACCCCGGAAGCCACGATACTCACACCTAACATGAGTACCAAAATCATGTTCGAGTACTCGTATAACCTGGCCTCATCAGCAGGCCAACCTGTATAAAGTGCATATGTAGCAGTCACCGACCCCAAGTTACCTAAACCACTAACTAGCGCTGCACTCACAGCCGTACCGACATCACCATATCTGGCTTGAAATATCTCTGCTGACCATGCCATACAAATGGGAACGGTTGGTCCCATTCCAAACCCAGCAATCAATAAACCAGAATATCTATTCCATGATCCGTGGGCATAAGTAGTCACAAACATGCCACAAATTGTGATCAAACATGCAAAGGAGAAAAATAATGCTCTATGTTGCTTAAACCTGTCAGCAAAGGGTGATATTACCAAGATCCCAGCCAAATCAAATAACCACATTGGAGCATAGAGAAGTGACACCTGAATTGATGTTAGTTTAGGATTGTTAGCCTGAATGATGATGGACCCGAAAACTGCCAAACCGTAAGCTGTCCCCACAGCTCCAAAATACATAATAATTAGGGCCCAGATTCTCAAGTCTGTGATTATTTGTATGACATCGTTCCAAGTCCATTTAATCAGATGATAACGTTCTTTGATATCGCCACGATGAAGCTTCTGCTCAGACTCATTCAAGGGGTGAGACGGCCTGAAATACTTTTTATAAGCATTGGCTAATTTGTTGGTTGATCCCGAATCATCGGTAATACTAGATGGTCTATCTGGTAGCCACCATAAAAGCGTAATACCAACCACAGTAGTAATCACTCCATAGATTAAATACATCCATTGCCACCCTGTGTAACCTTTTACCCCATCCATCATTTGAAAACCGGCACTCACCAATCCAGCAACTGCAGAGGAAAGCTGCCCTGCTGTAAAGTAATACCCAATTCTTTTGGTCAGGCGATCGTTGGGGTACCATAAAGAGATATAGTAGCTCATACCGGGCCAAGTGCCTGCACCAACTAAACCTGATATAAAACGAGCTGCAATGAGTCCTTTGCTGTTTGATAATGCAGTATAGCAAGAATAGACCACACCAACAGTGATGGCAATTCTTGCTAACCAAGATTGAGGGCTTACTCGAGTCATGGCCAAGTTCATGGGCACATCAAAAATTATGTAACCGACATAATACAACGCTGAGGCAGTAGAAGTATCTTTGGATGTAAGATTCAAACTTTTCTCTAAAGAATGACCGTTTTCTGAGTTCATTGTTAAGGTCAACCCGTAACAATTAGATCCAAAAGAGGTTAAAAAATACATGCACCATAATGCTGGGATAATTCTCAAGTCGAGCTTTCTGTAAATTCGATCTAGGTCTTTCAAGCTAGTATGATCTTCGAGATCAATAGTTCCACTACTATCATCTTCTTCTTCGGCACCTCTTGCAGTGACTATTTCTTCGGGTACCTTTATTTCTCCTGCTCCTTCTACTTCAGGACAATGATTGTTTTTCATATTCGCGGACATGATAACCATGTCAGCTAAGTTATTTGAGCTAGATATATAGTATGAAGTTGCGAAATACTGACTAAGTTGAATGTTGGAAATCAAAATATGAAAAGTGGTGGAATGATGATAGCATTTTATAAAAAGTTTTGCAACAATCATTTTACTGCGCGACTCATGAATTTTGGAGTCATCGTCGAAGATTAGTAGTGCATTCGCCAAAAATAAGTCATGTTGGTCTCAACCCGAGTCAGCCGTGATGTCAATAATTGAATAGCCAACAATTTTGCGAAATGAGCATTATTGTACTATTGTGATCATGTCTTGACATACAAATCCAACATAATTGGTCAGATAAAAGGGAACGAATTTATGTTTCAGTTTTTTTCATTCTTTCACCTTGGCACGCTTAATTGCAAGCCTTGTGTCAACATTTACAAACTCTACATTATGATGACACTTGCTGCTGCTCTGCACAAACTGCTTTGCAAAAATTGTCAAATCCAATTCTTTGTATCTTCAGGTGATTTTTTTCAGGCTGAAAGAAAGCGGAATAC
The DNA here is from genome assembly GCA_003856775.1 of Hyphopichia pseudoburtonii. NCBI lineage: Eukaryota > Fungi > Ascomycota > Pichiomycetes > Serinales > Debaryomycetaceae > Hyphopichia > Hyphopichia pseudoburtonii. The sequence continues at coordinate 65,998 of CP024752.1, read as the reverse complement.
AAGGATCATGCCAAAGGAACGAATATCAAGGGTGCCTTATTTTACTTTGAAAGAGATATTAGTGTATTAAAAATATGTATAAGCTTTGATTGTAGCCGAAGAACTGAATTACAAGAGGAAATGAATCAGACAGACTTTGAAAATTTGAATCAAAGACGATATTTAGGTTTGTCTAATTCTATCTTTAATCAAATGGCACGCACCGGAAGCCAAAATACTTGCACCTAGCATGACCACCAACATCATATTTGAATACTCGTATAACCTTGCTTTATCGGCAGGCCAACCAGAGTAAAGCGCATATGTAGCTGTCACTGAACCTAGGTTACCTAATCCACTAACTAATGCTGCACTCACGGCTGTACCAACATCACCATATCTAGCTTGAAATATCTCTGCTGACCACGACATACAAATAGGTACAGTTGGTCCCAAACCAAACCCAGCAATCAATAAACCGGCGTACCGATTCCATGGACCGTGTGCATAAGTAGTAACAAACATACCGCAAATAATAATCAAACATGCAAATGAAAAAAATAATGCTCTGAACCGTTTGAATCTATCAGCAAAAGGTGTAATTATCAAGATTCCCCCCAAGTCAAACAACCAGATGGGAGCATATAAGAGTGATACTTGAATTGATGTTAGTTTAGGATTATTGACCTTGATAATGGTGGAGCCGAACACTGCTAAACCAAACCCAGTACCCACAACTCCAAAGTACATAATAATCAAAGTCCAAATTCTTAAATCAGTGATCACTTGCACCACATCGTTCCAAGTCCACTTAATTAAGTGATAACGTTCCTCAATGTCTGCACGATGCAACTTTTGCTCTCTAGGACTTAATGGATGGGTTGGAGTGAGAAACTTGTGGTAAATAATCGCAAGCTTGTTGGTTGATTTAGTATCATCGGCGATTTTGAAAGGTCTATCTGGAAGCCACCACAAGAGTGTAATACCCACGGCAGTAGTAATCACTCCATAAACTAAATACATCCATTGCCACCCTAAATAACCTTTTACTCCATCAATTTTTTGAAAACCGGCACTTACTAGACCCGCAACAGCGGCAGAAATCTGTGCTGCCGTGAAGTAATATCCAATTCTGCGAGTCAGGCGCTCATTAGGATACCATAAGGATATGTAGTAGCTCATACCAGGCCAAGTACCTGCACCAACTACACCTGAAATGAAACGAACTGCAATCAAGCCCCTGTTGTTTGATAACACTGTATAACACGAGTAGACCACACCAACAGTGATTACAATTCTTGATAACCATGATTGAGGGCTTACTCGTGTCATAATCAAGTTCATAGGGACGTCAAAAATGATGTAACCGACATAATACAACGCTGAGGCAGTAGAAGTATCTTTGGATGTAAGATTCAAGCTTGTGGCTAAAGAATGTCCATCTTCCGAGTTCATGGTTAACGTCAACCCGTAACAATTGGACCCAAACGAGGTCAAGAAATACATGCACCATAATGCTGGAATAATTCTCAAGTCAAGTTTCCTGTAAATTCGATCTAACTCTTTTGAATGGTCTTCAAGGTCAGTTTTACCGCTACTGACATCTTCCTCCTCGGCACCTGTTGCAGTGGTGATAGATTCAGGTATCTTAGATTCTGCTGCTCTTTCTTCTTCAAGAGAATGATCACTCATTTGCCCAATAGTCATCACAATGGTTGTAGATACTTTAGGAGATATGGGAAATATCAATAGGGCAAAACAGTAGACAAGGAAATGACAAAATTAAACAATAAAAGGATTGTGTAATAAAGAGAAAGTTTTTCAAACATTTGATCTTGCGCGACTCATCAATTAATTTGTTTTGAGTCATTTTGAGTCATGTTTGAGAATTAGTGCGAAGATCGGAAATAAGTCATCCAGGTTTGAATTTGAGTCAATCTAGCTAGTGAAAATTACAACCAACATTTTTACAAGAAAGGATTAATACTACTTTTATAGAGTATATAAGTCTTCTAGATCCTGGTTTAAATACCCAACAAGTTTCGCCATGATGAGATTGCAACATACAACCTCAATTTTTTAAATTTTCAGCCTATTTTTATCATGTGCCCACTAAATTCTTGGGTAGCGGCGTACTAGTGAAAAGCACTTTTTAAAGCTTTTGCAGTAATCTCAGAGAACTCAACACTTTGGTCAACACAAAATGTATGAGTAATTGCATGACTTGACTCATTCCCAACTTTTCCCAACTGAAAGTCCAAATTTTTATTATCTCCATCATGATACTTGGTCAAAATGAAATCACGTGTGTTATCATGTACCCAATGATCCTTGAGGGCGAAAAATGACCAAATCTTGACACCACCATCTGAGCTTAACTTCTTGAAAAACCAATCATTGACATCCTCGTGTTTATGGATGGTTCGCACCTCTTCACGAGCCAAGGTGAGTGTTTGTTGGGTGATTCCTTCTGACTGGAATATTTTAAATGCTGCTGATTTTGAATTTTTCCAGCTTTCAATCGCTTCTTTGGTATCAAGGATAGGCTTTGAAATGACAAAATTGTCAATTATTTTGTGTACCAATAACTCAGGAAGTATAAACCTGATTATCCCCAAGAATATAAGAGCAAGCGGAATGGGTAAGATAGCGAATAACTTTGTGAAGAATTGCCCTGATTCAGATTGCCCAATATCAACAATAGTAGGGCATATTAAACCTACAAACTTTATGTTAACTTTGCCCTCAAGTTCGTCATCTTCAAGTAAAAGTTGACTTACTCGTTGGGTGATGTATGATCCAACTGAATGTGACAAAAAGAAGAGATCGAGCTTTTTCTCATTACCCGTGTTAAGGACGTGTTGTTTGATAACTCTAAATTTATGATAAACTTGGTACTCCAAGTCATAGAACTTGAATGGCCTCTGGGGCTTATTATAATTGCCGCTCGTTTGAAACCCAGCATGAGAAATTGCTAATACCTCCAATTCAGGAAATTGTCCGTGAATGAGATCGAGGTAAGTAGTGTAGAAGTCTATAAGTCCCGGATTTCCTGGAATAAATACCAACAAGGGCCTTGACTCTTTGCTCAGGTCTGATTGTGCAGGAACATTGTAGATAGTTGTGAGTGGCTCTTTGTTATGAGTTTCCATGGTATCGCAGGCGTGTTATCGCTATTATTGTGTGATGACAGAGCGTTTAGCTAAACTCGCCCCGATTGATAGTGAAATATTCTTTAATCCCCTTATTTTGCTTTGCTTTTCTTTTTTTTTTTTTTTTTTTTTTGGGCTGCACTTTTTTTATTTCATTTTTTCTGATCTTCATTTTTCTGCTTCATTTTATCTTTTCCAATCTCAGCTTTGCGTGTGATTTTTGATCCAGGTATAGGCAGGGCGAGAAGCTAGTTACGCCGTGAAGACCAGACATTTATGGTTTACGACAGGAACAAAGTTGACAAACGGGTATAAAAGTTCGCATACATATCTTAGTGTATTCTAGTATATGGCATACTGACTGTGCACCATTTGCTTGTATAATGCTTTTATGATTACTTATACTATTTGACTAAATGGATAACTTGAAAGCAATCTTTTTCTATTTATCAGAAATAGGAAACAGAAAATGCTGCTTCTTGACAGCAAATTCGGCATCTAGGGTATCTGAGTCGTGGATATCGTGTTCATAGTAATGCAATACTCCGGATTTATGCAACACAATAACCGTTTGTGTCCTTGTCCCGTAGTAAGATCCATAGATCCCATTCTCAGAAGGATTGGAAATACCAGTTCTCAATGGTGGGATAAACACCAGTTTTCTCAATTCTAAGAATTTTTTACGAATATCTTTCTCATTATCGGCACCTTGTGAATCAAAAGTGTCATAGCTTAAAACATCATCAAAACATCTTTCGATGAACTCTTCGTGCGTCATATTTTCACTAATTGATTTTTCTACAAGTTGTTCAAGTCTGTTTTTTCCAATTTCAACCTTCTTCCAAGGTTCGTAGAACAAAGAGTTGGATAATCCAAAGACTGTTTGATATGCAACGTCCTCGTGGCTTCTCACTTCTTCCGAAGTGGCACGCGAACCACTGAGCTTGTGATCGTGTACTCGGCCCCGATCACCACGATTACTGAGAATGTTTAAATGATCAATCTGTCCAGTTTCACTATTGATTTCGAGCTTGCCGTATAAAAGAGAAAAACCCCCAATGTTACGAAGCATCGAATTAGTTTCCCCTCCACTTTTGTTTTGAAGTGACTTTTCCAATTGATCAGGCCAGCTGTCGGCTGTTTCTTCGGAGCAAAGATACTCTAAAGGAAGAATACCTCTAGAAACTTTTGCGAGTTTGTCTATTCTAAAGTTAGTACGTGATTCAAGTGGATATGCAAAATCTGAAAGAAAAAAAGAAACTGATACATACCCTGCAGGGGTTCGGTATAGTTTACTAACACCGAAATACGACCACTTGTCGTAACACCAATCCAAGTACCATGTTCTTCTCGGGCCAAATCTAGAGGAGCTAAGAGTCTGGTGCCGTTATCAAGTTCTCTGAAGTGAGCTCGTTTAGTGGGTCTAGAGAAATACTCGTCTCGATTTGAGACTAAAATGAATGGATAGTCGGGATGCTTTGTGGTGGACACGAGGATACACATTTGAAATGATCGTAGAATGAGGCAAACGTTATTTGTTTGAGCCCTTGGGTGCCTTGCAGATTAAGTTTTCGAAAATTGATAACGGCGTGATTATATTTTTTTTTTTTTTTTTTTGGTCTTTTTTTTTTTTTTCCTTCACAATAGAATGTGTTGTGGGGTAGACAAATTATTTATGAGCACATTGGTAGATCTCAATATCAAACGATCAGGCTTTGCTTTCAAATGATGTACTTTTATGCACATAAACGATCCGGGCTATCAACGTTCAGTATTACAAATATAGTTAAAATATAATAAAAATTAGTACTTAAGGACTTAGAGACAAATGCCTTCCTGGAAATATAAATAACGCAAAAGAGAAAAGGAAAAAACGAAAGCAAAAAACAGAACTGAATAGATTAGAGGAAATACAACTGGCATGTATATCTTATCACCAAGCTTGAGAGTAGTCACACGAGTCAACTAGATGCTTACCTCAGATTGAACTAATGATAAATCCTGTGACCTCATATTGTGGCATTGGTGATTAAGCTCATTCCATACGTAATTTGTATCGAGTTTGGAGTCTCCACTATTTTGCTCATCGCTATCGTAGTCAATGACCTTGAACAACCCAGGCCCAGGCTTAAGGTTACTAGAATCCCCAGGGAGTGTTTCTTCCTCGAGCTCGCCAGGAACCCTATTCAAATCTGTGGAGAACAATTCTTCTTCCCGGTGACCATAGTATGAATTGAATGTACGTTGTATTGGGCCAAGACTACCTTCGTCTGCAACAACATCCGTTTGAGCGGCATTGTATGACTCCAAGTCAATTTGTGCAATTTCATTGAAAGCAGCAGAAGTATTTTGTTGAAACTCTTCTTCGAAGACGCCAGGCAATTCTTCATTTGATTCAGGAGTAAACTTTTCAATATTTGTAGAATCGACGTTATGGTCATTGTTGGATCTTACAAGGTAAGACCCCATAAAATCATTTTCATACCCATCATCAAAATCATCATACATATATTCCTTACTGATATCATCACTGGGGTTCTGTGTGTTTGAGTTTTCCTGGCCTACATTCATTTCTTTGAGGGTGGAACGAATAACTCTGGAAGCTAACTTAACAATCTTATTCTGAGAAGACTGCAACTTATTAGATGAACTTAACTTAATACCAGTCAAGACTTGAAAAGTTGTCTGGGCATCTTTCATGGTTGGTTTTGCTCCTCCTTTATGAGTAGGTTTGAGTTTAACTTCCATTGGCATGTGGTCCAAGCAATAAGGTCGAGACACTTCGGAGTTGTCAAAATATGGCAAAGAACAAACTGTATCAATATCTGCTCGGGCATCTGGATCCCATGTTAGACAAGCTTTGACAACATTTTGTAACCCAACATACTTTGGATTGGGAAGAATATCACCGATAGACTCTCCCACATGGTAAGGTAAGATGATTCCAAGTCTGGCAGCCAAAACGCGAGCTTCCTCCCAATAACCCCCTAACGGAATTTTGTAATTCATTGGCAGTTCTTCCATTCGATTTGGTAAGGAAGGATGTCCTAATACCGTCAAAATTTTCCATATTTGTTCAATTTCATTTTCTCCTGGGAATAAGGGGCAAAAATTGGCTAATTCGACCGCTACCGTACCAAATGCCCAAATATCAAAAGGCTTTCCATACCATTTCCTCCTCAATAATAATTCAGGTGAGCGATACCATCTAGTTGAGACATAAGCAGTATACGGCCTGTTGTTATAAATCAGGCGAGCTAATCCGTAGTCTGCAAGCTTAACAATGTAATTGTCACCTTTTCTATGAGGCGGAATTGCTTCCACGCTTCCATAATAGAGCAGAGTGGGAACTACTAATATATTTTCAGGTTTAATGTCCCTGTGGAAGTAGTCACACCTGTGAATATGACGAATGGCACTTAACAACTGCGTTAAGATGCTTTTCAACGTTGGTGCCGAGAAAAGTTGGTCTTTTCTGTGTTTGACAAGTTGATACAAATTAGAATTCATAGATTCCATAACTATATGAAGCTGATAGTGTGTATTATCAACGAATAACTCATAAATTTGTACGAGAGCTGGATGGGAAGGAATTGTGTGAATAAATTTGATTTCCTTAACCCTATGATAGTCACTCAACGTTGGTAAGCGCTTGTTCATGGTCTTGATAGCCACTAAGCTGTCAAGGTGACCGTATGATTCCAGAAGAGGCTCTAACATTGTTCCACGGTTTGTCGTACTTTTACGCAATAAGTCATACTTATCCTTACGGTAACGCGCCAATGTAACGGAGCCAAAACTGCCTTTTCCAAGATTAGATATGACCTGATAATTCTCGTAAAACGATTTCACAGGGATATGAAACTTTTGCTTCAGATGATTCACTAGTTGTTGTTGTGGGCCACTATGATATTGATTTTGGTAGTCATGTTGATGTACTTGCTTTTTGTCATTCGCGTGGGGAAAGCGGTTATTTTGAATCGGTTGTTGTCTTGGGACTTCGTATTGTGGTTGCAACTCCTTGATGCCCGACGAGATGTCTTTGACAGAAATCAGCAGATTGGAATCATCAAAGGTGTGATTCTCCATTGTGGAATATTTTCTCGATAAGATGGAATAAGTGATGTTCTAACCTGAATGTGGATCAACTCTTTCAGTAAAAAAAATGTGGTATTTTGCAACAAAAAAAGAAATGAGGATTTATGGAGTTGCACCAAGTCGAAGTTTTTTCAGGGCTCCAAATTGTTGTATCAGATTTAAGCGAAGGAAAATCTTATATCAATAACAAGTACTTTTGAAAGAAGAAGTAATAGGAAATGTTATTTTTTTTTTGTGGATATAGCCAGTGGTTATAGATCATTTTCTTTAAAAAGGTAAAAAAAAAAAAATACTCAAAATGAGGAAAAAATCTCCTCCAAGTCCACAAACACATTGCACCCGCGCCTAATTTTTTCTGTGTTCAAGTTGCAAAAAAAAGAGACGCACAAAAAGAGAAAGCAGAGGAATCGAAGGTGGCCAAGAGCATAAAAGAAGAAGAACAAGACACAAATATTATACATCATCCTGAATTTGAAGATAGAAAAAAAAAATTGTTGAAGTTACGGTGCCTACAATTAATGATAGTTTATTCACTTGTATTATGTATGCTATATGAACTTATGAATCATTTTCTATTTTTTTTTTTATTTCCTTTTTTTCTTCTTCTTTTTTAGTCATTTCCTTTTATTTAGTATTATTTTTCAAGTTCATTCTTATATCTGTAAGTCTTCAGGACTTCTTGATCAATGAGCAAGTTCCACATAGTCGGTGTTATGTTCGAGACCATCCGAATCGCTATCTGAAGACGAAGCCTCTTCATTTTCTCCCGCTTCAGTTGTCTCCGAGTCTGTCTCTAAATGAATCATGAATTCACTATTCTCTTTAAAAGTATTGGAGGTAGCACTTTTATTCGTCACAGAATTGGTGTCAATGTAAAAATCATACTTACCATCTCCAGTTTTACCGCAGATGAACAAAAGCGATGGATCAATGGTGTAACTATTGATCAATGTTATTTTTTTGCCACGCAAGTGGGACTGATCTATTTCATCGTCACTTTCAATCAAAACTTCTTCATGTTGATTCTCTTCTGATTCTGCCAACTTCCTCTCGTATTTATGTGTCTGTCTAGTCATTAATTCCTGCGTTCTCAATGTATGTGGATGGGATAATCCACATGACTGATTTCTGGGACATGTACCGGTTTCTTCAAAATCTGGACATTGCAATAGATGTAAAAAGGGACACTTACTACCACGAATGCACCACCCGCCAATGGCGAATGGTCGGCATGTCCATATCTCCGTATTAGGTTCATCAAAGTGCTCGGGTTTGGTATGTTGGAATCGACAATGAGGATTAGTACATTTATTCTGTAAATGATACTTGCATAATGGTGTATTTTGTTCCGTTCTCTCGTGAGACAACAAGCAATTTGAATTTTCACACAGCCCGTAGAGTGACGGGACACAAAGTTTGATTCTTTGACGATCATGGTTGTATTTACAAGTTGTTCCTTTTTGGCATATACCTGAATGAAAAGAGAAAAATAGAATTTCCTCAAGTTAGTATCAAAATCCAAAAAAAATCAAAATGGTGACTCTGACACGGCATTTGAAAATTCCTAGACATACCTGTTCTGCTAAAATAGCGACAATGTTCCACTTCAGTTCTATAATGAAAAATAATAAGAAAGCAAACGCCAACGAGGGGTGGAACGCATAGTAGTTAGTATTTATTTTCTCGATACAAAAAGCCTAGGTTTTCAATAAAATCTTCTTCGTTAGTACATACTTTGCATGACGAGAGACACATTTCAATGCACCATTTGGTCTGGGTGAGTATCGTTTTCCGTTCCAGACGGCTTGTTCTTGCAGAAATGGAAGAGATAAAGGTATCAACTTGTTTCCACTCCTTGTTAAAGCGTAAACCATGTCATCTATTTTGATCTTATCACAGGAGTCAAACTTTGTTTTGTACTTGGACACTCTGAGAGAAGCTAATCTCAACTGTTTCTGTTGCTTTATTTTGGCTTTTATTTGATTCGCTTTTTCCGCATTTCGTACTTTGTCTTGATCATATATGATTGAGTTAACCAAACTCATTCCTCCCTTTGACACAGACGAAACATAGCTTTGACGACTTTTTAGGTTATGATTACTAGAAAAGCTGTCATCGACGTCGGGACCATCATGTTTCTGCATCGTTGAGTCTTTGGTGGAGTTGCTAGCATCAGCGTTGAAAACGATCGTCATATTGCGATGTAATGAGGCCCTGTGAAATGCTGAGCCTCTTGAAAAACCTCTGCCACGTCCCCTTTCGCTGGAAAAATACTGTCCTCTGAATCCTCCTCTTCCTTGCCCTGAATATGAGGCTGGTATCGGTGCTTTAGAGGACGAGTTTATTTGTTTGTCACTGATAGCCTTTTTAAGAGCGGCGATTTCAGCATACTTTGCTTTTAATTCTTCTGAATCCTTCAATTCGGATGACATGCTTCTTTTCAAGTGATATTTACTTGGGCTTGGATCAAGCTTTGACTAGTGTTTTTATATGAAAATTTATATACTTCATTTGCTTTTTTTTTTCTCTTTCTTTCTCTGCGTCTCTGCTGATCTGTGTCTAAAGCTTCTTTGTGTTGGTGTACGGCTCTTCGGGAAAATCATTACTCACGAACTTATTGATAAATGTTAGTCATTTGCTTTATCTTAGCTTTCTCCATAAGCTCAACGAAATTCACTCATATTATGAGCTACGAAACACTCACAAGTTATGCTACATCCGCAGTAGCTGAGATCTTACCCTTAGATCAGGAAACATGCCTGGAGATGATTTCATATGCATTATCATTGCCCACTGACAGCGATATTGAATCCCATTTCTTAAATTTGTTGGGGGAAGATGAGGCTACTTTCAATTTTATAACGAATTTTAGGAAACTTAAGCAACAAGCTGACTCTCAGGAATTGGCAAGCGCAAATGATAAGAAAAGTTCGGCACAAAAATTCTCCTCCAAAGCAGATGAAACTATCTTTTCGAATCTGCCGAAGTCAATCAATTCTTCAAAGGCCTCCAAAGAAAAGAATGCATGGCAATCTGGGGGCCCTGAGATGAAGAAGGATGCTAAACCTGTAAAAGGTAGACTTGAAAAGAGTAAAACTGCTACCACCTCCGAACTTCTAGATCTCAAACCTTCTAATCAACAAAGTAATCAACAAGCAAAGAAAAGTAAGAAAAAGAATCTTGACAACTTGAAAGACATCGAGTCAGCTTTGAATGAGCTAGAAGTTACATCCCAAGAATTGGATTTGGATAGCTCGAACCACATAAAGCGTGTATGCAATTGCATGGCAACCAGACATCCATTGTTCGAAGTTTCACCTAATTGTTTGAATTGTGGAAAAATAATCTGCTCCAGGGAGGGTCTTCAGCCCTGTTCATTCTGTGGTCAGGATTTATTATCCTTCAAAGATAAACAGGAAATTATAAATATTCTTCGAGCAGAGCGTGATAATCTAGAATTCAAGCAGGAAAATATCAAAAATAAGTCTATTCAAGAACAAGATTCGAATACAACTGGAAGAGTCAAAGGCAAAAAAATAAAGATAAGTATGAATGCTGGTGAGAATTTATGGCAAGCTCAAGACAAAGCTTTAAAAAAAGCTGACGCGGAGAAAAAAAGGTTACAGGAATTGATAGATCAGAAGGAAGAGGAGCAAAAAAAGATTGATGAACAAAAGCGTGAATTTCAAGTGTACGAACGAACAAAGGATGTTAATCCCGAGTTATTGAAGGCGCAAGAAAGATTGGAGACTCTTCTTGATTTTCAAGCTACTGGTGCAGAGAGAACGAAAATTATTGATCGTGCGTCAGATTATGAAATGCCCAGTTCAAACAGTGGCAGCGCTTGGTTATCCCCAGCAGAGAGGGCTCTACGCTTGAAAAGGCAACAGAAATCACTCCGTAAACATGAGGACGATGTAAGAAGTAGAGGTGGAAGAAGCAAAAAAGTAGTTGAAATGGTGATCAAAGATGGTAAAGTACACATGGTAGAAAAAATAATAAATACAGCTGACAACGAGGATGTCGACAAAGAATTGGAGGATTTAGAAGATAAAGTAAAGGAAAGCAAGTTACAAAACGAAGTTGCGTTGTCGAAAAATACCTGGGATTACGAAAAAGAAACAAATAAGTGGGAGAAACCTGTCTATGTGCCGTCCAGTTCTAGAAAACATTCATCTTCTGATGCCATGAATATAAAAGACAAGGCAAGAGTCCAGCTTTTTGGTACTGACGACGAAAGTGAGTTGGTTGTGGCCATGCCGTCATAAGTTGAAAGATTCGATAGCTTAGCTTTATTTACAAGATTATGTATTCAATAAATTTTGTATATATGTTTTAATACTAGCGGTTTTGCATTCTTCTCTTGAAATGCTTTTTTCTGGGGTCATTGATCTTGAGTCGTTGATAATTGTTGCTCATTGGTTTCATCTTACCACTTGTAGCCGATGCCTCACTTCTTTGCCTAAGGATTTCAAGCTCTGCATCGGAATCAAACTCTTCTTCATCTTCAGATGAGATGTTTTCGCTGAAGTAGTTGGACAACTCCTTCTGCTTTTGCTCTTCAAGTTTTTTAATCTCTTTGTGAATATCCTTCTTGTTAAATTCATCATCAACAGTGCCGTCTGCGCGAGGTTTAATTTTCCATCTTCTTGTGGTTCTTTTCTGTGTTATAGGCTTCTTTTTTCTGGCTTGGTTTCCCTCATGATCCAAATCATTTGCAGTACTATTAATATTCTCGGCATCATGCAGCATGTTATTAACATCGTCGGCATTGGCGTGATCAGCGTCTTCTCCTTCCATTTCTTCAAGCTCTTCTATCAGTATGCTTTTGTATTCATTATAAAGATCGGAAACTTTCTTGCAGTTTCCGAAAGACAAGAACCTGTGAGATTTAAGAGGGGATGGTGATATTTGAAAATTGATGGTTGTTGGTTTATTAGGTGTATTAGGATTATCTTGTGAATTCAGTGGGTCTAGTGAGAATGGCGATGATTTGATTGTGGTTGGGGCTGCTTCTGATGAGATTCTAGAAGAAAAGTCGAACTTGTGATTATGCTTGGCTAAGTAAAGGGGAGTGTCTAGTAATGTTGTTGTTTCTTTGAACACCTTGTTCTTTGGAGTTTCTATAATTGGGGTTTCCACATCATCTGCGAGCGACTGGAGTTTGGATGATATCCCCATGTTAGATGTTTTTCTTTTAGATGGAGTTAAATCCAGAAATTGAAGTCTTTTTACAGCAGTTCTAGTCGGTGTGGCAAATGTGTCCGATTGCCTTGGCTTTACGGGAGAGACTGTTGTTCCTATTCCAGGGCCGTGTTTGGTTGATTTGGGTTTTATCGGTGATGATTCTGGTGGTGTCAAAGCTAGATCAAATATTGATAAGACCTTACCATTTGCCTGAGGGGTAGGACCTAGCTCAGCATGTCTTAGAAGACCCTCAAAAGGTTGAGTGGTGATTCGAGATGCCGTCTCTGGGCCTTCGATGTCCTCTGCGTCAGAAAGGGATTCTATTATCTTTATATCAACAGACAGCAGTTCTGCTGGTTCTGAACTTATTCCGGTGGCGCATGAGGTGTTCTCGCCTGCATTGCCATTCACCACTATATCACCATTACCTCTTACATCATGAGAAGCCGTTTCTTTTTTGAGATTTCGATAGACTTGGTAAAGTTTGTATATTTCACGATCGTTCTTGATATCTGTCTTGGTCGGTAAGTGATTATGTTTCCGCTGAAAACTATGTTCCCATTGCTTGATGGACAGCTTTAGCTGGCTTATCGACTTATAGTGAGACATGTATATAATGATTGGCCTTATATATTTGCTGTGAGATGTGGTAATCAAAGTATTACTTTTATTTCTCAACTATGTCATCTCCAGAGCTTCATTTTATATGTATATATATACACATCTTTTTTCTTTTTTGTTTCACTTTTTTTTTTTTTTTTACTGAGTGAAGACGCGTTTCGCGTAATGAATTGTGATAATTAATTGCAACTAAAAAAAATGCCCGATGATATATTTACAGACTGACAAACTAACTATACGCTTTTTATAAATTCAGCAATTTGGGGATACACAGTTGCGCCGCTTCCGTTGCTGATACTGACAAGCATTCTTTTGACAGCAGATACAAATGCTCGTTTTTCTCCGTCGGAATTGAATTGTCGGTTATTGGTTGAATACGCGCTCAAGAAAGACCCAATTAGGGAAGAGTTGACATCCCAGTGGTTATTGAAAAAGTGAAGTATTTGTGCTTTATTGTTTCTGGCGGCTAAGTATACCGCGAGTCTTGTCCAATTCTCGACCTGTGGCGATTTGGCTTTAGAATCCATAGCTTGGAACAAATTAAACGAGCTGTTCCATTCTTTCCAAAATCTTTCCCAGTTACCGGCGTTGCCATATGTGAATAGAAGCATTTCTCTGTATCTTTGAGTGGGGATGAGAGGCTTCTCGTTGGTAACCAGGCCATTCTCGTAAGCAATGAGCGATAAAACATCTCTGGCTCGATTACTAGCCAATTCGTTGGTTGGTTCCGATGCAAGTACTGGAATGGGGATTTCCTCATTGATGACCTTATCGACTTGTTCGGAACCGAGTACTTGGTGTGAGCTTTGAGAGTTGGACACAAAAGCTAGTTTCCACAAAAGAGGAATCAACTTAGAATTGGCTGAGAGAGAAAATTTGTCATTTGAGAAGCGGTATAAGACAGATATAAACTTCGAGAGTTTATGGTATAGGATGTCAGAGGTAATCTTTGCAGAAGAAGCTTGTTGCTTGACAGTAGGGGAGTCAATCAAAAGGGACATATACTGTGTAACGTCCAATATTCTTTCGGCGCTTAGGTCAACACTTTCGTCAAGGGCAATGCTCAAGGCGTTGTACTTTTGTATTATCGAGTCAACAACCTGATCGAAAGTAACCACCTCTGGGTCTACTAAATGCACTAGCTTGTAAAAATCTCTTCTTGTGTTATGGTCATTTAAGCTTGCTATTGTTTGACTAAATGAAAGGTCAAATTCAGTCACCAAGCCCTTCGTAGATCCTGAAGATAAGGAAAAAAAGTCCTTAGAGCATAATTTTTTATAATGGTCCTGCAATTTTGTATTCGAGGAAGCAGCTGAAGTCGAGAGGTATCTTCTGGTTGACTGCTGGAACATTCTGGCAAATGGTGTGGTTGTGTGATAACGGCGAATTCCGATAAAAATGTCATCGGAATCGTCGGTAAGTTTCCGTTGTGGAGTGTATCTAGGAAGGTCCTCGGGTTTACACCACAAGCTTTCCAAGTTTAGCTCTTCTCTTCTTTGCAGTGTCAAGATATGTATGAAAATATTGTCTACAAATGTATCACACATTACCCAACTGTTGGGTGCCTTCCCATAGTCATTATCGGTTGCCAGGGGCCCCTTTCTGGCTCTTCTCAACATACGGCGGCGCGCCTTGGGGCTTTGAGTGCTGTTCACCATTCCTTCTATGCTGGGCAAATGATCTCTGTTGTGCTTGATATTTGTTCGAAGTTCATTTGCTGCTTTGAAAATGTGTTTCTCGGATTTACCTGTACAGATGATGATGTATTCGGCAGGCTGTTTAGAGGTATGATAATCGTGCGTTTCATCAAGAGTGGTGAGATCAAAGAGTTCAATGTTCTCCAAACCATAGTCTACCGAAAGAAGGTTCAAAAAATCGGATACAGAGGCGGGCGCGTGTTGCGGTAAAGCGGGAAGATCAATGGGTGTTGTTTCCGTAACATCAGACGACAATTCGGCGTCACGTAGATACCAAGGAACACTTTCTTCGATATTCGCTTCGGCTTCCACTATCTGATCATTTGGGTTGTTTTTGGATATTTCATCCATGGGCTGGGCATCTTCTAACAGGCGGTCTTGGTGGACTTTATCACTGGAAAGCACGTCCTTATCATCATTGATAATCAGACTAAATTCAGCCTTCTCAATCGAAGAATACGCTCTGGCAAGTCTGGAAACATCACTGGACCCCCTTAGCAACAACGGAGATCTCTTTGATGCTAGTCTTCCTAATGATGCAAGCATGATTGTTGACATTATCTTGTTTTTGGGAACATATGCTTTTGCTTCGACTTCAATACAAAATTGAGCAAATTGAGATGAAAAAGAAGCAAAACGGTCAGATAATGATATTTCGATTTGATGTCGCGCGCGACATTTACTTTTTTTTTTTTTTTTTTTTTTTTCACACTTTTTTTCTTTTGTGTGTGAGAAGCTCATCATCTTGAAAACCTAAAAGAGCTCACCAAGATACCGCTACCTAATAACGACGTCTATTATCTGCCGCAACATCTTCATAACTATTCCATAAAACATTTTTGATAATGGCGAAGCTAGTACATAACGTTCAGAAAAAACAGCATAGAGAGCGTTCTCAAACTCAAGAAAGGGCCAGGTTTGGTCTCTTAGAGAAGAAGAAGGATTACAAGTTAAGAGCGTCGGATTACCATAAGAAACAAGCTGCTTTAAAAGCATTGAAGCAGAAGGCTGCATCACATAATCCCGACGAATATTATCATGCTATGACACGAAAGAAGACTGACGATCATGGGATCCTCGTTGCCGAACGTGGTAACGAGGTTCTTTCCAATGATCAAGTCAAATTATTAAAATCACAAGATGCAAACTATATTAGAACAATGAGATTAAATGAGTTACTGAAAATTAAAAAGCAAAAGGAAGAACTCGATTTCCAAGCAAAAGGTAAACACACTGTGTTTGTAAATACAAATGAAGAATTACAAAATTTCAGTGCAGAGGATCATTTCAAAACCGACAAAAGCATGCTCGAGAGAAGAGAAAACAGATTGAGGATAGATCAGCTAGAGAGAAATGAGAAGTTGATAAGGCAACAGCTTGATGATGATCAGGATGAGAGAGACAAGAAAGACATGGAAAAACTTAACCAGTTCAAGTTATTGAAAAGCCGCTTAGAAAGGGAACAAAAATTGAAGGAAGTTGAGTCACAAATGGAAACAACTAAGGAATTGATGAAAAAGGGCGGTAAGAAAAAAATGGTGGCTCTGGACGGAAGTGTCCATTTTAAGTGGAAAACCCAAAGAAAACGTTGAGGAATTGCTTCTACAATAATTCTCATTACGAACAACCGCATTCAACCAAGAAATTTCTTCTTGTTTCTGTATACTATCTGTACCTGAAATTTAATATAAAATACATTGTCTTATGACAATATGGGCTTTAAAATGCTTCGTTTCCAATACCATGTATACTTTGATACCGTTGTGTGTAGACATTGAGACACAAAAACTAATCCTCGTTATTTAAACTTCTATTGATGTATTCAACGAAGATCGGTGTGATCCTTTGAATATCAACGTTTCTCATCCTGTTCAAGCTGATGAATGATCTTCTTATCCTTTGTAATTGGGCAATACTGACTGAGACAGGCGGCATCTCAATGAAAAGTTTCTGCTCTTTATCTATTAAGACTTCTCCACCTATCAGGGTAAGTTGCTGATGCTGAACAACTTTGCTGATTACTGCTTGAGTCTGTTTATCAAGCTCTTGTAAAAAGTCATTACCAGAAGTGGCCTTGACTAGCGTGGCTGCGTTTGGTGGAGGGGGTCTTTTTAAAACAAGAGCATCCCATATCTCGTTTATCGGTAAAACTTCCTTCTCGTAGTCTGAAGCAATGGTGAACAACGGCGAATCCCATCTTGTGTCGTTATTGGGTTCCTCGTATCTCATGACAAGTTGTTTTATAACCTCATCATCATATTTATTCTGATTCAGTTCGCTATTGTTCCACTCTAAACATTTTTCCAAAGAATTCAATACGTGCACAACACAATGAGGAGTAACGACGCCCTTTGCTTCGCAAAACAATTGATATCTAAATCCCTTAATGTATGCCATGCTATCAAGTATAACGAATTTTGAACGAGACAAATCTCTTTTCACTGCGGACATTTGACTTCCTCTGGCATGTTTTTCAAGATTTGAGTCCTTATATGTGTCGTGCAGAATGCCCAATGATTCATCTGAGTGGTATATTATAGAATAGTTATAACCGGGGGCCTTATCTCTTTTAGCTTCATCGATCTTATTCTGTAACATTGTTTGTAATTTTTTGGCCCACGTAGTTTTCCCCGAGCTTGGAAACCCCGTCAATGTAATAAGAGGCATTATTGAGTGGGCAGTGAATGAGTGAGATGGCTATTTGGAATATAGACAGAATAAGCAAGAACTTCAAAGCAACGGGTTCATCTGTCTCTTCCTTTTCATTATTTTTTTTTTTTTTTCTTTATTCTTTTTTTTTTATTTTTTTTCAGTACTCAATTTTCCGCTGCTGCATAAGGTTGGCTTTTATATTTTTTTTTCATTCTATAACATTACAGTTAATGTGTATCCTTAACTTATCATAGAAGCATCTGAATTGTGAATTAAAATGAATTTTATACCGAGGAGGGTGTTTCCCAATTATACTATTACCCTTTCAAACTTCAAAGGTCACCATCAAAAGGCACTCACCAAGATGAGCCATTTAGCGCCTCAGATCAGTTTAGTGCTTGAAGTCCGAGATTCTAGAGCTCCTTTATCCACTGCCAATGTATTGTTCGACAAAGTAATGGCCAAGAAAGAAAAGATAATACTTTATAGTAAGAAGGACTTGTCGGTCCTTAAAACGTCACTTTTGGAGAGTTGGCATAAATCACAAAACGAGGAATATATGTTCATCGATGCCCGCAATCCGAACGATGCTAACAAGATCATCGATTTGGTTAGTGAAAAATATTTCAGCTTGTCACCTCCACCGCCACTTGGCATGAGATTGATGATTATTGGGATGCCCAACGTGGGTAAATCAACCCTTGTGAATAATTTGAGGCATGTCGGTTACAGTTCTAAATTAGAAGGATCAATTTCTACCAAAAGGAGGTCGGTCGCCAAAGTTGGTGGTCAACCAGGAGTGACTAGAAACACGAGTGAGATCATTAGACTAAGTTCTGATCCAGACATTCTTGTTTATGATACTCCTGGGGTTTTTTTACCAACAGTGAAGGATACTGAGACCATGCTTGCATTAAGTTTGGTTGGCTCTGTGCCAGCATCTTTTGTCGACCCATTAATTCAGGCAGACTACCTACTCTACTTATTGAACCTTCAAGAACCTACTGGCTCCATGTACAGAGAGTACATGTCTCATCCAACTAACGATATACATGAGCTCTTGCTTAATATAGCTACAACTAGAAGAAAACTTAGAAAAGATGGGAGCTACGATGAAATAGGAATGTCCCTCTATTGGACTAATCTTTGGAAACAAGGTAAGCACCCCAAATACAAAGGTCTCTTTGACTTGGGTGCAATTTTAGACATTAACGGAGATGACTTGAGAAAATTGTTCAAGCAAGAAAGAGAAAGAATTAACAATACTGGTGTAGGTGGAAGACTCAATGATAGGCTAGGTGACGATGGAACCTCAAACTCAAAGAATAGAAAGAGAACCGCCAAAGATAGGGAGTTTGATCTTAGGAATCAGCTTTTCAAGTTGTGATTTTAATGTTTTCCCCTATTCTTTCTCATTTCACAATAATCTGTACATATACGAAGCTAATAAAACTAACTAAAAGTTGAAATTCGGAGCGGGTGCATAGGTACTTTCACTTGCACCATAATTTCCTTTGGAGCGCCGGGTTCCATGTAAGTCTTCTTGTCTTTCAAGCTTGCGTTTTTTCTTCTTTTCGTTAAGCTTTTCTTTATCAATGTATTTGACCTTTAATTTTTCGATTAACTCTTGAGTGGGGTTCTGTGCAGGGATATTATGCCGAGATAGCCAGTCTTCTGGTATCTGAGTGTTTCCTCTCAATACATTGGCTGTAGTAAAAAAATTATTAGATCCCGCATCAAAAGATTTGTCTGTCTTGTCGACTAAAACATTTTCGATAAATTTTGAGTCCATAAGAAACAGCTCTAAGTCGTCAACTTCTAACGATTTCTTGATTGTACTCTTAATATATCGATGAAATTTGTTGATAGCGGGTGATGACGCGCTTAAATAAGCATCTACTTTATCAGACGGAATTCTGTTTGAAGGAAGTATTAACTGCGAAGAAGAAGTCTTATTCATGGTAATTTTGTAGTTTTGAATGATGTTTGGATCGAACGGATCATCTATGTCTGAATCTAGAGTCTTTGCATTAATGAAATCTTCCATCAATCTATTTGTTTTCGAACTAGGGTAGGTGAAAAGTCTTTTTCGAGATTCGAAATCACTGTCATTATCGGAGTCTATGTGATCATTCTCATCACTATTTTCGTTATCATTATTTTCATTATCACCATGCTGTGCTTCATCGTTAACGGTATTGTTTTCCTTGGGTCTGGAGTTAGAACTTTGGGAATTTAGTGAATCATTGGCCCTGTTCGTATTGAGAATTTTCGTTAACCGGGGAAATTTTCCAATTTTTTCGTCTTCTTTGAAGGGCAATCTCACTAAAGAAAAAGTGCATACCAAGTTTGACTCAACTCTAACTTTCATGGGTATTAGAGATGCCACCTGAAAATGATAGTTTTCAAACTTATCCCTTCCACTTTTGGTGGAGTTGACGTATCTCACTATAGCAACACTTTCAAGGTCTAGTAATGCTTGACTCAAAGAGTTTAATCCCATAATATTTTTTGGTGAACTAGCTTCTCTTGGTAATACATATACTGATTCATCAGTAAAATAAGCATAAGGTAAGTCGGAGAATTTCAAAAAGCCAAGAATATCAATAGCCTCCATGCACTTCAATTGAGTCAGCTCTAATAGGTCCCTGGGCGTTGCAATCAAATCATAGTTAGAGTACTTAAAGCCGCTCTGTGCTACCATTTTATTGATAGACTCCCTCCTTACTCTACTACTGTTTTCATCGTCATCATTATCATCAACTCCCACCTCAGCCTCATCGGCGAGTTCTTGATCTTTTCCTTCGTCATCTCCATTTCGAGCACCTATATTTTGTAAAATATAGTTATGTGTCTGTCTTTCAACTTTGTGGGGACCATCCTCATCTTTGTTTATGACATACTGTTTCGCAGTTGGATACAGCTCCGGTCTGGTCATGGGGTATAAAGCGACATCAAAATTGAGTCCATGGTCTTCATGTTGTAAAGAATCACCCATGGGATCCTTAGCTAATCCATCATAATTTGCACCGAAACGAAGAAGAAGTTGTTTTGTTTTTTGAGGTTTGACACTTTTGATAGGGGGTGCATCGTTCATTAAATCTTTAGCGTGAGTAGCATCTATAATGGTACAATGATCAAGATTTTGAGCCAATTGCTCCCAGTTTGAAGCATTTTGCTTTTGAATATCAGATAGTTGGGTAGAAGAAGATTTGTCACTTGAAACAAAGTCGACTCCATTTACTACCATATTTACGTTATGCTCGTTTAGCTTGCCAGCAAGACCAACGCATAAACTACTGCTAAATGAATGCATGGGGGATTGACCATTGGTAATGACGACAATATTACGTACAAAAGAGTATTTGAATGTTTTTTCTAGCATACGCATGGCCACCACTAATGCTGGGAATAAATCACTTTCATCATCAGCAATAGGGTTCAAGTTGGTAGTAAGTGAACGTTTGACGCGTTTCAAGGTGTCAAGTGAAGGACGTTCTTGATCCATCAATACCTCAATATTTTTATAGCCACTCGAACTTTCCTCTGCCAGATAATTGTTTGTAATGGGTGCATGACATGTTACTACAGAAACGTAGTCAGTTTTGCGCGTTCCCAATAACTTATTGATGGTTAGATCGTAGAAGTAATGCAATCCATGGTCCAAATCTGACTCGTTTCTTTGAGTCGACACCGATGCCATGGTAGGGCCCAAGTCTATTACAAACACTGTTACCTCCTTAGCCATCTTCAACAATGTTCACACAATTTCCTTGACTCAAAAAAAAAAAAAATTTGTAACAATCGTGATCAACCACAACATTCAATTAGGGTATAATTTACCTTATTGACAAGTTTTAAAACCCAGGATGAGCACAAAAAAAAAGAGGGAACAAAAAAAAAAAAAAAAAAATGGTAAGAACCAACAAATCAATATTGAAGTATCGTTGGTTTTTGCCGTGGATTCAAAAAAAAAAAGTGCAACTTTGAACGATTGTTTCCCTTGTGAATTATCTTTTGGTATGGTGTGTTTTCCACTCGCACAATTTTTTATTCTTCTTCTTCTTTTTCTGCAGTGGTAGTTGCTGTCTTTGTATGTTAACTTCTCTTCCTTAACCAATACCAATTTTCTTGTGGTCAATTCTATTGATACTATAAATTTTAATTCTTTTGATTCTGTTTCTAGTTGTTTTTAGTTTATTCTTCTTTTTTGAATTCTTGTTGTCTAAAATTATTTTCTTTTTTTGCTTGTTTTGATTTTGATATTTTTTTTTTGTTCTTGTTTTTTTTTTCTTTTTTTTTCACATCCTTAATAGATCATTGTTTTTTTTTTTTGGTTTTTCTTTTGATTCTTTACCCGCTCTCCGATCTTTCAATATTCAATTGACTAGTGATCTTTAGTTGATACTTTTGCAAAAGTATCAAAGATAGTTTAGGATACACGCACGTGGTATTCGTATCATTCCCCTTTTCAACCCCGAGGATTGACACCACTTTCCCGCTTTTCCAAACTCCTTTGCTTGCTTTCTTCAGTTCAACACCTTTGCAAAGAGAATTGACCGAGTATAATCAAGTCTTTTCATTCTGGCTAAGCTCAATTACAAAACAAAAGACACAGTTTCAGACTACCATTAACACAACACCCTCATTTCATTCAATTCCTCGAATTTTGTACCATTGACTTTCTACCGTTTTCCTCTTTTTTGTTATATTTATTATTCCTTTTCATTACTGCTGATATTTTATTGTTCATTTATTTGTTTTTCTCCGATTTATTCTAGTTATTCTTTTCCCGTTTGTTAGTTTTGTTACCCCGTACGTTATTTCCTTTTTGTTTTCCATTTTTCGTTCCTTCTTCTGCTACCCTTAATCAAGCTTTGAATTTGTGCTTCATATAATACTCCTTGGATACGGCATATTGAGACTTAACTGTAATAATAATTTGCATTGCACTAGTCTTACATACTTTACAATTATTCAATTCCACCATAGAGATATTGTTGTTGTTATTTTCAAAAAAAAACAAATCTTATCGCGGTATTTCCATCCTCCATTCGAAAATCTGCAACATTCATGTTAATTAATCTTTGTTGTTAATATTACCTAGTCCGCTAATTTGCTTGCTTTTCCTTCCGTGTTCGTTCTTGCAATATTTCCTGCCGTTTCAAAAAATTTCTTTTTTTCCTTTTTTGCATTCCTAAATCAGTATCTTTAATACTATCCCACTCCTGAACAAGTCATTTTCCCATCGGTAATTGTTGTCAATCTTTGTGCTGTAACAATATTCCAAGACTAAAATATCACGCTATAATAGTCAAATATATATATACATAAAAGACACAAATCAAGACTGGCACGAGGAAACAGAAAATGAGTTCACCTCATAATTTGTATAATCTACAACAATATTCGCTGCTCACACCTCATCATCAACCCGAAAACAGTCTGCATCTCGCTAATCAACAAACACAGGGCCAGAATCCAAATCATGGCTTACCCGGAAACCAAGCATCTCATATACAAAATACAGGCACTTCGTACCATGGCCAAGCATTTCAAGGTCACATGCAACAGTCGGGACCTCCAGGACCTTCTGGAGTTCCCATTTATGCATCTGCTCCTCCTCAGCCTCACCAGTATACCTTGGGAAGTCAACCACATATAGCTCCTTCACATCAAGTACGACCTATACTTCCTAATTCTTCTGGCCCGCAGGAATTCTCTTCGAGCTTAGAATCGTCGACATTGGGTCATAATCCCCAAAGGCATCAAGGACAACCGGGTGCGTTAGGAGATGCTCAACATCACAATCCGCAACCACCACAACTGGTGAATCAACCCCCTATTTTGTATCCACCGCATATCACCATCCCCATTGATCAGCATCTACCTCAACCATTTCATAGTCAAGTTTCTGGTCCGCCGCCGCCACAACCATCCTCGACAATGACAAGTACAACAGCGGTGCCGACTAGCTCATACCCTGGTGCCGACCCACCTATTCATCCTTCTTCCGCGCCATCACATATGCATTCTTCCAACAACGTGACTTACCCAGGATATCCGGCTACAACTCCTCAGTATACAAGTCCTTATGGGATGCCATCATTTGGCTCTGGCCAGACAACGGCACACTTAACCCCCAGTGGCACCAAAATAAGCGGAAAACCGGCAGGTGGTGGTGAAAGTGGATCCTTTTTACCAACACAATCTCAAAATCTTCCTCTGCACCTGCAACCATATCAGTATATTCAAGCATATCAATCACAGCCACCGTCATTGCAACCGCGGCACCAACAAGATCCTCAACAACAGCAACACGTACAACAGGCTTCACGACAAACATATCATCATTTTCAACCGCCTCACTTTGCAGTCTCGACTACTCCTGGCGCGCCATCAGAGATATCCTCAACATCAATGACAGCACAGCAATCATTGCCCCCTCAAGCTAACCCGCATTATCATCCTAATCGTCATGTTCTACAGCAACAAGGCATGTTTCATACGCCACCTCCACCTCAGGTGAAACTCGACGCGGTTGACAGTCGATTTCTTCCAGATAAGAATTTTATGAGTCATTTCAAACCAATTCAAACGAAGAAAAATTCTCGCCCTCGTATTAATAAGTTGAATAAAAATGACAATCTAATACTTCGCAAAATTAATTCAGAATTGAAATCAACTTCATCAGAGAAGAAGGGTAACAAGCAATGTAAAATCATTCAGGGAGAATTATCTCTAGATCAAGTATTTCAACATTTTCAACAAGTGATGAAAATTGAAAGACCCATTGATGAAGTGACCCAACAAAGACAATTCGGTGCATCTTATCAACTTCGTATCAAAAATGAGTTAGAGGCTCAATTACTTGATTTATTTATTCATCGATTATCGAAGTCAATTGATATTTTTTTACCGCAAGATATTTTCAAGTTGGTGATACCAGAGCTTAGTCTTTATGATGATACCGGGATGATTTTAGATTCAATCTATTGTTTAAGTTCGCTTATATTCCAACGATCAGCCCCGGATAAAATTGATCCTTCGATTCCAGTTAAGTATTATCATCAAAGTATTCGATCAATTCGATATTATCTAAGTGTAACTGGAATTGAAGATGATGATAAAGGGATTATTTCAAGATGTTTATTGAGTACCATTTTATTATGTGTATATGAATTATTTTTTGTTGCGGTTGATAGTACTTATGTTAAGGGGGCTTCAAGTATTTTAACATCAATTTTATCACGAAAGAAGAATGCTGATATGTTAAAAGATTCACCATTTCATCAAACGTGTTTTTGGGCGATGTTTCTTTGTGATTTAATTTTATCATTAAAGTATGATTTACCTAGTATGTATTCAAGAAATGATTTTTGGAAACCATTTGATCCTGAATATTTTGCTGAATATAGTCGACCTAGTCATGTTGATCTTGATGAAATGTTTTCGAGAGAAGAAGGTAATATAAAGGAGGAAGATAGTAGTAATGGGGACGGTTCTAATGCCGATAGTGATGGTGATAGCAATAGTGATGCCGATATTAAGATTTTAAATCATACTCAACAAGCTAAGCGTAAGTATGATAAATATATATCTGATCTGATATTAAGTAAGGAGGATACATTATGGTGGTTACATAAATCATTACTTAATTTTAGTGAAATCAATGAGTTCAATAATCAAGTTAATGTTATTACCAAGGAAGATTTTGAAACCAATCAACCATACCAAAAATGGTTAACCTTGAAAAAACTATTGGATGAATTTGAAGATTATATGCCACTTAATTCTAAGCCAATAATTTATAAACCAAGTTCATCTAATAATTCCACGGGTAATTCCAATCCTCGAGTCTTTCCGATTATATTTTTCAAAGATGAAACCACAGCAGTTACAGTACTTAATTATAAATTAGCCAAGATTGCATTATATGAAGCACTTATACTGAAACCAAATCAAGATGATATACAAGTGCAACAACAAATTGCCAGTTATCCGGATGATTATCGAGAAAAAATTGCCAAGGATATCTTGGGTATAATGAGAACTTATGATCTGAATTTGAATGTGTGGTCGGTGAACGTGCACACGATCCGACAAGTGGCTAAATACGTGACCCATGATCCTGAAGCATATCAAGGATGGCTGGAATTGGTAGAGAGAGTGATTGAAGTGTTACACCTTCGAGTACAAATACGAGGCGGTAGACAAACCGCGTCTACCTCCTCCACCTCCTCGACATCAAGCAAGAAAAGAACGACTAAATAGACATATCAATAGATGTACTCCATTTACCCCCAATGTAATTTGTGTGTAGAATGTCACCTCTTCCTCCCCTCATTAGTCCCCACTTGACATTCTGGCTAAAGGTGCATATACGATAAGTGAAGCAAAGATGCTTTTGTGATTTTGGGGATGCTATCGTAAAAATTGGCAGCAGCAGGATTTCGCTGTGGCGCACGACCTTTTTGTCCACTGCCAAAAGGGGAACTTGCATACAACGCCGACCTGCACCAGTAAAAATAAATAATTAGAGGCGTTTTTTGCCTTTTTTTTATTTAGTTTGCTGAAAGAAATAATGTCGCCTCGTAAAAAAAACAAAAGAAAAAACCACGGAAGATCTGAGATCTAATACTATAATTGTATGATCACCTTTTTTATTTTGTTTTGCCCCGTCCTTTTTCTTCCACTGGCAAAAGTTTATAAATACCCTTCTTATTACCGTACTTGTATTGCTTTATATTGCTTGCTTGGTTTTTTTTTGCTGTGTTTGTTTTTTCTCTTCCCAGTGCTATCCTTCTTTTTTTTTTTTTTTTTTTTTTTTTTTCGCTGTTTGTTTTTTGAGCGGGGATTTTCCTGGAGGTGCTAAGTTTTTTCTCTTCTTTGTCTTTTGATCAAAGATAAACCGACGTGCTTCTTCCATCACCACGTATGAAACAACATATAGAGATGTCTGAGTCATCAATGAATCTGAGTCAAATCAAAAAACTAAGAGCCAATGGTCGAAATGCCGAATATTGCCGTCAAGTATCACCCCCAGAATTAGATCTAATGATCAATTCACTTCATGATCGATCTACCAGTCAAAATTATGATGAAATTATAGATTTATTGGCCACCATATCCAATGTATTACTTATAAATCGAGAATTGCACACTAATTACTTTACCAAAAAACATTCCAATCATTTACTTAAATTCCTTGATAATCTAATAAATACTCGTATTGCTTTGGGTCAACGTCCTGGTCAAGATTATGATTTTTTACTGTTAATCCCTGTATATCGGTTGATATTTTTGATTCTTTATGATGGTCTAAATAATGTTAATGATTCATTGGTTTATAATATTTGTGCATTACTCATCACGGGTTTTAAATTTTGTGATGGACTTTTCACTCAATTTAAAAATAATGAATATTATAAAATGATGTTTATTGAAATTTTGAAAAGTTTATATACATTGAATCATAAATATAAATATGGTGGTGAATTAATCAAGTATCAACATTTATCATATAATGTTATCTTAACCATCAATGAAATGTTTGAATTTAAACCAAATCCTCAATCACTTACTCGTACCGGATCTTTATTATTAAAATCCCTTTTAAATTTCTTATTAGGATTATTTACCATTAATGATTCAAATGAAACAATTGATGTACTTACTTCCAATCATAAAATTTATCAAATTTTTTTAAAAAATATGATGATTTTATTAAAGTTTCAGTTAGCAAATTATTTTCATGATGATTTAGATAAGAATTATATTACCAATGATAATTTATCCATTCCTTCTCCAATGGTTCCTGAATTTGAATTAAGTGATTTAAATAATTTATTGGTGGTTATTAATTTTATTCATCATCAAGTAATTGCTGAATTTACCCTTACCATTCCTCATTCATCATCAGATCAAATTCATTTTTTAACTCTTCATAATGTTCTTAAACAAGGTATATTACCCGATACTAATGAACATTCAAACTATATTTATAATAAACTTATTGGACTTATTAATTTGGCAAATAAACTGGTTCTACCTAGTTCAGAATCACTCTTTAGTGGTACCACCAATATTGGTATTGAATCGGATGTTAATCAATTATCATACCTGAAGAATATTATATTACAATTTTTTTATAATTTATCTTGGAAACCTCATGATGATAAAATTGATCAAATGACAAGATTTCTTGATTTGGTGGGGTATCTTAATGCTGAAACTTTCATTGCCAATAATGAATTACTTTTATCACCACAAATTAATTTGGATAAATATCTTTATCCTAATACGGATTATTTAGATCCAAGCCTGATAAATGAATTGTATAATAATAATAATAATGATGGTAATTCAATCAATCATGAAAATACGATTGGTTCCATGTTTAATCATCCTCAATTTTCAAGACAAAATTCTTATACTTCAGGTCAACTGAATCAACCAAGTATTGATGATTTAACCGAAGCTGAAAAAGAAATTGAAGCCGAAAAATTATTTACCATCTTTGATAGAATGGAAAAAACGGGAGTATTTCAAAATTTTAAAAATCCGGTAAGGGAATGGCAACAACTGGGTAAATTTGAAAATTTACCTAATCATGAAGAAAATCGAGATTGAATTTATTGTAAAAAAAAAAAATATAAAAAAAAAAAAAAAAATAAAATAAAGAAAAATGCTTGCATGATTGTTATTTTCTTTATATCTCTTGTTGGTGAGCTTGATGTTTTCCTTCTACTTTTTTCACTTCATGTTTGTTATTTTGTTTATTGGGTTATATACGGTTTTTTTTAAAAAAAAAAAAAAATAAATAAAAAAAAAAAAAAAGAAAATTCTGTTCTTTTACATAACTGGTTTATAATTTTTAATTTCGAAAAGAGTTTTTATAATCATAAAGTGAATGTAATTATTAAATGATTTAATGAGAATTGAATAGTAAAGACTAGTAAAAAGAGTGGAAAGGGAAAGAATTAGACAATTTTATTCGTCAATTGTAACACAATGACGGTTCTGCTTGGAATATAAACGAATAATGAATTAGAACGATTATTCCATGATTCATTTTGAGTGAAAAATTGTAACTTCTCACCAGTAGAAGAAACTTCTTCAATACGTCCATGACCACCAAATTTAGAATCATCTGAATTTAACACAATTTGATAAGTACCGGCATTTTCAACCCCAACTTTATAATCAGGGAATGATTGAGTAGGATTTAAATTGAAAATAAATAATAATCCATTTCTTTCAAATACCAATACTTTATCAGAACCATGTTTTAATGAAATATAAGCTTGTGGTGATAATAAAATTCCATACTTGGTATCTAAATGTTGCATAGCGGCATCAAATTCAAATAAAAATTTATATCTCAAATTTTCATCTTTAATTAAATTAAATTGTCTTCTAGCATAATGATAAGATTCATCATTACCTTTACGAGGGAAATCTAACCATTCTGGATGACCAAACTCATTACCTTCAAAAGTAAGATAACCTTCACCACCCAATGCAAATGTCAATAATCGAATAAGTTTATGTAATGAAAGTCCACGATCAATAACGGGAGTTAATTCAGATAATACCGACATATTAGTATACATTTCTTTATCCATAAGCCAAAATGCAATGGTTTTATCTCCCACCAATGCTTGATCATGTGATTCACAGTAACTAATACATTTTTCACCATATCGACGATTAGTTAAGGTATGAACAATCAGATCTAAATCCCATTGTTCATCGGTTTGATGTTTTAAAAGTTTAATCCACATATCGGGAATTGCCATTGATAAACGGAAATCAAAACCAATACCACCTTTATCTAATGGTAAACATAATGTGGGCATACCACTAACATCTTCAGCAATTGTGGTAAGTTCAATATTATTTTCTTTGGCAGAAAGTTCTTCAAGTAATTTCCGTGCCAACATCAAATAGGTAATGGCATCATTATCAACCAAATCAGGATTAAAATATTCATTATAGTTACCACTAAATCCATAACTTAAACCATGATGTTTATAAAGCATACTAGTAACCCCATCAAATCTAAATCCATCAAATTTATAAACTTCAATATAAAATTTTAAATTTGATAATAAAAATCTCAAAGTTTCATAATTAGAATAATTAAATAATCGAGAATCCCATAATTCATGATTACCCTTGGTACCACCATGAAATAAATAATGATCAGTACCATTAAACATATTTAAACCATCTTCAACATTTTTTGAACTATGAGAATGAACAACATCTAACAAAACTCTAATTCCCAATCGATGAGCTTCATCAATTAATTCTTTTAAATCTTCTGGAGTTCCATATCGAGACAGGATAGCGAAAAAATTAGTTACTTGATAACCAAAAGATGCATAATAAGCATGTTCCATAATTGCCATTAATTGAATGGTATTATAACCCAATTTATGAATCAAGGGTAATACATTTTGAGTAAAATTTTTATAACTACCCACAGTAGGTTCTGGAGTTGAAATTCCAACATGAGCTTCATAAATTTTTAAACCATCATGAGATTTATGTTGAGGTCTAGTATGTTTAAATTTATAAGTATGAGAAGGATTTGGATTCCAAAAACGACCTTCATATAAAGTATTTTCTGTAGATGGAGTAGCACGTTGTAACCAAGGATCAAGTCTATAAATACGTTCACCTGATGGTAATAACATACTTATTTTATACCTTGAATCATGAGGAATAACAAATTCATCATTGATAGGATCAATGGTTAAACACCATAAACCAAAATTATTAACACGATTCAATTGATGAGTATGAGGATCCCAATGATTAAAATCACCCACAATTGAAACTTCATGAACATCAGGAATATATTGAGTGATATTAATTTGTTTGGTATTCCAATCAGCATGAATTCCATAGGTTTCATAAGAAGAAGCAAAATCATAGAGGGATTTCTCTGATTTGATGAAAAATCCATACCATTCCTTCAATTTCAATTGACGACTGATCAATTGACTCGAAAATGGTTCCAACCACGGATCAATATCCAAGGCACCTTTGATCAATTGCCTATTGGTGTCATCAGTATGATTTGAGTCGGAGGTTGAGGTGGACATGAGAACGAGTATGTCGGGAATGCTTATTAAGAAGATATATGAACACCAAAAATGATATATTGATGAAAATTTATACCCTGTTTCGTAATTAAGTTTTCGATAATTGTTTCAAATGATGTGACAAAATCTAATTAAGATTATATCTAATTCACCCCCTCACTCTAAATCTATTTTCCGCACCCTTTTACTCCAGTTTTCATTGTGAGTTTTTCTTTTTTTTTTTGTTTTTGGTGCTTTTTTTTGGTGCTTTTCTTTTTAGTGTTATATTATTTTTGTTTTTGGTGGGTTTTCATAGTAAACCAGCGTAATTGGGCCCCTTGTTCCTGGTTGCAGAGGGTTATCTTTTTATTTTTGCATTGTTGCTGCGAGCACAGGGAAAAAAACCTCTCTTAAAGA
Organism: Hyphopichia pseudoburtonii; assembly: GCA_003856775.1. Classification (NCBI taxonomy): domain Eukaryota; kingdom Fungi; phylum Ascomycota; class Pichiomycetes; order Serinales; family Debaryomycetaceae; genus Hyphopichia; species Hyphopichia pseudoburtonii. Next base: position 35,101 of record CP024752.1, on the reverse strand, counting down.
AAGTGGGGAAGATGTACAGTGTTTGGGGGAATGAAGAGGGTGAGGAGGTACGGGTGTATGTATTTGCAACTTGCTGCACTCCCATATGTATATACTGTTATTGTTTTATACTACTCGGACACTGATACATTTGCATTATCGGTGCATCGTCATTGGACTGTGTTTGTTTTGTCACCCTTGGTAACATTTGTGTAGAAAATGACAGAAAATGTCAAAAAAGAAGAAACAGGTCCTGATTGCACTTTAATTTAACCTCTACTTGATCAGTATTTAACTTTCAATCATTTGTTTAGCTACATTTTCAGCATTTAGCTGTTTAGTTATTATTGCTTTATTATTATTTAGATACTTAATCAATCACTAGGGGCAAAACAACGCTCAACACTTTCAGCGTTGTTCCCCCACCAATTGGGGAAATTGACAACCTTGCCCGGAAACACGGTGAAAAAGAGAAATATTAACAACACCGCCAAACTATAAGCAGTATCAAGTGATGCAGCCACAATATAATTGTAAGTTTTCCACAAACTATGTCTATAATTATATGCCCAGTACATTGTAACTGTACCCCCAATAAATTTAGATAAATACCCGGTTGAAATATTCCCATAAAAGTTGGCCAAAGTGGAAAAAAATACCGTACTATTCCAAAGATTAAATTGAAATCTTGATTTGGGGAATGCTCTATGTAATCCAAATAATATCATGGGGATTACCAATCCAGTTAAAAATCCATACGGTAACATGGGATAATTTTTAAATAATTTGGAAGGTCCCAAGATTACATACTGTACAGCATCAGTATGATAACTAACAATTGTTTGACCTGTCCATTGTCCCATTGGATCAACCTTGGATCCATCCAAAAAATCTCGTTTGGTTGTTAAAATCCACCTCATACATCCATAATTAATTGGACAAGAAATTAAAATCCCAAATAATTGAGAAAAGAATACCAATTTGGGTTTAAGTTGCATTCTTGCACCTAATGAAAGATCCTGTAACATATACTGAGCACGATACCATACATCCCCACTTATACAACCATAAAGATTTGCTGACATCCCATTTCTTGTTGATTGTGATTGAATCATATATCCAAATAAAAGTTCATTAAAGGTTCCAATTGCCAATTGAAAATTAGAAACAGCGTATAACCAAGCAAGTGGTACCACAATGACCAAACCAATCCCCAATGCAACAATGACTGACCACCATGGTAAAGGAATAGATCCGGTAGCTGTTACGGTGATAAGAACTATAAAAGATGCAAGAAATAAAAGTCCATACCAGTATAATGGTACTTCCTCATAATGTGATTGTAATTTGTTGATTCTATCGGTATATTGATGATGAATATTTAGGACTTTATCACCTGATTTCTTTCTTTCACGTTGTGCTTTAACATTGGCAATCACCTTTTTAAGTGAAGCTTTTAATCCTCCTAATCCAAATAATATCACCCAGGTGATACCAGATATATATGCAGCATAATCAAAAAACATATTCCATGCTCTTTGTGCCCCTAAATGAACAGGACCATATTCAGCGTAAGCAGTTGCATTGAAATGAGCATCAGAAGTACTAAGTAATTGAGTTGGATAAGGGTCACCTTCTGCAGTAAATAAACTATTTGACATGAGTCCAGCCTTGTAAGTGGTTAAATTAGACCATTTAGCTGCTGGTAACAATATCCATGCACCAAAAACAAAACCTGCAAATTGAACAACTTGAACCCAATATGGTTGTAACATGATAGAGGAGGTAATGTTTGACCAATCAAGAGACAAATTAAGGAAGCCCATACCACCCAAACCTGATCCTATGAAATTAGCTGTAGGATTGGTAGGAGCAACCCAACATAAAAATGCCAAAGAAGAAGTAAAGGGGAAAATATATTCCGGGAAAAATTGCCATACGGTAACACCAAGTAAAGTGAAAAAAAACACTTTAACCTGTTTTTTACCTAATGTCGAATCATTATCAGATTTTTTAAAACTTTGAAATAATGCGGTTTGCATTAATGATTGTGGCCACACAAACTGAGGATCATATACCAAAAAATTTCTTGCTAAAGCCGCGTATGAGTAACCTACAGTAACAATGGCCCACATGAAAAAGAGTGCCACCGCTGGATTTACCTCAGTATCAAAATATAACAGCCCCAATGCAAAGGAATTTGTTGCCAACAGCCCAGTAGCACCAGATGAAGCCGTGATGGTCACCAACAGACACTCTTTTATACTCCAAGGTCCCGGGTTTAGGTCAAATGCTAGTCCTTTCCTACCGAAAGGTGTAATTGTTTTATGCGGAAGTACTTTTGCAAGCCACTTTCCTAACCAATGAGAACAAATTTGAACGAAAAAAATGGAATAGGCAGCCGATGTAGTTCTGAAAGAATTCATGGTAGATATAAAAGCTCCCGGTGCAACAAAGATTATTGACAAGAGCACGTACCGAAAAGTGAAGATAGGAATCGATGGGTCATCCTCTAAGGGAACAATTTCTCGCACCACTCTAGGAAGTTCTAATACATCGGGAGGTAATAAATCATCTCCTTCATCTTCATCTTGAGAGTCTGTTGTAACACTATTTTCTATGTCAATCACTTTTTCATTTTTCTTGGGATCACCAAAGTACGAAGTGTTTGAAGTACTTTCAGCCTTCGTGGAATGTATTTCCACATCGGTAGCTTTTTCAACCGACATATTCTAATAGATTGACTTGAGTAGCGTAGCCAAACACCCTGTAAAATAAAGCCCAAAAGGGCATAGTCATACTATTTATACTTCTCTAATCATACTTATTTCTTTACGACAACAAGGGCATTGTCAACTGATGCGTGTGATGAGTTGTTACTCCACATGATTTGCATGGTAATTTTGATACCATTTAATGAGATCCCATGTTAGCACGTAATTTCGGATTAATAATAAATTAGCACTATATGCAGGGATAATATACGCAATTTTTTATTTTTTTATTTTAGCAGCCAGAGAGTTAATAGAAAAAGTTTTACGATCGAAGCAGCTGCAGTCTTATTTTAGTTTCTTTTTTTTTTTTGTTCTTTGTTTGATTTGTTTCAAGGCCGTTTGTATCTGTTTTTGCACCACCGCATACCGAATTGGCTATTGGTTACGGCTTCAATGCGTCCGCCACAGTTGCATCGGCATTCAAAGTGCAACTACAAATTGTATAACAATTGTAAACTATTTTTATTTCTTTTTACACTATATTTGATATGAAGTATTTGTTTTTTAAGCTTTACCTCTTTTTGTTATACAAAGCAATGTTATGAAACTCGAAAAGGAAAAAAAACAGAAAATGAGAACTCCGTCCAAGGCTAAAGTGGTAGTTGAACTCTGAATATATTAAATATTCTGTAGGAGGAATGCCACTTTTTCATTGTCTGTAAGACAAGGCTACAAAACAATTCACCGTTCATAGTAAGCTTTATTGCTCAAATAATTGCTACATTGAAATAGCAAATTGAAAAGCGAAAAAAAAAAAAAAAAACTTTGAATAGTATCGACCTTTTCTCATGTAAATGACACTCAGAATGATAGGTTGTGACACCAGAAAAGGCAATCGTGAACAGAGAATTTACTTGAACAATAACGGAAATATATTGATGTAAAGTAATAGACAAAATAAAAAAATCTAATAAACGCTAAAATCCACATCCCATGACTTGATCACACCGTCCAGACCAGCAGAAATGAAAGAACCCTTCTTATTTTCAGGGTCGTAACTGGTCCACTCGACACCATTCACCCCATTTTGGTGTGCCAAAGGGAACTTTAATACTTTAGCAGGTCTATCCACGGAATAAAGAAACAATCCACTATCCAAACCTCCACTAATCAAAAACTTGGAGTCCAGGGTCCATTTTGAGTCGATGACCTTACTACTGTGGAATGCCCAACGGGTTGTTACCACAGATCCATCAGAATTTTTGTATAGAGTATATTTACCCGCGCTATCGGAAACGGCGGCAAACTCACCATTGGGTGAAACTCTAATCAAGGTTGGTGGTGCTCGTAACGCAGAATAAGATTTAGAATGCAGAATAGAGCTTGAAGTGAATGAAAATTCTTCCACACATTTTTTGGTTTCATTTGTTATTAAGATCTTGCTCAAATCATCAACGACCCCTAAGTTAGAGGACAGAAAGTCAAGTGATGCTTCAGCAATTTTCTTCAATGACGCGTCAAGTAGCTCAATCTTTGACTCGTAAAGAATGAACAATTGTCCTTCCTTTGTTTTGGCCAAATGCTTTGCTTGACCCGCCTCTAGACTGATAGTGGAGTTAAGTTTGACATCGCTCCATTGTTTGATAGTGTCATCCCACCCAGCAGAAACAGTAGAACCCCCCAATTGTACAACATCGACAATGTAGTTGCTGTGTTTTGATTTGGAATCGCCGATTACACGCGGAATTGGGTCAAGAATAGTGCCATCTTCAGCATTTACATTCCATTTCAACAAGCTACCATCAGATCCACCAGTGTACAAAGATTTATCCTTGGAGTCATAGTGAACTGCGGTTATTGACTTTTGGTGACCAGCCAAAACATGAGCAGGACTTGAAGGTTGGTCTTCTGTGAAATAGTTCAAAGTCCCGTCAAGCGAAAGTGAGATGACGTAAGAATTGGCCACAACGACGGAAACTTGTTGTTTCTCAACACTAGAGTTAGCGCTAACAACAAATGTTTTAGTCGATTCTAAAGATTCGATATCCCATACTTTCAAAGTATTATCTGCAGATGCAGTGACAAACCTTTTTGAATCATTGTACCAGCTTAAACCGTAGATACCACCTTTATGTGCATCTTCCAACTTCTTAATATATTCACCAGTCTTACCGTCGTAAACCACAATGACTCTATCAGTGCCAACGGCTACCAAGAATTGGCCATCTGGAGAGAATTTAACCGCTCTGATAGAGTTGGTATGATGTCCTCTTACACTCTTGTCGAACTTGAAAGGAGGACCATTATAAAAAACCAATGCTTTATCATCACCAACTGTTGCTGCTCTATATGGTCTTTGTGGTTTTATGTCTACTGCATTGACTGTATCCGAATGTCCTTGGATTTCACCAATAGAATTACCAGAATCCCACGTGAAACAATGACCAAATTTATCCTTACCAGCACCAACTGCAATAACCCTGGTGCTATCAGCATCCCAAGCAATTGATTTTATGGCACCAGTAAGTATTTGGAATTCACTTTTAATGTAAGGTTGCTCAAATTTGGATGCAGCAGCATCTTCATTAGTAGCACCTGCCCCACTAAGAATGGCAGTGTCCCAGATTTTGACAGCACCAGATTCATCACCCGAAGCTATGTAATTCCCCGATGGAGAAAAAGCTGCCACAGTGGTAGAATAAATATGCTTTGTGAATTGCTTAGGTAAAATTTTGGAATTGTTGGGATCTAAAGGTCTAACAATAATTGATTTACCGCTTGGGTAGGCAATTCTATCATTCTTGGAATCGTATGATATTTGAGCCGACTGCGCTCTAATTGTGTTAGGCTGTGGCGGATAAAGATTTGATGGATTTATAGACATTCTTGAATTGTATATCTCTGATATTCTCAAATAAAACAAAAATTGATGATAGGTTCAATTGAAATTTTTAGAAATATTGGTTGTGGTTTAACGAATCTCCATTGTCCTTATTGTCCAAAATGGTGACATTTCTGATTAAAACTAGAGTGTGCCATGGACGAATCACGTGTCCCGTCAGGTGACATTCCTTTATAAAAATATATCAAATACGAGGGTATTTATATATGCGGAAAATACCCTCGAATTTTTCCTCTCTCACTAAAGTTTTCGGGTTTTTTGATTGGGTTTTGTTCTCAAAGGTTTTTTCTTTTTTTTTTTTTTTTTCAACACTGGAGAACGTATGTGAAATTGAAAGCCTTGAGACAATAACTTGGGATTTGGAATATTACAACTCATCCACATATTTATTCCTCGAAACTATACATAATATATTCGCTATGATGATTTGCTCCGCCACCCGTAGCGCAATCCGTGGCTCAGGTAAGCTCACTGCCATACCCGCTGGTGTTCGTGGGTTTGCTCGTTCGTCACCTGCTTTGAATGTTGCTAAAGAAAACGTTCCAATTGTTAAACCCCAGACCGCTCCCGTTGCAACTTCAATTCCACCTCCCAATGGGAATGGTAACAAGAAGCCTAAGGGTAAAAAATTCTCATTCACAGGGTTTTTCTTCAAGACTGCTTTCGCAACCGCAGTAGTCTATGGTACCACCTTATATGTTGCTACCAAAAATGACAAGGTGATGGATTTTGTTATTGACAAGCAATTACCCTTTTACGAGGAATTATTGGATGTAATTGAAAAGGGTTCAATTGATGGATTCAAAGAAAAATTGAGTTTTTTACAAAATAAAGCATCTCAAATAAAATTACCTTCCAAGGATAGAATCGATGAATTGACTCAAAAATTGGAACATCAAGGCGAACAATTGTTTGAAGAAACTAAAAAAAAATTGGGTAAACATGAACAACAAAACACTGGTGCTACCCCACCTCTTGGCGCCGATGGTACTGATGCTACCCCAGCTCAACAATTACAAAAACCAGTTGAGATTGAAGCCGTTCAAAAAACTGTGGAACATTTACCTTTGATTAAAATCAGTAATCCTTCCGTCGACTCCTCCGTTCACTCAACCATAGAATCTTTTAATGACTTAATAAAATCAATTGATGTCAATGCTGTTGGCCCTAAAAATGAAAACCTTGTCAAAGCTATCAATGAAAATGTTAGCATTTTGGCATTGAAATTGAATTCTTTAACAAAAAGCTTTGATGATGAATTACAAAGTAAACTTAAAGTCTCCCAAACTCAGTTATTGTCTTCATATACCAAAAAAGAGTTGGAATTGACTGAAAACTTTTTGCACCAGTTCAATCAAGAAAAGACTAAACTTGAAACCAAATTGAATCAAAGATTACATCAAGAAATTGAAGCCGTCAAGCAAACAATCAGTCAAGCAGCTGTCAATGCGGTCTCCATGGTGAGAATTGAACAAACTAAGAAATTCGAACAATTAATTAAAGAAAAAATTGATCAAGAAAGAAATGGAAGATTATCCAATTTAGAAGGTTTAGTGTCAAGCGTGACTGAGTTGGAAAAGTTTGCGACAAGTTTGGAAAGTCAATTGAAAGCCAACCACCAAAAGTCCGTTGTTCAACAAGCATTATCGAAATTGAAAACTTTGTTGTTTTCCACCTCTGATCAACCCACTCAACTCACACTTCTCACACCATACGTGAAAAACTTGGCTGAAACTTCTAAACAAACCAACGATGAATTGATTAGCTTAGCATTAAAAGACTTGATTCCTTTACTTGCCAAAGAATCCAACCAATCCATTTTGACTAATTCACAACTCTTGGCTCGCTGGGAACAATTGGCTCCTGAATTGAGATCGGCTTCTCTTTTACCACCAAATGCTGGTTTATTGGGTCATTTATCATCCATCGTCTTCTCTAAGTTGTTATTACCAGTTAAAGGTTCGAAACCAGATGGTAAGGATATTGAATCCGTCATCGCTAGAGTTGAACAAGGCTTAACCCGAGGAGACTTGGACGTTGCTGTGGAAGAAGCTGCCAACTTGAAAGGCTGGAGCAGAGAATTAGCCCGCGATTGGGTCATTGAAGGTAGAAAGAGATTGGAAGCTGAATTTTTACTTGGCTTGATTGATGCTGAAGCCAAGCTTTTATGATTTTTTCTCTCGTTTACAAATTTCCTTTAGAATTATCTTATGTAGCTTATAATGAAAAGTCAAAATAATGAAGGCAGTGAAGTATTGTAAGGATTAATAGAGAGTCGAGGTTGTGCAGAATTTTTCGAACTTCCGAGGGTGCGTGTAGAAGAAGAAAAAAAAGCGATTAGAAAAAAAAAAAAAAAAAAAAAAAAAAAAAAACCGAAAACTAAAAAAAACTTAGAAGAAGGGGAAGTTTCCAACATAATAGACGCATGTCAAACGGAAAATAGAGGTCATAATTAGCCATCATTACTCCAACTCAATAAAATGTCTAATTCGGGAAACGTCAATGCAGTTTACGGTGGAGATGAGATCAATGCTATCGTTTTAGACCCAGGTTCATTTCATACTAGAATTGGATATGCTGGAGATGATTATCCCAAAGTTATAACTCCTTCCTTGTATTCTGAATCAAACAATGAACACGATGAGCAAAAAGACTCAAAAAGGAGAAGAATATTTGGAGATGCGATAAATTATCCTAGATCTAGCTATGATATAAAGCCTATATTAAACGACACAGTCATCACCGATTGGGATGCGGCGTTAGATCAATATCACTATTACTTTGATGAAACATTGAACATAGATTACTCGGAACAACCGTTGTTGATAACTGAACCGGTCTGGACTTCTCAAAAATATCGTCAAAAATTAGTTGAGACGTTTTACGAATCATTTGATTTTCCGGCATTGTATTTGGCTAAATCACCTACATGCGTTTCTTTTCAACAAGGTAGACCCAATTGTCTTGTGGTTGATATCGGGCACGATTCAGTCAGTGTTGTGCCTGTTGTGGATGGGATTTGTCTCATGAAGAATTCTGTCAGAACTCATTATGCCGGTCGGTTTCTAGATGATCAAATAAAAGACTTATTACAGTCCAAATTTTCCAGCGCCAAACTTGAAAATAGGTATCGAATCAAAAGCAAAGTCCCAACCGTTTTCCCCGAGGAAAGTAAGTATGACACAAAAACATTACCAGAAGGAATCACTCAATCATTTGAAGACTATCAAACTCAAAAAATTCTTCATGAATTCAAGGAGACTCTATTGGAGATACCAGAGAAGAAGTTGAATGTCCATAATCCTCAACAGAATCATGCATTGAAAGAGTATTATTCTCAAGATACGTATAAGAGACTTTTTGAGCTCCCCACTGGACAGTCTATCGAACTTTCCCACGATAGATTTCAATTGGGTGACGCTTTGTTTGATCCACTGAGTTATAAATTCAGTTCGGAGGAACTTAATAAGAAATATCCACCGGAAAATGGTGAGTTATCAATTAAAGGTCCTTATGATGACTATCGTCCGTTAAAGCGAGCTCGAAAGGCCGAGTCAGCGCAAACAACTCCAGCACCAGCCGAGGAGGCTGTGAAAAATGGTAAACAGACAAGAGGATTAACTCAGTTGATAACACACGCACTTTCAACAGTTGACATTGATTTGAGGACTTCAGTGGCACATAACATTATTATAACCGGTGGTGTATCCCTCATACCTCAATTAACAGAAAGATTATATACAGAATTGTCAAATTCAAATCCGGGTCTTAAAATAAGACTTCACGCTATTGGTAACGTTAATGAAAGACTCAATCAAACATGGATCGGTGGTAGTGTTCTCGCTTCATTGGGTACTTTCCATCAAATGTGGGTGAGTAAAGAAGAATACGAGGATGCTGGACCAGACCGTATCTTGAATCAAAGATTTAGATAATACCTTACATCTACTGCATGTCATCTCCTTTCTTTTCATACAGGTTCTGTTTCTTTTCAATTCCTGTTTTTTTTTTACGTTGTTCTTTAGATTATTTCTGTTTGTATTATTAAAAATTTTCTGCGTTGTACAATAACATGCGTATCGTTGGCTTTAGCGATTTTGTAGTTTAGGCGTTCAATTTGTAAAAGAAGGTGTTATCTAGAGTAGTAAAGGCTCTTTTGAAACACTTCGCTCTCCTTTTTTTTTGCACTTGATAGTCCCAAACGAACATATTTTGGGTAAAAGGCGAGGCAAGGGGTATAAAAAAAAAAAAAAAAAAAAAAAAAAAAAAAAATTTGCACTAAAAAGTCTTGGGCCAAATTTGCGGAGTTAGCGCCAAAGTATGGCTTTATTTGATTACTAACATTATTTTGAAATTGCAAATAAAAAATCAGAAAACAAATCAAAACGGGATTTCCATTTGGCTAACTAAAAAAAAAGAAAACAAACAAACAAAAAAAAAAAAAAAAAGAGGAGAAATAAAGCAAAATGTATAAATAGTCTAGGTGTAAGCTAAAAGAACATGTTCAATACAATGAATTCAATTTTACGAAAGGCAATTAGTAGTCTATTAAGCCCATTGAGTCAATATGTCTTCTACCCAAATCGATCATAACAAACCCGAAAAACTAACTCTTTACGATTTTCCCGCGGGTGCATATCCTTCCCGAGTCCGTATTGCTTTGAATGAAAAACATTTAAATCATTTGATTGAACACGAATTTATTGACCTTTTCAAGGGTGCTCACAAAACGCAAGAGTTCAAGTCTTCCGTAAATTTTTCCAGCAAAATCCCAGTCCTCAAATTTTCTGATGGCACAATTTTATCTGAAGCCACTGCCATTACCCAGTATCTTGATAGAATAACTGGTGATCCAACTCTTACAGGAAATACCGCTTTTGAGCAAGCGAAAATTCAAATGCAAACAAGGCAGGTAGAAAATGAGTTTCTTGAACCAATCAATCAATACTTTCATACAGCAACTTCAGGTTTGGGCTCCTCTGTAGAGTCTTATCATAATGAAGACTGGGGATTACATAACCGTGAACGAGGAATCAACGGATTATACCATTTTAATGACATTTTAGCAAAGCAACCATATATCGCCGGAAATGAATTTACAATGGCTGATATTGCTGCTATTGCTGCCGTGATTGAGTTGAGCTTCGCAAACATTGACATTCCTACTGAATTGAAAGGTATCTTGAGCTGGTTTGATAAAGTAAAGCAACGCCCTAGCGTTAAGAAGTATCTCGATGAGTTCCATGCAACCACTTTCAATAACTGAATTACTAATTTCAAAAAAATCTATTTCATTTTCCGATTAAATAAACTTAAAATAAATGAAAAGAGATACATACTATACAGTAACCGAGGAAAGCTTCCCCCCCCCCCCCCTGTAGATAAATAATTCATAACTATTTGGAAATATGGCCAAGCGTATTTCATATAAATCTTTGAGCTTGCCTCTTTTGATAAATTTATGTTTTCGTTCTTTCATGAATGTTTCACTTGGTGATATATTCTATTGATTTCCACTTGCTTGTACAATTCCAAGAGCTGGGATATAGATATTCAAGATATAATACGAAGAAAAGCTTAGCTTCATACATCTTTCAGAATAAGAAACATGGTTTCAAGTAAGAACAGATTGAGCATAGGTATATACTTAAGCATAAGCTTCCCCGGCATAATTAAGAAAAAAAATTAAGACTACCATTGAGTTAATGACACTTGCTAGGTAGATGTAAAGGAAATAAACTAATTTGGACAATATACTGTTGAAAGTATTTCGATAGTTCAAACTCTGAAAGAAGAGAGTGACAGAAAATGATTATTAGAGCTGTGAGAGTACACACTGACTTGCACACAGAACATTATCTTTTTGGACGGTGCTCAAAGTCTAGGCCAAAGCATAAACTTATAACTGAATATTCTACGTTAATGTATAAATTATAGGTTTGCAGAAATCTAATAGTTTGAGTTTCAATTGTTATTCTGAGTGTAGTCAAAAACTATTGTATATCAGTATACTTTTTCAAAGATATTAGATAACTTCACGGGGCCGCACACCAAAACGCGCCTAACAAATTCCGAGTGAGGTCAAAAGTTTTGTGTGGGATTACCGAGTGAGGTCCATTCCGTTACCGAGTGAGGTCTGCGGACGAGTGAGGTCGATGAAAAAATGCGATTTTGTATGGTAAAAAATAATATCGGACCCGTGAGGTCTGTTTTGAAAACCTTACCCTGTGAGGTCCATTTTACCCCGTGAGGTTCATTTTACCCCGTGAGGTCTATTTTTTCAAAGTTTACCCCGTGAGGTCTATTTTTCCAAACTTTACCCTGTGAGGTGTATTTTTTTAAAGTTTACCCTGTGACGTTCATTTAACCCTATGAGGTCTGTGATAGGTCCTACTACTGGTTCAATGAATTGTTTTTTTTCTTTGTTTCTTTTACTACTACAGATGTTAAGAGAAAAAATACTTGTGCTGTTCGAAACTATGAATTAGAGACCACGTATTATATATAACTAGTATCTTAGTATTTGTATGTACAATAAATTAGTTTTCGTTCGTAATAAAATTTCAGTAATGTTAACCGGTATTTTCCAACCGGATTCGCACAGACGGTTTACATATATTTAGACCGGACGTTGGCTTAAATTATATCTGATATTCCGGTAATATCAGGGGAGACATTTCATCAATATCAGTCAAGACATTTTTCTAAAAGTATTAGGGGCATTGTGTTTAAGTTAGGGGGCTCCAGCTCAAAAGATCATGGGGCTCTCTTTCATTACACTACGAGTTAATATCTTATGAAATTATGACATGTACTTTTATTTCAATAGGAGATAAACTTTTATTAAATCAGAAAAAACGCTTCAATTAAGTTATGAGGTATACCTTCATTAAATTATGAGGTATACTATTTTTTTATTAGGGAATATACTTTTCTTAAATTATGGGCTGTATTTTTTTAAATTATGGGATATACGCTTATTATATTATGATGTATACTCTTTTTATATTATGGCGCGTGCTTTCATTGAATTGTGGGATATACTCTTATTAAATTATGGGTTGTTATCTAACTAGATTATGAGAAATACTCTTATTAAATTATAGAGTTTGGTTTTATTAATTTATGGCGTATAAACCTAGTAGTCCTTGAGGCATACTGTCAACGAAATACGTAGTTTCAATCACATTGTTACTATAATCTCTTATACTTTTTTAATTCGGCTTTTCTAATCTCAAAAACTACTTCTAGCATTTACTTTATTAGCTTTACCTCGTGGATTTATACAAGTATATCCCATAATTTAAGAAGAGTTTATCCCATAAATAAAGAAAAGTATACCCCATAAGTAAAGAGAAGTATAATCCATAATATAAAAAGAGTATACCTCATGATATAATGAGAGTATATCCCCTAATTTAAGAAAAGTATATCCCATAATTTAAGAAAAGTATACCCCATAACACAAAAAAAATGTACTTTGCAATTTAATAAAAGTATACTTCACAACGTAACAGTGCCATCCCTCATAATGTAATGAAGGCGAGGCCCATGATTTAGTAAAAGAAAACCCCTTAACTTTAACAAAACATCACTTATAAATTTACAGGAATATCCTTCACACTGTAAGAAAATTGATCTACGTAATGTTGATAAAATGTCACCTTGAGCCTAAATAAAATGTCTCTCCTAGCTTCACCGGAAATTCCTATATAATCCAGCGCGACCGGATATCTGGGAGCAAATCTACCGTAAGTTGCGAATTAGTCGGAAGGTTGCAGGGAAAATAATTGAAGTTTTTTTCTGAACAAAAACTAATTTATTGTATGTGCTTGGGCAATGTAAGTTGTAATGATGTTGCTTTTGATTTGTTTTGATTTTATTGTTTTGATTTTTATTGTTTTGATTTCTGGGGTACGCGAGGGGTAAAAAAAAAAGAAAAAGAGATGCAAAAAAAAAGAAGAAAAAGAAAAACACGGAACCTATAGGAATGACATACGTACCGTGAGTAAATTCGCATAGTAAATCTACCGTGAGCAGAAAAAAAACACTGCAAAAAACGCGCATTTATACCGTGAGTAGTTTTTGGGCCTACCGTGAGTAGTTTCTACCGTGAGCAGAAAAAATCACCATACAAAAAAAGAGAAATCTACCGTGAGCAGTTTTTGTATATTGATTTTGCAAGTGGAATTGGGTCTTTGATTGGCTTTTACTCGCGGTTTATCGCAGATGGCATTGGGTTTTTGGCTACAGTTTTTGACTCACGGTTGGCTTTTTACTCACGGTTGATACCAGGTGGGACTGGGTTTTTGGCTCACGGTTGGCTTTTGCTCACGGTTGATACCAGGTGGGACTGGGTTTTTGGCTACAGCTTTACTGTTGGTTGCAGTTTTTACTCGGTTTCTTCTCTTTTTCTTTTTTTTTTTTTTTCTTCTTTTTTTTGACGCTTATGTGAGCACTTGGTGTAGTATCGACATCAACAATTTTTTGAACTTGGCTTTTTCTTTTCTTTTTTTTTTTCTTCGCCTGTCTTTTTGACACTCATGTGAGAGTTTGGTGTAGTATCGACATCGACACTTTTTGGCTTTTCTTTTTCTGACTTCTCTTTTTTTTTCTTTTTTTCTTTTACTTGGTGCATTTTTACAGTGAGCCAAAGGCTGATTTGGTGTAGTTCAATTATCAATACTTTTGCTTTTTTTTTTTTTTTCTTTTTCTTGTCGCTCTTTTTTTTTTTTCTTACAACTATCAACGGTTTGATGGCTTACACAACAGTTTTGATGTAGGTCAGACATCAACACTTTTCTTTTGTTTTCGCTTTGACTTTGTTTGGTACCATTTTCAGGAAGGTATTTTCTTCTTCTTCTAGTGTGTGTGTGATGGGTACTGGTTAAATAGTAGCTGGTCACTGTGTGTGGCGTTGAATGCTTTAGTTTTACATCAGTGTTGTGGTGAAAGAGTGGGAGTGAAAAGACGATTTGAAAAAAGTGGGAATCAAGAGAGTTTTAGAAAAGTCGACTAGGAAAAAGCTATGTTACACTAAACAGTGCATTAGAATGCATTGTTGCATTCTCTCTTTTTTTTTTGCAGGACGTAGTACTGACAATAAACACTCCATGAGCAGCATTGTATTTTGGCTTTTTGTATTTCTTGCACAAAAAGTTGCATGTTGAGTTGACTACATGAGCTGAGTGTTTATTCTTTTCATAGCGTCTTTCTACCACCACTTTCTGTCGTCCGATATGGTTATGATGAGTGTATTGAGGTCTTCTCGAAGTCTGATTGAAAAACGATTAACGACGAAGAAATGAACTGGGAAGTGGGATAAGATTGTAACTGTAAGAAAAATGGAAGTTGACGAGTGTAGCATGAGTAAACCGGCCATTGTTGAAATTAAGTTTTGTTTTTCTTTGTTCTTTTTTTTTTTTCTTTTTTTCCCGGCAGTTATTGCTCGTTTCCCAATCTGGACTGAACGTATCCACTGGCTTGTAGTATATTGCGTAAGCTTGTTTGCAGCCATATCCCGAATGGCACTGAACTAACATGAGGTCTTTTATTGATCTAAGCATATATGCCAGCATACATACACTGGCCAACAAGATAACTCCATAAGTGCGGCCCCGTGAGGGCCGCACACCAAAACGCGCCTAACAAATTCCGAGTGAGGTCAAAATTTTTGTGTGGGATTACCGAGTGAGGTCCATTTCGTTACCGAGTGAGGTCTGCGGACGAGTGAGGTCGATGAAAAAATGCGATTTTGTATGGTAAAAAATAAAATCGGACCTGTGAGGTCTGTTTTGAAAATGTTACCCTGTGAGGTCTGTTTTACCCCGTGAGGTCTGTTTTACCCCGTGAGGTCTGTTTTTTTTCAGAGTTTACCCTGTGAGGTCTGTTTTACCCTGTGAGGTTCATTTTACCCCGTGAGGTCTGTTTTACCCTGTGAGGTTCATTTTACCCCGTGAGGTCTGTTTTTTTCAAAGTTTACCCCGTGAGGTCCATTTTACCCTATAATGTCTGTGACAGGTCCTACTACTGGTTCAATGAATGTTTTTTTTTTTTTTTGTTTCTTTTACTACTACAGATGTTAAGAGATAAAATACTTGTGCTGTTCGAAACTATGAATTAGAGACCACGTATTATATATAACTAGTATCTTAGTATTTGTATGTATGTGCTTAGGCAATGTAAGTTGTAATGATGTTGCTTTTGATTTGTTTTGATTTTAATTGTTTTGATTTTATTGTTTTGATTTTATTGTTTTGATTTTTATTGTTTTGATTTCTGGGGTACGCGTGGGGTAAAAAAAAAAAAGAAAAAGAGATGCAAAAAAAAAGAAGAAAAAAAAAACACGGAACCTTCGTCTTTGATTATGTAAGCAATTACGTAAATGGCTATGTAAGTATTTTTGGCGGCAATTTAATAGTCGAAATCTGCGTATTATTGCACTGCTTTGACACCCATAAAGTCAAGACGGGTTCATAAACCATACTGAAAGAAACAAATATGATTTATTTTGTTTTAAGTGAAAAAGTATGTTTTTACAAAATAGTGTTAACAGGCTTTTGTCCAAATGTTAATTTCAATAGTCTTTTTCCATTATATGGTCAATTTTTACAGAAAGTAACAAAACTTGCAAAAATCTCAAAGGTTGTCTTATTCAGTGAAAAGCTTTGGAATTTGTAGCCACAGAGCACTCAGTTGACCTAGAAACGAAAAGATGATGAATAAAAAGTATATTGCGTGCAACGGAGCCTTTTTAGTGTACTTGAATGTGTGGAGCAGGTATTTTTTTTTATGAGAAGATTTTTTTTTATGAGAAGTTTTTTATGAGTTTTTTGTTAGCTTACCATTTTGAGAATTAGGGACCTCGGGAAAAGATTTTGGTTGCAATTTTGTTTTTCTGCTCCTTTTTTTTTTCTCTGATCCCTTTTTTTTCTGCCTATTTACCGAATCGGGAAATTGGACGCGGACTACTCGACGTGGTCTTTTCAATGCAATTTTTGATGGAGTAGAGAAGCATTCTTTTGAAGGAGTAAAAACGTCAACACTTTATTGCTAGCTCTTTCTTTTACTTTTGCAATGTTCTATATCTTATATACTTAGCATACAATACAATCATTCTATCAAATCCGAGAGCTGGGCTCAGCTAAGTACTTTCGTTCACAATTGAAGTTTGCCATTAGCAATGCCAATATCAATGAAAATAATAAATGTCTTCCAAACAAGTGTCATATTCAAAGCTTAATGAGTTCATGCTGTCTACTCGATCAATCTGATTCATGATCGTCTTGATTAAATGTGTTCTTTTTTTACCGACTTTTCTTGACTCCATGATTGTTTACAAGTCAATTCCCCAGCAGTGGAAAGTTCAAAAGGGTTTAGTTGATTCATGTTCGTGGGTAAATCTGCAATAATTATCATTTCTATGGCGAACGCTGTTTGTTTTTAATCTTATGAAGTGTTTATTTTATCGCTCACTTATTGAATTACCGCATGTCTCTCCACTCAAGCACTCAAAGAGGCCAATTCATGTTCACAAACTTCAAATAGAATCGAATTATGAAGAAAAGCTACAAAATGAGTAATAATAAACATATATTAGTATAAAAAGTAAATGTAAGGCACGTAATTTTTTTTTTCTGATTCAATTTTTTTTGGTTCATTTTTTTTTTTTTTTGATTCATTTTTTTTTTTGGTTCATTTTTTTTTTTTTTTTGATAACTCCATAAGTGCGGCCCCGTGAGGGCCGCACACCAAAACGCGCCTAACAAATTCCGAGTGAGGTCAAAATTTTTGTGTGGGATTACCGAGTGAGGTCCATTTCGTTACCGAGTGAGGTCTGCGGACGAGTGAGGTCGATGAAAAAATGCGATTTTGTATGGTAAAAAATAAAATCGGACCTGTGAGGTCTGTTTTGAAAATGTTACCCTGTGAGGTCTGTTTTACCCCGTGAGGTCTGTTTTACCCCGTGAGGTCTGTTTTTTTCAGAGTTTACCCTGTGAGGTCTGTTTTACCCTGTGAGGTTCATTTTACCCTGTGAGGTTCATTTTACCCCGTGAGGTCTGTTTTTTTAAAGTTTACCCTGTGAGGTCTGTTTTACCCTGTGAGGTCTGTTTTACCCTGTGAGGTTCATTTTACCCTGTGAGGTTCATTTTACCCTGTGAGGTCTGTTTTTTTAAAGTTTACCCTGTGAGGTCTGTTTTACCCTGTGAGGTCAATTTTTTCGGAGTTTACCCCGTGAGGTCCATTTTACCCCGTGAGGTCCATTTTACCCTATAATGTCTGTGACAGGCCCTACTACTGGTTCAATGAATTGTTTTTTTTTTTTTTTTTGTTTCTTTTACTACTACAGATGTTAAGAGATAAAATACTTGTGCTGTTCGAAACTATGAATTAGAGACCACGTATTATATATAACTAGTATCTTAGTATTTGTATGTATGTGCTTAGGCAATGTAAGTTGTAATGATGTTGCTTTTGATTTGTTTTGATTTTAATTGTTTTGATTTTATTGTTTTGATTTTATTGTTTTGATTTTATTGTTTTGATTTTTATTGTTTTGATTTCTGGGGTACGCGTGGGGTAAAAAAAAAAGAAAAGAGATGCAAAAAAAAAGAAAAAAAAAAAAAAAACACGGAACCTTCGTCTTTGATTATGTAAGCAATTACGTAAATGGCTATGTAAGTATTTTTGGCGGCAATTTAATAATCGAAATCTGCGTATTATTGCACTGCTTTGACACCCATAAAGTCAAGACGGGTTCATAAACCATACTGAAAGAAACAAATATGATTTATTTTGTTTTAAGTGAAAAAGTATGTTTTTACAAAATAGTGTTAACAGGCTTTTGTCCAAATGTTAATTTCAATAGTCTTTTTCCATTATATGGTCAATTTTTACAGAAAGTAACAAAACTTGCAAAAATCTCAAAGGTTGTCTTATTCAGTGAAAAGCATTGGAATTTGTAGCCACAGAGCACTCAGTTGACCTAGAAACGAAAAGATGATGAATAAAAAGTATATTGCGTGCAACGGAGCGTTTTTAGTGTACTTGAATGTGTGGAGCAGGTATTTTTTTTTATGAGAAGATTTTTTTTTATGAGAAGTTTTTTATGAGTTTTTTGTTAGCTTACCATTTTGAGAATTAGGGACCTCGGGAAAAGATTTTGGTTGCAATTTTGTTTTTCTGCTCCTTTTTTTTTTCTCTGATCCCTTTTTTTTCTGCCTATTTACCGAATCGGGAAATTGGACGCGGACTACTCGACGTGGTCTTTTCAATGCAATTTTTGATGGAGTAGAGAAGCATTCTTTTGAAGGAGTAAAAACGTCAACACTTTATTGCTAGCTCTTTCTTTTACTTTCGCAATGTTCTATATCTTATATACTTAGCATACAATACAATCATTCTATCAAATCCGAGAGCTGGGCTCAGCTAAGTACTTTCGTTCACAATTGAAGTTTGCCATTAGCAATGCCAATATCAATGAAAATAATAAATGTCTTCCAAACAAGTGTCATATTCAAAGCTTAATGAGTTCATGCTGTCTTCTCGATCAATCTGATTCATGATCGTCTTGATTAAATGTGTTCTTTTTTACCGACTTTTCTTGACTCCATGATTGTTTACAAGTCAATTCCCCAGCAGTGGAAAGTTCAAAAGGGTTTAGTTGATTCGTGGGTAAATCTCCAATAATTATCATTTCTATGGCGAACGCTGTTTGTTTTCAATCTTATGAAGTGTTTATTTTATCGCTCACTTATTGAATTACCGCATGTCTCTCCACTCAAGCACTCAAGGAGGCCAATTCATGTTCACAAACTTCAAATAAAATCGAATTATGAAGATAAGCTACAAAATGAGTAATAATAAACATATAATAGTATAAAAAGTAAATGTAAGGCACGTAATTTTTTTTTTCTGATTCAATTTTTTTTTTTGGTTCATTTTTTTTTTTTGGTTCATTTTTTTTTTTTTTTGATTCATTTTTTTTTTTTTTTTCTCATCTTGAATTCATGTCAACCATCATTCCATCATTCTTTACCATAGCCTTAAGCAAGTAAAATAAGTAAACAACCCAGTCAGGATAGTCCGCACTCCAGGTATTACGTCTCAATACCTTCAACAACTGCATTTCGCTATATACATATGGGGACACATGGTACATCCGATGGAGAACATCTCCACACATTGGAGTCATTGAAGAAAACAAAAGTAATAGTGGAATCAAATCCTTGCTTGCACATCCGGCTTGACACTTGGTCATCCAACAACGAGTACAATAACCATACTTCTTGAGCCCCGGCTCCTCATCCCTTGTCATTCTGTTGATTCGCGTAAGAATCAGAGATGATTTGAGCCGTGAATGTAAACAGTAAATATAGCCGTGCGTTTGGAGGTAGCTGATAAACGCGTGTGTGGAGAATTGCACACCAATATCAATCTTGAATGGCTTCAACCTGGATGCCATAATATCGACGAGTTTGTTGTATACATGCGTCTCTATTTGGGACCGATTTAGACTAAACGTGGCCCCCTTGCCCTCAGCTGAAGTATCCAGCAGCTCTCTAATTACCTGGGATAAACTATCAAGGTTTCCAAGAAACCTTAACTTGCTGATTACTTCTCCCAACAGGTGAGTATTGTCGGGAGGATTGTGGAATCTCAAACCCTGAAGGTTGTACAAGTAGGTCAATTGAAGGGAAACTTTCTTGTATTGACAAATTCCGTTTTCCCGGCAGCAGGACCTTCCTGGTATTTGTGTGTAATCCTTTGGGATAAGGCAGTCCTTGCAAAGATCTTTTTCAGGTGGTATTCTGTGGTCCTTCAAAATGACATCGTTGATATTCATTGCAGCATTGAACTCCTTGCCTTCAAATAAGTTATCCTTAGTAAGGAAATACATCAAGCCCATTTGCTTGATAACTCCATAAGTGCGGCCCCGTGAGGGCCGCACACCAAAACGCGCCTAACAAATTCCGAGTGAGGTCAAAAGTTTTGTGTGGGATTACCGAGTGAGGTCCATTTCGTTACCGAGTGAGGTCTGCGGACGAGTGAGGTCGATGAAAAAATGCGATTTTGTATGGTAAAAAATAAAATCGGACCTATATGAATGACATACGGATCCGCGACAAAAACGCGCCAAAATATATCCCCGACAAAAACAAAATGTTAGCAAAAAGACCCAGAAATATCCGCGACAGTTTTTCGGTGGATCCCCGACAGCAAATATCCACGACAGGAATATTTCCCATACTAAAAGTGCGAGATATATCTTCGACAATTCCGTTTTGTGAAATATGGCTGCTGCTGCTGGTGGCACTGGGTCTTTGAAAGCTGTCAGGTATATGCTGTTGCTGGTGGCTGGGTTTTTGAAAGCTGTCAGGTATATGCTGTTGCTGGTGGCTGGGTTTTTGTCTACGTTTTGGATCTGGCTTTTCTTTTTTTTTTTTGCAGTGGGCTGAGATTGACTCTTGGTGGAGTTCAATCATCGACATTTTTTTCTTTTTTTTTTTTACTTGCTGCATTTTTACGGTGAGCCAAAGGTTGATATGGTGTAGTTCAATTATCAACACTTTTTCTGCGTCTTTTTTTTTTTCTACTTTTTTTTTTTTCTTACAACTATCAACGGTTTGATGGTTTACAAGACAGTTTTGATGTAGTTCCATTATCAAAACATTTTTTTTTTTGTTTTGACTTTTTTTGACTCAACGAATAATACCATTTTCGTTGTTTCTCTTTTTCTTCTTGTAGTGTGTGTGTGATGAGTTGGTTAGGGGCTGGTTGGTCACTGTGTGTGGTGTTGAAAGTTTACATTAATGTTGTGGTGAAAAAGTGGGAATCAAGAGAGTTTTGGGGAAAAAGGTGTGCTGTGTTTTTTTTTTTCGCTTCAACCTGTAAAATACTCGATGAGCAGAGCGCATTGTCTTGAGTTTTTTCTTTTTTCCGCGCTTCTTGTCTGCTATTGGCCATCAACAATTACGTAAACCAGTTGGGTTGTAGCCGATTACATAAGCGCATTAGGCCACATATACTCAACAGCATTGAACTGCTGTAGAGTCTTTTGACGTTTTGAATAAGTAAACCAAGTAAAAAGGAAGAGAGTTATAATGTGTTTCGCTTAAGATGAAAAAGCAAGTCTGAGAATAAATCTGTCATGACTTGTTTCGGAATGTGAGTTTTGTTATTTTTTTTCTGATATTCCGTCAATTTTATACAGAAAGTAGGTAAACTTGCAAAAATTTTAGAACTTGTCTTTTTCCTAAAAAAAGTACTGAAGTAGTTAGCAAGAGGCTATACTACTGGTTCTATGAAAGAAAAATGGTGATACAATATATATTGCGTATAGCAGAGTGTTTTTAGTATGCTTGAATGTGTGGAGAAGGCAACGTTTTTTTTTTTTTATGGTGGTCGGAAAGTGCTGTTGTTTGTTAGGCAGCGCGTAGTTAGCAGATGGATTACGGGGCTCGGCGTGTGTCTTATTCCGGTGGACTTTTTTTTACTGACTTCCTTTTTTTTTCTGGCAACCAGTTGCCTAATCGGGAAGCTGAACACGCGGACTGCTTTTTTTTTTTTTTTTTTTTGTCTATGGTGAATACAGTGATTTTGGCCCCATAGGCTCAAATGTTGTTCTTAGCCTTTAATTCTACTTTATTTCCATAAAGAGCGCAGTGAATAATACCTAGACATGTTCAGTGACGAGTAAGTGGTTTGTGTACGCCGTAAAAAGTCAAATAAAGGTTGTTTTTTTTCTTTCCCTATTTAATGCACGCTCAGTGCTTATTTTTGCTCCCATGAAGTCAAATGTTAGTATCAGCCTTTCGCTCAACGTTCTTGCTAAAAAGGGACCGGCGAATAACACAAGGATATGTTCAATGAAGATTAATTTATTTGTGTTCGTTGTGAAAATTCAAATAAGTCTTTTTTTTTCTTTTTTTTCTTATATAATGGACAGTGTATGTCTATTTTTGGTCTGGAGAAGTCAAATGTTAATATTTAACTGTCACGCAGTTTGCTTTCTATAAAGAAAGTGGCGAATAACACACGGACATGTTCAGTGAAGAGTAAGTGATTTGTGTTCGTTGCAAAAACCCAAATAAGAGATTTTTTTTTTTTTTTTTTTTTTTTTTTTTTCCTTTTTTTATTACATCTATCATACATACTGCTATACAATTGTTTCCAACAAAACTAATGCAGGAAGATTACAGGTCGGCCACTCTGAGGGAGACACTGAAACATGTAGTACAAGAACACCAACCAGTCTGGGTGGTCCTTACTCCACGTGTACCCCAGTAAAGCCTTCAATAACTGCATTTCATGGTACACAACGGGAAAACTGTCATACATGTGAGAAAGAGTGTCTTCGCACAACGAAGTCATTGAAGACGTCAAAAGTAACAACGGAATAATGCGGTCACCAACGCAGCATCCAGTACAAGAACGCGTCCAGCACTGGTCACAGAAACCGTGCGCTCTGAGGCCGGCGGATGCATATGTACACATAAGATCGATTCTTTTTATGAGCTTGCTGTTTTCGACCTTTTTTCCAAAGCTGTGTGTTCCTTTCCTGGTGCTCAAGCAAGTAGCAAAAGACTTAATGGTGAACATAGAGCCAGTGTCGATATCAAACGGACGCAAAGATCCGTCTAGAACATGTCTAATTTTAACCCCCACAAGCGTCTCTATCGGGCCAAGGCCCAAGGGTAGAGTCGTACCCGCTCCAACGGAAATGTTCATCATGTCACGAATCATCGTAGCAAGCGCCAGTCTGTTTTCAGCATAGCGAAAGTTCGAAATTGCTTCCCCCAACAGCAGGGCATTGTCTCGGGGAGAGTCGAAGCTATATCTTTTGAGACTGAACAAGTAGGTCAAGTTCATTGCTATCTGCTCGTACTTGCATTGGTTGTGCTCGTCCCTGCAATTAGGCTTGTTTGGTGTTCGGCTGTACTCGACTGGAATGAGACAAGCCGTGCATAGACCTCTTATTACGGCGCCTCTGTGTGCCTTCTTGATGAACGGGTTGAGATAAAGTTTGTCATCAAAGCTCCCTCTCAACGATTCATCACCAGTAAGAAAGCAGAGCACACCTTTTTGCCTTATCAAGCTCATCTGGGTGCGAAAATCCCTTGCCACGTCCTGTGGCCGCGGTGTCACTGGTGTGTATGCAGTCAAGACACCCGCCTGCTTTTTCTTCTCATTTTCGTCCTGCTCAACACATGACTGGCACGTTATACAATTGGAGAGTGCACAGTGGGTGGTGTTTCCATTCAACCAGCGAGAAATGAGGTAATTAGGGCATTCCTTGTTCCTCAAGCCTTGAAGAAATTGCCTGTCATCGTCAGGAGTGAGCGGTTTGATTTCTGCTTTCCGGTCCAAAGCAAATATAATGTTTCCTGTTGCCCCTTGTTTTCTGGCACACCTCCCCGAGCCCTGAATAACGTCAACGGGATCATGCACGGCTTTGTAAAAAATAACAGTGTCCACGTCAGTTAGATCCACACCTGTGGTCAAAGCAGTGGTGCCAAAAATTACATTGGACTCACCCAAATTGAACTTGTCTAACACCACCTTTCGTTGGGCACCATTGGATTCGGCGTCCATATATACAATGTTGGACAGAAGTAAGTCTTCGTATGAGGACAGATTTCCGCTTTGTATTGCGGCTACCATTAGCGCGTTTCGTGACTCAACTGGCTCGGGCACACCCATCTTGTACTTCTCGTTAGCAAGTCTGGCCAAAAGACGGCGTTCGATCAAAGAGAGTTTATCTTGCATCTTAGCTGAAAAGAACACAGCCACCCTCTTACCCGCTAACCGTTGTTGAGCTAGCAAGTCCACCAATGTTTCGTACTCATATTTCTGGGGGCCTAGAGGTGAATAAGTATAAAAAAGGTTTTCTCTCAACGGCTGCTCAGAGTCAAAGATCGCCACCTGTGCCTTGAACTTGGTCTCGAGTAGAGGCACTTCGTTTTTTGGGAGACTGCCGCTGAAAAAGATTTTGGGCACATCGGGCACCATATCAAGGACATCGTAAGACTTCAAGCTTCTGTACTGGTCTCTTATGGCGACATGGCACTCGTCAACAATTATTCTCCGAAGACTGAACGAGCTGGTCTCAGAAGCAAATAGTGTGAGTAGCTCACGAAACTCCACGGATTGAAGTTTTTCTAGTTGGACAACAACCACGTCAAAGTCCATGCTCTGTGGTCGCTCATCTTCCACAATAAACGCTTTGATACCCGATTTGGCGAGTCTGTCGCGGACGTCTTCCAACAAAGCAATAAACGGGACAACCACAATGGACTTGTAATGAGTTTTACCGGCAGCTTTTTCTGCCAAGATGGACAACTCATAAGCCAAGGTTTTGCCTTCACTAGTTTTCATGCGTAAAAGTAAGTCGCCAGAAGTCTGCAAAACGGACGTGCATGCGAGCTGCTGAACATTGGTTTTGAACTGAAAGTTATCGTGGAGCTTCTGGCCTTGCGCAATGAGGTCAAAAACAGACAACTTGGTAGCCTCCAAAGGTTTGGGCTTGGGTTTCACTTTGACGTACGGGTTCCTTTCGTCCAATGAAAGATATGCGTGCCATAGCCTCAGAAGCCAATGGTGATTCAACCGTTCTGCGTCAGACACACTCGAATTGAGGTTGGTCGCATAATGTGTAAGCAGCACTGCCATACTGTGGCGTGTTTGTTGAAATAAGCTTTCAGACAATGTGGGCATGGAGAGCTTAGTACGTGTAAGTGCACTTAGGGCCTGTCTTACAACCCTATACATCATCTGGTCACCTTGAGCAAAAGTGACTTTTTTTATGTAGTCGGATAACGTCCGGCCTGATCTCAACTTCTGGTTGTGAATGAATAGGTAAAGCAGGATTTTTGCCTCGGGAGCGATGCTGATGGCCGGTGCAAACCGTGGTTCGGGAATTCCCTCTTGTGGGTCTATTGCGTCTTCTTCATCGTAGGGATCCTCATCGTCACTCAAATAATAATCACTGTCTTCGTCTTCTTCAGGTTTTTTTTTTTTTTCAAAATAGTCTTTGACGGGCTTAAGATGGTCAGCGAGTTTTTTTTCCAACGGCCGGATAACACGGATGTAGTGAAGAATGAGTTTGGATACAGAAAGAGGAACAAGTTTACTGATTGGGGGTTTGAAACTTGGACTCCACTGTGTTTTGTGGTAGGTGGTGACAAATTCGACGAGGCCCTCTTGCATATGAATGTTCCGCTGAAAATCCCCTTCCCCACGCATTGTCACTTGTAAAAGTTCTGTCAATCGGTAAGGGCCACCACAAGTAAAAAGAATCATGACAGCCAACATGAGGTTAAAACTCTCTAGTTTGTTGATGAACCTCATGACAAAGTTGTACCTAGAGTGCATGGTCGCGTCATCGTCGCTCAAGAGAGGAAACACGAGCCTATGTTTGGCCACTATTTCGTTGAATTCATCAAGATTCCATTCTGGAGACCCTGTTATCAACCCGGTTTTGGGATTGCTACTTTCTTTCAAATACTCCTCATATCCTTGGGTGTGATGTAGTTCAAGATCCCATGGGAGCATCAAGGCTTTGGCTTTTTTTTCATACTTCTTCAATTCGCAAGTGACAATTTCATGGATCAGCGAAAGACTCATGCGGTGGCCATTCACAGAAAATTCATTGCCTTCAGAATCCGTCCGTAGCACACCGTGTACGGCAGACTGGTGAGTGAGCCGAAGAAAATCACCATACATTTTTTCCACGTATTGAATGTTGAGAAGTGAGAGAGGTGCTTTTTTTTCCGTATGTAGAAGAATGTGGTTCATTAATTCTTCTCCCTCGGACTCGTCCCCATCAATGACCGCATCTGCCAACATTCTTTTAAAAGTAAATGTGACTGACGCCATGACTCTACCACGAATGTGTGTGTTTTGAACCTCCTTGTCACTTTTCAACATTGTAATCAATATAGCTTGTATAAAAAAATCTTTTCTCATAAAGTCTTGAGTGGCGATTTTATGTTCCAAGCTCCGGCGACTAGAACTTAGTACAAATTGTTTAGCAATTATCATCAAACCCTTTTCTATGTCTTGATCATTTCGAAAATAAACAACTTTTTTGATCCCCTCAATCAACTCTGGGGCTGGCAAGTGAATGTTTTTTTCGTACATGGCTTTTATTGTACAAAGATAATCAGTGAAATGTTCAGCATAGTGGTCGAGGGTTGGGTCACGCACACGTCTGAAAAAGAGTGTGTTATCATCACGTTGGAAAGCGTCATTCAACTGAGACGAGTAACCTATGTGGTCTCTTTTTCGCTTCAAGTATCGCAGAAGAAAACGTCTCAACGCGTTTCGGCAGGGTGGGTCTTCGTAGTTTTCACCAAAAACCGCCGAATATGTCTTTTTCTCTAACATGTCGTGGACACCGTATGTTTTTAAAAATATGTCATCGAATGAACGGTCGTCTTCAGAAGTAGAGGTTACAGGAGCAGGAAGGCTATCAAGATCGAAGGCTTTTTTCTGTTCCACTGTTACGATACTGTACCCATGATCTTCTCTTTCCACGGGATATCCACAGAATTTCTTGAAGGTGACCACTTGGTTTTGATGATATTTTTTTTTGTGGGCGTTGGATGAAGCAGATGACAAAAGTACGGCGTTGCAAAGGGGGCAAGAAAACATTTCTGTTTCAACAAGACCAGGGATAGTTCTTTTTATGGATAAAATACGGGGTATATTGCCAACTGGTCTATCCATAAGGCGAGTAGCGTCCTCGGGGATTCGGGAGAGCATCCATTTAAGAAGGTTTTTTTTTTTTGTTTTGCTGAGCGATGGCAAGTAGTCACGTAGCTTTCGGAAATGAGCCATGCTTTTTAAAAACACGAATTTTTCTTTATTTCTTTCATGTAGATACCATAAACCAACTATGGGGACAAATTCCAATTTTGTTCGTTCGAGTAGAAGCGATAAATCTTCTGAACTATCTTGAATGTAAATGTCGCCTTCTTCTTCAGGGGTAATAACCATGGGGGGAGCCGGAGAAGTTGTATTTTTTTCAGGAGCAACAAGGGTTGGGGGTGTAGCTGTTGGCAGTTTTGTGGGTTGAGTCAAAAATGGTTGTGTTGGTTGGGACAGAATTGTTTGTGCTGGTTGGGACAGAAAGGGTTGTGTTGGTTGGGACAGAAGAAGTTGACTGTCCATTGTAGAATTGTTGGAATGAGACGATTCTGGTTCGGGTGTCATTGAATTCACTATTGCCATCAGCGGATCGTCCGAAGAAAGACTATCTGAGTTATAGCCAATACCACTCACTATGGGCATCAGGGGGTCATTTGAAGAGAGACTGTCCGAATCGTAATTTGGTTCTGATGTAGTTTTCGGCATATCTCTATGTTCCAAAGGGATTGTCGAAGAAACACTATCTGAATCACTTGAGATTTGAGGCAGATTGTTTTCTTCAGAATTGAGAAAGCTCCGAGCAAGACTATTTTGATTATCAGCAGGCTCACTATTGGGAAATTGCTCGAATATGCTCATATCGAAATCGGAGTCTTCTGAATCACCATCGAGACTCGAGTGCTCGTCATCGGAGCTTGAGAAGTCGATGTCACGACAGCGCTTCTTAGACTGCGGTGACGAAGAAGGGCTAGATGACTGCGTTTGTCTTTTTTTAAAGAATTCTCGAATATTCATTGGGACTTGCTTGTTGATGGTAGAGAAGATGGTATAGTAGATGGTATAGTAGATGGTATAGTAGATGGTATAGTAGATGGTATAGTAGATTATGGAGTAGTTTTTTTTTTTTTTTTTCATTTTAATTTGGATCACGATCTTTCATTGGTTGCAAAGAGCACTGGAAAAAAAAAAAAAAACTAGAAAATAAAAAATAAGCGAGAACAAATAAGCGAGAAAAATTGAACGAGAAAAAAAAAGGTTTAATTTGTTAGCTCACAAAGTTGACGACTGTTTGATCACAAACAGTGGAATAGGGGGCTACAAGTAAATTTAATATTCTTGCCACAGTCTTTTTCATGCACAATGTGCGTGTTTGAATTCTATGGTTAGACAAAAAGTATTGATTGGGAATTGAAAAAGAGGCAAGGAATTTGAGGAATTTGAAAGGTTTGGCAAATATTGATATCTCTAAGCGAACTCAGTAGCACTCGCATATGTATCTTTTTTTGCACACTCAGACAGAGCATAGTGGGTGTATGTATCACTGTTTACATTCTATGAGCTACCACTTTTTTTTTTGGATTTCTTTCTTTCTTTCTTTTTTTTTTTGGTTAAAAAGAAGTTTGAGAAGAGAGTTGAAAGAAGAAGTTACATTTTTTTTTTTCTTACATTAAAGAGAAAAATCAAAAGAGAAAATATTAGGCTGTGTTTGACGAGCTGTCTTTGAGATTGCATATGTTGCTTTGTGAATAGTGTTATTTTAATCACCATCTCTATTTTTCTTATTGATCTTTCCGATTGTCATATCTGCATTGAATAGGATTGAACGAATATCAACAGAATTGAAATCAAGACTGGCAATGAAGGTGTAATTCAAAAAAGGCAGGAGCATGTGGAGAATTATTGCTAGGCATGTATCTCTGCTGGACAATACGGTCGATAGCTCTGATCTTGTTTCAAGTTTTCATGTTGCAGGGCAGAAGTTTATACTCAAGGATGACATGACAGTTCAAAATAGAGCTTATTCAAGACGCGGAGTGATTCTAATGGAGGAGAGCCAAGCACATAAATTTTGTAAGGGCGACTTGGGCTTTTTATTTAAGGAGAGCTTATCTTTTATCTTGACTTGAGTACTATAATGGTATGCTTTTTTTTTTTAGACCAGCTTGATACCCCGGTTTCTTTTGAATGAGAGCCCAGGTGTAGAATGTATGATACATCGTTGATATAACTGGTTCGTCTGTAATCTCAAAAAAAAAAAAAAAAAGGAATTGGTCATCAACTTTTTGACGGATGTTTTGGAAGAAATTGTCAAATTTGGGTAAAGTTGCAAACGGTGCTCTATTTTGACGAATGTGATTTTCAAAAAAATAGTTATTTTAGTAGTTAAAATGACTGCTGTAATCAAAGGAAACCATATTTATCATAGCTGTTTTTTTTTTTTTTTTGCATGTCAAATGCTTAACTATGGGCCATACAAATCAAAAAAAAAAGGGGGAAAAAAGAAAAGTACGATCTGAGATGAAAAGGTTGTGGGGAAGCCGCTCGGTCTCGTATCTTTTTTCCGCTCCGATGCTCATCGCATTTTACGATTTTTTTTTTTCTGGTGAACGGAACTTTTTTCCGGATTCTCATTTTCATTACGACTTTCCGGAATTGTCACCACGCGACATTTCAACGTCGACTTTTATTTGACATTTTAATCGACATTATTATTTCGACATTTTTTTTTTTTTTTTTTTTTTTTTTCATTTTTTTTTTTCAACTTTTTTTTTTCATAATTTCTTCGCGCGCATTTTTTCGGGTGAGCTTTGTGTACACAAGTTTATGCGGGCGCTTTTTTTGTTTACATTTTGGTATGCGGGTGGTTTTTTTGTTTACATGTTTTTCTGCGGGTGGTATTTTGTTTACATTTTTTGTTTACTTTTTGTTTACTTTTTATTCAGCGCTCCATACAAAACGAAAAAAGAAGAATTATAAAATGCCCACTACTCAGACATGCATGCAATAATAGAGAAAATCTGCAACGGTGGAACGCTTGTCATAAACAAATCAGGAGCGGTTATAGTCAGGGTAGTGGGAGTAAGGGCCGGACGTTCCCGTTAAAGCAGGTGTAACAGAGTCAGTCTTGCCCCAGTTGAGACCCGTTCTCGGTCGAGTTTCGGGTGTAGCTAGCCCCCGTTGTAGTCCCGTTATGGCAAGTTTGGAAGGTCAAGTCAGGGTTAATGTTGTGTCCAGTTATGGCGGGTGGAGTTAGGGCCAGTGGTTTCCCATCGAGTACCGTTCTCCGAGTTGCAAGTATTAGCAAGGCCCCCATTGGTTCCCGTTCTCAGCAGAGTTGTAGTTGTAGCCCCGGCCAGTAAATTCTCAGTCATTGGTGTGAGTACGGGTTATGGTAGCGAGTGCAGTTAGGTTCGAATGTGCCCCATCGAGTCCGGTTTTCCCCCGTAAGGTTAGCAAGAGTCAGCGTAAAACTAGAGTAAAGTCAGCTTTAAAGGTAATCCCGTTGGGGCCCGTTCTCGGCCGAGTTTCAGGTGTAGCAAGCCCCCATTGTAGTGTTGTCAGCGTGTAGAGTGTGAGTCAGGGTAGAGTGTCCCCGTTGTATCCCGTCGCACTCGGTAGGAGCCAGGTACAGTGGCGGTCGCGTTTAGTCCCGGAGCATTCAGAGTTGACAGTGTTAGCATGGGCTAGTTCAGTTGGAGCCAGCAGGGGTTAGGCAGGGCAATTTTAGTAAGCAAATTTTGAGTTAGCAGGGCCCCAGTTGACTCCGTTCTCCGCCGAGTTGTAGGTTGGCAAGGTCAGTAAATTCCCAGTCGTAAGCACGAGTAAGGGTCATTGTTGCGAGTGGAGTTTGGGTGAGTTAGAGCCCCGTTGGTTCCGTTCTCCGCTGAGTTCCCAGCATAGCAAGGACCCATTGAGTCCCGTTGTCTCAGGAGTTGCTGTTGTAGTCCGGGCCAGTAAGTTTCCAGTCATTGGCGTAGGTGTAGCAAGAGTCAGTGTAAAGCCAGAGTAAAGTCAGTGTTAAAGCTGCTCCCGTCGAGTCCCGTTCTCCAGTGTAGCAAGCCCCCATTATGTCCCCGTTGTGACGTGTGTGGTTAGGGTGTAGTCGCGGTCAGTGCCGTCTTTTATCGTGCCAGTCAATTCCCAGTCATTGGCGTGAGTAGAGGTTATGGTAGCGAGTGCAGTCAGGGCCCACTGAGTCCCGTTCTCCGCCGAGTTTCAGGTATAGCAAGCCCCCATTATAGTCCCGGTATGGCGGGTGTAGCCAGAGTCAGTCCGGTATTTATCGTAACAGTGCAGTTAAGACTAGCGAAGCCGCGTAATATCCCGCTCTCCGCAGAGTTGCAGTTGTAGCCAGGGTCAGTCAGTTCCCAGTCGTTGGCGTAGGTGTAGCAAGAGTCAGTGTAAAGCCAGAGTAGAGCCAGAGTAAAGCCAGAGTAGAGCCAGTGTTAAAGGTGCCCCCGTCGAGTCCCGCTATGGCATGTGTGGTTAGGGTGTAGTCAGGGTCAACGCTGTATTTTATGGCAGCAGTGCAGTTTAGACCAGTGACGCTGCGTATCTAGTTTTTTGAAGAGTTGCGGCTGTAGTCCAGGCCAGCCAATATCCAGTCATTGGCTCAAGTATAGGTTATGGTAGCGAGTTCACTCAGGTTCAATGTGCCCCCATTGAGTCCCGGTTTTTTCAGAGCTGCATGTGTAGCAAGAGTCAGTGTAAATCGAGCGTTTAAGGGCCCCGTTGAGTCCCGTTCACGCCGCCGTTATAGTCCCGTTATGACAAGTGTGGCGGGTAAATTCACGGCAAATGTTGTGTCCCGTTATGGCTGGTGGTGTTAGGGCCAGTGGCCAGTGGTGCAGCGTCGAATCCCGTTCTTCGCCGAGTTTCAAGAGTTAGGCAGGGTCAAGTTGAGTCCCATGTTGTCAGCGTGTAGAGTGTGTGTCAGGGCCAAAGTTCCCCCCATTGTCCGCAGTGTTGCAACGGTGAGCAAGAGTAAGTGTCGAGCCAATGTAGTAAATATGGGCAGAGCCCCAGTTGTCTTCCGTGTTCATAAGCCCCCAACCAAGTCCCCACGAGTTCCCAGTGTAGCAACGGGCTAGTTAAGTTCCGTTTTCCCCGTGTTTTATGTAGGAGACAGGGTCAGTTCATTCGGAGTTGTCAGTGCGCGTAAAGTCAGCCGAGTAAGTAACAATCAGTGTAGCAAGACAGGTATAGCAATAGTTAGTGTGGACAGTTATGTAGGCGTGAGCAAAGTCTGAGTCTCCGTTTAGTTTGTGCAAATGTTATGGCAGCGAGTGGAGTTAAGCTCGGTTCGGCCCCCCGTTTGCTCCCGTGGTTCGTCGGGTCTCACGAGCCAAAGGGCATTGTATTCAGAGTAGTAGCGAGTGAAGGTAAGGAGTCCCCGTCGAGTTCGGTTCCCAGCCCAGTCGCAAGTGTTAGTGAGGGCCCATTCGAGTCCCGTTTCTCAGTGTAACAAGGCCCCCGTTGTAGTCCCAATGTATTTCCCGTTATGGCATGTGTGGTCAAAGTTTAGTCAGCGCCAATATTGTTTATTGTTGTTGCCGGAGGAGTTAAAGCTAGTCGTGTCCCATATTGTCCCGTTCTCCGCCGAGTTGCAAGTGTAGTCGAGACCAATAAATTCCCAGTGGTAAGCGTAGGCAGGGGTTATTGTAGCCAGTGTAGTCATGGCAAAAGTGCGCCCGTCGAGACTCGTTCTTTATTGAGTAACAAGTGTAACAAGTGTAGCAAAAGTCAGCGTTAAGTCAGTGTTAAGCAGGCCCCCGTAGTGGCCCGTTCTTTGCATCGTTCTAAGAGTCACGTTGGCCCCGAGTTTCAGGTGGGAGCCAAGGTCATAGCATTTGGCGCTGCCAGAGAGGGTAAAGTCAGCAGGGTAAGCAAGTGTCCCGTTACATCCCGTTTTTCCCCGTCTTTTATGTCGGAGCCAGGGTCAGTATATTCGGAGTTGTCAGTGTGCGTAAAAGCAGTGGACTAAGTGAGAGTTATTACAGGCAGCCAAGACAGGTGTAGTAAGTCCCCCGTTGTCCCCAAGTTTCACGTGTGAGTAAGCGCCAGTGTAGACAGTGTCCGTCTGGTATCCACGCGTGTTTATGTCAGGGTGGGGGTCAGGAGTTATTGTAATGAGTAGAGTTTGGGTCAGTTAAAGCTGTGTTGGGTCCGTTCTCCGCCGAGTTTCAAACTTGTCAGTGTAGGCAGTCTAGTAGCCCAAGCAAAGTCCGTGTTGCGTCCGTGGAGCCCACGTAAATGTGGCAGGCAATCGTTATTGTAGCGAGTTTAGGTAAGGTCAGTTTAATCCCCGTTGAGTCCGCTCTCGCCGAGTTGCAAAAGTAGTCGAGGCCAATCAGTTCCCAGTCGTAAGCGTGAGTAGGGGTTATTGTAGCTAGTGTAGTCATGGTAAAAGTGTCCCCGTCGAGTTCAAAGAGTTAATTAGGGCCAAGTTGGGACCCGTTCTCAACCAAGTTGCAAGTGTAGCAAAAATCAGTGTAAAGTCAGTGTAAAGTCAGTTTAAAGTCAGTGTAAAGTCAGTTTAAAGTCAGTTTTAAAGGTGTCCCCATAGTATCCCATTCTTTGCATAGTTGCAAGGGCCACGTTGTCTCCCAAGCTCCAGGTAGGAGTCAGGGTCTGTGTATTCGGCGCTGTCAGTGTAAGTAAAATTGGTAGAGTAAGCAAGGTCATTATTACCAGTCAAGACAGGTCTAACAAGTCCCCCATTGTCTCCCGAGTCTCAAGTGTGAGTAAGCATCAGTTAAGGCAGTGTCCGTCTTGCGTTTCCGTGTAATTCATGTCAAGGTGTTGGCCAAGTATTATTGTAGCGTGTGGAGTTTGGGTCAGTCAAGTCTCCCGTTGGTTCCCGTTCTCCGCCGAGTTGCAAGCGTAGCAGGAGTCATAGTAGAGTCAGCAAAGCAAGCAAGGGACACGTTGTCCCCCGAGTTCCAGGTGGGAGTCAGAGTCAGTGCAGTTGGCGTTGTCAGTGAGAGTAGTCAGCAAAGCAAGCAAGGGTCATTGTAGCCATACAAGACAGGTGTAGCTAGCCCCGTTGTAGTCCCGTTATGGCAGGTCAAGTCATGGCCAATGTTGTGTCCCGTTATAGCGGGTGGAGTTAAGGCCGGTGGTGCCCCGTTGCTTTACATTCTCCACCGAGTCGCAAGTGTTAGGAAAGCCCAACTGAGTCCCATGTCGTCAGAGTATAGAGTGTCAGTCAGTGTTCAAGGTTCCCCCGTCGAGTCCCGTTCTCCGCCGAGTTGCGAGTGTAGCAAAGGCCGGGTTGAGTCCGTTCTGCCGAGTTTTAGGCGTGGCAAGGTCGGCCAATTCCAAGTCGTAAGCGTGAGTAAGGGTTATTGTAGTGAGTGTGAGTCGGAGTAAAAGTGCTCCCATTGGCACCCGTTCTTTGCCGAGTTTCAAAGGTTGGGTAAAGCCCAGTGGAGCCCCGTGCCATCAGCATATAGTGTTTGAGTTAGGGTCAAGAGGGTGAGGAGGTACGGGTCTTTTCTACGAGGGTGAGGAGGTACGGGTCTTTTCTACGAGGGTGAGGAGGTACGGGTCTTTTCTACGAGGGTGAGGAGGTACGGGTCTTTTCTACGAGGGTGAGGAGGTACGGGTCTTTTCTACGAGGGTGAGGAGGTACGGGTCTTTTCTACGAGGGTGAGGAGGTACGGGTCTTTTCTACGAGGGTGAGGAGGTACGGGTCTTTTCTACGAGGGTGAGGAGGTACGGGTCTTTTCTACGAGGGTGAGGAGGTACGGGTCTTTTCTACGAGGGTGAGGAGGTACGGGTCTTTTCTACGAGGGTGAGGAGGTACGGGTCTTTTCTACGAGGGGGGGGGGGGGGTGAGGAGGTACGGGTCTTT